>CM062350.1:24446716-25646716 GCA_031216105.1 Dalbergia cultrata | reverse complement strand
TTTATCCGATGTCATCCCTATTAGCTCCTCTGGGAATACATCTGGGAACTCACATATGACAGGAACCTACTCCAAGCTTGGCACCATTGCATCTACATCTCTAATCGAAGCCAGAAACACATAACTTCCCTTGTATATAAGCTACATGGCACTCATTGCCAATATCAAACTAGTGGGAACCAAACAGCTAGAACCTTGAACTCTTGAAGCTCACCTTCAGTAACCTCAAACCTCACAGACTTCTTGTAACAGTCTACCATAGTATGGCATGAAGCTATCCAATCTATGCCCAAGAAGGTGTTAAAGTCGGACATGTCCAACACATGAAGATTTGGTGGTGTCTCCATGTCCTTAATCTTAACTTCGCATTCTATATAAATTGACTGAACATATAAGGGCTCTCCGGAAGATACCCCAACAAAGAAAAACTCATCTAAACTGGTAGGGGACCTCCTAAATCGCATGGCAAAGAATAGGGACACATGAGAATGTGTGGAACTCGAGTCGATCAAGTATATAGAGCCTCTGAAGAACAAATTATCATGGTTCCTACTACAACTGCATTTGATGCCACCGCATCCTGGCATGTCAGGGCAAAAAGACGGGGCTGTCTCCCGCTGCTCTAGCCTTTGCCACCTGATCATCTATCTCCTAAGCCTCTACCCCTAGGACCTCTACCTTTAGCTCCCCTGCCTGCTAAAGCAACAAAACCTCCATAGGTAGCTGACTGGTGTGATGATGCTGGAATGGTAGGGTTCGCTAACCCTTGGCTAGAAAATCTCCCCAACATAGGATTGTCTTTCTTGATATGGCCTTGCTGGCCACAACCATACCATCTAAAGATTCTTTCATGCACTGCCCCAAGTGCCTCTTCCCACATGTCTAACACTTCGAGATGGAATGCTCAGTACTCTGCCAACTAGGCTGACTGCCTTCCCTACTTTGACTATGGGAGGCAATAGGTTGAGTCGGTGTGGACTTTAAGAAAATGACTCTATCCAGTTGTGCTCTATTAGCCCTATCCCTTGCTAGAACCAGCTCCACTGGAAAAATTGTTGTGAATCTTGGCCCTCTTGGCCTCTACTAATGCTCTTGTCTTAGCTAAACCACCCTTAAGCCTAATGGCTATGTCTACCACCTAGGCGTAGCCCTTGGTCCCTACATGAAGCTATAGGCTAAGGAACATGTCCTTAAGCAATCCATCAGAGAATGGCTATAGTGGTGCAACCTAGACAAAAATCTTATGCTAATAACCGACATCGAGACTTGGAGTTCACTGTAGGTGATCACATATTTCTGAGGGTGTCTCCAATGAAGGGAATAGTGAGGTTCGGTAAGTGGGAAAAGCTAAGTCCTCGCTATATCGGCCCATTTGAGATTTTAGAGAAAGTTGGAGCAGTGGCATACAGATTGGCAGTGCCTCCCAGTTTATCAGCCATCCACCTGGTCTTTCATGTCAACTGTTCAAAAAGTACATACCCGATCAATCTCATGTGCTCACGCTACAAGTGGTTCAAGTTTATGAGAGCTTAGCATATGAAGAGGAACCGGTTGCCATCGCAGATAGGCAAATCAAGAAACTTCGCTCAAATGAAGTGGCCTCAGTGAAAGTCATCTGGAGGAACCACATTGGCAAGAAGCCACTTGGGAAGTCGAAGAAGCCATGAGGATCCAATATCCGCATGTTTTCCCTTATTAAGGTATCTTTTAGATTTAGGGACCAAATCTCTTTTAAGGGGGGAGTATGTGACAATCGAGGTACACGTGTCACTAGACAAGTTTCGTACGACCTTAGGTTCCCCTAGGACCCACCTGTGCAGCTGGGAAGTCCCTCGATTATAGGAACCGTGTTTAAGTTTAAGTTTTGCATAATTATGCAGAATAGGTTCATTGTAACAAGTACTCTTCGTTGTACCAAATAGGCAAGCCTTTCTGCTCCCTTGTCACCACATAGGATCACTGTAGCGAGCTTCACTCGCTGTAGTGAGCACCCTGATGATAGTACAGTACCAAAAGTGACATAGTTTTGAAAAATGACCCAATCTCTTTAAAAGAAACCATTAAGCTTGGGTTTCTCATTCCATAAACCCAAGACCCAGCCACCAAATACCTTCCATCCCTGTTTCTCTCAAAAGCATCCCAATCTTTATCCTGCAAGCTTCAAGGTGAGTAAATGTTGTTAGATTATATCATTCTTCTCTCCATTATTTTGTTTTCTTAGGCTGGGTATTGTTATTTCTCTCATTGTTGTCAAGCCAGGATGCTCCCTCAATATTGTTAGACTTGATCTGGACTAATCTAGGAGTACCCATAGATTACTTATGAGTTTTAGGGTTGCAATAGCAAAAATTGGTGCCATGCCTCCTCCCTGAAGTTCTCCTAGAGGCGGTCCTTCATATTCCACCTCTCCAAGTAGGTGGGTTTGATCTCATAGCCCTATGTTGGTCATTATACTATTATTTTCTAGCAATATGAAGTGTTTAGAAGTTAGAACTTGAACTTTTATATGATATGAAGCTATATGCATTTTCTTTTAGAACTAGAAAATATATTTTGAAAGCTCTTATGGAAATTACTATTATAAGAAAATGCATGGAACTATAATCACTTTATATATATTTTATGATTTAAATAATGATTTTGATTTGATTATGAAAATGAGAATAATTTGTAGGTAGAAATGAGCACGAGAACGAAGGTTGAATCGTGCTTGTCTCATGTCTTTGTTCCTTTTGTTTTTGAGAGCATAAACAAGTTACTATCAAGCTTTAGGCTTGAAGTGCAGAGGAAAAGACGTTAGTTGCTTCAAAAACTTACTTTTTGAATTTCTCAAAGACTATTAAACCTTGTATATGAGGATAAATCATAAAACACAATATAGTAGTCATAAGGCAGTAAAAGAAATCAGAGATGAAGAGAAAAAGGAATACTACACAGAACATTTATACTGGTTTGAATAATCATGCCTACATCCAGTTCTCAGCAACAACTGAGTTCCACTAAGCCTTTCTCAACCTGAGAAAGAAACAAAATAATCTTTGCAGTAGCCTTCCCAAGCTCTTACCAGTGACCAGTAGCAACCTCTACTGTCATAAACTAAATAGTTATTCACCAGCCTCTCCAAGGTAACCTGTGACTAACAAGATCACCTTACTGTTGTGTTGTAAGTAGTTTTACCTTTGCCTCTCCAAGCTATCTCACACCGATCACTACTAGATCACGGTTATAAGAGGTTTGTGTTTGGGTTTACAACTCAAATTAATCTATACTCAAGTTGCCTTAAAATATACAGTGAATAGCCTGGGATAACTTGAATGACTTCTTTCTAATGATTCTTCCTTGGAAGAACATATAAACTATTCAGGAACGTAGAAAGAAGATTTTTACAAGCAAGGAAACCGATTACAAGAAGTAATGATCTTAAAAAAAAGATGAGCAGAAAATATTGCAGCGTATCAGCACTTAATTATTCAATTGTCAAGATCTCTACTTTTGAAAACTCAAAATCTCTATTTATAGGTGGTCTCCTTTTGTGACTGTTGCCCTTGATCTATTGTCCAAGTGACATGTGTTGATCATCTATTTGTGTCTTGGAAACACAATCTAGAAGAGTAGCTCGTTTGGTGTCAGAGTTGTAGCAGAAGCCATTGTGAAATAGTGATTTCTAAGACTACCTTCATAAACTACTTTTTACTTTTTGAACGAGGTTTCTGAATACTTCCTTATAAAAGCTAGAGTAGTTAACCAAGTTGGCAGAAGAGATAATGTGCCAGTCTATAACTAGTTTTGTCTTCAAATTTGAATTTCAAAATTTTCCTCCTTTTTCAGTGGAGTGCAGTGTTTTACACTGAAGTGCACTTTTTAAAGTGCGGTATCAATTCCTTGATGTATTTTTTGTCTTGTGGTCTTCAATCAGAGCTTGTTAATGAAAAAATAATTTTGATCATTATGATTGAAGGATGCAGAATACATAGGCTTCAGGGATGGATAAATATCTTCAATTTTAGTCTACTTCCTAAAATCCAATGCTTCTTTATGAAAACCTGTGCCTTGATTTCTTGTATTTTTTTATTTTCTTCAACCCGTTAAGCATTTGTATGCTCCTTTCATGATATAATCATCACTTCTATTTAGTTTCCATATCTTAAAACAAGATAAATCATACTTGCACATGTAACGTGAAATTATCTTCGCTACAAGAATCGTATTATGCTAACAATATAACCTATTTTCTATTTTAAGAAACTCAAGGTAGACATTAGTCATTCTTCAAAAAAATTTCCTTAAATTGGTTTTGTTGTCATTCAAAACATATTATCTTAACGCTTTCTGAAGGGCTCTAGAGCTTACATTATTTAGGGTTGATGAATTGAGAAGTAAAGCCTTAAGTTTATTTATGATAATTGAGATATGTTGAACTTAGAATCATGGAATTCCTTTTTATGACTTCAGTACAATTTAGAATAGGGAATTACTAAGAGGAATAGAGCCATGAGTTAATGGTAGTTATTCTGTTAATGTTGGTATACCATTGCTCGCCAGGGGCAAGATATCCATATTTAGATCAGTCCACCAGGGACGTGGTTCTCTAAGGACTATTAAGATCTTAGCTATGGGCTTTTGTTCACTAGGAACTGAGCACCATCTTATAGTTTATGGTTAGTCTGTTCTTTTTTATAATTTCTTTAGAAATTAAGGTAGTTATAGTTCTAGCAAATTTATGATGATTTCATAGTTATTATGATTTATGAACGTTGCATAACTGTTTATGTACTTTCTTCTTATCTCATATATGGTTATGGGTGAGAATCTACTCATTGAGTTTTACAATAGATGTCACCCCTCTTCTCTTCCTTTTTCTTACAGATACAGCAGTAGCATTGGATCCTTGCCCACCTCCCCCTCAGCTATAGTAGAGACTTATATCACTTTGAAGTGAAGTGCTTTTTTGCCTTTAGAGTGCTCTGGTGATAGTGTGGGCAAGGTCTCAGACCATACAGTATACTTTGGCATTTTGTTACCATGATTTTTTTTTATGTGTTTAAAAATGATAGAGCTAGTATTCATGAATATTTTGTATAAAGAGCAACTCAACATATATTTTGTATTATGACTACATATTTAGAGTTGGACTATGAAAATTTTAGTTTATGGATATCTTGATTTTAAGAACAAGTGATTCATTTTAGAGATGAAATTATGTTTGAAGAAATGGATTTTACGAATAAATTATGCATATAATATGACTCAGCGATCACGAGGCTTACGTGGGGATGATATTCCTCACGTGCCAGTTACGATCTAAGTTGAGTCGTGACATTTCCATTCTTCATTGCACCAAAGGATACATTGGCCTATAGTCAACTACTGTCAAGTTAAAATTATTTTTTCCTTAGAATTTGTTCTGTAATTTTTATTTTAATTTTTTTATAAATATATAATTGTAATAAATTTTTTTTGAGAAAAATAAATATTATTAAAGTATAAACTGATTTTCATAACAAGCTCTACGATAATCGTATTGATACAAACGTATTAGAGGTGCAGTGGGATTAAGTTTACACCCTTTTCTAATTTTAATTAGATTTCCAGACTTAAATCTTTTCAAAGATTAGTTTTACAAATAAAAAAAAAAGTTTTGAAATTTTCCCAAAACTGAATTAGTGATGACTCCATTTTTGTTGCCATTTGCATCACAGTGCCCTCCGTGGATGGTGTAATAACTGTGTACTTGTTCAAAATACGTGTTGGCATTGCATCAAGTACAGAAACAACACTTTAGCTCACTATAAGGATACATAAGAATGCATGACTTGAAAGAATAGAAAAATTGTATGTCACTTGCATTCTAAATGGCTACATTTCATCACAATTTATCAATATATGGAAGTGTTGGAATTTGTTAAATTTTTTCAACCCGCCGAACTTGCCCCCTCTATTACATGGGGTGAGGTGGATAAGGGATGAGCTTTGTTCATGGGCTGGAGTTTTGTGCTTTTTTTTTAAAAAATGAGATTCTTAATAAGCTTTTATGTTTAATTTAAAAAGACTTCTTGTTAATTAATTACGGATATAATTTATGGAATGTAGATTTGCTAATAATTCATTAGTTTGTTATGATTGACTTGTATTATTAAACTATTGTGTTTAAAATTTTATGTAAAAAACATAATTAAATTTTTTTAGAAATTATATGAATATTATCTCTTTTTAAAAATATAAGGTTTGTTAATTATTTTTTAAATTTTAAATATCCATTAAAATTGTAAAAAAAATTAATGTTTATTCTTTTTAATTTTTATATTTCTTTTTTACAAATCAATCCACTAACCCATTAGTCAATCTCATCATATCTCAATCGCTATGAATCATGAATATATTATTTGGGTGTCATGTTCATATGTCGATCACGTGTCTATATCGAATTTTGTATGATATTACTGATGACATATGTCTATATATATATATATATAATTTAAATTTACTTTTTCTTAATCTAATATGAAAAAAAGTATAAACAAGATTATGAAAGGAAAATAATGCATAACTTTTTGAGTTTATAAGAAAATAAATCATAAATAAAGGTTATATAAATTATATTTTAAATAATATATCATTTTAATTTCTTTAAGCATTTAGTTATATACATGTTGTGCTTGTGTCCTATAATTTTTCAATTTTAATATGTCTATTGTGTCTATGTTGTGTTATGTCCCGTATCTGTATTATTGTCTTTCCTTCGTAGGTTAATCGCATTACTTTGGCAAGTTTGTTCCGCTTCATTTTGTGCGAGTTATTCACGGGCTGAGGCGAGATGAAGCGGATTGCCCATCGCTAACTCTGATATTAATTCGTCCTCAGAACTAAGTGGGAAGCTGGTGTGCATCACGTTGCAGAGAAAGTGAGCCTCCAGCAAGTAAGAATTAGAATAACTTGACTGGGATTTTGTCCAGTGTAAAAGCATAAAAGTGCTGTGAATATTAAATTGAAACACGGGATAAACACCATCACTTTGACGAAAGCAAAGAATTCTTGTATGCATTCCCTACGACATAGATAAAAGTTGATTCGAAGAAAGACAACAAACACATACCCTTTTTTGGTTCAACAAACATATACCCTCCTTCCACTTAAGGAAAAACAAATGCCTGATACACTACCTACCCAAAAACGAAAAAAATTGATATATACACTACAATAAAAATGAATATTTTTAATGATTCAAACATTAAAAGTATTGAAAAATGCTTGTTGCAAAACAAATTTACACATGTCACCGTTATTTTCCTTTCTCATTTCAATATATTAATCTTGTTCAGCCTACTTTTTTTATTTTATTTTTTTCTCCATCTACACTTATGGTATAAGTTAATTGTCATATTATGTTATGCATGTTTATCTCTCAAAAGTGTTAATAGAAATATTTAGGGACGGATATACTCAGGTGATAATGGAGACATGTGCTCCCATAAAAGTTTTATAAATTTTTTAGTAGTGTGTGTGTGTCTATATATATATATGTGTGTGTGTGTGTGTTTATTTTGCTCTCATTACTTTATTAACCTTGACCCTGCACAATGTTAAAAATTATGTCAAACTTCTATATATTAATATGTATTTTTACCCCTGTTACTTAAGTTTTTTGATCCATCACTGGAAATATTATCAAGAAAAATAATTTTGATATAAAGTGATAATTAAAATTACTTATATGTTTTTATTAACATTTAATAATTGCTAAGAAAAATTTATAATTATTTTATGTCAAAATTACTTTTCTTAGCAATATTTTTATAGACATTTAAATTATTGAAAATACTCAATTTTTTTTATAGTGATATAATATTAGATTAATTTATATGAGAGCCAGCAACCTATAAAAAACCAAAATTCTTCTTTATGAAAAGGGCTATAGAACTCTCAACTGCATTTGCGGTAAACCTTACAGCGGTATATTTAACTACTTCTTTTCAAGACACGTGAGAATAAAGTTAAACCCGAAAGCAGGGAAAAAAATAAAATGAAAAAACTTAAAACCCCCTAAAAATATTAAATAAGGCAAAAGGAAAAAATAATCGACTGTAAGCACTGTGGGGGCTTGGTCGCTTAGAAAAGAAAAATCCATTGGAATAATAAAAAAAATTATTAAAATTAAGAGAGTATTTTATACAATCGAATTTGCAGAGACATGATTAAGACAAACTTTTCTCGCAAAAGGCCTATTTTTATTAAATTTAAAAATAAGTATGCGTAAAAACTTAGTAGATAGTTTATACATAAAAAATTTATTCATATACTAATATTCTTTATCCATGTAATATTCAAAATAACATCAAAGTACAGTAGAGAATATAATATTTAATATGAATAAATGAGAATAACGAAAGGAATTATTTGTAGGTGGTTGACAATAAATTGAAAATTAATGTTATAAAATTATTATTAAAAAATTTAAAGAAAATGTATGAATATATGAAAGTTATACATGTGTAGGTTTTGTTTATATAGTAGTCTATGTGCCTTATTATTCTTCTTATATATTCGTTTTTTAATTTATTTTATATAAATGAATGAGTTAATTATAAAATAATGGCTTATTTTTTTTGTCCCAAAAGATAAGTGAATTTTGATTTTTGTATATCACAATCTAAAATCATTTGACATAATATTTATACATATAAAAATCAACGTAATATATATATATTTAAAATAAATAAGAATAAAAGCTATATGATTATACTCTTATTGATGTTCAATTTTTATTAAATTTGGCATAAACTATCTTTATAATAAAAAATTGTTGAATAGACAGGAAAAAAAAAGGGTTATTGAGTAGTATACCTATGCTTAAATTTACATTGATGTAATTTGATCATAAATCTATTTGATATACATAAACTATACTAAATAATTTTATATTAATTTAAAATGTTTTAGGCTTGATCAACATAGTGGATTTTATAAATAATTACGCCAAGAAAAAAATTATATAATGATATAACATTTATTTAAAGTTACGCCGATATAACTTACTAATAACCCAAACTTTATACACATTATTATTCAAGTGTGAGAACAGGGAGAGCGACCATAATGGTAATTATTATTGCAGTTTTGGGAAGAAACTATATCTTGAACTTGGAATGAAAATTTTGCTATATGAAGTTTAAATGAAAAACGTAGAAGCTGATTCTTGAAATTAATAAGAAATATATATCAAGCAAACTAGGAATTTCAACATCACCAAATACATTGGACAACCAAATTCCAGCCATTACTTGGCACCGAGGGTTCAAATACAACTCAAGTTCTCTCAGTCACTCCACACTCACACACACACACACACAGACACACACACATTAAGTATTTTTTTATTCTTATTTTTTACTAATTAAACATAAGCAAGATTAAATCAAGAAATCTAAAAGCTGTTACTCTTTTCTTCTTCCCGGAACATCTCTACCACTGGGTTATTAACCTGTGACAGAGAGAAAAAAAGTGAGGAGAGGAGTAAGAAGATCATATAATAAGAGCTCATCAGAAAGAGAAAAGAAATTATGTTAATTACGAACCATTAGGTTTATTAACAGTGAACCAGGTTTGAATAAAGGCGAGAACAAGAGCAAACGTGCCAGCCAGCAAGGCAATGATGGTCCATGGTGAGCGAAAATACGTGTTATATGCCTCTCCCATCCAAGCCAACATCTTGATATTGCGACGCCTGTACTCAAAATGCGAATCGATTTCTTTGGTGATGGTGGCAAACCTGGACGTCTCTGGCACCAACACACTGTCCATTTCGTTGAAGAGATCGGCAACATCTTTATCGCTGGCAAGTTCGTTTTTGAGTATCCTAGCAGATCTGAGCTCCTTCACGTCCTCTGGATCCTCAATGAGAGAGCTCAAGAACACCACATATGAGCTGATCTCCAAATCGTTTATGAAGTCAGGGCACATCTCATAGGCTATCAGGTTGAGAAAAATAAGAGCCGTTGAGCCGTCCACGGTGAGCTTAGGGAGCCGCAGTTTCCCATCTTTAATATTGAAGCTGGGGTAGAAAGTGTGGTTGGGATCTTTTATCATGCGAATCCCTGCTGCCTTGAGCTCCCGTATGGTCCCACTCCTGTACTTCCTTAGGTGCATGGATTTCGTGCTGGTGAGTTTGGCATTGGCATCCTTTTCGGTTGGATTTCGGTCTCTCTCCAAGAGTTTCCTCCGCAGAAAATCCAGAAGATGGACGGGCTCCTCTTCTCCATCTATCTGGACAATTACCCCGTTGGGCTCATCTACTGCCGCTTGTGCATTTTTTGTGCCCACCCTCTTTTTCTTATCCGGGCTAGGCTTGCCTACCATCTTATAAACATGAATTTCAAGGAAGTTCTGGAGGCATTTCTTGAGCCTGGCGTCATCGTTGCCGCATATGAGCTTCAGCACTTTGAAGGGAATTTGGTTCTCCAGGAGTATCAGATCCTGGTGCACCCGTGCAAGCTTGTCAATGGTAATATTGAGTTCTGCTTTTAGCTTGGAGCCAGGGCGGTAAGATTCCAACACTTGAAGTATGGAACATCCATCCAATGTCAAATTCCACTCCATCAAGTGATGATCATCAGTGGGGTACTTTTCAGTGAACTGATCGGACAGTTGACGTAGGTCATTTGAAATTCTTAGGTATAAATCTTTGGCGGTTTGGCTGGTCTTTGAAAGATACATACTTGTCCATTGATACTTATATGACTTTCCTTGAGCCAGTTCATCTTTACCATAATGGATTGGACCTATTGAAATTACCTGTGGCGAGTAATATTTCTTTAAGTCCTCCATTTCTGCCATGTATCCTGGAACCTTTTGTATCTTAGGCCTCGAACCTTTGTCAACCCCTTCATGTGCAGTTAGCTCTGGCGGCTTCAGTTGATCCCATTCTTTATGTAGCCAGGGAGGTAATAAGTCATCACTTATTTCAATATCCATGGGTGGTTAGGTGGGTGTGGGTTGCCAAGACTTCCCTATGAGAACACAAATGCACAAGGAGGCATCCCCACTACGTTTATAAAGCCGAGAAATTCTTCCTAAGCACTAGTGTAACACAGAGGATCTGCGCGCATACAGTGAAAAAGTGATGGGAGCCACCAAAAGTTGTTTATTTAACTTCTCTTTCAAACGCTGAAAAATATCAAGAAAAATTCCTATATCGGCATAATTCCAAGAATTATTTATTAGCTAATCTCACAAGAAAATTACAAGAACCGTATATGAATGAGTATACGTAGAATAAAATTAATGAAATTAATTCTTATTGTGAGTGTGCTTAAGCAAAGAAGTGTTAGATTTGTGGTAACACACAAATCTCTCAACTATCTAATGGCTTTCCCTAGTACCCAATAAAGATGGTTAAGTCACAAAACCAATGAAGTTGGCCCAGTAAATAGTCGTATCTCTTAGGAGTGTTTCGTGTGATATATTAAGCTGATAATATAAGTTAATATTGTACATTATGTCTTTATCAGTTGTTTGGTGCAAATAACTTATTATATAATCTTATACGCCATAACTCCTTCATATATTAAAATGCTGTATAACTCAAAATAATATTGAGAGGTCATATTAGGTCTGATTAGTTTTTACCATATAATATTATTTTTTAATATTTTATTAAGATAAAATAATTCTCAAATAAATAATAATAAAACAAACACATAATATACAATATCAGTGTCACGACCCACCTAGAGAACGTGACCGGCACGTGAGGATTTGGGTCCAAGCCTCCAGTAACGTGGATCGACTAATATGCATAAATAACCCAAATTTATTTAAAATATGTCAAGTTCAACTAAAACTTGATAATATGGAATTATTTCTAAAACATAAATTCTGAACATAAATCTGCATAAAATCTATATTCTAGGCCAAAGCCAGACATAATAAAACAATTAACATAAATTCTGAAAATAATATCATGCATGTCCGGGGATCCTGCCTACACAATTTATTGGAGCACTATTAGGCTGACATAATTGACAATAAGCTCCACTTCAAAGCGAAGCTCACCAAGGAAGCTGTAGCACTACTGCGGAGGATTCTGTGGTACAACTGAACCTCAGAATCAGATCTCGTAGGGAAAGGAAAAGAGAGGGGTGAGTTCATCAAAACTCAGTGAGCGAGCCTCCACTCACAACCCACATGGGACAATAACAAAATACATAACATCTACATGCAATTGATGTGAAATATATTACATATATAATTACATATGAATTAACTGAATCTATAGCAACAATTAGTAGAGAAACATGAATTATTCTGTACATAATTATCTGAAATTTGAATAGCTAAATACGAGCCAATGGCTAATCGATGGGCACCTAACTAGGTCCCATAAATGGACACCTCACTAGGTTCCTTATTGTGGGTGAGCTAGTCCTCTAGTGGACCACTTGGTACCAAGGTTAACGATCAATCCTGCAAATTGCTAACTGTTGATTTGTTTCTCACTATTTATTGGCTAAAAAAATAATAGTAATAATTTCATACAAAACTGAGATTTAAAATATTTTCTAACTAATAAATAAATCTAAATAATTCATACAGCAAACATGGTCCCATGAGTTTTCCAAAATAATTAGTTCTCATGATAATATTTCTAAAATTGACATAATTCATAACAACATGTTCATTATTCTAAAATTTCATAAATAATTCATATAATTTGAAAATATATTAATAATGACCAAAAGTATGGTCATGAGCTTAAACCCACTCACCTTTGATAGTCGGGAGTGTGCTTCTACTAACAACTTGATTTTGGAAAATTGGAATGGTACAAGTAACCAAACTCGTCGATTAAAGGGAGGGAGCGTCACAACGTCTTAAGAGATGATTAGTTAGGTCCACTGAAGTTCGGCCACGAGGATTATGAGCTTGACAAGAGATGAATTCGGCCAAAAAGGGGTTTGGCTTAGAGGAGATTTGGCTTAGAGGAGGTTTGGCTTAGAGGAGATTTGGCTTAGAGAAATTTTGGCTTAGAGGAGATTTGGTTTAGAGAAATTTTGGTTTAGAGGAGGTGGAAGCAAAACTTAGTAAAATGAAACTAAACATTTCTTACACACACACACACTCCTACACACATATATTTATACACAAATATAATAATCATAAATAATATTAGTGCTATATGTCTATACTTACTAATAATAATAAATAATATTAATGCCTACTTGTTAAATAATATTTGTGCTATTTACACTTTAATAATAATAATACTAATGCTAGCTACACTTAGTAATATTAATTATAATTAATGTTAGTGCCATATATCTAGATTTAATAATAATAATAACTAATATTAATGCTAGCTACACTTAATAATTATAATGTTAAATAATATTAATGTTAGGTGCACTAAATAATAATAATGTTAATGCTAGCTACACTTAGCAATATTAATTATAATTAATATAAATGCTAGGTACACTTAATAATAATAATGCTAATGCTAGATACACTTAGTAATATTAATTATAATTAATATTAGTGGCATATATCTAGACTTAATAATAATAATAATTAATATTAATGCTAACTACACTTAGTAATTATAATATTAAATAATATTTATGTTAGGTTCACTTAATAATAATAATACTAATGGTAGCTACACTTAGTAATAATAATTATAATTAATATTAGTGTCATATATCTAGACTTAATAATATTAATTAATATTAATGCTAACTACACTTAGTAATTTTAATTCATATTCTAACTATAATGCATTAACACTACTAACTATAATGCATATTTAAATTATAATGCATGCAACACAACTAACTAAAATGAATATACTAACTATAATGCATATGTATGCTCATAGTTTACTATTAACTATAATAATAATAATAATTATTATTATTATTATTATTTCTTTATTTGGGATATCACATATTACTCCCCTTAAAAGAGATTTGGTTCCCAAATCTAAACAATGTACCTTGAGGTGGGAAGAGATGGGGATATTTGGTTTTCATAGCTTCTTCAGCTTCCCAAGTTGTCGTCACTTTGAATGGTTCCTCCAGATAACTTTTACTGAGGCTATCTCCTTTGAGCGAAGCTTCTTAATTTGTCTATCCACGATGGCAACTGGTTCCTCTTCATATGATAAGCTCTCATCAATTTGGACCGTTTGTGGAGTGATCACATGAGATTGGTCAGGCATATATTTCCTGAGCATACTAACATGAAATACTGGGTGTATGGCTGATAAACTGGGAGGCAGTGCCAACCTATAAGCTACCGCTTCAACTCTTTCTAAGATTTCAAATGGACCAATAAAACGAGGGCTTAACTTTCCTTGCTTACCGAACCTCACTACTCCTTTCATAGGGGATACTTTCAGAAACACGTTGTCTCCAATCGCAAATTCCAAGTTACGTCGACGGTTATCAGCATACGACTTCTGCCTGGATTGTGCTGCTAAGAGACGTTCTCTAATCAACTGAACCTTCTCTAAGGTCTCCTGAACTAGGTCCGGGCCTAAGGACTTAACTTCCCCAAGCTCAAACCACCCGATGGGAGACCTGCAACGCCTCCCATATAAGGCTTCGAATGGTGCCATCTGGATACTCGACTGATAACTATTATTGTATGAGAACTCGATCAAGGGTAGGTGATCACACCAGCTTCCTTTGAAATCTAGTATGCAGGCTCTGAGCATATCTTCTAAGATTTGTATCGTCCCTTTCGATCGACCATCTGTTTAAGGGTGAAAAGCTGTGGTCAAATCCACACGTGTGCCAAGGGCCTCATGAAACGCCCTCCAGAATCGTGAAGTAAACTGGGATCCTCTATCGGATATGATAGATACTGGGACACCGTGGAGTCTAACTATCTCGTTGATGTACAATTGAGCATACTGTGCCGCACTAAAGGTAGTCTTTACTGGTAAAAAGTGTGCTGATTTGGTCATCCTGTCTACTATTACCCATATGGAGTCGAACCCTTTGGTGGTTCGAGGTAATCCACCACGAAGTCCATGGTTATCCTCTCCCACTTCCATTCCTGGAATGTCTATCTCATTGGTAACCCTGCTGGCCTCTGGTGCTCAGCCTTGACTTGCTGACACACCAGACACCTAGCTACAAAGTCACCGATATCTCTCTTCATACCATCCCACCAGAATAACTGTTTTAGATCCTGATACATCTTAGTTGATCCTGGGTGCACTGAGTATGCTGCACTATGAGCTTCTTCCATTACTTTTCTCCTCAACTCACCCACTGCTGGCACGCATAAACGATTTCCAAGGTGCAATACACCCTCAGTATCAACTGAGAACTCTGTATTCTCACCTTTACGAACATCCTCACCCAACTTAGCTAACTTCAGATCCTCACCTTGTTGTGCCTTGATCTGTCCCACCAAGGTTGACTGAGCCTTGATGTGAGCTAGAAAAGCCCCTGATTCACTAAGGCCAAACTGAACTCCTTCAGCTTCTATCTTGTGGATATCTTTTACTAACGCTTGTCTTACTAGCGTTATGTGGGCCAAACCGTCACGACTTCCTCGCTTAAAGCATCCGCCACTACATTCGCCTTCCTGGGTGGTACGAGATCGCATACCATAATCTTTTAATAACTCAAGCCATCTACGCTGTCTCAGGTTCAGATCCTTCTGTTGAAAGATATACTTCAAGCTCTTGTGGTCTGTGAAAATCTCACAAGTTTCTCCATACAGGTAATGTCTCCAAATCTTCAAGGCAAAAATCACTGTCGCCATCTCCAAATCATGGGTAGGATAATTTTGCTCATGCTTCTTAAGTTGCCCTTGAGGCGTATGCTATAACTTGGCCATGCTGCATCAAGACACAGCCAAGTCCAATTCTAGAAGCATCACAGAATACTGAAAAACCTCTTGAACCTGAAGGTAGCACAAGAACTGGTGTCGTGGTCAAGCATGTTTTCAGCCTTTGAAAACTTTCTTCACACTCTTCTGTCCACTGAAACTTGACATTCTTCTGTGTCAGCTTGGTCATGGGTGCTGCAATCCTCGAGAAATCCTGAACGAATCGTCTGTAATATCCTGCCAAACCCAAGAAACTACGAACTTCAAATCAAGCTGTAGGTCTAGGCCATTGCTGCACTGCTTCCACCTTCTTTGGATCTACTAGAATGCCATCCTTCGACACTACGTGTCCAAGGAATGCCACCTGTTCTAGCCAGAACTCACACTTGGAAAACTTGGCATACAACTGGTTTTCCCTCAAGGTCTGTAAAACCATTCTCAGGTGTTGCTCGTGTTCCTCCTTACTTTTGGAATACACTAAGATGTCATCAATGAAGACAATCACAAAGTGATCCAGAAACGGTTTAAACACCCTATTCATTAAATCCATGAAGGCTGCTGGGGCATTGGTTAACCCAAAGGACATCACTAAGAACTCGTAATGTCCATAGCGAGTCCTGAAAGCTGTCTTAGGTATATCTCCATCCTTAATCTTCAGCTGATGGTAACGGATCAAGATCGATCTTGAAAACATGTTGCCCCTTGAAGCCGGGTCAAAAAGTTCATCTATGCGGGGTAAAGGGTATCGATTCTTAATCGTCACCTTGTTTAGCTGCCTATAATCTATACACATCCTCATCGAACCATCTTTCTTCTTAACGAATAACACTGGAGCACCCCATGGAGAGGTACTTGGCCGTATAAACCCTTTGTCCAACAACTCCTGTAGCTGCTCCTTCAATTCTTTTAACTCCGCTAGAGCCATGCGATATGGGGGTATAGAGATGGGTCTAACTTCTGGTTCAAGCTCTATCCCAAACTCTATTTCTCTCTCTGGTGGCATACCAGGTAAATCATCTGGAAACACGTCCGGAAACTCATTAGCCACCGGAATTGTATCCAAACTTGGTGTCTCTGCCTCTACATCCCTGACTGCAGCTAAAATCCCGTAACTACCTCTATCCATCAACCGTAGCGCATTCATAGCTGATATTAAGCTCGTCGGCATTAAGCATCTTGTGCCAAGAAACTCTCTTGGCTCATCACCTGGGACCTCGAATCTCACTACTCTTCTATAACAATCTATCAAGGCATGACATGGGGATAACCAATCTACGCCTAGAATAACGTCAAAGTCAGACATGTCTAACACTTTCAAATCTGCTAGCGCTTCCATGTCACCAACTTTGACTTTGCATGATCTATACACTGTTTGAATAAGGATGGGTTTCCCCGAAGGCACCCCAACTAAAAACGGCTCATCAAGATCCTCAGGGGATCTTCCAAACCGTACAGCAAAGAACGGGGACACATAAGAGTGGGTAGACCCTGAATCAAATAATGTCACAGTATCAAAGGAACATCCTGACGTCATACCTGTTACCACTTCATTTGAAGCCTGCGCATCCCGACGGTTATAGCGAATAGACGGTTGTCCTCCACTACCTTGGCTTCTACCGCCTACTCCTCTTCCACTGGTCCTCGGCCAACAGGGCCCCTACCCTGCTCCACGACTGCCGATGCGATGACGCCGCTGGACTGCTGATCGGCAGAGATTGAATCGATGTGGAGGGGTTAGTTGACCCCTGACTAGGAGCTCTTTGAAACATCGTGCATTCTGCGAGCTTATGACCCGGCTGACCACATCTATAACATCTTTGTAGAGCCAAATAAACATTGACCACGATGTCTCTTTTCACAAGCTCGGGCATACCGGATATGACCGCCATGAACCCCGCTCCATCAGGTGCCGATCGCTCTCTACTAAAAGAGTGTGCTACAACTGGGCGTGCTGGGATGGGCTCTAAGAAGGTGGCCCTACCCGACTGACTCCGTTGTTGTCCCTGCTGATAGTGACCCTTGCTCGAACCTACTCCACTCGAGAAAGTGGCATGAACCCTGGCCTTCTTATTGGCTTCTGACATAGCCCGTCGTTCTGCTAAACCATTCTCGAGACCAATCGCAATGTCTACCACCTGAGCATAGTCCTTGGTCCCGACATGAGGCTGCAAGCTGAGGAATAGATCTCTTGGCGGACCACAATGAAACGTCTCACCCTAGTCTGTATGCCGGTATTATGCTAGAGGCTGCCTGTGCCAGATAAGTGAAACGTTCATCATACTCTGTAACTGTCATACCTGGAGTTAAACGGAGTTTCAAAAACTCCTCAATCATCTGTGCTTGGCGACTCTCTAATATGAATCTTCGCATGAAGGATTCCTTGAATTGTTCCCAAGAGGGAGAGCTAGCAGTTCCATACCCTTGTCGGAACTCTTGATACCATAATTCTGCTTGGCCTCCGAGCTGAAAGACAGCCAACTCCACCGCTCTTTCTGAAGAGCAATGGATGACACTGACTATCTTCTCGACCTGCCTAAGGAATTCCTGGGGATCCTCAGTCGTCAGACGCCCATTGAAAGTAGGTGGGTCCATCCTCTTGAATCGCTCTAAAGCTGAGTCATCACGTATCTCTAGCCCCGGAGGTGGTGCATAGTCCCCTCTAGTCGCCTCAGCCATCACATCTGTTAAGTTTGCTACCATCTGTTCAAAAGCTCTAAGACGAGCATTGTCACCAGATGCATTGCTCCTACGACGACGGTGAAGACGTGAAGAGTGTATAGGTGGCATTGTCACACTGTTAAAGGGAAGGCATACAACAAGACTATGAGTGCCAAGAAAGACAAGCTCTTATAAAACCTAAACAAGACTGACCATTTCCTAAAGGCCTCAAATAGCACCACATCATTGCAAATGGGCGCGCTTCCATTTACTTAGATGTCATGATATTTGTGGTCACTTGCTCCAATAATATGTAGGGAAACCTATTGCTCTGATACCACTTTGTCACGACCCACCTAGAGAACGTGACCGGCACGTGAGGATTTGGGTCCCCACGGAAACCTCTGGTAACGTGACTGACTAATATGCATAAATAACCCAAATTTATTTAAAATATGTCAAGTTCAACTAAAACTTGATAATATGGAATTATTTCTAAAACATAAATTCTGAACATAAATCTGCATAAAATCCATATTCTAGGCCAAAGCCAGACATAATAAAACAATTAACATAAATTCAAAATAATATCATGCATGTCAGGGATCCCGCCTACACAATTTATTGGAGCACTATTAGGTCGACATAATTGACAATAAGCTCCACTTCAAAGCGAAGCTCACCAAGGAAGTCGTAGCACTCTTTGCGGAGGATTACGTGGTACAACCGAACCTCAGAATCAGATCTGTAGGGAAAGGAAAAGAGAGGGTGAGTTCATCAAAACTCGATGGCGAGCCTCCACTCACAACCCACATGGGACAATAACAAAATACATAACATATACATGCAATTGATGTGAAATATATTACATATATAATTACATATGAATTAACTGAATCTATAGCAACAATTAGTAGAGAAACATGAATTATTCTGTACATAATTCTCTGAGCTGAATAGCTAAATCTGAGCCAATGGCTAATCTGATGGGCACCTAACTAGGTCCCATAAATGGACACCTCACTAGGTTCCTTATTGTGGGTGAGCTAGTCCTCTAGTGGACCACTTGGTACCAAGGTTAACGATCAATCCTGCAAATTAACTCATTGATCTGCTTTCTCACTATTTATTGGCTAAAAAAATAATAGTAATAATTTCATACAAAACTGAGATTTAAAATATTTTCTAACTAATAAATAAATCTAAATAATTCATACAGCAAGCATGGTCCCATGAGTTTTCCAAAATAATTAGTTCTCATGATAATATTTCTAAAATTGACATAATTCATAACAACATGTTCATTATTCTAAAATTTCATAAATAATTCATATAATTTGAAAATATATTAATAATGACCAAAAGTATGGTCATGAGCTTAAACCCACTCACCTTTGATAGTCGGGAGTGTGCTTCTACTAACAACTTGATTTTGGAAAATTGGAATGGTACAAGTAACCAAACTCATCGATTAAAGGGAGGGAGCGTCACAACGTCTTAAGAGATGATTAGTTAGGTCCACTGAAGTTCGGCCACGAGGATTATGAGCTTGACAAGAGATGAATTCGGCCAAAAAGGGGTTTGGCTTAGAGGAGATTTGGCTTAGAGGAGGTTTGGCTTAGAGAAGTTTTGGCTTAGAGGAGATTTGGTTTAGAGAAATTTTGGGTTAGAGGAGATTTGGTTTAGAGAAATTTTGGTTTAGAGGAGGTGGAAGCAAAACTTAGCAAAATGAAACTAAACATTTCTTACACACACACACACTCCTACACACATATATTTATACACAAATATAATAATCATAAATAATATTAGTGCTATATGTCTATACTTACTAATAATAATAAATAATATTAATGCCTATTACACTTAGTAATTATAATGTTAAATAATATTTGTGCTATTTACACTTTAATAATAATAATACTAATGCTAGCTACACTTAGTAATATTAATTATAATTAATGTTAGTGCCATATATCTAGATTTAATAATAATAATAACTAATATTAATGCTAGCTACACTTAATAATTATAATGTTAAATAATATTAATGTTAGGTGCACTAAATAATAATAATGTTAATGCTAGCTACACTTAGCAATATTAATTATAATTAATATAAATGCTAGGTACACTTAATAATAATAATGCTAATGCTAGATACACTTAGTAATATTAATTATAATTAATATTAGTGGCATATATCTAGACTTAATAATAATAATAATTAATATTAATGCTAACTACACTTAGTAATTATAATATTAAATAATATTTATGTTAGGTTCACTTAATAATAATAATACTAATGGTAGCTACACTTAGTAATAATAATTATAATTAATATTAGTGTCATATATCTAGACTTAATAATATTAATTAATATTAATGCTAACTACACTTAGTAATTTTAATTCATATTCTAACTATAATGCATTAACACTACTAACTATAATGCATATTTAAATTATAATGCATGCAACACAACTAACTAAAATGAATATACTAACTATAATGCATATGTATGCTCATAGTTTACTATTAACTATAATAATAATAATAATTATTATTATTATTATTATTTCTTTATTTGGGATATCACAATCAGTTTAGTTATATATAATAAAAATAAAAATAATTGATAAATAATAAATGAAATAAAATAATAAATATTTTAAATAAATAATATATAATATAAAATATAAAATTATAAATTATTAACTAATAAAATATATAAATAAATAATAAATAATATGTAATATATAAAAGTAAGGATAAGTAACTTAAATTTAAATAATTATGATTAAATATATAAAGTATTAAAATATGTGAAACAGTATTTGATTTATTTATATATATTATTTAAATAATAAATAATTATAAAATATTGGAATAAATAATAACATTTATTAAAAATTAAATTTTAATTACTAAATATTCACATAAATATAATATTTGAAAATTATTATAATAAAAATTCCTATTTTACTATTGTTTGATTTTATTTAATATTTAATTAAAAATATATGAATTATTTATAAATATATAGTATGATATTATTGA
Organism: Dalbergia cultrata; assembly: GCA_031216105.1. NCBI lineage: Eukaryota > Viridiplantae > Streptophyta > Magnoliopsida > Fabales > Fabaceae > Dalbergia > Dalbergia cultrata. The sequence continues at coordinate 25,625,158 of CM062350.1, read as the reverse complement.
ACACAAAATTGTATATATTGTGCAGTGTTACACCAAACATTGTATAATATTAAAAATTTATCTGACCTTATGCTATCAGATTTGATGCTATCAAGTCTTATACTATTAGCCTTTATCCTATTAGACATGCCAAACATGCCCTCTGTTTCTCTGTAGTGGCTTGATCAAAACTTAGGGTGTGGGTTGCTAAGACTTCATGTGAGAACATAAATGGGGTATGAAGCATGCCTGCTTTGTTTATAAAACCACCAATCACCGTGTAATCACGTTTCAGTCATCCACGGAGTATTATTATATATACTAAATACCCAAATTGTTACGGAAAAAATTTATTAAAGAACAAATTAGTTCCTTAAAATTTAAAACTCCTTCTAAATGGGCTCTTCACATTTCAAGAAAAGACAAATTGATTCTTCTGTTCATTATTCAAAGAGTCTAATGTATCCCCCATTTTATTGCCTTCTTATTGTAATGTTTATCTCCCACTGGACATTGCATTTGTCATTCGAGCAATAAGTTATGAGAAGTGATGTTTCAAAACCCTCAAAATATCAAACATTTAGGCACCGTTCTTATAAAACGCATGAGCTCACATCTGTTCTCATTTTCTATTTATCCTCTCTTTATCTTTTCCTCTATTTTTGTTGAGGTGAGGTGTTAAAATTTCTTTTCTAGGAAGTTATCAAATACAAGCGCATGGCACCAAGCTGGACCAATGAAATTACTAAAAAAGTACTCCATCATTTTAGAATATCAGTGCATATTTAAATAACTCCATATTTTAAAATATCTATCAACTTCATATAAAGCATTATTTATGTTATTTCAATACTACTCCACATAAATTTCATATTTTCAAAGCATCTCACCTAATATTAGAGTTGAATAATATGATATATTAATTAATATTTAAGAATATATTAGTCTATTCATTATATTTATTTAATGAATTGACTAATATTATTTATTATTTTTTTTAATATTTATGTTTGGTCAAAATTAATAGATATTTTGAAAAGGTGAGAGTATTGTCCACCATTTTGGATTTCCATTTTCTAGAATATTCATAAATTTACACAGCAAATGCTATTGGAAACTTTGATTGGGGTGGTGTCTGTCGGCAACATCTGTTAGTATCCTTCGAGTTTCTTGTACTGCCATTTTTCTTCCGTCGTGGACCACGTGAGCATTTCTTGCTTAGCGCTTTAATTTGGGGAGTTTCTTCGAGATCAGTCTGATAACAGAAGCTATAACCATAAAAATAGTACCAAGAATAAATCTGCACTTTATTCCTTGAAAACTTAAATGCATGTACTTTAAATCTTTAAAAAATTTCACCTCAAACACGTTAGTCTTTGTAACAAGAAATAAAGTGCACGGTTGAGGTGGATAGGGGCAAGTTTGGCTCGTGGGATGGAATTTTTTTGTAAATACAACTTGAGATTTTTTTTTATTAGCTTTTTATGGTTAATTTGTAATGACTTCTTATTGATATATTACAGATATAATTTGTGGAATATAGATTTGTTAATAATTGATTAGTTTTTTGTGATTGATTTGTATTATTACACTCTTGTGCTTAAATTTGCATCTATAATACGTAAATAATTTTTTTTAATTTGTATGAATATTATTTCATTTTTTAAATATAAATTTTAGTAATTATTTATATTTTTAAATATTCATTAATTTAAATAGTAAAATAAAATTAATTTTTTAATTTTTTTTATCTGTTTTTACTAACCAAGTAACCAACTCGCTAACCCACTAATTTGCTAAAAACGGAATTGATTAGTGTCAATCGTATTACTTTGACAAGAGATTTTTTTGGTCTAACTTTGTCAAGTTAGTCCCCATCCATTTTAAAAGTGAATTATTTATGAGCTGAGGCAGAATAGAGTGGATTGCACACTCAATTGTTTAATTAGATTCTTATAGTTTAAAAATTTGTAATCAAATTTTTATATTATAAAAAAGTGTAAATTAAGTTCCTATAGTTCAATAATTTGTGATAAACTTCCCATACTTTATAAAAAATTTAATTAAATTCTTGTATTATTAAAAAAAATTCAATAAATTTCCTAAAAGTTATGTCCATTATTTATAGGGACTTGATTGAAAATTTTTACATGATATAGAAAATTATTTGGAATCTTTAGTACAATATAGATACTTAATTGAAAGTTTTTAAACCATAGAGACTTTATTAAACATTTTTATATAATATAGAAACTTAATTGCAAGCTTTTAAATTATAAATATCTCATTAAAAATTGAATGAAATTGTAGTACTTTCAACTAATTTAACCTTAGTTAGTCCTTAGAAGTGAGAAGGAGGTGTGGTATGCATCACATAACAGAGCAAGTGGGAATCATAGTTGATCTGTGTCGGCACTAACAAGCGCAGAAAATCATGGGAATACCATGCCAAGCCTCCAACAAAAGTAAGCATTAGAATAACTTTTTTTTTTTTTTTTAATCTGGAGGATTAGAATAACTTTACTCGAGACTTCTCGGACCAAAAACGTGAAAAGATAAAAACTAGGGACTTTGTCCAGAGTAAAAGCATAACGGAATGTGAATATTAAAACTCAGAAGAAACACCATGACATTGAAAGCAAAGATTTCTTGTATTCATTCCTTCCGACGTGTAAAAAAAAGCTGGTTTGGAAGACAAGAAACAGATACCGTACTGCAATTTTACTACGCTGGCTCCAAATTTAGAAAAAGAAAATCTAATAAAAAATATCTTATATAATGTAATAAGATTAATTCATATGAAACCTAGCGACCTATAAAAAAAACCAAAATTCTCCTTTATATAAAAAGGGATAGACTATAGAACTCTCAACTGCATTTGCGGTTGAGCCTCAAAGCACGTGGAATAAACTTAAAACCCAAAAAGAAAAATACAAAATACGTCACAGAGAATAAATAAATAGACCGTAAACACTATGGGGGCTCGGTCGCTTGGAAGTAAAATCCATTGAAATAATAAAACAAAAACTTATCACTAGGAGAGAATTTAAATGCCTTTATTTGATTGAATTTATAGAAAAGAGACATGATTAACTCAAACTTTACTCACAAAAGGACATATTTTATTAAATTAAGGTAAAAAACCTATATTATTATATCAAAATAAAAAATATATATGTGTAAAACTTAGTGGATAATTATATAGAAAAACAATTTATAAAATAAAAATTACACATATAAATAGTTTGGTAACTATTCAAATACTATAGTATTCTTTACTCATGTAATGCACGGGAAACAAAAAATATTTTTAATCATAAAAATAATAAAAAATCATAAAAGATAATTATGTTATTACAATAAAGAATTTTATATAATATCGGAAGAATAATTGACATATTTAGAATTTTAAAATTTTATAGCATAATAATTTTATTCATAATAGAAAATATAATATGTAATATGAGTAAATAAAAAGAATTATTCGTGGTTGACAATACATGGAAAAGTATAGTTATAAAATTATCATTAAAAAAATTTTAGAATCACGCAGGTTATTTACGACCGATTGAAGTCTGTTTGTATTATGGATGATTTTCGACGGAAAATGGTGCCCGGTGGAAAGTAAAGCGAAATATTTAGAACCAGTCTGTAATTCTGTCTGTAACAAATGATGCCACTACTTGACGCCAACTTTTACCGACGAAATTATCAAAGAATTGTGGCAAATTAATTTTCCCAAAATTCCGTGAAAACATTATGTCTGTTTGTAATATAATTTTTATTTTTCTTTTATGGTGCAGCTCATATGTAATTCCATCTGTAAATATATTAATTTTTTATTCATTATATTACATATGGAATTTCGGTCTGTATGTCTTGAGATTATTCATTTACATTTCTTTCAAAGGTTTTTTTGGTTGTCTATCTATAATACTGTCTGTAAATTAATAATTTAATATTTTAATTTTCAACGAATTTGCTATCGGTAATTTGAATTTCACAACAAGCGCCAACAAACCTTTGTGTTCCTTATTATTGATGGAATTTTCATCTGTAATGTGGATAAATAAAACATTGCGCCTCGTGAGCCCTATTACAAATGCAATATCCATTGGTAATGGGATTTAATGAAACGTTATATCTTGTTTTGGATTTTCCGTTAGTAACTTTGAAATTATGAGATTTAACGTGTGGTGATCGTTCTTCCTCTGCTCTTCTCTTTTGTCCTTCTCTCTCTTCCCTCTCTCCTCTCTGCTAATCTATGTTCACCGCCGCCAAGCCTTGCCAGAGCAACCATTTTGCAAACCGAAACTGCCATTGTATTCCTGGTAACTAATTATTTAATTTTAATCTTTTAGTTATCTTATTTTTTATTTTTTAAACTACTTATTTTTAACTGTAAAAAATAAAATTTTAAATATTTTATATAATAGTTCATATAAAAAGTATAAAACTTATTTTATAAACTATCATTTTTAATTTTCAAATAGGATCCACTAGCCGAATTTTCCAAAAAATAAATCAAATAGATAGAAAATATTTTTTTTTTGGTTACAGATAGAAAATATTTTATAACTTTAAGATAAAATTTAAGAGTTTCGATTATATGAAAAATAGTCAGAATTCTAAAGTGTTTGAAAAACCATTACAAGAGAAGCTGTACCACTTGACAGAATTTTACGAAAAATGGTTGTCAAATATTATGAGTAGATTTTTTTTAATATAGAAGTTTACATGCCTTAATATAATTTTCTAAAAATTTTAAGCATTCATCTTATTTAATTTATTTATTTTATATAAATAAATGGTTCAATAGTTTTATATTCAATATTTTTATTCCATAAAATAATGGCTTGAATATGTTAATTGGATCCCTGAAAAAATAAATTAATTTTGGTTTTGATCTCTAAAAAATAATTTCTTTTTTGTTTTGGTATAAATACTTCAAATAAAAACTATTTATTTTTATTTCTCACCATTAGTCTACATATGTTAAATATTGAGCTAATTAATGGAAGGTCATGTCATCCAATTCTACATAATGGTATGTGTCATATTATAATCATGTGTTAAAAACCATAACTAATAGCCATTTGAAATACTAATAAATATTAACATAAAAAATGTCTTACACGTACTGATACAAGTTTGCAGGATGTTTTTAAGAACATATGCAAGGTTTTCACTAAAAGAACCGTTAAAATATATGTAAAATTAGGGGGGGGGGGGGGAATCATTGATATTGGTTTTTGAAGTGCACATAAAAGGATGAAAAATGTGTGATTTATTCAAGTGTGAGAAATAAGGATACGACGATACTGGTACCGTGGTACGTAATAAGTTGCAATTATGGATAGAAACTATGTCTTGAACTTAGAATGAAAATTTTGTCACATGAAATATATATGAAAAGTAGACACTGATTCACGATACTAAATAGAGAAACGATATCATCAAAGCAAATAACTAGGAATTTCAAACATCACGAGAACATATGGGAGAAACAAATTCCAGCCGTTACATAGCACTTAAAATTCAAATACAACGTGAAGTTATCATAGTCATTCACACAACTTTTTAGTTTTTTTAACCTGATTAAACATAAGCAAGATCGAATAAATAAATCCAAATGTTGTTCCTTAATCTTTCCTTTTTCCTGAGCATCTCTGCCATGGGGTTAAAGTGTGAAAAGGAGAGAGAGAAAAAGAAGTGAGGAGTAAGAAGATTATTCAGTGATGTTAATATGTTTGGTTTAAGTTTTCAGTTTTCAACTTTCTAATTTTTTCAGAATTTATATGAAGAAAAAACTAAAAATTCTGAAAACTGAAATTTGTAGTTTTTAAAATTTTTAATTTTTCCTTAACAAATTTTAAAAATATCAAAAACTGAAAATGAAAAAATTGAAAACTAAAAACTCAAGCTAAATAGACTAAATATCAAATTGAGAAAATTATTTTAACACCCAATATTTATCACACAGTGAATGATAATAAAGGGAGTGTCTTTAATTAAAATAACATCTTTGTTTATAATAATTTTAGGTGAAAATTACTGCGTTATGATTCATCAATGATCAGGGTGAACAGTATACCAGGTCTGAAGAAAGCTGAGAACAAGACCAATTGAGCAAGTCAGCAAGGCAATGATAGTCCACGGCGTGCGGAAGTACATGTTGTATGCCTCAATCATCCAACTCAAAATCTTGATCTTGCCACGCTTGGATTCAAAATGACTTTGGATTTGGTCTCTGATGTGGGCAAACGTGGCCGTCTCAGGCACCAACACAATGTCCATCTTGTTGAAGAGATCGGCCACTTGTTTATCATTGGCTAGTTCGTTGATGAGTATACCAGCTGACCTTAGCTCCTTCACGTCCCCTGGATGGTCAATGAGAGAGTTCATCAGCACTGCAAATGAGCTGATCTCGCAGTTGTTGCTAAAGTCAGGGCACATCTCATAGGCTATTAGGTTGAAGTAAATATGAGCCGTTGAACCATCAATAGCGAGCTCAGGGAGTAGTAGTTTACCATCATTGAAGATGGGAAAGAAAGAGGTGTTGTTGGGATGTTTTCTCACACGAATCCCTGCTGCCCTGAGCTCCTGTATGGTCCCAATACTGTACTTTCTTAGGTGCCAGGACCTCCTGTTGAACTTGACCTCCTTATGGATCTGGCCAAGGTCTCTCATCAAGATTGACCTCCGCAGGTAATCCAGAAGATGTACGGGGTCATCATCATCTTGGGTTTCCTCTACCTGGACAATTGTGTTGTGCTCCTCGTTTCCCTCTGTGGGCTCTCCTTTTCTATGCATGTGTGCCATCCTAACACCATGAACTTCGAGGAAGTTGTGGAGGCATTCATTGAGCCTGGCTTCATCATTGCACAAGAGCCTGAGCACTTTGAAGGGAATTTGGTTGTCCAGGATGAGCAAATCCTGGTGCATTCGTACAAGCTTGTCCATGCTAATCTTGAGGTCTCGTACTGGATCAACGGAATGGTCAGATTTAGATTTTTCCAACACCTGCAGTACGGAACATCCATCCAACAGCAAATCCCACTCATCATACATGCTGCTCCAGTTTTGGACATCGCACTGTTCCTTCAGTTCGTCGTTTCCGCTTACAACTCTGTCGTATAAACTTCGGGGCTCCCCGTTGGCATGTTCGGCAGTATACATTGCTGTCCATGTATACTTATGCGACTTTCCAAGATCCCGGAGATGACTCTGGCCATGGATTGGACCAATTGAAATGATCTGTGGCAAGTAAAACTTTTTAAATTCCACCCTTGCTGCCATGTATTCCGGAACCTTTTGTATCTTGGGCCTCGAAACTTTGTTAACTTCAATTTTTTCCAACAATGTTTCTACTCTATGAAACTTTTCTTTTATATCCGTAGGCATTCTCTGCAATGCACAATATGGGTAGGTGGTGGGTGTGGGTTGCGAAGACTTCTTGTGAGGACGCTAATGGCGAAGGAAGCATGCCTCTTCTGTTTATAAAGCCACCAATCAATCATCGCATAACCGTGTTTCAGAAGAAACCAATTATATTGTATCGGAAAAAGAAAAAACCAATTACAGTAACATCTTATTTGAAAAAACATGTTACTAAAACTCTTTAATTTTATATCTTAAATTTGTTATAAAATTCTCTTTTGGTGATTTGTATTTTTTTACAATTAAAAATAACATCTTAAAAAATAAATCTTGTATTTTTAATAATGAATTATTATATAAAAATTATGAAATATGCATCTCTTTAATTTTTATTATTATGTTTTTACAGATAAAAGTAATTACTTTTTTTCTAAAATTAGAAGTTATATATTAGTTCTTTAAAGAAGAAGTTAATATTATTTCATTTCCACCTATGTTACATATTCTTACCTAGAAGTGGAGGCGAGGATGCAAATAGCTTCAATGTCCGCTTAGGGACGTTAGCTCCCTTATATGGTGTGAGATTATCCTATGCTAAATTTGGAGTTGATCTTCCTTGAATGAGGGAGATACTCTTGCGATTTGGTCAGTACTAAGAATGCTCTATATCAATGAGAGATATGTCATAATATAGATAAGATATGGGGCAATAATGACGAGATATTGGGAGATATAGGGAGACCCTATATGGGATTTAGGAGATATCTTCAACTAGATATAACTAAGATCTACAGGGAGAGTTTGGTGCCACGTGACCGATATCTAGGGCCCATGGCTGAGTTCCAATGGCTTGGGCCGAGATGTTAAGCCCATATTTCTAGTCCAGTAACCCCCGAGCTTGATTACAAGCTGAGCATATGAGTCGTGCTATATGGGTCGAGGACTTCATGCCAAGCTCAAAGAAGTTGTCCTGAGTTGCGGATCTTTTCAGTTGCTGTTGTGGCAGTTATGGGAGAACATGTCGTGCTACGTGTCCTCTTACCGGCGGTGGGCAATCATTTCTTATTAATGTGGAGTTATGCGTTTGCATGTTGGTCATTGGATTAAAGTAGCTAACCCCCTAACTTTGGATGGAGTGAGCGTCTTACATGCATTGCTAAATGGAGGGAAGTGTTCTCAACTGTTGAATAAGCTCAGTTAGAGTGAAAATGGGGTGGAAGGCTTTTCAAACTTCATTTCTTCAAAAACAATTCGTTTTCTCTTTGCTTCCTCTACGTTTCTATTTTTTTTACATTCTGAAAACTCTAAATCTGTCATCCAGGCTTCGATTTCTTGTATTTTCTATTGGTGAGTTTGATTTGTAATACTCTAGTTTTAAATAAAAGGGTCAGAAAAAATTTTCAAACTAAAAAGGGTGTCAATTGCCCCCACTTGTCATTTCGAGCCCTAAATTTCACTAAGTCTGGATCCTACACGTCCTTGGAGGGCTATATGATAAAGCCATATTCTTGGAACTAAAAGTATCGGTAATTGTTTCCAAGAGAAAAATAAGTTAAAGGACCATTTTTAATGAATTTTTCAAAACCCTAAAATATTTCGTTCTTAACCTCCAAATCTGAAAACTCATAAGAATTCTTGGATTTGAGCTAAAACTCAAAATTTAGATTTTGATTGGTTAGGATTTTGATTTTTTTGATATTTTGTTTAAACAAAATGGGGGGTATTTCCTTATTTATATTTATGTTTTAAAAATAATGGAGAATAAAATAAATGAGTAAAATGAGTGAGACCGCCCAGGCAGTCAGAAAAGACTAAGGCGGTGTGGCAGCTGAGGCGAGGATTGCCCCAATGGTCATTTACTGCCCAGGGAGTCAACAGTTCATTTAAAACCCCTATTTCAGGGTCCAAAACATTCACACACCCAAAACACACCCCTTCCACCTCCTTTTTGCAGAGAAACTGCGACTCTTCCCCCTCCACACCTCATTTCTTCACTTTTTCACTATTTAAGCTCCATTTTCCTTTCTTCTAAAGGATCTAAGGTATGTTTAGATCATTGCTTACTTCCTTTCTCCTTCAATCTTTCATGATTTGGGGTAAAATCTTGTGTTCTTCATGGTTTCCATGCCATGATATACTATTACCCTTGTTAGAGTTAGATTTGTGTTATGTAGAGATTTTAGAGGTTGATTTAGAGTTCTATTGATTCTATATCAAATACTGTTGTCAATCCTGTTTCCAGGTGTCCTGTTGGTGTTAGTTTTTCACTGTCCACCCCACCAGGTGAGTGGGTTCGCACTTATGATCTCTATGTTGTGCATTAGAGCTATTTTCATGAAATTATGACTTAAAGTATGATTTTTAGAAATTGTGGTGCAAAGTTTGGGATTTCTGCTGAAATATGAAACTGTGGTTTTTAAAATAGCATGAATTGTGCTTTAGAAAACTCATAGGACCACTATTGATAAAATGATTCTGATTAGAGTTTGTTTTAATTGTGATTATTAGAGATTTATGATTGTTGAAATATTTATTTTATATTGAATATGGATTATGCCATTGATTACTGGAGAACTTTGAGATTTTATGGAATGCTATTATGATTTTAGAATTTTGAAGCTTATGAAAGAATGTTTTTGAGAAATTGTTTAGAAACTCATACGTAACGAGGGTTTTTGAGCTTGGATTCTCACGAGATTTAGAACAGTTGACAGCTACATACTCTGTGGAGGTATGAAATCACAAATGTCTACAAAGGGTTATCCCTTGGACATGATTCCATAGCCACAATTATACTAAGGTCAAACTATTAGAATCGGGTGAATTTAGAACTCTCAAAGTACCACGAGTTACTGTTAATGAGAAATAATCTAGAAATTCATACATAAAAGGATTATCAAGCACGAATCTTCATATGACTCATAACAGTTGGCAGATACATATTCTGTGGACTTGCATCACCATGTATGATTCCATAGTCACAGTTATGCTAAGGTCAAACTGTTAGAGTTACAGGGATTTAGAGCTCTCAGAGTACTTAAAGACTTAAAACATTCTGATTTGCTTGAGTTATGAATGGACTAGTTTAGACAATAGCTATAGAGAAACAAACAGTGAGTTAACGACTGCATGATTGTTAACCTTGGTACCAAGTTGTCGTAAAGGCCATCTCACAGATAAGAGACTGGGACCTAGTCAGGTGCCCTATTCGGGTTCTTAAGAAGCCCACAGATCAAACCAATCTTAGATCAGATAGACTTATTGTTATGATATTTCATATCAGACATTACTGTTTCTCTATGAGCTATTACATTATGAGCTTATATGATTTCAGGTATGAAATGAAAGTAAATTGAGAAAACTATTTCATTATATGATAAATTGAAAATATGTATGTGTGTGTATATATATATATATATATATATGTACGTATGCATGTACATATGTATGTATACTTGATTATGTATGACGTTCAAGTATTATTGATGTTTGTATGATTTCATGCATTTCTTCTTTGATGTCCCATGAAGGGGGGTTACTAGTGGGGTTTAACTCAGGTGGCATCGCTCATTTGAGAAAAGAAACATAGAAATGCATGACATCATACAACTTATGTTGGCCAATGCCAGCTATATTCGGTATCTCGAACAAACCATCCTCAATTTAGCAAAAGTAGTAGATGGACACATTAGGATGAGAGAACACTAGCAGGGAATACCATTAGGCATGATCAGCTTAGAAAAGGGTTAGCAACAGGTACCGTTGGTCAGAGCCACCTCCTTAGCGCCTTCTCCAACACATCTTGCTACCGCTTGACCCTAAAGCCAAGGAAATAATCAGTGCATATAGGGTATGTTTGTGTGCTATAAGTGCAGTGAACCAGGCCATATAAGAAAGGAGTGTCCACTGCATCAGGGAGTAGGAAGTCAAAGGTCGGAGCAACTTGATGCTCTAGTACGACCCCTTCCTCATATAAATAGAAATGATACAATTATCCTAGCTAATAAGGATTCCCATGGGAGCAAACTAGAGTCTGCAGGCAAACCAGAAGTGAAATATATACGGCACACGTAGGCATTTAATAAAAATGATGATTGGTTCTAATATGTCAAGTTGTTTTGCATAACCTTGATGCCGTGATCATCGTGTATGTCCTGTTTCTAGAATGCACTGTTATACTACTTATGTTGGAATTGTGCAATTACAGAATATGGGTACAACAAGTATGTGAAATAGGCTAACAATATGACATAGATAGTTTGATTAGTTATGAGTGTGCATTATGATGTTGCATCATATGAATTTCTAAGCTAGTTTTGGATCACTGTGCATATTAGTTGTCCTTGATTTCTTTGACTGCTGCTTGTTGTTCTTTTCTAGTTGTATGCATAATATGAAATGGTGGAAGTATGAATGTTTCATTGCTTGTGATTAGAGTTGACAAGAACAAGTTATTAGAAATCTCAGTATTGCAGGAACGATGGATTCTGTTGAGATAATTTAGAATTTTGAAGGAGAAAAGGATAGGATTATATACTAATCAATAAATATTTTGAGTGAAAGGTAAAAGAACCTCCCCCAGGTAAAGTAATATTAAATAAAATAGGCATGCAATTGGTTAGCATAAGTTTTATGAACTAGGAAGTTTAAATGAATAATATATATGTATTAAATAGAAAGCAAGATTTTATAAATTGAATTCCTTAGGTTCTTCGAGAGTTTATTGTAATTCTATTAATTTAAGCTAGTAAAGGTGCATAGATGATGTGTCATTGTTTGTTAAGCATATGGTATCAAATATGTGTGTAGTTTTATGTATGAACATGTTGGTTAATTATGTCTTTTGGAACAAAGAACATATGTGGTTTTGTAATCTATGTACCAAATTTTTTTAGTAAAATTAGACCAAAACATGCCAGGCTTAATATGTAACTTGATAGTACCATGATAAGGTGATTACTGGACTTAATGATTTGGTATGGTATGTAAGTGTGGCTTAATGTTTTGAAGTATATGTTTATATTTGAGAACATCTGATCAAAAGACTAGAGAGTTTCAAGGTAGAGGAATTGGTGCATGAGAACTAATGATATATGTTAATCTAGTAGACAATCTCAAAGCTTTTTAGTGTAAATTATGTTGCCCGTGGTTTATTGCTTAATGCATATGATGTATGGTATTATGTATGCTGAAGATATATGCATATGGTTGCCATGTATGTCTTCTGCATTTTTCTATGTGGATGGATAGAGTAGTTTGATCTTTGCACGTGACATAAGTAAGGAAATGAAAAGTTCAGGAACTGAGAACTAGAAGTCTCTATAGAGTCAGTTAATGGCATGTATAAGAGAGGAAGAAACAGAGCAAGACTAAGAGTAACGTCAGTTGTCCAATAAAGGTATCATGTTAAGAGCTTTTGTTATCAAGATGGGAATGGGTTGCCCTTGGAGGCGGAGCCGCCCAGACCTGGTAAAAAGACATCGGTATACAAAGAAACAGAGCAGTAGTCTTCAAGATGATGTTGTTTCCCATAGTAATAGTTAACACAGTCAAAGTACCATCTTAGAGTGGTCTAGGCGATTACGCCCATCCATGAAATCCCTATAAGTCAAGTGTTTTGTCTCTTTGTTCTTTCAGTTACATCAGTTTAGATTTGGGGACCAAATCTTTTTAAGGGGGAAGATTGTAATACCCTAGTTTTAAATACAAGGGTTAGAAAATTTTTTCGAGCTAACAAGAGTGTCAAGTACCCTTACCTATCATTTCAACTCCTGAATTTCACTAAATCTGAATCTTACACTTCCTTGGAGGGCTATATGATAAAGCCATATTCTTGGAACCAAAAGTCTCAGTAATTGTTTCCAAGAGGAAAATAAGTTAAAGGATGATTTTTAATAAATTTTTTGAAACCCTTAAACATTTCGTTTTTAGCCCTCAATTCTTAAAAAATGTAAGAATTCCTAGATTTGAACTAAAATCCAAAATTTTGATTTTGATTGGTTGGGATTTTGATTTTTTTTTATATCTTATTTTAATTCAAATGGGGGGTATTTTTTTTATTTACATTTATGTTTAAAGTTAATGGAGAATAAAATAACTGAGTAAAATAAGTGAGACTGCCCCAGCGATCATATGACCGCCCAGGCAGTCAGCAAAGACTAAGTCGATGTGACAGTTGAGGAGAGAACCGCCCCGGTGGTCATTTACCGCCCAAGTGGTCATTCACTGCCCAGGTGGTTAACAGTTCATTAAAAACCCCTATTTCGAGGTTTAGAACATTCACTCACCTAAAACACACCCCTTCCACCTCCTTTCTACAGAGAAACCATGACTCTTCCCCCTCCACACCTCATTTCTTCACTTTTTCACTATTTAAGCTACATTTTCCTTTCCTCTAAAGGATCTAAGGTATGTTTAGATCATTCTTTACTTCCTTTCTCCTTCAATCTTTCATGATTTGGGGTAAAATCTTGTGTTCTTCATGGTTTCCATGCCATGATGTACTATTACCCTTGTTAGAGTTAGATTTGTGTTATGTAGAGATTTTAGAGGTAGATTTAGAGTTCTATTAATTTTATATCAGATACTGCTGTCAATAATGTTTCCAGGTGTCCTATTGTTGTTAGTTTTTCACTGTCCACCACACTAGGTAAGTGGGTTCGCGCTTGTGATCTCTATGTTGTGCATTAGAGTTATTTTCATGAAATTATGACTTAAAGTATGATTTTTAGAAATTATGGTGCAAAGTTTGGGATTTATGTTGAAATATGAAACTGTGATTTTTAAAATAGTATGAACTGTGTTTTAGAAAACTCATGGAACCACTATTGATAAAATGATTCTGATTAGAGTTGATTTTAATTGTGATTATTAGAGATTTATGATTGTTGAAATATTTGTTTTGTGTTGAATATGGATTATGCCAGTGATTACTGGAGAACTTTGAGATTTTAAGGAATACTATTATGATTTTAGAAATTTCAAGCTTATGAAAGAATATTTTTGAGAAATTGTTCAAAAACTCAAACGTAACGAGGGTTTTCGAGCTTGGATTCTTACAAGATTCAAAACAGTTAATGGCTACATACTTTGTGGAGGTATGGAATCACAAATGTCTACAAAGGGTGATCCCTTTGACATGATTCCATAGCCATAGTTATGCTAAGGTCAGACTGAGTTTACACAAAACTCACCCCTCTCTTTTTCTTCTTTGATGTCCCATGAAGGGGGGTTATAGGTGGGAATTCACTCACTGAGTTTACACAAAATTCACCCCTCTCCTTTTTCCTATTTACAGATATAGCAGTTCTACTTCTAACCTTCTACTTCTCAGCAGCAATAGAGAGTCAACTAGTGAGCTTTACTTGAGTGAAGCATTCTCGATTCAGTTTAGAGTGCTCCAATGTCGTTACAGACAAGAGTCCTGATTCATAAAGAGATTGTTTTACATTTTGCATATTTGATCATATTATGGGTTGTATTTAAAAGATTTGGTCATTTCTAAACAAATTGGATAAGAGTAGCTTGATATATATTTATATTTTGAGTGTGGGTGATACTACGATTTCAGACTTTAGATATGGATTATAAGATTTCAATTATAATTATCTTACTTACAGAAGATAGTTAATTTGTATGTAGAAATGAAATTATGTTTTAAATGGATTTTCCTGTTTAAATATGCATATAGAGTAATACACAGGTCATGAGACTTACGTTGGGATGAGATTCCTCACGTGCTGGCCACATGCCCAAATCAAGTTGTGACATGATTCCTCTTCTTATTCCCTTTCATTTGATTGATTTACTTTGCTCCGAGCCCTAAGGTAAAGGATTCACTACAAAAAAAATTGTGTTTATTGTGGCAAGAAAATTAAGGCGGTTTTTCATAATCTGCAATCAATTACGGCAGTTTTGATAACCGCCACAATTTTAGTGGAAAAAATGATGGGATATAATCACCTCAATTACCTATTATTTTATATGGTTGGGTTTGAAAGCAAACACCCTAAGCACAGCTCCAAAAGATGAAAAAGATACAAAGGCTGTAAGAGTTATCTCTGATTCTTTTTGCTCTTCGAAACCGTCATTTCTCTCTCCTCCGACAGCGTTACCCTCCTCACCCTAACATTCACCGTGGACATCAAGAGCACCGCCGCGCTCTTCAACAAGAACAATGGTGACTTGACACCGTGCGTGTGCTCCTACCTGAGCTGCACAAACATCCTTGGCGATATGTGTGTTCTCTCTCTCTCCCCTACCTCTCCATTCGTGTGTTCTTCTCTCTGTAGATCGGCGCAGAATGGCGGAGACTAAGACGTTCGCTTTCCAGGCAGAGATCAACCAGCTGCTCAGCCTTATCATCAACATCTTCTACTCCAACAACGAGATCTTTCTTCGCGAACTCATCAGTAACGTCTCTGATGTATGTTACCTTCCTTCGATTTCTTTTTTTTTCCTTTTAATCTTTTCGTTGATGCTTGTTTTGCCCAATCTATTGTCTATTTCTAGTTTTTTTCCTGTTCAATTTACTTAACATTCGCATTCTTTTTTTTATTTGGTCGCGGTATATTTTAGATCTAGGTTGAGGATTTGATATTTAGAGGAAACATAGTCTATGTTAGCTTTCTTTGTTCGCAAATGCAATTGGATTATTTGAGCTTACAATATGTTTGATGAAAGGTCTCACTCATTTTATGCATTTTTTGAGCTATGTTTATCTGGTTATGTAACATCCCCAAATTTATAACTAAGATAAATATTAATCTTAATTAGCGATAGCAAAACCAAGAGAATCTGGACAAATGTTATGAAACACAACAAATAGACTACTTAAGTATGTCTAGAAAAAAATGCAAAGAATTACGAAAATGCCATCACTTAGTGAAAATTATGAAAATGCCCTTGCTATGTAAAGGAAATTACCAAACTACCCTTGCCTTATTAAATGACGAAGATACCCTTACTCTATGAATGGAATTACAAGAATACCACTGTCATTGTCTAATTACAAAAATATCCTTGTCTTAGTTAAAGAAATTACTACAATGCCATTTGCACAAATCCCTAGACTTGTCTTTAGACAAGAATGAATCTAAGCCATTGGATTAAGATGATAACACAATAATTTAACCACATACATCATACACATTTCTGAATCACATACATGCACTAAAGGTTAGAAAATCTCCACTAACATCTTTGCACAAAACATGGAGCATTTTCATCCCAAAATTCAGACAACGTGTTTCCATAAATCATGCTCCAAGTGCTTTCCTTCTTCTATTTTTTCTCTAATCTTTCCACTATAAATACTCCTCAAACTCTCTTCAATTTAGAAACTCCCTAACTGTTCTTTCTTTCTTATTCTATCATTCTTCTTATGTTCTTCAAAGACTTCTCTTGATCTTCTAAACTTCATCAAAACACTTAAATCCTAAGTCCAAACTTTCACTAGCCCTCACAAGAGTTACAATCTTTAACTCTAGTGAGAAATATTTTCTTAAGCACTCAAGTTCTAGAGCCAAGATTCAAGGAGGGTCATCTACTCCAAAGACTCTTGTTCAAAGCTTAAAGAAGAAGAGAAGGACCCTTTTTAGACCCTACACAAGAGGTAGGAGTTTCTTCTTTATTTGTTCAAGTATTGTTGGCTTCTAACTTTGCTCATGGATAGAATGCCTCAAACTTGAGTTATTGTCAAAAGTTTTGAATAATTATATTTTTAGAAAACACAACATGTTCTATTCTGCTATGAGTACTTTTATGATGTTATCAAACTCAAATATAACTTAAAAGATTGTATGTGAAACTTGAGTTAATAAAGATAACTTAAGACATGAACATGGCAGGTGCTGGAATTTCTAGTTATTTCTGTCAGTTACTTCGAAAATTAGTGTTCATAAAGTATGAAGGATCTCGAAATGAAAATATTTTATTATAAACTAGACTCGTAGTAGAACACTCTCCAAAAAGAATCACCTAAAACGGAGTTTCCCAGCCCAAGATATAAATTTTTAAAGTAGAGCCTAAGACTGAAACTCTTAATCTGACCTTGTAGTAGTAAAATAGGTGTAACTCACTCTAGAAAAATGAAAATGGACTGATTTCAACTTTGTGGAAAAGCTAACACATCTACAAACACACTTATGTATGCTATGCATAAAGTTTTACACCACAAAAATACAGAATGAGAGATATATTTTCGGGACAATGTGCTGAGAAAGTCTTGAAGATAGCGTGATACTGTGAGAGTGCAATTTGGAAAGGTTCTGGCTAAGGAAAGACTTGGTATTTAAGCATGTCCATTGTGACCCACCTCTCTTTCCTGGGAATCCTACTATGCACAATTTACAGTTGATTTACACTAATCTAAGATGTTAGTGCTACAAATTTTATTCTAAAAGATGACAGACCTCTAAATAAAAGATTCAAGTCTTGTAAAGAGATAATTTTAAGGATTTAAGTAGAATAATAATCTTGTGAGAGATATATATAAAAGTCATAATAAAAATATATAAAGAACCTCTAAAAATATCTTAAAGGGTATTAATGTATTAATGGAAATACTAAGAGTACAAAGAAGACTAAGAGAAAAAGATAATACCAAGATATCCATAACCTATTAGGAACACTAGAGACCTAACTTGATAACTTAGGTTGCTTAATATGAACTATCTATGAGAATGTTTACTATGAGATTTACATGATATTGTCTATGTTACATGAAGTGATATACAGAAATGTGAATGTATTGATGAGATATGAAATGATAATGATAAAATGATTGATTGTGCCATGATTTATTAATGTGCATACATTCATGTTTCAAATGAAATAATAAATAGACCAACTCACTGCTTAATCCTCTTTGAGGTATTGATGATTTCACTCAGTGAAAATAAAAGTAAAACCTGAAAAAGTTGCAATGATAGTCTGGAAAAGTGGACTTGAGCTAAACTCACGGCTTAACCCCCTAAACCGTTGAGATCATAGCAACGGAAAGAAAACCAAAAGGTTGTGGCGACGGCCACGGTATAAGCTCATTACCCTTTAGGGTGGTCTAAGGCATTGATGCATTCATCCCGTGAGTAATTAAGAAATATGTTGATGAAATAAATGAAAGATGATGATCACTAAACAAGTGAATGTTGAGGATGAGAAATCATGAAATGCATGCAACTCCTAAATGATTATTGCTTATTAGTGGTTTTACATGATATGCTTATATGTATGCTTGATGAAATACTGAATGGATATTTTTGCTAATGTTCAAGATTATTTTAAAAGTAACTGCACTTCGGCTAATCACGTTTGTGAAAGTTTGATAATTGAATCCTTACTTGTTCACCTTTTTATAATAAACCCGAAGTGACTGGGACGACAACGATGACACTTTTAGTACAAGTAGGAACTCCTACTGAGAAATCATGTATTTCTCACTCCTATGTTTATTTTCCGTTGTCGTTACCAGAGACAGACGTGTCCACCTAAAGCAACGAAGCTGCAGCTGAGGAAGGAGGTAACACGTGAAGATTTCAAACCTTTCAAGTAGGAGCATTCCGAGCTTTAGTTACATTATAGTTTGTGAGAAACAATTAGTAATAGTAGAACTTATATTGTTATTTGTAATGACTTATCAGTATGATATATGCCCTGTTGTGACTTATGTATTAAGTGATTATATTCCAGTTTATGTGATAATAGTTCTACACTTAGTCTCTTATTCCGCTTATTTAATTAAGTGCGCAATGTAATTTGATTATTATCTATAAAAGCGCTATGTAATTCACTTCTCGTTACAGGCTTAAGTTTTCAAAAAATTAATTTATTTAAAGAAAAAAAAACTTCCACTATTTTTCTAAGTTAATTTCAAAAGAAAATAAATGTAAGTCATAAGTGACAACTAATAGAATCCAAATGTGAACTTAATCATAGTGGGGTTCTATTAGGGTGTTACAGGTTACATAAATTCTGCCATTGATCTCAGAAACAATTGATTTTTGTTGAATTTTGTAGTCTTTAGCCGATATGTAGTAGTTTCAGAGTTTAGTTTGTTAGAACCTTAACATTCATGTCCCAAAAAGATGCCAAGTTGTAGAAAATTAGAAGGCAATATCAAGTGGACTGGTGGCTTGAATCATTTCACTTGAGCAAAGTATTTATTATTGCTTGCCAAAGCGTGTCCTTGAGTTCCCATGCCTGGGCATAGCTATGTCTCTTAATTTTTTCATTAGGGATGTATAGATGGTATTTCACTTATGTTAAAATATGGTATATAATGCGGACTGTAGAGCATAGCAGTCACATTCTATGATCATTATGAGTTTTGGCTGCTTTGGAGCCTCAACTCTCAAGAAGATAAGGAGTTCTTCTCATACTTCCAATGAAATTGATGGTGAGGGCCTAGTGGTTACTTATTTTGATATTTATTGCCTTCAACAATGCTAGAAAGTTGTATAATTCCCTAATTCACCATAAAGTTACAGAGTTCTAAAGATACTAATACTATAATACACATTTAATTTGCGCTTCAGTGAAAACATAACCAAATTAGTATTGGCAACAGATATCCTTTGGAATTTTTACTATTTAGGTTGTGACAATAAGGTCTGCTGCTTAATCAATGCTCGAGGATTAATCATCTATAGTCAATGCTTAGTAGTTCTCTAGTTTGAACTTGCTTTTGACTTATTTTGAGTTTGGTAATTGACGATAATGTGTGCACTGTAACATATGTATTTGTGTTGACTCTTGCTTTTTGATAGTGTAAAAGAAGTATTTTATCTGGGTCCAGCACCAAAAGATAAGCTTCCCAATGTATATTCTCCTTTGTTAACATTTTTTATATTGCCATTGGCTGTACGTAATATTGTTTGTAATATTTCTGCAGAATTCTACACAAGGATATGCATTGTTTGGGGCAATATCATATGGGAAACTCTTATTTGCTGATAAGGGAGAGAATAGAAATCCAGAAAAGCACCCTGTAGCATATCCATTTTGTTATGTAGTTCCTCCAAATAAGATTACTCTCTATCTCCCCTAATGTCTCTGTGTTCTTCATAATCGCATATACATGCTCATAAGTTCTGGTTTAAACAAGCACCAAGCTATGCTGTAGTTGAGTCTACTACCATATAATACATGAATTAATTTAATACCTAATTACATTTTTGTATTGTCTTCTATTGAAAGATTGATAAGGACAAGGGAAAAGGTTCTTCCTTTTCTTCCAAGAAGACTGTTTCTATATTTAGGACATTTTCTATAAGGAAATTAAACCAAAAATAAAAAAAGTAAAAGATGAAGCACACCAGTTAATGGAATTCTTTTTCAGCTCCTCTTGCTTAATAAGCGTCAGTTGCCAAGCACTGCTGCTTTTTTTTTTTTTAATTACTTCGCTGCTTACGCATGGGTGCATTATCAAATCTTTTTGAGTTGGCTTTTTAGCTTTATGATGCCAGCCTTTGGTAAATTCTCTTGTGATAAGGTAAGAAAAAGGTATGTGTGATGGTGTAGGATATACTTGGGTTTGTTTTTGTTTTCTTCCATTCAAGTTGGTGTATGTGTTGTTAAGTTCAAGGCTTTGATATGTATTCTTCACATTAAGTTCAGGAATGTAATTCATTTAACTATCAATTTGACAGACGATTTTGACTTGATGAATTGTCATTGCTTTAAAACAGAGCTATGTTTGTTCATAATAGTGAGTTCAAATTACATCAAATTATTTCAATGTAAAAATTGGATTGAAGTTGTAGCAAAAACTCAAGGCACAATGTGAATTCCTTTCCTCTGCATCTGCCACAATATGAAGTACATAAGAGCTTATCAGTTAAGCCTCATGCAAATAGCAATGGCTATTTTGTGTCTTTGAGTAAGATTTTGTTTTGTTGATTTTTTTCTCCTTTGGCCACTTATGTTAGGTTGCACAAAGATTTTGTTTCTTGACGCTTGGAGAACTGAACCTTTTAAGAAACAAGCTGAATTTAATGATTTTCTTGAGGTAAAACTCAAAACATATAAAAGGATAGAATTAAATAGCATATCTAGGCTTCTTTTTAATAATTGTAGCCTAATTGCAATTTCTATTCTGCTACAGGCAATGGCTAGTGATCTCTTGTTAAAGCTTCCTTTTCAGCACTGTATTTGGGTCTCTTCAGGTTAGCTTTAGTTCATGTATGCAATTTGTTAGTATCTATTTTATGCAATAAACAGTGAAATCTGTTGTATTGGTGTATGTGCTTCTACATGTCTGGGTGTGTTCATTGGCAATCAAACATGGAGGTGGATCATTATATTATTGTGCATAAGTTAGACATTATTTAGAGAATTCATCCATAGCTTCCTATGTAAACATAGGAACATGGCTAGTTTTGGTTCTGTTTCGGACCATTTCTATTCATTAACAAAATCCGTTCACTTTCGCCAACACAAAGAGTATTACAAAGAAGAAGTTGGAAACAAATAATAATAATAATAATACTTGTCAAGCTTGAGTATGCAATCTGTAACTACCCATTTAATAAACTAAAATATATGCTCTAACATTAGACTTGGCGAGCTTTTTCTCTAAATGTGATCTTTTGTTATAAAACACATATATGAAAAAATAATAGCATGGATGTTTCTCAAATTACAATTCAAATCAGGGAATTTCTTTTATTAACAGGGTAAATTCTTTTTAATTAGTGTTTACCCTTTTTTTGGTAGGCAATTCTGTTTACCGATTGAATGCTTATGAGTAATTTTTATATATTTAGAAGTTTAGGGAAGTTGGATATTGTTTGGTAACTTTTATATCACAACTGATTATGATGGAATGGATATTGTTTGGATAACAATATTCAAAATCTCTTTTATATGCAAAATTACTGAAAAGAATATGAATTTTATGTGAAACTTGAAAGGGACAAAAAATCTGAAATGGGTTTAGGGATTTTAATTTCCTGTGAAAACTGTGTAAACTATTAAAAATAAGCCTTTTGAGCATGTTTTGTCTAACTTATTGATTTACTTTCTTTCCATGTAATGATTTTACTTTATATATACTATCAACTGCACATGCACATTGTTAGTTTCCGTATTAATAGCATATTCAATTCTTTTTTTTTTCTTTGCTTTTCCTGGACTTGTCACTACTTTTTTCTATTTCTCTAAGATACAAAGGTCATATTTGATGGCATGGAATAAGCATAAATCAGTACAATTTGCATGTCAATTCTTACCTTCTGTGATTTGTGAAACAAACAAAGAAGGGAGATGGATGAGAAGAACAATTACGGTTATGGTGGGAGCAACAGGAGCAACAACTAGTATCTTTTACCTCTAGTGTTTGAATTTAATCTCAATTTGAGCTTAATTAAAGAATATGAATAGAATAATTACTTTGTTTTTTATATTAAGACTGATGTATTTTTATGTACTCTAGTTATGTGATTTAGCTTAATTTGAAAGTTGATCTATGTTCAATTCCTTTACTTTATCATACTAGATTAATACGAAGTTGAAGTTGGTTTGATTAAACTATGGGGCATTATTATTAAAATAAAGGAATTATTTTTTTTCAATTGGAGTGCAAATTACGGCAGTTTGACTACCGTAATTAATAACTTTTTTTAAATACTGTTGCAACTTGTGGCAGTTAACAATATATTGTTTAATTTGATTGAAAATTACGGCAATTTCAAACCGCCGTAATTAACCATATCTAAATTATGGTGGTTATCGTGGCGGTTAAAAGGAAACCACCGTAATTAACCGAATGGCGTTTGTAATTACGGCGGTTCCCAAAACCATTGTTACTATAAAAAAAAACGACAGTAAAAAATCGCCCTAATTTGCATCCATAACCGCCGCAATTTACCTTTTTGTAGTGATTGTGCTTTGCTTGTTGTTTTCTGTTTTTTGGACTCATTTTCTCTTTCCTGATCTCCGTTCATTACTTTGCTTGTCTAGGTATTTATTAATGGCTAAAGGGAAAGGTGTTTCTGCCTCTGAAGAGGGGAAAACTGTAGTGGATGATAGTGAAAACGACCCCTATGGTTGGGTTAGTAGTAAGGTTAGGGAGGTAGCTTCAGTTTTTGACAATCGGGAGTCAATTCTTAGATTTAGGGCCACTTGTTTAGTGTCGTCATGTGGAGAGAAGAAAATAGCATGTGTGTAAATATAGGGATGAGGATGGTGAGGCCGACTTTATTTATATTTAAGTAGATTTTGTTGGGAAATTGGATGTGAAGGTACCTTTTACCCGTTTTGAAGAGGGGTATCTAAACAAAGTTAGTGTCGCCCCGTCTCAGCTTCATTTGAACGGTTGGGCCTTCATATGAGCTTTTGAGAATCAGTTTGACATGCTTGGTCATGAACCCAGTGTTGAGATATTCTTTTATTTTTTCCAAGTCAAAGGGGTAGATCATGGGAGTTGGTTCTCGTTTAATAGTGTTCCTTGAAAAAAGCTATTGATCCTATTAACCTCTAACTTTAAGAGGTTTAAGGATAAATTTGTAAAGTTTAGGTCGGTCAAGTCTGAGTTTCCCTTCTTCTTAGATTCGAGTGGTTTGGAGAGGTTCCCCTTGTATTGGTAGCATAATCTTTGCCAAATCCTGATAGTAGAGTATAGTTCTCTTTCTTTGGATGATCAGGTTGTGATTAATTACTTAGAGGAATGTGTGAGTCTAAGCTCTCCTCTTTCTTGTGGAGTCTTATTAGAGTGGGGTATGGCAATGAGAAGGTCTACAAGCATATAGGTAGATCTTTGCTAGATGTTCGTCTCCTTGTTCTCTTTTCGTGTTTGAGTTTATCTATGTCTTTGTTGATCTTGTTTTCTTTCTTTTACAAGTGAAATGGCCCCCAAGCTAGGTCCCAAAGACATAGTCACCTATGTTGCCCAGAAGAGGGGTATTGCCAAGGAGAAGCAAGCTCCATTGGTTTCTCTTGGGGCTAGATCAAGTTTAGGTACTCCTATTGACCTGAACCCCCTTGAAAAGTTGGAAGGAGGCACACAAAAAAAAAAAAAAACAGTGAATTGTGGCTATTTTTTTAGGGAGTTAAGGTAGTTTTAACCCCCGTTTTTTTCTTCAAGAAGGGTGATTCAAGGAACCTCCGTAATTACCAATGTCATTCGGTAAACTACGACAGTTAAAAAAAAAGCCACCACTATGAATGCCTATAACAGCCACTTTTTTGAATGAAAATTACAGCAGATTAGAACCACTACTTTTTCCCTGCCATTTTCCCTTAACAAGACTGCCCATTATACTCAGTAAATTGCAAAGGTTTTTAATTGCCACTTTATTCATGCGAATTACGACAGGTTAAAACCCCCATTTTATTCTTGACAATATGGCATATCTTTCTTGGTGAATTGCGATGGTTTTCAACTGCCACTTTTTTCAATGTGAATTTTGGCAAGTCTAACCGCCATTTTTCTCTTAAAAGTGATCTTAGTAAATTGTGGCGATTATCAACTGTCATTTTTCTCAAAACACTGACAATTTGAATTTAAAGATTAGAACTGCAATAAGTGAAAATTTTTGTCAAATTTATATCAAATTTTCAAACCAATATGAAACCATGTTAACTATTATTTTTGTAGTTGTAAATTTCACATAAAAACAAAAATACTTATGGTATAAACATGATAATATGATATCCAATAGAAAGATACATTGCTTGAGTATAAAATGAATACTACACTTGAGACATAAGTACTTACAAGTCTAAAAGGAAAGTAATTCCAAGTAGTACACCAAAAGAAAGTAATTTCAAGTAATACACCAGTCACACTAGTAATTGATAAAAAGATCATGTAAGTGGACTCGGGTGATTAGTTGCTAGATAATTAGTGCTTCCATCGGATGATCTTCTTATATCATTGGGTGACTCAGGCTCACTTCCTCTATCAGATGCCTGCAAAAAAGATATATAAACTAATATAAGGCTTAATTAATATAATGATATTTAGTAAGGCCCTGCAAAAATGCCTCTATAGCTTTAGTAGTAGGGTTCAACCTACTATAAAAAAAAATTTCACTTGCTTCCAATTTCCAAAAATATGGTATGCAAACAATAAATTTCATATCTCAATTTAACAAATTTATATGTGAATGATACTTAGAAATTTCATTGTGTTTCTATTAGTAGGAGATGTGACTGGATGAACGCTAGTTGGGTCCGGTCCTTTTCTTGGCGATTGGTTTAAGCACATTTATTCTATGCATTGTGTAACTTCCAATTTAGAAATGTAAATGATAGAAATGTATATTTTATCATTAAAATACACGAAGTGGTAGTTTATATCTCCTAGCAGCATATGAGACTTTTACATGATGTTGGAACATGAGATTCAAGAAAGTTAAATGTAATATTGTGAAATTTTTCTCCTCTATCCTTATTTAAATCTAGCAAACGCTAGTTAAGTTAAGCTCATCTTAGGTGATAGGTGATTTAAAGTTTAAATGACAGTTGAATCACCAAGGACAATGGTGCAGTTGGTTAAGGTGACATGAGAGAGGGTGATATATTAAAGGAATTAAAGTTACTAAACAAAAGTGATAGAGAAAGTGTTATGTCTCGATTCTTTTATTCTTTCATGCAAGTTATCTCTATGTGATTTATATGTCAATTATTCCATGCTTTCTAGACTATTATTTGTTAATCAAGAATTTTTTTCACAAGACTTAAAATGTGTCACTTTGAGACTTTTACTTGCAAATTAATTAAAATAAACTAAAACATGCTCACTTATTTTGTAATTAGATTGAAGTGACTGGAGATGACAACGATGACACTTGAATTGTTTTTATATAATTACTGAGTTTCATTTTGGATTCTCACCCTTTTTGTCTTTCTGTGTCATCTTCAAACGAGCCAGCGGATCAAGGAACTGGAGTCCCTTGAGTCAATGACTTTGGAGCTAGCCCATGCTCAGAGACTCAACTTTTTTTTTCACGTTGGACATATTTTGTATTTGTCATTGAGCATGTAGAATATTGATCCTTATCTACGTTTTTCCTATTTGATATTTCTATATCTTATGGATGACTGCATTTGAGACTGGGCCTTGTTATCGGCTCTTGACTATAATTTGTTTATGGTTTTTTTTCAATCAGGGTATTAAGTTTTATTCATGCATATTGGTTTAGGTGTGGTTGTCCTTCATGGACCTCTGCTCTCCTATGATTTATTGGTACTTTATTTATCTTATGATGTGATGATATGTGTTATTAAGTGTTTATGATATCCAGGATTTGTTCTGTTATGTGCTAATTATTATGGGAATGTTGTTTCACTCACAAGTTGTGTTAGTTCTTAATTGTGAGTTAACGAACAAAGGCTCTAGTCATTTTAAGTTTTCAAATATATATATATATATTCTCTATTTTCTGCTAAAAGTATTCTCGAATAACTAAACATACGAAATCAAAATGTACGAAATATAATAATTGACCAATTATGACATACGTATAAGAGGTTAATAATTAGGGTGTTACATTAAATATACTTGCACATGTCATTGTAAAAATATTCTCATTTTAAGAACAAGTATGCTAACGTGAAAAGACTTGTTTGTTGATTCAAGAAACTCAAGGAAATAATTAGTCCTTCTTCAAAATATTTTCACAAAATTAATTTCATTATCACTCAAAACATTTAGCACTTATGCTTTTTGAAAGGTTTAGGAGCTAACAATCTCCCCTTTTTTATGATGACAAATCAATTCTTAGAAAATCTTTTGAAGAGATTTTGAAAGAAATATATGACTGGACATTGAACATGATAAACTTTCAAAAAGACATGAGATATGATTTTCAAAAGGTCTCATTCTTAAGATAAGATATAGATAGAATCAAAACATTTCATTACCTTAAGTGATTGGAATCAAAGCTATTTTATTTCAATTAAAATTTCTAAAGTTAATCAAAATGCTTTGTAACAAGAATCAGAGCAAGTATTGAGAAAGATATGAGCATATAAGCTTTCTGAATAAAGAGAGCTTGATTTTTAGTCACGTTAGCTTTTCTGGAAAAAAAAAAAACATGTTTGCATAAAGAGAATAATACTCATAATATTTTTTTTCTTGATCTTGAATTTATACTCAGCACATCTTTATCCAAACAAATTTTTTGAAACACAATGCAATTTTTGTGCATAAAAACATACAACATATAAGCTTTGCACCCAAATGAAGTTTTTGAAACTCAAAAGAAACTGATCACGATTATATCAGAGCGTGTGTATCAAAGCATGTGATGTACATGAGAAAACCCCATATTTGTGTGTCAAAGCATATATGTTTATATCATAAAAACTTCAAGATCGTGTACCATGACATACATATCAAAGCACTAATAAAGATGTGTATCAGAGCTATGTATATATCGGAGCATTAACATCTATGTATCAAAGCTAATCATATAAATAAAATAGAGCATATGATTGATGTAGCTAAGTATCAGAGCATACGAGTAAGACTTATAAAGTATACACCACGATCAAGATATATGATTAGCTAAGCAAGATATATCAGAGCTTAAATAGGTTGAGAAAGATAAACCGATCATATATGTACCAAAAAGATGATAAATCATAATATTATAGCAAAAGATTGAAAAAAATATAGTCAACAAAAGATGATGAAAAAAAATGCTAATGCTGATGAAAAAAAATCTCTGAGCTCCCCCTCAGCTTGCTTCCTCTGAATTCCTTAACACAAGATTTTCTTCATCTTTTTTTCTTCTCCCCTTTTTGTCATCAACAAAGAGGGTGTGATGGAACTTGGGTAACACCATCAGCCCTTTCACTTGACCTCGCGAAGTATCTCCAACAACAATGCCTCATGTCTCCTCGACTAAGCTTCCATTCTCTCCAACTGGTCAGCCATGTTGCATTGATTTTGCAACAATATCTGGACTCCAAAGAAGCTTGGTTGAGGTGCAGGTTGGCTTGATAAAAGGGTGGCCCTTGTTGTTGTGGGGTTGACATGTGGAGCAAAGGATGGTGTAGAGACAATAGCTAGAGTAAGGATAGGAGGCTCATCAATAGGAGCAGAGATAGGAGTAGCAACATGAGGTGACCTAGTCTCAAGTGCTTCATTGAGCTGCTCATCCTCTGAGGATTCTGCCTTAGAATCTTAAGACTTGAATAAAGAGGAAGATTCTTCTTCCATCAACTTGGTTCTGATTGTAGGTACAAATTTAGTTGTGTGAGGTTGACTCTTCCTTGAGTGTCCTCTAAGATGCTCTCAATGAGGATCACCTTTCTTTTTCTCTCTTTTCTCAGCATCCACAGTCGCTTTTTCGAGGATAGCATCTCTTTTCTTTTTCCCCTTCAAATAAACAATCCATCTTATTATTGTGTAATAATGGGAGGTAACCTAATTTCATGGAAAAGTAAAAGGCGAGATGTTGTGGCTAGATCATGCATAGATGCAGAACATCAAACAATAGCTCTAGTAACCTATGAACTAAAATGGTTGAAGCATTTACTACAAGAATTGTAGTTTAGAGATATTAATTTGCTCATTTGTGTCCTACACATTGCCTCAAATCCAATGTTCCAAGAGAGGACTAAGCATATAGGAGTAGATCATCATTTCATCAGGAAAAAAGATTCAAATCCAGTGCATTACAACTCGCCTTGTTGAATTCCAATGACAAACTAGTAGATACATATACCAAGTCTCTTGGAGAACCTCAGATTAATCACATTTGTAAGAAACTTGGTGCATATAATTTATATGCTGTAGTTTGAAGGGAAATGTTAAGTCTCTTGAGCCTTGAAAGCATAAAGATAGGCCTGGAAGCATAGAAATGGTTATTAAGTCTTCTTGTAAATTGTGAGTTAGTTAATATCTTGTGTCTATATATTTGATGATTGAAAAGTAATAATAGAAGTTAATCATTCCACCATTGGGTTCCTCTCTTGTTCTTCCACACTCTTTTACAAAATTA
The DNA here is from genome assembly GCA_031216105.1 of Dalbergia cultrata. Taxonomy (NCBI): domain Eukaryota; kingdom Viridiplantae; phylum Streptophyta; class Magnoliopsida; order Fabales; family Fabaceae; genus Dalbergia; species Dalbergia cultrata. Next base: position 25,595,849 of record CM062350.1, on the reverse strand, counting down.
TGAATAGCGAACTTGGAGTTGGATACAAAGAAAGCACCTCTACTCTAAATATAGGTTGATACTGCTAACTCATCTGCAAAACAACAGTCAGAAAAATATGCATCAAATGCTACTATCTACTCAATGAAAATACTCATGACATGTTCCAAACAAAAGCACCCCATTCCCACATCTATATTTCTACCATAGTTTTTTCTTTCAAAAGAAACCATAATCCCGGAAGAACAAACCAAACACGAAAGCAATAAGCCTCTTAAACATCTCAGTTTTGAAAACCATATCACGGAAAGCACCACCTGAAGCCAAACATGGCATTACGGGCAAATTCTTAGCAGCCATATTCCTAGTAATACAGACAAGTAATTAGCCCTTGACTCAACCTCAGACTTGAAAAATAAATGGGCAGATTCAAACCCAGCAATAAGGTAGGTGCAAGCTTGTGAACTTAACTTTTTTATGTTGGCTTGTACATCCTTGCCGTCCCAGCAAAGTTCAAGTAAGCGTAAACCTTGTCACCTTGAAGATCTGACTTTGACAGCAACTCAACGAGTAATAACATAAAAAGTAACCTACATAGCATTCATGTGCATTTTAGGCGCATCACTACAAACATTTCCCTTTTCTGTAGAAGAAGAAATTCATTAAGATGAAGAGAAAGAGTTACAAAGTGTGAGGAGATTAAGGAATCCTCCTAAACCACAAAGCAAGACAAAAAAAAAAAAAAAATAGTATAGAGAAGATCAAAGTGACAAAGCTTTCAAAGCCCTCAACATTTTATTGGACATTAAAATTATGCATAGCAAAAAGGAGGGGAAAAAAGTAAGAGGTAAGAAGTATTCCAAATCTTGAAAAAGAAAAAGGAACAAATAAAGCTAGTATTTTTGAGGGAGATTCTTCAATTGGCACTATGATTTAGACACCCAACTAAGAAGTTACAACACAACACAACAACGTTAGCCCCACTGAAAACAGTATTCTCTAACTTCTTTTCAGAAACATCAAACATAACTGACCTGGCCAAACATTGTTACAGAAAGATATCAGGAAAAATATTAAAAGAGAAAGTGAAAAAAGGATATAATGGTCTCTAATTTTTTTCTCCTTCATTAATGTAAGCCCTTTACTGTCAACCACTCCATAACCAAAGCAGCTGCCACCACTACGATTAAAAGTAGCAACATCCACAACAATCTTGAACTAACAACCTTGAACTGGAGCTGAGAGTGGAATATCGTTGTAGTTGGGGGCACTGGGGGTCTTTTTCATTGGTGCAGAGATCAGAAATGGCAGTGGCATTCACGGCTTCACAGCAACACCAGAGTCTTTCCTGCTTCATAGCCTCCTTCATCACTTTAGTATACCACTTTCTGATGCCCACTTGTTTTTATTTTGTCATTCAACAGTGGTTGAAGATAAATATTTTCAATGTTTACATTTGAAAAAAGAAAACCAAACAAAAAAGTGAAATGAAACTCTAGCATAAAGGAAAGCTACTGACATGTTTTAAGTCAAATAAAAAAGGATGGTGCAGCGTATGAAACTCCCACTTGATGGAGTCTAGAGAGGATAGATATATGCAGCATTATCCAAACAAGCAGAGAGATTGTTTCCACGATTCAAACTACTAAGAACAATCCTATTGTACCTATTATTGTGTCGAAGCTCACCCTACAGAAGTTTTAAGCTGAATAAACGAACTTTGACAACCCAGTAATTTAAAACAATTTAATATAAGCTAGTTACCCTTTAGAAAAGAAGCCAACGAAAATAACATTTGGTGGGCCTAATTTTTTTGCCACTTTCTAAGTAGAAGTGTGTAAGTCCTACATGTTAACTTATGCCTACACAAGAATAAAACTGTTTAAGGACGTTATTGGCTCAGCAGCCGACTTTGAATAACATTAAAATATTTGATTCTATTAACGGTAATGCACACAATCATTTTACAGAGGTTTCCATAATACATATGACTATGCAGAGGGATTTTCAGAGTGGGAAGCTTTGCTCCATTGATGTTTTATTTCGTCTCTTGTTTTATTTTCCCTTTTACTCTTTCTTTCCACCTGAGGTGATTCCTTGTCCTCAAAATCCCTTGTAATCTTTTTTTTTTTTTTTTTTTGGTTAATGAATTTCTTCTTTCCATACACAACTCCCTACATGTCTGTGAAAGAAACCAAATCTGCAAAGAGCCCATGAAGTCAGGAACCATGATACAAAATAGAATGTCGGAAGTTAGAACATACCTTAACAAGTAGATGTGAATAACAGGATCAGAGGTAGGAAGGTGGAGCCATGTGTTCACAACCTAGAAACAAAATCATTCTCCAATCATTATACGCAAATGCTAAAAAACAAAGAACCATTATACAAAACCAAGACATGACACAGTTAACAAAAAAATGTAATACAATCACACAAGTGCAGACTAAATGGCTTTCAATGCGATGGACTACTAAGCAGAAGTCACAAGGTCAAGAATGAGAAAGATTAGCTAGATGTGGGATGGAACTGTCTAAAAAGGCCAGTATAAGCGCAATCCAATAATACTCCAAAGTAACATAATAAATATCCCAATATTCTAACTCTTCACTCTGTCACCGATCATTCCAGCTTTGCAGAACATCGAAGGTCAGATGGAATGGATAATGACAGTAAGTTTACAATAATACCAAACTACACGATTATGCCATATATAACATGGATATCTTCAAGCCAAAACATCCTCAAATAAAACTTGAAAAATAATATCCAGAAAACACCCACAACATAACTATTCGGTTGGTTGCTACAGCATTATGCATGCAACATAGCAAGTTGCCCGCTGCAGCATATCCAAAATTGTGAAGCTGAAAATATTGGGGTTTATGATACAAATTTTCAATCCCTTCTCAAAACTTGGCAATAAAACATGAGCAACATGTTTTACATTATCAACTTGAACCTAATAATTAACACACCCACTAAGTTCCTCAAAGGAAAAGTACTTTTTCCTTGATGGGATAATGTGGAGTAAGCACACTAAACACGAAAAATCACCTCTAAATAGTCGAGTTTGAAGATGTGGGTTTAAGAGAGACGTGATCTAGATTAGAGATAGAAAAATGGGTATATTTTACCCTAAGATACAAGTATTCAAGCAACTCACTACGCAATGCATTACATAGCTTCCTGTAAACTAATCCAAAGCGAAAAACTATCAAATCTCACCTATAGTGAGACAACAGACCTACCCTGCCCCCCCAAAAAAAAAAAAACCAAAAAAAAACAAAAATATGATTCATACCTAATACCCAGACTTCATCGTCCCTTGTTTTCAATTTCTAGCCCACATTTATTCAAATGGTAAGAGCAATATTGCTGGGCTATAAAATGATTAAAATTGAGGGCAAAACCAACTAGAAGCCAACAAAAATAAATTCAATAAACTTACAAAACCATGACATATACAGAAAGCTGGATCCATCATCTAAAAAAACTGAAAAACGGGATAACCCAACTAAGCAATTTAGATTGAACATAGTAGAGAAATTTAAATAGGCATAAGCTATTATGTCAATCACCAGAGTAGACCAAATCTACTATAAAGAAACAGTAGCACAACCTAAAATCTGGAAGGGCAGAAAAAGTAATTCCTACATTCAAGGCTACACATAATGGGGAATGGAAAAGTAGAGCACACAAAAGAATTTACCATTCAGAAAGCTGCATAACTCACTCAACTAAGAATCCCACGCTGCTGCTTCAGTATTTAATATATCTTGCCGGCAATGTGCATCATGCTATAAATACACTTGGCTGCTTCAGAAAGAAATAGAAAATTTCCCCAGAGAACATCTTTCCTCAAACGAAGCCTCATCACAAAACTTGTGAAGAAGAAAATAGAAACTGTAGTTTAAAATTAGAACCAAACTAAAAAATGGAAATTTTCCAACTTCTGTTTGGCCACTATGTCTCAACTCTGGAGAGCTGCAACTATCTCAACCAAATTCATTGAAGAACTGCTTCTCAGGACATCGTGTGGGCATACACAAGCATGAGACAAGAAAAACGGGAGAGACATCTTTTAATAGAAAAATAATTTGCTTCAGAGAGAAAAGAGGTTCACAGCAGTTAAAAACTTTGGAAGCTGCAGCAAGCTCAGATCATGAGCCATGGATATACTCTAACAATATAGTGCTTCAAAGTTCAGAGAAGTGCATAATAGGACGGTACTATCCAAAAGTGGTTACCAAACTGAAGCAGTTCATTGGTGAACCAATTGACTCCAACTTGACAAAGTAGCCGTGGTTACTAAAACAACACAAGCTCAAGGAGATTGCCTCTACAAGTCTGTAGAACCACGAAAGAAAAATAAAATGTGGCACCATGACAAGAAAACAGTACCAAAGATTTTTTTTTTCCTTTTCTAAAACGAGAATAGTTTTAGAAGAGGGAAAAATGATGAATACAGATAGAGAGTAAAAGAATCCACCTTAGAGAGAACAACTAATAAAACCATCAATGAGCTCTCCAATCCGTGAAAATTTACCAAGGAAACTCCATGGTACAAACCACATCTTTAACACCAAGAGGAAAAGTAAACAACCTTGTTTCGAACCATGACTTGCCAGCCCCTACTAAACCTTCTGAATATTGTTATTAGAAATCGCTGACACCGACAAGGTCTATCAAATCCTCAAAGGTAGTATACAGGTAGGCAGTGTAGAAACAAATTTGCAGCCATATCTAAATTACGACAACAAAAAGTGACGCTTGACGTAATGGTAGGACTGCTGCCTTGTGACCTAAAAGCCACGACTTCAAATCTTAGAAACAAACTCTCCACTTATGAGGGTAAAGCTTTGTAAATTTATTCTCTCCAAGCCTCTTGCATTAAACCTCCTTTTATCTAAATTACGACAATTAGAAGCACACACATTAGGTCCATGAACCTGCATCGTATGTTAGCAACTAAGCTTTACCAACTATTGCTATGCAAATGCAAGACTCAACATTAAGGGGTGTTTCAAATGTCAAAGGGATTTTCAAGAAGGAATTGTCAATGTTTGGAGAACAGATAAGAAACAAGAGGTAAGGTATACAACAGAAAAACAAAAGCGATCAAACCTTTTCCCAATAGGTGGAATCAACTACGTAACTCAAACAATGCCATAGAGTCTTGTTACAAATGATGTCAACAGTCAAACTATTAAAATATACTCTTTTTTTTAGTAGTTTTGTCCACAGTTTCACTTGGTCAATCTCTACCTCTAGCTATTGGGCTACCTTCATCTAATTTTCTATCCTTAAAGCCTTCTCCACACATGCCCAAACCATCCAAGGTGAGATCCTACTATTTTTCCTAGAATAGGTGCTACATCAACTTTCTCTCCAATGATTTCATTCCTAATGGACCTAATCTTGTCTAGTGTGTCTACTCATCCTACACAAGACACCTCACATTTGCAACATGGATCTTATAACACCGAAAAAGAAAAAAAGGAAAAAACCCATTCAAGTCCAAATTCTCCCATGATCCTATCCAATCATGTGTTAAAAGCAAAAGCAATCAAGAGTAGAAGGGATTAAAACTAAGAAGTTTCTCTGTCAAGCAAGCTTTAGAGAATGGAAGTACAAAGAGAAAATTCATCATTATAAAAATAGGATTGGGGAATGATGCAAATAAAGAGAGACAATAGAGGTTGAAAATGCTAGTGTAAAAGAAATATACCCTGCCTAGAAATCCTCCCAAAATCAAACAAGATCAACATTAGTTGCTTTTAAGGAAGTCAATAGACTGAAAGAAGTATGCCCCAGAGAAATGTATTTTCAAGGACTCAATGAAGAATTATGGCTGGATTGGCATTCAACTGATTTAGATATAAACCATACAACTTTCTCAATAAGCTAAAGCTGTAAGAAGTCTACAGGGAAATGCCAAAGACCATTTACTAATCAAAACATGTTCAGACACTTTTAATTAGCAAACAAACCCACAAAGAGGAGCCGAAGCGTGATGGCTAATAGATTGACTTGCTTTTTACCTTTCAACTGACCAATTTTTTTTTCCCTGGGGAGAATTTTAAAATTTTGAGAGAGGAAAAGGATACATGAAGGAAGGAGCATAAGGAATCCTCCTTCAACAAGCAAATAAGGAATTGAGACCTTTTGTCAAACTGAAAGTGTTTGGTACACAAAATATTTAGGAAAAAAGGAATTGGGACCTTTTTGTCAAACACTTAAGAACAGCAATAATCTCCTTTTTCTTTCTCAAGTCTGCACCCAATAGCATCACATAACAGGGAAGAACTATAGGGTGATGGCGGCAAAGCTATGGTGGCCAATGACCAGAAATCTAGATTCTCAGTTATCAAAGCTTATACAGTTAGCTTCAATGGAATTTCAAAACCGTCATGTCCTTCAACTTGTTGCACACTATATTTGGGGATTTGGAGATTCAATTATTGAGGGTGAAGGGAAGGAGGCATGTGGCTGAGTGAGGAGGAGAAATGATGATGAAATGTTCCGGCATATCCACATATCACGTTCCCTGAACTATTTCCTGATACTGGCACCATATTTCAGTGGTAGAATCCTTAAGTGGCAGACCTGAAGTTGCCATGGAAGAGAAACATGAGAATGCAGAAGACAGAGATGAAGATGAAGAGCACATGCTAAAGGGAGAGAAGTTTTACCTTTATTAGAAGTGGGATTAATTTTACTCTTAAAATTAGGATAACTTTTCCTCTCTTCAAATTTTAACCTATCCTTACAACTAAACCAAACACACTCCTTTTACTCAAAATTTACCCCTTAAAATTTCTCCCCCTTTAACTCCCTACCAAACATAGCCTTAAAAAAGATGAAACCTTAAATCCTTAAATAATGTTAGATTTTGTTTTACAATATAATTGTGGGTAACTGCTATGGGCTAGCACATTTACTTCGTAATAAGGCAGGTATATAAGGTTTTTACAGTTAATAGCGTTATAATAAAAAGTCAATCAAGTGCCTTAGCCCAATACGTTAAACTTTTGGAAGAGATAGTTCAAACCATGGTATCATAGTCTCTATGACCAAGCAGTCTAATGTTTATTCCTTGCTAACCCATTCTTCTAAATAAAATAAGGTGAATTAATAGGTGCGCTTATGCATTATCCTTGCCTCATGTCCAAAAGGCCCTTGCATGAGGGGGCGTATCAAGATATTCAAAAAGATGGTTCCCAACAAATTCAAAGACAGCAAGCAAACTTAAAGACTGTCTTGTGTTAAATCTGTAAATATCTGTAATTAGGATAATCATATCCGTAATCACGGAAATTATATATTTGTAAACATCCTATATTATTATCTAGTGCCATATGTATTTCATTCTCCATTGTGTCGTTGAGACTCACGGACTTTGATATGTCTCTCTCTCTCTCTTTCTCTAGATCTAAACATCATATCAAGGCCTAAAAGAGAATGCCAACCCTAATCCGTGTCATCAAGGGGACCAGTTGTCCTCCGATGAAATTTTTTTGCCAACCATATCCTCCTTCTAGTTGCCGATTCATTTTCTCTGTTTTGTCATCAATTCCAGCAGATCAAACCCTTAGTTCATTGCCTTCCTCCGCCACCGGCAAGTTTTTCTGACGACAATTCCGATCGCCAACCCTACCACTAAAACTGCTTCTTCTTGTGCAGCCTATCCCCATCAACCGCGCACACATCCAGCTTGCAACACATCCAACAACGTCTCCGCCCACCTCACCCAACGTCGAACTAGCGCCGCTGCCCTTTTTCGGGATCTGCCCTCTCATAGTCACTCGTCTAGACATTTCTTTTGTGGTGAGTGTGGTTAGATAATTTGCTAAACTCACCCTGTGAAGCCCATTGAGATGCCGTGATACAAATTTTGAAGTATAAGCCTTATTTACAAGGATAAGGGCATATCAAGATAGTTGGGTATTCTTATGCAAATTGGGCATAATCCCCTTCTGGTGATCATTCCACTTCCAAGTATTGTATAATCATTGGAGGCAATCTCATATCCTAGAAGAGCAAGAAGCAAAATGTAGTTGCGAGATCTAGTGCTGAGGCAAAGAACCATGTCATGACCTCAACTACATGCGAGCTTATCATGCTTAAGTAACTCCTTAAAGAGCTTCGATTTGGGAAGAACAAACAAATACACTTGTTTGTGACAATCAAGCCACTTTAGATATTGCCTCGAATCCAATTTTTCATGAAGACCAAACATTAAAGTTGATTGTCACTATATCAAAGAGAAAATTCTATCCGAAGACATCACCACAAGCTTCATCAATTCAAATGATCAACTATCAAATATGCTTACTGCTCACTAAATCCTTTAGAGGTCCTTCCTAGAATAAGCTACCTATGTAACAAGTTGGGTGCATATGATCTATATGCCCAACTTGAGGGGAATTGTTAGAAACTATAAATATCTGTAATCACGAAAATCATATATGTAATTAGAGAAATTATATATTTGTAAATATCCTGTATTTATTGCATATTGTCTATATATTTCATTCTTCATTGTGCAGTTGAGAGACAAGGATTCCCATGTCTCTCTCTCTCTCTCTCTTTCAAAAGATCTCAGCATAATGCATACTAATGTCACAAGAAGTACTGATAGCATATCAATTTAGAAGCATCCATGAAGAAATACATCTGATGTTCCACTGATTTCTGCTAGAAATTTGATTATCTATTAGGGTTGTGCAAAGAAAAAGTCATGCTATTTAGAGTAGAGAAAAAACTAGTGCTTACAAGAAACATAAAATCATCAAAGCATTCTCAAAATGCTAAAACAAGAGTCAAAGAATCAAGACTGTCCCTCTCTTCATGAGACACATAAAAGGCAGTGGCAGCAGCAGCAAATATCTCAAAGCTATGAAGCTTTAGACAAAGGAAGTATTTCTTAAACTGAAATTTGCAGATCTAAAGCAATAAAAAATTCATGAGGGCGCGACATAGAATCTTCTTTTGTATGTGAAGGTGGAACTCAATCTCACCAATATTCTCAGTTGTTTTTACTAAAACACCCAATTGAGATTGTACACCTTTACACATTTCACACTGCTTCTGAGAAAGCCTATTACCAGCAACGGATATGAAAACATCATCAAATTTTTTTCCTTGATTTCTTCAGGATGGCAACAGTTATGAAGCAGCTGATATGTACATAAAATCCAACAATTTTTTCAGGTTTTCTTTATCAACAGCTCCGACAGAATTTGTATACCTTGAGCAATTTCATACCACTTCCTCAGAAAGCCTATAAAAAGTGAAGGGAAACAAGAACAACTTTTTCTTTCTTTGTTTTCCTTGGGGTACCAGTCATGGTTTCTAAGCAACGGATTTACATATAATCCAACTAAAGATGCACAATTTTGACAATAAGCAACCTCAAATTTCCCATTTGTGATAGCAATAAAGTAGAAAACTTAAGCCAAAGACATATAGAGCAAGATTATCACGAAAAACAGATCACATAATATCCATTAATTGACACCATAGATAAACATCATCTGCAACATCATCAACCTAATATGAGCTTTTTAACAGAGGTACAACTTCAATAAACACCTGATAGACAATTTCCAATGACAATAACTCTTAAAACCCAGAACTAATCATCTAGAAAGTTGCAGCCCAAGATACCAGTTATAAGATTGCTCAACAGGACAGAAGAAATCTATCTGTGTCCTTGAGCTCGCTGCATGTCGTATGCACCCCAAGCAGCAGGTCCAGGTCCATACTGAGTAAAATTCTCCACACCAGGCTGTACCTGCAATTTGCTAGCATTAGCACAGAACTATATCCAAATTGACCCAAAGGTGACATAAGTGCAATACATGACCATATACCATCCAGAAAAAAAAATCCAGATACAACCAAATACATTATGAGCTGTGAATGAACTTAAGATGCTTGCAAGCAACACAGTACAGTTTTCACCCAATGCCAACCAACTGGCCAATTTAAAGTGACCAGACTAAGATCAAATGTAATATTTTGGAGGTTACATGAGACAGTAGCCAGTGAGAGCCATAATAACTTCCCAAAACAACAAAATCAACTATTTGAAGCTTGCACAAAGAGTTCATAGTCAGAAAATAAAGCTCCAGATCAAACATAATACTTCAATATTTGATGCTTAAGACTTGAGAGGAAATCTGCCAAAAATAAAATGAAGAGCTCTGGCCCCCAATCTGGCAACTGTGCAAAGTTCCATATGTGGTGATTAAATCAATGGGATTCTGTGCCACCAAAGATGGTGGCCAAAGCTCAGATCTCAGGAACCGCAGAAGAGATGACAAATAAAAGGATGATAAAAGTATAGGGTCTCATCTGAGACCTTATTCCTTCAAAAGAGAAAACCTGCATTGGCTGAAGTGGGAAGGACTGCAGAGCTATAGATAAGGAAGATAGGAAATGAGAAGAAACAGAAAAGATAGGTACAGCTTAAAAGAACAAGGAATAAAATATACTTAGGTCTGCTGAAGTGGCAAACGGATGGATCACCTCATAATGGATGGAGAAAAACTTAGTTCCATTGAAAAACTATTAAAATATACAATGTTTCCATGATATTATTCCATTCATTGGATGGATATCCAACCCATCCACTAATCCCTTTTCAACAAACGAATGAATTTCCAAAACATCCAATTCATTCACATTGATCATATTAAGCTTTTTATGCTTCCCAATTTATCAATAAAGAGAAACAAAAAATAAGTGAAATGGTGCCAACTCTTTGGTCAGAACTAAACAAAAGACTGTAGTTTAATGGGATAGTGAATTATGATGGTGTGGTTGAAGATCTTTTATTTGTCTGTAGGGTGGTTTCACAGAAAAAAACAATAACCAAAGGTAACAAGGCCTGCAGTGAAATGGATTTAAATATACACAATTACACATACATTCTACTGTGCCCCACATTTAAATAGAGACATTCACATGTGTGGTCCTGCCCGCTGGCACAGTAGCAATGACCAACAATGCACAAGAAGGTTTGGTGTGGGCTTTCACCTTCATTAGGTTGTAGAAGCGAAGTAACTAGTGGATATCCTATAGATCATCTAGGAAATACATTATCCATCAAGAAATTAACCTGAGTCCAATTAATCCAATCCATAGTTTTCAGAACCAAACTAGACCGGCCACTTCAAACTGGACCGGCCACTTCAGACCGGACCGGCCAGTTTGAACCAAAAACCAATGAACCAGTCACTGGTCCAATCCGGTTCGATTCTCAAGTCAGACCAATTATGCACAAGAACGAGTCAACGCTGGTCAAACCCAAGGGTGAACTGGCAGGTTTATAGTCGAACTGGCTGAGTGAACCACGCAAACCGGCCAGCGCTTGGAAATTCTGAAATTTTCCCAAAAATTCCAAGCATGTGACTCAAACCCAGGTCCCTCTAGCATGGCTGCACCTCCTTAAACACTAGGCTAACTATGAGCTTGTGTCATTATACTTCACTATATATATATATATTATATTTTAACATATTGATTTATTTATATCCGTTTCAACCCGTGACCCACCAATTGAGCCAGCGACCCAGTGACCTGGTGCCCTGATTGAGTCAATCACCGGTCCGATTCTGAAAACTATGATCCAGTCCATTAAAATATTAGAATAAATGGATATTCATGAGTTTTGTTATTCGTACACGTTACTAAGACCTAACAAAATTAAAGATTTTACTTGTACATGGTAGGGTCATTTCCACCCAATCCAACTGAAACAGCCCAAAAATTTTCCAAAATTAAACAGGAAGTGGTTTACTGAGAAATGAAAACCAGCTGCAGCCCTTCGGTTCTGGCATGTTCACTTGTTTTTTCCTGTGAATAAATTCATTATAGAGGCCAACTACACTTGAGATGCATTTGGAATATAAAAAAACTTACGGGATTCATGCCATAAATAGCAGGATAAGGATTTCCAGCATACCCAGCCTCAGCATTGCCATAATTTACATTATACCCTGGACCTACAAATAAAATAAACACAACAGGAAACAAAGTCAGAGCTTTGATTGGCTGATGTTCCATGGAAGGAAGTACAATTTTGGTAAATTAATCAGCACAAATTCTATTAGATGTCACTAATTGCCATTAGCTAACTCATTTAGACAACACCACTACTTAGCAAATACATACTAGCGCAAACTTGCATATACCTGCATTGCCAGCTGCTGCAGCTGCACGGGCCCTTTTCTCTGCATTCGCGATCTCTGCGCGAAGCTTCTCCATCTCACGAGCCATCGAGATCAACTTCTTCTCCATCACCTGGCCATGTTCATAGTTTTCTGCAAACCCTTTCTTCTCGTACTCGATAGCAGCCCTACAAGCCAAGAAGCAAGAAGAAAAATTTTAAAAAAAAAACAATCATTACAAAATCCTAAGCACAACCAGGAACAATTAGGCTTCAAATTGAATGACCCTAAGCACAAGCTACAACTTGGCTTCAACTTTCAAACCACTTCTTCAAGTGACCAAAAGCAGAAATCGTAACATTTGCAATATACCCTAAAGGTAACACATTCAACAGCTGAGATTTGACAAAAAATTTGCAAAATAATATTTTAAATTTAGTCCAATTACTTGTATAATCACAGCTTGTTTACAGACACAATCCATGATAAAACACAATGGCGCTGTCAAATCCATGTAGCTGATGCTACCTAGTCATACTAGTATAATAAATTAATAATTGTGCAATTCACATACAATGCTATAGTAGTACACAACAATATATCTGGACCAAGAGAGACAGAGCTACCACCTTGCACACTGCAACTCTTGTTTCATGGCCTCCACATCCGCCTTCAAAGCCGGCACACGTTTCAAGTCGGCGTTCATCCTTGCCAAGTCCTGCGTCATGGCCTGCACCTGCCCGGTGAGGTCCTGCCTCATGGCGGTGAGCTCCTTGATGTCGGCGTGGACCTTGAGAAGCTCCACCCTCATCGCCTCCGCGCCGCGAAGCTCGGCCTCCAGCCGGGCCGACCTGTCATACAGTTCCCTCATCCTGGCCTCAGTGTCGGCCCGCAGCGACTCCCTGTAGTGCGCCATGCGCTGCAGCTCGTGCTGCGCGGCCTCCAGCTCCTGCTTGAGGGCCACGTGGGTGGCGGCGAGCCGCTGGTTGTCGCCGAGGAGGCCCTGGATTTCCTGGTGCTGGGCCGCGAGGCGGTCCTCGATGATGGCAGCCGGGTGGAGCGGGATGGGCCGGGGGCCCAGGCCCAGCTGCGATTCCCGCAGCTCTTCGAGGAGGGCAGGGTGGGGAGGTGGCACCGGGCCTAGGGCTCGGGCACCGAAGATAGGGTCATGGATTGGCGGTGATAAGGCCGCGTGAGGCGGCGGCTGCGGCGGAGCGCCTTTCATCGGAAGAGGTTGTTGGTGCCCGCGGTGGTTCCTGCCGGACGACATCGTTTTGATTCTGAGAAATACTGAGAAACACAGACGGCACAAATTGAGAGAGAGAGAGAGAGAGAGAGAGAGATTATATCTGAGAGAACAAACTTGAAGACATGTAAAGGAAAGATAGTAAGAGAATAAATTGGCTTTTAAATTATGGAAGAGAGCGAAGTCAATAGAATAAGGAACTACCGTTGAAGAAGAGGGAAAAGGGGATGGGAGAGTATGTGGGATTTTAGTGCATGGGCTGGAGGGAGGGTTGGAGTGGCATTGTTGGTTTTGGGTGTGAATGGAAAGAAGGGAAAAACCCTAATAAAGCGTGGTGGCGGATGAAAGATGATGGTCGATTGACAGGGCGTTTGGAAACTTTTAATGAGACGAAATTGAATTAAATTCCATTAGGAATTGAATTTCATCAAAATTGAATTGAATTCTTATGTTTGGAATGAACCAGTAAATTAAATAATTGAATTCAATTCTTTCGTTTGGAATGGATCTAAAAATGAATTAATTTAATTATTTTTACTTTTTTATCCTTCATTAAAAGGTTAGGAATAAAACATTATATTCAAGTAAGGTTGTTTTGGTATTTTCATTTGTTAGAATTCAATTCCCACACCAAATCACACCCCTTTGGGTCTGATTTCAATTCCTTAGTTTTGTTGGATTTCAATTCCCATGGGAATTCAATTCCTTCACTGAAGTTGCTTCCAAACAATGAAATTGAATTCAATTCCATGATGGAATTCAATTCCAGAGGTTTCCAAACACCCTGTAAGAGAAGGTCGAAGGGAAGACGACGCAGTTTGCAAGGGAGCATAGTCTTTTTTTCTTTTTCTTTTTCTTTTTTTTTCAGAACAAGGGAGCACCGTATGCCGTGCCTCCGAAGCCCTTGTTACGGGTGTTCAAGAAATAGGTTGCTAGTTGCATCAAAATCAAATTGGGCCAATTTTTTAACTCGGTCATTTTTTAAAATTTGAACTCGAATTCATAGTGACTTAATTAGAGACTAAACCAAATCAACTCAACTCGAACTTCTAACAACATATGAAAATCTAAGAGATATTTTGTCTTATACATTTCAAGACAAGCTATATCAATATAAAAGTAATATCAACTTATCAACTTATGTAAAATATAATAATTAAACTGTACATCCAAGAGATTGTGAAGTTGCAGGGTGTGCCGTCGATGATAATCTCATATCATGATCCGTGATTCAAGTCAAGTTCTTTAAGAGCCTTTCATTAAACATTTGAGCACGGCATATCAATTAAATGCATGGCCAATCGGAACGGACCATCCAAACCTTGGAGGATATGTTGAGGGCGCGTGTTTTGGACAAAAGAGGAGCTAGGATAAATACTTGTCATTGATCGAGTTTGCATATAGCAACAGTTACCACACAAGAATCAACATGGCACCATATGAGGGCTTGTATGGTAGGAATTGTCAATCCCCATTGTGTTGGTATGAACCCAGTGAATAGAGCATGTTAGGACCTGATGTTGTAAGGGAAACAACGGAACATATCAAGAGCGTTAGGGATAGGATCCTCACTACTCAAAGTCAATAGAAAAAGCTATACTAATAAGTGGCGAAAGCCATTAGTATTTTAAGAGGGAGAGCATATATTCCTTAAGAACACCTCCACAACAGACATAGGTTGAGCTATGAGAGTCAAGAAGTTGAATCCTAGATTCCTTGGTCTCTTTGAAATTCTTGAGAGAGTCAGGTTAATGGCATGTCGGATGACTTTACCACCCAACCTATCCAACCTTCATGATGTCTTCTATGTCTCTCTATTAAGAAAATATTAATCTAACCCCAGCCATGTCTTGAAGCCAGAGCAAGTAAGGGAGGACTCGACCTTCAACTTGTCGTCCACAAGGATTGTGGACAAAGGAGTCAAGCGGTTAAGGAATAAGATTATACCCTTGGTGAAGGCAGCCTTGGGACAAGGTAGATTTGCAATATCTTAGGTCTACATGTCTCTAGTTAGGCCTAGTATGGCCTTAAGGTTCCCTAGAACCCACCCATGAAGGCCCCAGTGTAACGCCCCGATTTCTCTGTTAGAGTGAAAATGACCAAAATGCCCCTGAGGTCATTTTTCAAATGGACCGAGGAAAGCCGGTCAAGAAGATCAAGGGCAAACTCAATGTCGGAAGGGGATTAGATGACTTGTGTACCTTCCCGGGATCGAAAATCTCATTTTTTGAGTTTTCGGGTCAAAATGACCAAAACGCCCCTGCGGTGTTTTACCCGATTGTAAGTGCCGGATGAACCCGAAACTTCTCCAGATGATTTTAAAAGGCGTTTTTATGTAGACTGTGACTTTAGTTTTGGTCCCGGAGGTCCCGGGCGAAATTAGTGCAAAATTACGATTTTGCCCCTAGTTTCGTGTTTTTGCGCTTAATCGCGTGATTAAGCAAACCTAAGCAATATTAGGCTCTAATCGAAGGTTAATTAATTTCCTTAATTAATCTTGAGTCAAAATAATTTATTAAAGAGGATTAGAACTAAAAAGTGCTTAATTACAACTCAAAATCATATTTTAATTTCAAGACTCCTAGTCATGGGATCTTGAATAGTGTTTTCTCTTTCCAATTCCTTAAATCATGGAATTGTGTTACACATTGTTTATTCATAAATGAGTTTAAAATTCTCTAATGATGTATGAGCACTCCTAAACTTGTCATAAACTCCCTAAATCACATTCTTAGCTACCTAAACTTAAGCTTAATCATTCCTAACCTTGTACCTAAGCTAATACACATCTAAACCTACCATTAACACCCAATTAAATGGTCAAAACTCACCCCCACTCTACTGTCCAGCCCTGGCCGAAGCCTCACCCTCCCTATATGCATCACATGTTCAATTTTTCAACACTCCAAGGGCATACCTCAAGTCACATACACTATACCTTGTCATAACTTTCAATCAAGCTTGATTTTCCAAGTAAATAACTAATTAAAATAGCTCATTTTCTCCATTTAATTGTGGCTGGAAAAGTTCCAGCCATGCATTGTTTCTATAAGCCTAATTTCATAAAAATTTGATAGGAAATTAACTCACATCAAGCCATACTTTGTAGCATAGCTTCCATACTTCAAATCATGCTTCTATGACACAATCAAAGAGATATTTTCCTCTCCCTTTGT
The DNA here is from genome assembly GCA_031216105.1 of Dalbergia cultrata. Lineage (NCBI taxonomy): Eukaryota > Viridiplantae > Streptophyta > Magnoliopsida > Fabales > Fabaceae > Dalbergia > Dalbergia cultrata. The sequence continues at coordinate 25,579,269 of CM062350.1, read as the reverse complement.
CCTTCAATGCTATAGCTAGCACCCTCCTTTGGTGAGCTTCATTGTTTTGTTTTTCTATAAATAGGATGCTTGTGATAGCTTAGTTGCACCTTGAAGCATTTGCTAAGTTTAGAGTTTTAGAGTTGTCTTGCTAAGTTTTTCTTTTCTCTCAAAGTTTCAAAAGTGTTCTTCCTTTCTTTTCATCTTCATCTTCTTCATCTCTTCATCTCATCATCATCTCTCAACCATCAAACACCACCCCAAGGCCTTGAACCATCATCAAACCTCTCAAACACCACACCTCAAACACAACTTCACCCAAAACACATTTCCTTTCTTTTCCTTCCTCTTTGGCCGAATCATCACCACCATCCTAGGAGGGGTTGCTCATCTCATTTCATCTTCAAGTCCAAGCTTTTACCTTCATCACAAGGTAGGGATTTGTTTTCAAACTTTGTTTGGCTCAAGAAAGTGTTTTTCTCTAGTTTCCTCTTGGATTCTTTTGAACTTTCCTTTGTTTTTCCTTTTCTTTTCATTTCGGCCTCTAGGCCTTGTTATGAGTATGATAGCTTGATGATGAGAGTTTCTAGATGATGACATTGTGTTCATCTCAAAGAAACCTCTAAAGCTTGAGTTTTCCTTTTCTTATAACTTCATCTATATGTTATCTAGCTCACATGGTTTTCCAACTTAAGAAAATTAATCTAAGGATTTCTAAAAGCCCAAGCCTACCCTTGTCAACCTTAAAACTGGCCGGCACGTTCTAGAGATTTTTCTCTAGATATGGGTTTTGGGTATTTAATAAAGAACTTGACGTAGTTTCACTTTCTTTTTCTTTTGTAGGACTTTCGGTTTTGATGTTTTGATCTTTGAGATATTGTAATGGGTTGTTATCTTGTTAAAGTCTTGAATGAGCTCTAGTTAATCATAAAATGAACCTTGCATTATGTTTACTTTATGCTTTGCATATCATGTTTACTTCCTTGCTATCACTAAATACCAAGATAATGAATGAACTTGCATTATCATGTTTATATTTCGAGCTATGCATTATCATGTTTATATTTCAATTTCTCACTTAATACCAAGATAATAATGAGTTGCATTCATATTTATTTTGTGCTATCACTTTACTTTCTAATGGAACCTAAAATAAGTGCATGAGCATGTTTATTTTTATGTCATCACCTAAATGGACCTAGAGCTCAAAGACTTGCCCATTGTTGTCTCAACAAAGGTCTAAAAATATGTATTTTCTTTGGTTCATATTTCGGCCCCAAGGGGTCTTGAAGTTTCTAAGTATTTGAGACTATGTTTTATAATTTTTCCAAGCTTATATGAGTTTAAGGAATGCATAGAACTAAGTTTTATGAATTTAGGACCCCCTTGAGATAAAGATAAATTGGTCACTGCCCTCTTAAATATTCTTATGATTTTAGATGTTAAAATTGTTTATAAATGAGTTTTGAAAGTTTAAAAAGAGTTCCAAGAGAAACTAGTATTTTATGTGCCTTAGAAATTGTGTTCTATGCCTTTCATGGAGAAGTATATTTTCGGTTCTTCCTTGGTCATTACTGCCACTGTATGTGCTGTTTTAATTATGATAATGTGCCTATGTTTGAGTAAAAATAATGTTAAGACTCATATGTGAAAGATAGGATAAGTTAGGAACTAGAAAAGAATTAATTTGAGAGTTCTAGATCCTTTAATTATGTAATTTTCTGGATTCTGTCCAGCAAGGTTTAGATTTAATAATCATGGTTTTTAACTAGTTTGGATGTATAGGAATGACTCATAATTGGTTTAGGACTTAATCTTGAAGCCTTAGGAGCAAACCGAACTTAGAAAGGGTCATTGTTGTGACTTCTAGGTACCCGTAAAGTTAGGATTTCAAATTCTACATCCTTGAGGTTTAGAGATGTTCTTGACCATAGTGTGAGGAGAGAAATACTTAGTTATAACCTCATAGGTTCCCAAGAGACTAGGTTTTGATGATCGATAACTTATAATGTGAGTTAAGGACTTTAAGGGTCTAAACCGTAATTTCTAGAACCCCGTAATCACACAAATATAAAGGTGTCCAACTCTGCATAGTGCTGTTTGGATAGGTCCTTGAGCATAAAAATTAGTAAAACTTATTAGTTGTGAACCAATAGGTGTGTAAGAGGTTAAGGATAATACTAGAACAATTAGTTTAGAAGTTTAAGACTCAAAAGAACCAAAGCATAAAGCACTATGGGTTTATAACATAATAAGCTTGTGAGTTTGTGTGAATAATTGTCTAAAGATATGTTTATGGGATGATGCATATGCTATGAAGAAGTTTTATGTATACGCTATGAAGAAGTTTCATGTGATGATGTATATGCTATGAAAAAGTTTTATGTGAAAATAGGTTATAGTTTTATACACGATTATATGATAAGTTGATATGTGTTATAAAGAAGTTTTACGTGATGATGTGCTTGTGTATGTCCTATATGTTTTCATGACATAAGCAAATTTGAGGAAATTCGGTTTACAGCCGTCGTGCTGCCGAATTTCCATCAAATTTGAGGAACTTAGAAAATGATCTTTTTGAAAATCATGAGAACTTCAATGTGACACAACACTAAGACGCCTTCTTGGGTGACACCGGTTTAGCCGAGCACCCCCAAGAAAACAAATCCGTGAGGGTATTGACATAGAGCTTGCCAAAGCGGACAATGCTACTATGCACTAGTTGCCAGTAGAGCGTTTCAAAGAGGAAATGACCCTAAGAGAGGTGATCCTTAATTGCCCCCTAACCTGTACTTTAAGTCGGGATTATGTTACGCTTATCATAGGATAAGTAAGAGCTAGTGACGACTAGTTAAGGTATGAGCTCATAACCTAGAGATGTTTTAGGGTGGCCCCATGAGATGAAAGTTAAAGTTTAAAATGTCACATGTGCTATACCTATCCCCTTATGCCAATGTTATAATGTTTCTTAGTTATTCTGTTTATTGGCTTACCTTTATGATGCATTCATGTCATTAGTATATTCCATGCTTAATCATAAGACGCATTATAAAATATGACGGGCCTTGGATAAATAATACTTTAGAAAACTAACTTAAAAGGAGTTTATATGCATGCACACCCTTTTTAGAAATAAAACCCAAGGTTCCTGAGGATGTGACGATGTCACCTAGGTAGGGATAACCCCACTGAGAATTCTTTTAGAAGATTCTCATTCCCTCTCTCTTTTCTTCCGTCATATCTTCAGATGGTGACATTCGTACTCTTCATCGACACCCCGGTATGGGAGCTGCACCATGACCCGGCACTCGGGTCATACCATTTTGAGGGTCAGCCAGACCGCCGAGTATTCATGTTCATGGACGACCCTTCACAAGACCCCGGCCCCGAGCTACCGCTTCACCCCGACTGCTCCTTACTACCATAACGGGATTTTTGAGCGAGACTAGACCACGTGATGAGCAGATTCTCCGCATGCAGCCCGAGACGCCGCCAAGATGACGCGACTACCCAGTGACGTGCCTCGCACTCCGATGCTCGAAGCGGACCCATCCGAGGACCCGCCATCACATATGTACAGTTGGAGCTCCAGTCCCACTCCCCCACCGATGAGAGCTGGGAGTGAGGAGACAGTGGTTCAGCCGAGGTTGGCTCGTCGGCCATCCATGCGCCCTTGCCGCGGTGGACACACTCCGATGATCCGCACGACCACTCCCGACGAGATCCACCAGTGGATTGATTCCACCCCTCAGTACTCGGACCAGCAGGAGTAGGCGCATGGGATGGGTAGTAGCTAGTGCACACACGCCACATAGTTGAGGACAAACCTTCTTTTGTATATGAGGTTGTCTACTCTAGGTGCACATGGGTATAGGTGTTGTTTTTATGATTTCCCTGTATTTGGTTCCTTGTATTTGTTCTTCAGTTATATTCCATTTCCCGATGTATCGAATAGTCCTGCCCTTTTGGGTAGGCACATTATATATATATATATATATATTTATGTTTCAGATGATGTTTCCATGATATGATGTGTTTCTTTACGCTTTGCTTATATATTTCGTTATGCTTTCCTTTAAAGATTTGTGCGTGGCTCTCACTTTGATTTTAATTCTAAAAAGAAAATTTTACCCATATTTCCGCTAAGTATTTTCTAAGTAAAGGATGAGACCAAGATGTAATATTCTAAAGATTAACCTAAGTACATACTAGTAGTCTTAGGTTAAGATTTAGGGTGTTACACCCAGAACCACCAAAGTCATGAAAAGTGCATAATAGATTTGTTGTTGTCAAGTATGCTCACCTAGCAAGGTCCCTTGATATGCGATCTCGCCAAGTGAGGCTCCTCGATGCCAAAATAGTACCAAAATGACACAGTTTTGGTTTAAGAAACCCCTACTCTATTTAAACCGTCCCCACTCAAACTTTACCCCCCAGATCCAAAAACCTAGCCCCTTAATCTCTCTTTTTCCCTTCCACTCTCTTCCCCTCTCAATTTTATCTCCTCCAAGTTTCAAAGTAAGAGATTTTGATGGTTTACACTCTCTTTCTCTCCTCTCTCCTAGGATCTTTAGTTGGTTGTTGTAGTTTCAGTAGGTTGAAAAGTATACAAGAAGAGGGGGTTGAATCGTGCTTTCACTTCTTCTTTTCTCTGTTTCTAAAATATTTAAACAAAGACTATCAAGTGTTCACTTGAACTAGAGTGGAAAAGATGTTAGCAATTATCATAAAGTAACTTTCTTAACCAAGTTGAAGATAACAAAACTAGTTGAAAGAAGTTTCATAATCACATTATAAAGAAACACATAGCAGAATGTAAAAGAGATTAAAGGAGTAAAGAGATATTGCATAGAGTGTGTTACATACCATAACATTGAATAAACCTTAGGTCCCTATGTCTCTGGCTTGGCCTAGCAGCCTCAGAGTACCCTCCCAGAAACCCCCAATACATGGAAGTCGCGCGGTAGTTGAAATCTGTGAAATGATGTAGGACTATCTCACTATGGACAGAATCTGTCGCTATAGCGAGCTGGGAAAAGCAAGACTGCCATCCTTGCTTTAGACATGTTCACTACAGCGAGATATACTCGTTGTAATGAATAGGGTGCTCAGTTAACTCCCTGCAATGAGCTTTACTTACTACAGTGAGGAACCTCGATGACAACTCAGTTATGAAACAACGTAGTTATCCTACATCATTTCTTCTTCTTCCTAGAGATCAAAGGTAAGATTTTATGGGTGCTTGTTGTCTTCTTCTTCTTCTCTTTCTTGTATCCTAGAGTATGGACTTTGTTGTTTCTTTCATTATTGTTAAATGAGATGCTCCCCCAATGTTGCTAGAGTTAGATTAGAGCTATCTAGAAAATTTTAGAGTTTAATCTTGAGTTTTGTTGTTTCAATGGCAGACGTTTGTGTCATCCTTCCTCCTTAGAACTCTCCCGAAGTTAATCCCTCACGTTCCACGACTCCAGGTGAGTGGGTTTAGATCCTATGATCCTTATATTGATCATTAGAGATATTTTTCTTATTGTGAACACCATATTTTATTTAATCTTTTTTTCCCTTATTTTTCTCTTTTGCAAATTAATAATAATAATAATAATGAGAGAGAGAATGTGTGTGTGCACATTTGTGTCAACACAATCCAACCCTTTTAGTTCAAGTGCTAGCCCATTAGGCTCTGTTACTTATTTATGCCTCATCATTTAATTTTTTTGGCTCGTTTAAAACAAAAAGGGAACATAGGAAGAAGAAAAAAACAGATAGCATATCAGGGAATGTTGGACCAATGGTGATCTCGGACAAAAGGAGGGGATAATTATGCAATTAGAATCAAACGTTCTTGAATCAAATTGCAATCCCAATCAAATCCCCAATCAGATTCAAATTCCCCCTATCAACACCAATTTTAATCCCAATCGGAGTCAGAATCATAATCAACATCAAGATGAATCAATCAAAATTATGGTTTCAATTTCCAAGTGTGTATAAATAATACCAAACTTCACAAAGAATGGGGGACAGGAAAAGGAATTACACGCACACAGAGATAGAGGCGTGGTAGCACATCCCCTCACTCTTTCTCCCCAATTCACAGAACTTAGCCACCATCATCATCCTTAAACCACCATTAACCCCTTCCCCAATCACCATCCTGTAAATTCCATAACCCTTCAAAAAGTACGAAGCTTAAAAGGTTTTGAATGACAACAAAGCCAATTTAGAGAAAATGTTTTGAAGAACGACTAATAGCTACCTTGAGTTTCTTGACAAAGTTTAACAGGTAAATCCGGTCTATATTACACGAACCTAAGCAAGATTAATATTTCACTCTGTGTGTGTAAGCATGTTATATCTCGTGGGAAGAGATTAAATTAATCAAAAAGTGAATATGAAGTTGAGCGAAGTAAGTATATACAAATTAAGGCATAATACGGACTCAATGCAAGAATAATGTTTCACTATGCATGTGCAAGCATGATATATATCTCATGGGAAGAGATTAAAATAATCAGAAAGTGAATGTCATTTCAAACAAAGAACGTATTCATGTTCACAGACCAAAGGCAATGAAACATACTTGAATCAGGAATAATTTAACTACACATGAGAAATCATGTTTATCTCATGAGAGAAGATCAAGCTTAAAAGGTGAATATTATCTTGAGGACAGAAATCATAAATGCTGGAGGACTAAAGCTAATCAAGTCAGAAATCAAGAAACCAAGGAAAGGATCTTTAGAAAGTAGCACGGGACATAAAAAAGAACACTCATGATGAAGAAATTAATTCATATCCAAGAGCAACGTGTTACTCAGTTATCAATCACTACAATCACAGAGAAATCAGCATCAAGCAATCAAGATTGAAGACTGGAAGATTAGAGAAAAATCAACGTAATTGACTACAACGTCAGAAAGCTTACTAAATAGTGGAGCAAAGAACACTGAGGAAAAATGGGGGGAGTTTCGAAATTCAAATTTCAAATCTTAAATCAGATTCAGTGTTATAACTGGTACGTCATCTTTTCTGCCTAAATAAGTCAAGATCCTAAGAGGTGGAGTTCAGAAACCACAGGCTAAAAGTAAAAAGAAAAAAAATGAGACTTCAGAAACATCTACATTACAACGGCTTCTGCAACGATGGGACAAGTTGTCAGCCTACCTCTCTAGACTAACGTTCCAAGGCACATATAATGAAATACACATGTCACTTGGAAATATGATCAAAGAGGCAACGATCATAAAGATAGACTTGTATAAATGGATATGCAAAGCTTGAAAGTCGATGAGAGAATTGAAAGCATTAGTACAGAATCTCTGGAAAAATCTCTCCACACTTTATGTGGTATTCATCAATTTATGTAATCAATCACGAAGTGTAAAAATCTTCTTTCTCGGTTCTAAAATTTATTTGTATTTGTATACTCTTCATGTGAAATGTAACACCCTAAATCTTAACCTAATACTACTAGTATGTATTTAGGTTAATCCTTAGAATATTACCTCTTGGTTTCATCTTTTACTTTGAAAATACTTAGCGGAAATATGGGTAAAATTTTTCTTTTTGAATTAAATCAAAGTGAGAGCCACGCATGATTCTTTGAACGGGAATTCATACAAGGCATATGAGCAAATAATAATAAAACACATAAATAACATGGATACATCAACTGATCATATATATATAGATAATGTGCCTACCAAAAAGGCAGGACTATTCGATACATAGAGGAACGAAATACAACTGAAAAGCAAATACAAGGAAATCATGAAAGCAAGTACAAGGAAACCATGAAAGCAACACCCATACTCGAGTACACCTAGAGTAGACAACCTCATATACAAAAGAAGGTTTGTCCTCAACTATGTGGCGTGTGTGCACTAGCTACTACCCATCCTATGCACCTACTCCTGCTGGTCCGAGTACTGAGGGGTGGAATCAATCCACTGGCGGATCTCGGCGGGAGTGGTCGTGCGGATCATCGGAGCGTGTCCACCATGGCGAGGGCGCATGGATGGCCTATGAGCCAACCTCGGCTGAACCACCGTCTCCTCACTCCCAGCTCTCGTCTGTGGGGGAGCGGGGCTGGAGCTCCAACTGTACATGTGCAAGGGCGGGTCCTCTGATGGATCAGTCTCCGAATACTGAGTCCGGGGCACGTACTCCGAGTAGTCACGTATGGCTGACGCCTCGGGCTGCATGCAGAGGATCTGCTCGTCGCGTGGTCTAGCTAGCTCGAAAATCGTGTTATGATGGTAGGGGGTAGTCGGGGTGAAACGGTAGCTCCGTACTGGGTGTGCGAAGGGTCATCCCATAAACATGAATACTCTAACTGTGCAGTGACCCTCAAAATGGTATGACCCGAGTGCTGGGTCATGGTGCAGCTCCCATGTCGAGGTGTCGATGAAGAGTACGAAAGTCGCCATCTGAAGATGTGACGGAAGAAAAGAAAGAGGGAATGAGAATCTTCTAAAAGAATTCTCAGTAGGATAATCCCTAACTAAGTGACATCATCACATCCTCAGGAACCTTGGGTTTTATTTCTAAAAAGGTGCGCATGCAGGTAAACTTCTTTTAAGTTAGTTTTCTAAAGTATTAATCATCCAAGGTCCGTCATATTTTACAATGCGTCTTATGACTAAGTATGGAAGATACTAAGACATGAATGCGTCATAAGGATAAACTAATCAACAAAATCACAAAAACATTATAATAGTGGCATAAGTTAACGAGTATAAATCTCATAATAACTTTCTTGGTTTTTCATAGCATATGTGACATTTCAACTTTAACTTTATCTCATGGGGCCACCCTAAAACATCTCTAGGTTATGAGCTCATACCTTAACTAGTCGTCACTAGTTCTTACTTATCCTATGATAAGCGTAACATACATAATCCCGACTTAAAGTACGGGCTAGGGGGAAAATTAAGGATCACCTCTTAGGGTCATTTCCTCTTTGAAACACTCTACTAGCAACTAGTGCATCGTAGTATTGTCCGCTTTGGCAAGCTCTATGTCAATACCCTCACGGATTTGTTTTCTTGGGGTTGCTCGGCTAAACCGGTGTCACCCAAGAAGGCATCTCAGTGTTGTGTCACATTTAAGTTCTCGTGATTTTCAAAAAGACATTTTTTCTAGGTTCCTCAAATTTGATGGAAATTCGACAGCATGACGGCTGTAGACCGAATTTCCTCAAATTTGCTTATGCCATGAAAACATATAGATCATACAAACATATCTTATGAGGTATAGCATATCATCATATAAAACTTCTTCATAGCACATATCAAACTTATCATAGATAAAGCTCATGTATCATGTATCATATAAGCATTATAAAACTCAAGACTTTTTAATGTCTTATGCATTGACCCTTAAGGTCCTTAACTCACGTTCTAAGTTATTAATCATCAAACCTAATCTCTTGGGTACCTATGAGGTAATAACTAAGTATTTCTCACCTCACACTATGATCAAGAATATCTCTAAACCTCAAGGATGCAGAATTTATAATCCTAACTTTACGGGTACCTAGGAGTCACAACAGTGACCCTTTCTAAGTCCGGTTTGCTCCTAAGGCTTCAAGATCAAGTCCTAAACCAATTATGAGTCATTCCTACACATTTAAACTAATTTAAAACCATGACTATCAAATCTAAACCTTGCTGGACAGAATCCAGAAAATTCAATAATTAAGGGATCTAGAACTCTCAAATTAATTCTTTTCTAGTCTCTAACTTATCTTATCTTTCACATATGAGTCTTAACATTATTTTTACTCAAACATAAGCAAATTATCATCAATAAAATAGCACATACAGTGGCAAAATAATGGCAAGGCAAAACCGAAACAAACACTCTCCATAAAGGCATAAAACACAATTTCTAAAGCACATAAAATACTAGTTTCTCTTGGAACCTTTCTAAAACTTTCAAAACTCATTTATAAACATTTTTAACATCTAAAACCATAAGAATATTCAAGAGGGCAGTGACCAATTCATCTTTGTCTCAAGAGGTCCTAAATTCATAAAACTTAGTTCTACATATTCCTTGTACTCATAAAAGCTTAGAAAAAGTGTGAGACATAGTTTTCAATATTTGGAAACATCAAAACTTCTTAGGGCCGAAATATGAACCAAAGGAAATAAATATTTTTAGACCTTTGTTTGAGACAACCATGGGCAAGTCTTTGAGCTCTAGGTTCATTAAAGTGATGGCATAAAGATAAACATGCTTATGCACTTGTTTTAGCTTTCATTAGAAAGTAAAGTGAGAGCATAAATAAATATGAGATGCATCATATTATTATCTTTGATATTTAGGTGAGAACTTGAAATGTAAACATGATAATGCATAGCTTGAAATATAAACATGATAATGCAAGTTCCTTTATTATCTTAGTACTTAGTGATAGCAAGGAAAATAAACATGATGTGCAAGGCATAAAAGTAAACATGATGCAAGGTTCATTTTATGGTTAGCTAGAGCTCATTCAAGACTTTAACAAGATAACAACCCAACACATATCTCATTACAAAGAGAGTTTTAGAGTTCTTGAACCAAGTTCTCAAAAGAACTAAGAGGTTCTTGAACAACATCATCAAGCTCAAGTAAACAACTTCCAAAACAAAACCAAACAAAATCTCAAGGATCAAAATACCAAAACCGAAAACCTTACAAAAGAAAAAGAAAGTGAAACTAAGTCAAGTTCTTTATTAAATACCCAAAACCCCTATCTAGAGAAAAATCTCTAGAACGTGCCGGCCAACTTTAAGGTTGACAAGGGTAGGCTTGGGCTTTTAGAAATCCTTAGATTAATTTTCTTAAGTTGAAAAACTATGTGAGCTAAGTATAGTATAGATGAAGTTAAAGAAAAAGAAAAACTCAAGCTCTAGAGGTTCCTTTGAGATGAACACATAGTCATCCTCCAGGAGTCCTCATCATTGAGCTATCATATGCTCAGCAAGGCCTCATGGCCGAAATCACAAGGAAGGAAAAACAAGAAAGTTTCAAAAGAAAATCCAAGAGAAAGCTAGAAAGAACTCATTTTCAAGAAAACAAAGTTTAGAAAACACCCCTACCTAGAGTGAAGATGAAAACTTGAACTCTTTGAAAAGGAAAACAAGATGATGAGCTCCTCCAAGAGGCAAGATAGCTTCGGCCAAGAGAGGATGAGAAGGTTGGAGTTGTGTTTCAAGTGAGGTTGTGTTTGAGGTGTGGTGTTTGAGAGGTTTGATGGTAGTTCAAGGCTTTGGGGTGGTGTTTCAAGGTTGAGAGATGATGAAGAGATGAAGAAGATGAAGATGGAAAGAAAGGAAGAACTCTCTTGAAACTTGAGAGAAAAAGAAAAGGACTAGCAAGACAACTCTAGAATTCTAAACTTAGCAAATGCTTCAAAGTGCAACTAAGCTATCACAATCATCCTATTTATAGAAAAACAAAACAATAAGGCTCACCAAGGGGAGCCTTTGGCCGTAGCATTGAGGGGGAAAAGGGAGAGAAAAATATCTCTTACACAAGGTCATTCACGCATGGTTTGAAGTATGGAAACTATGCTATAAAGTATGGCTTGATGTGAGTTAACTTCCTATCAATTTTTGATGAAATTAGGCTTCTAGAACCTTGACATGGCTGGAACTTTTCCAGCCACAAATAAATGAGAAAAATGGGTTGTTTTAATTATTTATTCATGTGGAAATTCAAGCTCGATTGAAAGTTATGATAATGTATAGTGTATGTGACTTGAGGTATGGCCTTGGAGTGTTAGAAAATTGAACATGTGATGCATATGGGAGGAGGACAGCTTCGGCTAGGCCTTAGGCAGCAGAGAGGAGGTGAGTTTTGATCATTTAATTGGGTGTTAATGGTAGGTTTAAATGTGTATTAGCTTAGGTACAAGGTTAGGAATAATTAAACTTAAGTTTAGGTAACTAAGAATGTGTTTTAAGGATTTTATGACAAGATTAGGAGTGCTCATACATCATTAAAGAATTTTAAACTCATTTATGAATAAACAATGTGTAACACAATTCCATGATTTAAGGAATTGGAAAGAGAAAACACTACTCAAGATTCCATGACTAGGAGTCTTGAAATTAAAACATGATTTTAAGTTGTAATTAAGCACTTTTAGGTTCTAATCAACTTTAATAAATTATTTTGACTCAAGATTAATTAAGGAAATTAATTAACCTTCGATTAGAGCCTAATATTGCTTAGGTTTGCTTAATCATGCGATTAAGCATAAAAACACGAAACTAGGGGCAAAACCGTAATTTCGCACTAATTTCGCCCGGGACCTCCGGGACTGAAACTAAAGTCATAGTCTACATAAAAACGCCTTTTAAAATCATCTGGAGAAGTTTTGGGTTCATCCGGCACTTGCAAACGGTTAAAATACAGCAGGGGCGTTTTGGTCATTTTGACCCGAAAACTCGAAAAACGAGATTTTCGATCTCGGGAAGGTACACAAGTCATCTAATCCCCTTCCAACATTGAGTTTGCCATACGAGTACTGCCGAACCGGCTTTTCTCAAATTCCGAGCCGAAAATGACCTCAGGGGCATTTTGGTCATTTTCATTCTAACAGAAAATCGGGGCGTTACATGAAGAGATAGGAGAAAGAAGTCACTCTAAGTTTCCCAATTTGTATTAGCTAGCATCTTTAAGGAAACTTGAGTGTAGGTTAGTTTGAGTGGCAACCCAAACACATAATCTCTGTAACCTTGATCCATTAGTGATAAGTGTGAGACATAGCTTAGAGAGGCTAAGGTAAAACTACTTGCAATGTGTTAGCAAAGGTATTTGCTTATCACGGTTCAGCTTAGAGAGGCTGTTTGAAAGACTACTTACAACGTGAGTACAAAGGTATTTGTTCTTCATGGTTCAACTTAGAGAGGCTGTTTGAAAGACTACCTACAACGTGAGTGCAAAGGTATTTGTTCTTCACGGTTCAGCTAGGAGAGGCTGTTTGAAAGACTACTTACAACATGGTAATAGAAGATGTCTGCAAGTCACGATTCAGCTTGGAAAAGCTAGTGTAGAACTACTCGGTTAAGTCGCAGTTGGGGTTGTCCACTGTGCAAGTTCAGCTTGGAGAGGTTAGTACATAACTACTCGGTTAAGTCATAGTTGGGGTTGGCCATTGTGCAAGTTAAAGCTTGGGAAGGTTATTGTAAAGATTATCCGTTTACTTTCTCAGGTTAAGAAAGTTGTTATTAGTGAAATCTCAACATGTGTTGAGTACTGGATGTAGGCAGGTTTGGCTGAACCAGTATAAAAACTCTTGTATTCATTTCCCTCTTCCCTAAACTTTTATTTCTATTATCGAACCCTTTAGATAATGCACTGATTATTTTAATGAACAAAAGGTGAATTAAATATGCATCGAAAACTTACTTTCTAAAACTACTAACTATCATTCCGCTGCACTTCAAGCCTTGAGCTTGATAAATTTATTTATTCAAAATTGTTTCAGGTCAGAAAGAAGTTTTCAGAAAGCATGATTCAACCCCCCTTCTCGTGCACTCTTTTAACAACACATCCAACAAAACCACCATCAAAACACCACCTAAAACTAACCTATACCTGTGAACCATCACACACTAGCCACCACAACCCCTCACCCAAGAACCCACAGAAGCATCGCGAAATCGTGAAGGAAACAACAACCCTGTCCACCACAAAACCCAACCATACGCTGTACAGCCTGCTAGAGCACTATCGCGCCTTCATCTGGCCACCACGCAGAAAGCACCGCACAGAGTCATGGCCCCTGCTTTTCTGTTGGAACCTCTGCCAGTAGCCTATGAAGCCACCAACATGCAAGCCAGCCCGTGACGCCCCTTCTAGCCATTGCTCCATCGTACAACCAGCACTTTCGCTAGCACCATGCCGCGTTTGCACAACCACCACTGCGAAGCTCTGCGTCGCCCACTTTGCTGTCTATCCAACTACGAAACACCTTCCGTTGCCTCCCACACTGTTGTCTTCGCTCCACCAGAAGCTTAGCCAGAGTGCCGTCAAAAGCCCTCCTCTTCCCAGCTAATGCATGCCACTGTTACCCCCTAGTTGCTTCTATCACTGCCGTCCCCCCATATGCTTCTGCATTATACTCTTATTTCTTTGTGTAATAGTGTAGTTTAGGGGAAATGGGAATTAGGGATTTAGTTTTAATTTGGGGACAAGATTTCTTCCTTTTTGTTATTTGTTCAGTTTTTGTTTTTGGGGTAGGTTAATGTTGTTGGGTTAAGTCCTTGGGTCTTGGGTTTTTTCTTTTATTATGTTTGGGATAGTTTGCTTAGTTTTTTTTTTAAGTTTTTTTTTGTTTTTGGTCAGTAATTGATGGACTCTTTTTTTTGTCTTAGTTTTAGGTTTTGTTTTTATATTTTCATTAAAACAGAAAAAATCTTTTTTCATAATCAACCCATTTTTTTTAGTAATTAAAATCCATTAACACAGAATTATTTTCTATAAGAACGACATGGTTTTGAGTTCCTTATTACACCAGAAGATACGTCAGCGTAGCTAACAACTATCAAGCTAAAATTAATTTTGTATTACATTTTGTTCTTTTTTAATTTAATTGTTATTTCTTTAATTTCGTTTTGTTTTATTTTATTTTTGTGCATAATCGTGAATGTTTGGGGAAAATTAGATATTATTAAAGTTATAAATTAATTTGCATAAAGAGCTCTAAGGTAATCGTATGTATATGGATGTATTAAGGGTGTAATGGAATTCAGTTTCCACCCTTCTCTAATCATAATTAGACTTCCAAACCTCAAGTCTCTTTCAAAATGACCAGTTTGTAAATTAAAAGGTTTTCCAATTTTAGCCAAAATTAAAATTAATGGCGACTCCTCTTTTTTTTTCAAAAAAAAAATTAGTTGTTATTCTCATCACGACGCCTTCTGGGGACATTGTAACACTTAAATTGTGGCATGATTATATGATTTTAGAGATTATTTCAAGAGATTAGAGCTTTTGGTTAATTTCACCAAGATCATGAAAATGATGATTTTCAATAAAAGCATGAAATAACTGTTTTAATGGAAACTCATGTGACCATTATTGCTAAAATGATTTTATTATAGAGCTAGAGTATGAATATGTTTTGATTTAGAGATTTATGAATTACTATGGTGATTTCAAGTGTAGGGCATAGTATATGATAGAGATATAAATCCAAAGAAGCACTTAGCACAAAGATTTAAAGAAAATAAGTATTTTATGATTTATAGACTAGACAATAGCTATGGAGAAACAGACAGCAAGTTAATGGCTGAACCCTGATCGTCAACCTTGGTACCAAGTTGTCCTGAGAGGACAATCTCATAGAGCAAATAATGGAACCTAGTTACGTGTCCAATTTAGATTCTTGAAGGATCCCAGATATTATAGATTTATTGTCATGCATAACTAGATATTACTGTCATGTCACATGTTTGTGCATAACCAGAGATTCTTGTTTCTCTAATTGAGTACTATTATTTATGTTTTCAGAAATTATTGATGTTTTTCAAAGAATATTTGATTAAAAGCTATTACGTATATGTATGAAAATGATTTCAGAGAATTTTATATTGTTAAGTCTTATATATATATATATACACATCCTGTTGTTGTCCTATAAGAAGGTTACGGGTGAGAGCCTGCTCACTGAGTTTTTGATGAAACTCACCCCTTTCTCTTTTTTCATTATAGATATATTAGCTGATGTGGGTTTCTTTCATTCACCTCTTCCTCAGTGGTAGAGGTTTCTAGTTGGTGAGCTTCACTTCGTAGTGAAGTGTCTTTTGCATTTTGTTTAAAGATAGAGTGCTCCAATGTACATTGCGGGCAAGATCTAGAACCATAGAGATATTGCATGTTTTGTATACCATGATTATATTGTATTTAATTATTCTTGTTTTCATGGTTTATTTTGTACAGAGCAACTCGTTATATCTTGCATTACAGAGATAGATTTAGAGTTGCATAATGAAATTATTTAATTGAAATATGCGTTTATATGGCTTGAAAATGGATTAATTATTATTATATGCATATTGAGAGAACTCATAGGTCATGAGGCTTATAGGGGGATTCCTCACGTGTCGGTCATATTTCCAAATCAGGTGTGACACTTTAGTACCTAGGTGAGTACCAGCAAAAAAGACTCTAATGCCCAAGTAAGCGAAAGTGAGAATAGATGTGGTTAGTATTTTAGATAATATGGCTTATCCATGTTATGCTTTCCATTTTCCTTTTATAGTCTACAAATACATCCAAAACTAGTAATTTAGGGCTGAGTTGTACAGTACGAAGGGTATACAAATTGTTAGAAAGATTCTTCTAGAAGACATGTTAAATTCCATGCTTAACATGTGCTCAACTCATGCTCAACCTGTCATCTAATCAAGAAGAACCTTGGGGACTTCAAGGCATCCTCACCCAGAGGCCTTCGTGGCCTCTCTTCGAGTCTCCTCGGAGCTTCCTACTCTAGTCGACAAAATAGGCAAGGTCTGAGGTCCATTTTCCTCCCTCATCGATATCTAGGTTGCATGGTCGCTCAGCGATTGTTCCTGATTCGATATCCAAGCTACAAGAAGGTAACAGAGTATTTTTATATTGGTCCAACCAATAGGCCTACATCCAGTTCTCAACAACCTATTGAGTTCCACCAAATCAACCTTTTCTCAACCTTGAGAAAGTCAGGTAGTCTTTCAATAGTCTTCTCAAGCTACCCCACATGACCAGTAGCTCACTCTACTGTTACTCCCAAGTTGTCTTTGACTAGCCTCTCCAAGTTAAACTCACAATGATCACTACTAAATCGGGGCACAAAGATTTTTGAAGGTTAGATCACTCCAACAAACAAACACTCAAGTTTTCTTACAATAAAACAATCTATAAGATGAAAACTTGAATGACTTCTTTCTACCAACTCTTTCTAAGAAAAAATGTTATCTAATAAGAACTTAGAAAGAAGATTTTTATAAAAGTAGAAATTGATTACAAATAGTAATTACTTTACAAAGCATTATTGGAAGATTTTCAAAAGTTTTAGCCAAAAGTCTTGAGTTGTAAGCATATGATCTCGTTTTGTACTTGATCTTCAATTTCATACCATTGCTCTTTGATCTATTTTCCTAGTGGCATGTGTTGATCTTCTTTTTGTGTCTTGGGAATATAGTCTAGAAGAATAACTCGGCTGTGTCAGAGCCACTTTTGTTGTTGCAGAGATTGTTATCAAATTAAGGTTTCTGAGTCCATCTTTATGAACTAGTTTTTGCTTTTTGAACAAGATTTCTGAACTTTTTCTTTTAGAAGCTGAGACTATTGACCAAATTAAAAAGTGTGATGTTGCGGTCATCCCCTTTTTAGGTTTGACTTTAATTTGGGGTTTGAATTTTCCCTTACATTCTATAAAGTGTGCACTGTTTTAAGAATAAACATGCTTTTTGAAGTGTTGATTTAGTTTCTGGACTTCTCATTGATCTTCATTGCTTCAATTAGTGTTTGTTGTAACACCCTAAAAATTATTTAAAAATTAATTTGACCTTTATTAGTCATGATTTCAAAAATCTAACAAATGTAGTAATGATCAGGACGATCCAACAAATCTATAAAAAGAAAAAGTGAATAGTAATTTAGTGGGCCCCGTGGGCCTGCTGGGACAGTTGAAACCCTATAGTTAGGGTCCAGAGATGCTTGAAATTGAGAAATTATAGGATTAAGATTAAAATAGGTAGGAATAAATATTTTATACCTAGAATTAATTTTTAGGTAATATCTGATTACCCGGTACGGTGTTTTACCCGTTCAGTAAAATTTTGATGTGCAATTTCTAACACCGAAAACTAATTTAATCTTTACAAAATGAAGGAGCTTATCCATTTATATTAAATGAATGGCTAAGATTCAATCTTAAATTACAAGATTGAATCCTAGCCATCCATTTTTCTTTCTTAGATTAAGGATTATCTTTTTATAATGTATAATATTCATTTATTTATTACAAGTTTAGCACAACCCCAAGCTTCTCTAAGAAGACAAAACCTTCGACCATAACTAGAGTAAGGTAGTAGCTCTATCTTTCATTCCAATTCCAAAACCCATAGCCTAGAGTTGTTAAAACTACTAACTTCCTGCACTAAACTTAATCTACACCTCAACACCTACAATTCTAACCAATTAAAATCTCAATTCACCATCAATTCTCACTTTGATATCTCACTTCCTCACTACCTAATGGAGATTTGTGGCTTGATTGAGAGTCCTTTAAGTGAAAGGAAATCCTTTGGAACACCTTTGGAGTACAAAGCTCTAGAATTGCAAAGTAGGGTGTTGTTTTCTTATTTGGTAGAATTCTATATTATGGCTGATTATAATGGTTTGAAAATTTATATTCTTGGTTCTAATGCATGATTGCACATAGGAGTAGGTGTAACTATATTGGTGGAGTGTATTGGTGTTGTGAAAAAATTTAGTTTTGCAAAAGAAGTGCTAACCTTTGCTTACTGGAAATTCGATTCTTTTTCAGGCAGAGGATGATCACAAACTTTCTGAGCGTGTTGTAAGTATTTTTGCGTCTAGAAAAAAATATATATGTTGAAGCCAACATCCTAGGCTAGTCCGATGAATTTTTTTGAACTATGGTTTTGGTTTATATTTCTTTAAAAAAATCAAGCACTGAAATTGTATCTATGCTGCCTGGACTATTGGAACTGAAGCTGCGAATTTGCCCAATTTAGTTACCATATCAAGTGAATGATTTTTCCTTTTAAATTTTTACAGGGTGTTGTAAACATCTTGAAGTTCAACCCTAATTTTTATTTTGAATTTATTTAATCATTTGCTAGGGTTAAAAATTATGAGATTTTGATTATGAGCTGAGGTTTAGTGATCTCTGGCCACCAAATTTGTAGAATTTTGTTAACATAGTTAGAGAATTTTTTTTACTTTGAAAAATTTATAGGCCATTGTGGACACATTGATGTGTCAAGGACAATTTTTGGGGACTTGGAATTGATCATTTTATATACAAAATAAATCCTGTTATTTGGATGTAAATTCTGTCAAAGTGCTGGAAGTAAACCAGACTCTTGATTTGGAAGTAAAATAACTTATCACACAAGTATGATGAGTATAAACGTATGTTGTATTATTTAAAGATTCATTTATGAGGAATGGATTAGAAATACATTATGAATGAATATTTATATGTTATTGAAGCATGTATTGGTAAGAGTGAAAGATGATAATTGAATATATGTGAAAAAGAGCAAGTAAGAAATTCAATTGTGCATGTTGTGATATATGGACAAAATAGAAACAAGACTTAGGTTGCGAGGAACTTCCTTAGAGATATTATGAATCGATACACGTATCAGTTAAGAATAGAACTATGTGTGATTCGGAAGAGGAAA
The DNA here is from genome assembly GCA_031216105.1 of Dalbergia cultrata. Classification (NCBI taxonomy): domain Eukaryota; kingdom Viridiplantae; phylum Streptophyta; class Magnoliopsida; order Fabales; family Fabaceae; genus Dalbergia; species Dalbergia cultrata. The sequence goes on along the minus strand of CM062350.1, from coordinate 25,559,869 downwards.
AAAATGAAGTATGGTGATCACGTATAGGAATGAACTCAGTACTGATAAGCTGTCTATTTCTCATTTGTGGAGTTATCCATGGTAGATACCATTCGGTATGAACTAAGTCTTCCCTATATCAATGAAAAGAGAAAAATGCATGGGATTGAGTTATATGATTACAAGAGAAATATGAAGTCCCCTTCGACTTGATAAGGGCATGGAAAGATCACTACAATTATTATATGCATATGCTTATTTTATATAATTATTTGCCTACAATGAATTTCTATGATCTTAAAAGTTATGAAACATTTGTTCTAAGTGATTGATTGTTAAAAACTACGTACTTCAGAAGGATGAATTTAGAACTTTAAAATGAATCTTTAATATGTATTACATGATCATAATATTTAATTTCATAAACTAAAAGTATTCAATAATTTTGATCTCTGAAAACTAAATTACAAATACATCTCTAGTTCATCACATAAATCTTTATCCATAATTTACATTTCAATTGCATGCTTGGACTATGAGAACATATACATAAATATTTCAATCTTTGAAATTGAATACATAGTCTAAAATTGAATGTATGGTTAGATCCTACCTGTACATCTACTGGAATACTCTACTCTAACATATTCCTACTCTAGACCTTACTGCAAAGTAAGACTCATCACTAGAAATAACTGTGTCTGTGAAATAGGAATCTGAATCATTTCTGAACCTGCAACTATGAAAGGAAGGAAAATGAGTGAGTAAATGGACTCAGTGAGTGAGCTATCACCCATCACCCACATGGGACAACCAACGAATATAATATGATATACATGCAACAATCATAAACCATTTGATATTCATTTCCATAACTATATATAGAAAAGATATCTCTGTATTTATAAATTCATAAAAAAGATCTCTAAATTCTTACTCTAACAAGAAATCATTTTCTGCACATTTATACAATTGCTCTTAAATAAAATATTCTCAGAAAACATATCTATAAACATAAAGGCTATAAAGCTAGTTATCTCTAGTAAAGCATAAATAACAGTAATCTTCTAGAGAAATAGGGACATCTAGTTATGCCTTGCATAACAAAAATATAAATTCTTTGGTTATGCATGTCAACTATGACATAACAATTTCTCTAGTCTCTGGGATCCTTCTGGTATCCAAATTGGACACCTAACTAGGTTCCATTCTCTGCTCTGTGAGATTGTCCTCTCAAGACAACTTGGTACCAAGGTTAATGATCAGGGTTCAGCCATTAACTCACTGTATATTTCTCTATAGTTACTGTCTAGTGTCTAATTCATAAAATATGTCCTTTTTTTCTAAAACTCTGCTTTGGGTTTTTTTCTAGGCATAAAACTACATAATACAAAATTACCTTACTCTTAAAAATACTAGGAAATTTCATAAAATCCTAAATCAAGCCATAAACATACTCTAACTCTTTTAATAAAATCATTTTAAATCTGAAAGGTGGGTGCTCAATCCCTGGCGAGCAAGAGCCCCTAAATTCTTAGTACTCTGAGAGTTCTAAACTCATATAACTCTAACAATATGACTGTAGCATAACTGTGGCTGTGAAAATTGAGCCCAAGGGTTCACTACTTACGGGCGTTCCGATTTCAATTCTACAGAATATTTATCTGGCAGTTGTTAGAAATCATACTAAATTATGTAGCTATTGGTACCACAAAATTGAAGTTCTAAATTCATTTTTTAAGCATCAAAATATTCTCATATACTTGATAACCCTAATATCCTACTTCAAAATAAAAATGGTTCATAATCATAAAACTTGGAAATCATCTAATGTATTTATTCGTAAAGCTAGGTCATATTCTTGTTTCACATTTCTCTAACATATATAAATATGTTACTGAATATTCAAAATCATAGCTTGAAATCTAAATATGGAAAACATAATGATGTCATAAATCCATAAAACCATATTTATTTATTTATTTTTCTCAATTTGACATCTTACTAAATCATACATTTTGCAACAAATCTTTCCGTGAACATATAAAAACATTTTCATAACACCCAACATATCAATCATGGTCCCATGGTTTTCTAAATTTCATTTTTATGCTATAATCAAAATTATAATATTTACTAGTTTTACCATAACTCGAAAAATCATAATCCATATATAATCTCTTCTCTAACCTCATATATATAATGAACATAATGCATAAAAGATTATTATAATGACTAACATATGGTTATGAGTTTGAACTCACTCATCGTTTGGAGCCGGGAGAATGTTGGCGCCACCAACTTGACCTTGAAAGCTTGGAATGGCACCAACAACTATCATAGAGCAACATAGACTCTAGATTAAACTCTTAACAATCTCTAAAGAGCTCTATTCTAACTCTAACAATATTAGGAGAGCACCCCAACTTGACAATAACGAGAGAAATAACAATACCCATAACGTGGGGGAGGAAGAACATGAAAGAAACAACCATAAACCAACAACAATCACTTACCTTGGATCTTGAAGGAAAATGATTTGATTTTGGATTGAGTGGGGAAGGGTTTGGGGGAGGGGGTTTCGGTTTTGGGATAAAAAATCTTGAGTTTAAGGTAAAAAGGGATGGAAGGGTTCATTTAGTGAAATGACATTGTTTGACATTGTTTCTATCCCATTGACACCGCTATAGTGGTCTAACTATTCTCCATCCATACGTTGATCACTTACTACCGCTATAGTGGTCTTGCGTTGATCACTTATAACCATATGGCAGTCCTCAAATCCCAAAAAATGTGAAGTGCACTCATGTGACCGCTATAGTGGTCCTGGACCGCTATAGCGATGACAAAAAATTCCAACTTCTGCATTTTTGCTGTCACATGGCATCTAGTTATCTCAATACTCACTTATTTAACTTTAAAGCATAAATGTAAATAAGAAAATAGCCCCATTTGGATTTAAATAAAATATGAAAAAAAATCAAAACCCCAACCAATTAAAATCCAATTTTTGGGTTCTAGTTTAAATTCAGGAATTCTTACGATTTTCTAAACTTCTGGGCTAAAAATGAAATGTTTAGAGATTTCCTCAAATTCATTAAAAATCACTCTTTAATTTATTTTCCTTTGGAGAGCAATTATTGGGACTTTTGATCCCAAGAAAGTGGCTCTATCATATACCCCTCTAGGAGGTGTAGGATTCAGACTTAGCGAAATCCTGGACTCGACAATATGCGTGGGTCCTGGGGGACCCTTAGGCCGTACAAAACTTATCTACCGACATGTATACATTGGGTATTACATTGCTACAACAAAAGAAATTGGATTGGTAGTAGTTTATGTAAACTCCACAACCTTTCAAAAAGTCTGAACTTTATCATTTTGAATGACAACAAAGCCAATTTAAAGAAAATACTTTGAAGAATGACTAACACCTTGAGTTTCTTGACTAAGCTTAACAGGTATTTCCGAAGTGTACCATCAGATTTAAGCGAAGATAATTTAACTTTGCATGTGTAAACATATTTTTATCTCGTGGGAAGAGAATAAGTTCAAATGAAGTGAAAATTATATCAAACAAAATATGCTCTTATACATCAAGGAACATAGCTCATTGAAACATAATCAAGAAACCAAGGAAATGACCGTCGGAATGTAACATTGAATTTTAGCAAGAATGCCTACAACGAAGATAATATGTAAAAGCTGAAAGCAACATGTTACTCAATCTTCAATGATCACAATCATGGATTATTTATCATCAAAAGCAAAGATTGAAGATCAGAAGACAAAATGAATCAACAAGGAACTAGCAGATCTCTTCAAAAAGTTCACTTCACAAAAAAGGATGGAATGTGATTAAATTTGAAATTCAAAATTAAAAGCCAAACTAGTTTCTTTTAACTGGCATATCATCTCTTCAGCACCTTCGATCAATTGTGAAAAGCATATTAAGAAGTTCAAAAACTGTGCTCAGAAAATAAAAAAGTAGTTTCTAATTGACTTTAGAAACCTCAACTCATCAACGGCTTCTAAAAAAGAGCTCTCACACCAGACAAGTTACTCATCTAGATTATATTTCCAAGACCCAATCTGATGCTCGACAAGTGTCACTTGGATAGAAGATTAAGGGAAACGGTAACAATGGGAAGCCATCTATAAATAGAGATAATTGAGCTTCCAAGAAAATGTTGACAGAGTAAGCCAAAATGCTAAAAAAAATTTCTTTCAAAATCCCCCTGTGAAATATAACTGCTAATTCTTCTATACATTAAAATCTTCTTTCTAAGTTCCAGATTATTCACACGTTCTTCGAAGGAAGAATTAGAAGAAAGAAGTCACTCAAGCTATCTCAGATTTATCATTTCTCATCCATTTGTAAAGAAGCATAAGGGTAAGATTGTTTGAGCTAAACATCAAACTCCAATTGTTTGTATATTCGATCCAGTAGTGATCGGAAGTTGAATAGTTTGAAGAGGATACTGCAAAACTACTTGTTGTGTGTGTCAGTAAGTGTTGTCTACTGACACCAGTAAGTGCTTGGGAAGGCTATTATAAAGACTATCATACATTTTCATCTCCTCGGGTTGAGGAAGATTAGTGAAACTAAGAGGTGCCTGAGAACCAGATGTAGGCAAGAGTTGGCCAAACCAGTATAAAACTCCTGTTCAGTATCTTCTTATCCTTCACTTCTTTATTTTTGGCATTTGATTCTGCATTAAAATATCTTGATTATGATCTTTTACTCTTAATATATTTACTCAAACTACTTAATTCAGAAATTTACTTTCTGAATAATTTAACCCATTTTTTGCTACACTTTAAGCTCAACGCTTGATAGATTTTTGCTATAGAATTTCAGTTTCAAAAGTTCTAAAATGGTCGCACGATTCAACCCCCTTCTCGTGCATCTCCTCACCAACAATTTAGTATCTAAGACGGTATTGAATGTACCTCACTACTAGAAAACAGGGAAATTGTGGCGGTTTTTTTTTTACCATTTGCGGCAGTTTGAACCGCCACTATTTTCCACTCGCGGCGATTTTTTAACTGCCGCTATGTCAACCATCGCCAAGTAAACAGCAGCGATTTCAACCAATCGCTGGAATAACTATCGCAAAAGTCTTCTAGTCAATAACGGCAATTTGTAACCGCCGCCAAATGTCGAGTTGAAATTGGGGAAAAGTTAATTGCAGCGGTTTGGAACTGTCATGAGCAAATCAAAACAGAAACATTTTATATCCCAAAAAATAATTCTGATGGTCCAGAATCGCCGCTATATATAAAATATTGAAAAAAATTCTCATTTTTAATATTCTCTGTCATAATTCTAATTACAATTACAATTACTTTCTTCCTCTAATAGTTATTTTCAAGCTTCGAAAAAATTCAAATATTAAACATACATTAAAATAATAAGTACTCATTACTTATAAGACCAAAATTGTCACAAAATAGATAATGGAACATAATATCTCACATGTCTTAAACATTTGAATTTCTTACAAGGTCATATAACAAAATGAACAAATAAACAAGTCCTTTTATTCTCGCAACATAAATAATTCATGGAACAATGTCATCATAATAGCCATGCCCTTTGATTCCTTTTATCAATTCCATGTGAGTGATCTGCCATTTGTGGAGACAATCAGAATCAAAAGAAAATGGGAAGAATAAATAGAAGAATAAGTACAGTCAAACTATTTAAACAAATCTACATCCTTTGAAAGTTAAACCAACAATGTTTTCTGCAACCTAAAATGGTAGGCCTAGATTCTTTCCCTTCATAATAACATAAACCCACACCCATAAGAATGGTAGAGAAAATTCTAGATTTCAATAATGGATGACATCTATAACAAATAAAACCTAAATATTAGTATATGTACATGCACATCTTTCCAAGCAATGCCATACTTTTTGGTAGTGGATGACTCTTTATAGTAAGAAATAAGACAATTCCTGATGTGAAGCTCATAAAAAATGAATAATATATGCCACAAGGAATGAAAAGAAATCTACAATCAAATTTACTTTGGCTGATCAAATAGAAAATTAAAAAAATGTGACAATACACTAATTACAATAAAAAGAACATAAGACAAGAAAAGCACATAACAAATGAATAATATGCCACAAGGAATGAAAAAGAATACATATGTATAAGACAAGAACAACCACATAGCTATCAAAAAAGAATACATATACCCCTTCTTTGTATTCAATCCCGTCCCTATAGTTGTACCACCGTAGGCAAGTTGCTCAAATAACATCTCTACTTAGTTAAAAATCCAAAAGCGAATAAGTGAAGAACACATGTACATGTGAATGCAAAAATATATAAAGTAGAAAACAAAGTTAACCAAATAATGTTCATAGCACTATATCAGTCGCAACAGTGTTTCTCCTTAGTCAAAAACACTATTGAAATCTTTCAAGAAAATACAATGACTACATAATCATGTACGAACCAGCCCCATACCATATGGCTACATATGGGAAACAATAAACTTAAATACTTTAATATACCTTAAGCAACTAGATTGAAACGTTCAAGGCTCGGCACAAGCCAATTATAATTCAAATAGTCATTTAAATTAAGACATTGACGGCAAATTCACATTACTATGTATTACAAAAAGTTAGAAGGTATAGAAGACAACTTGTGAATGTCAAACATGTCACCAAATCACTTCTGTAAAAAAAGGCATCAAAACAAGTAAACCAAACTCTTCACTTACATCTCAAAACAAGAAAAGTTACTACAAGAAGCAACCATAATAAATAAATAAAGTTGCTTCAACCTTATCATATTCGTAATCTTTGAGGTCAAAGCAATAGTACGAAAGCCAAGTATCATATTCAACAACTTAAGCCAAGAGTTTGGGTATAATCCTAATCAGCCAACTATGTTAGAAGACCTACAGTATTGAACAAGCCTTTAATTCTTTTTTTCTGTTTTCAAGCATTTGATTTCTATCAGCCATGGAAACACTTAAATCCTACATGTTTTGCATATCCAATAGGTTTAGAATAACATTTACTAAGAATTCAAAATCCCTAGTCATTCTTGCCATCTAGAAAATCATGCCAGTAGTTTCTCTATCCAACTACCATCAATTCACCTTCAAAGCGTAACTTTTTGAAGTAAAATTAAATCTATATTATTCAATATGTTCATCACCAATTCCATCCTTAAATAATTTGATTTTTTGTTATCTGATTCTGAGTGCAGTACTAATGACACACACACAGAGACAGAGACCATATCCATGTGCATATATGCTGCTATGATGTTTAATCCATGAGAGCTACAAATTAAGACATTTAAATGTGCGTATATATTTCAATTCTTATATGTTTCAGTAGATAATCGCAAGCTCCATGAGAAATCCCTTTCATTACTAGTTTTGTATCGCCATTTGTAGACAACATCGTATTCAAATATTTTATACCATGTAAAGATTCACCAGCACACACTTATAGCTAACCCATTTCTACAATTACTTAATAGTTATTCAGATTGAGTAACGAAGCTGTAAACAATATTGGAAGAGTAATTTATGCCAAGAACAAGACATTGCTCAATGAATTCCTAAATCAATAGATCAATAATAGTGATTTGATATGCACAAAACTAGTGAAAAAAAGGAAAAGGGGGAAAAAATGCCAAAACAAAGGAAAGACAACCTTGATTTGGAGGTGGAGCGGAGCAACCTTGGACAATGGAGAAGCGGCCTTGGACAGCAGAGGATCAGCCTTGGACAGTGGAGAAGCGGCCTTGCAGAGCAGAGAACGACCTTCCGCTAGAGAAAAGTGGGACCTTGGAGTGGAATAGCGGCCTAGCGGAGCGAAGCGGTGGCTGTGCGGAGAGAAGCGCAGACCTTGCAGAGAGGTGTAGGAACTATTGGATTTATGCGGAAGCGATTTAAGGACCTAGTACATCGATATGCTTATCGAATCATCATTGTTTCATAAACACACAGGGAATATTACCTCTCAGAGTACGGGTCTTTGATGATCTCCCTCGCCTTAGAATCCTTGTGTCATCGCACGATTGATCTTCTTGTAGTCGGTCGACGGCAGACCTTCCAGACTATGTCTCAAGGGGGAAGGAGAATAGTGTGTGGGCACTTTCTTTCAATTAGGAGATGACCTTGCCTCTACCTCTGTGACTACTCTCTACTTATGGAGAGGGTTAATTGTAGTATATATATGGGTTCCTAGAAAACCTAACCTTTAGATGTAACGGGCTCTGTGTTTCTTGGGTTCTTTTTACACACTAGGCCCTATTGGGCTTTAGTGAAAGAGCAAAAACCCAACAATCTGTCACTTGCTCTTGAGTACAAACTTGAGCTTAAAGCCCAAGACCATGTAACTCACTAGTCATCATCAACTGAAATTTCCCCATCCCTTATCTTGAGCTAGCCTGGGGATCTACCAGCTATTATTAATCAAGGCTCATGATAATCAACAAATGATTATCTAATTCGGTGCTACTCCACTAAAAGCCCAAACTTGAACTCCAAGATTAATAACATATATAACATGTATATGCATCACCCCCTTGTAGAACGTCTATAATTGATTGACTAGTTTTCTGTTACCCAATCAATTATTTATTCCCTTGACTATGATAGTTTCTCTAATGGATTACATGCACTAGCCAGTGTCTTCAATATCCAAGTACCGAAACATATCAAGGGGACATTTCCTACAAATTTCATATTGTTTATCTCATAAATACCGATAATCAAACAATCTCACTCCCAAAATACCGAGTTATTGGCCGTCAATAGATCGCACCTCACCTGTTGGTAAATCAAAGAATGAAAACTATTTGATTACCTATTTATAATAAACTCATAATTAAGAGCAATCTTATAACTATAGTTATCTGGAGATTTGATACCTTATGACAGAAAAAACACCCTTAATCAAATCTCTCCTTGATCATTTCAATGTGAATGTTAATTCACTCCAATATTTTACAATGATTCGGACAAAACCATTTCATAAAATATTGCAGACTAAATGAAGTGCCCAACTTTATTTAACAGCTGTGAACCTGTTCATCAATTATGAGAACCTATGATCATGTCCTCCATGAACGTATCCATATGATCATATACTTCACAATTGATCCGGACCTCAGTGTTTGTAAATAGTATACGGAATAAATGAATAATACCTCAGTTATAACATTCAGAAAAATTACAAAGTCATAATGTCTTGCTCAAAAAGCACAAAAACAACAAAGTGAAATGGATGTTATATGCCTCTCGAACACACGTTCAGGCAAACTTTTAGTAAAAAGGTCAGCAAGGTTCTCGTCCGATGCTATCTTGACTACCACTGTATCTCCTCTTTCAATTATATCTCGGATCAAGTGGTACTTCCTCTCTATGTGCTTTTGTCTTTTGTGACACCTTGGTTCCTTGGACTGTGCTACTGTCCCACTGTTGTTACAGTGAAGTATGATGGGATGACTAACACCAGGTATCACCTGAAGATCCGTTAGGAACTTCTTTAACCATGCGGCTTCCTTTGCAGCCTCAGAAGCAGCTACATGCTCAGCCTCTGTGGTAGAGTCAGCCACACATGATTGTTTGACACTCATCCAACAAATGGCCCTGCCATTAAGAGTGAACACATACCCAGAGGTGGATTTTCTTGAGTCAATATCTCCTTGAAAATCTAAGTCTGTGTAACCAATGGTTTCAAGACTCCCACTAGAATAGACCAACATATAATCTCTCGTTCTCCTAAGGTACTTGAGTATATGTTTAACCGCTATCCAGTGTTCCTCTCCAGGATTAGATTGGTATCGACTTACTACTCCCACTGCATAGCAAATATCTGGTCTGGTGCACAGCATAGCATACATAAGGCTACCTACTGCTGAAGCGTAAGGTATCCTACTCATGCGTTCTCTCTGCTCAGGAGTTTTAGGAGAATGCTCCTTAGAGAGATGAATCTCATGCCTGAAGGGTAAAATTCCCTTCTTGGAATTCTCCATGCTGAACCTGGAAAGTATTTTGTCGATGTAGTTAGCCTAGGATAATGCCAATACCCTATTCTTTCGGTCTCGTAAGAGTTTAATACCAAGAATATAATTGGCTTCCCCTAGGTCCTTCATATCAAAATGCTTGCTCAGCTAGGTCTTTATGCCTAACAATGCCTCCGTATCATTTCCGATAAGGAGTATATCATCTACATAAAGTACCAGAAAAGATACTGCGTTACCTTGGATCCTTTTATACACACACGGCTCATTAGGACTTTTCTCAAAACCATAAGACTTAATGGCTTGATCAAACCTGATGTTCCATGATTTGGACGCTTGCTTAAGTCCATAAATGGACCTTTGCAACTTGCATACCATGTTTTCTTGCCTTTTTTTTTATGAACCTTTTTGGTTGCTGCATATAGATATCCTCTTCCAAATTTCCATTTAGAAAAGAAGTTTTGACATCCATTTGCCAAATCTCATAATCAAGATTTGCTGCAATAGCTAAGAGAATCCGGATGGACTTGAGCATGGCAACTGGCGAAAAGGTTTCTTCATAATCCACACCTTCTATTTGGGTGTATCCTTTCGCCACCAATCTAGCTTTGAAGGTTTCAACCTTCCCATCCGATCCTCTCTTTCTTTTGTAGATCCACTTACACCCAATGGGTCTTACCCCTTTTGGTACATCTACAAGAGACCAAACTGAGTTGGAATACAAAGAATCCATTTCATGATTCATAGCCTCAAGCCATTCCTGAGCATCAACATCTCCGAGTGCCTCATCATAACTCATGGGATCCTCATTTCCTTCAATGATGATATCCTGAGACGATTCGCCTAACAAGAGAAATCTTGCGGGTTTACGAATCAATCTCCCACTACAACTTTGTCGCACTTGTTGTTGTGCATTTATAGGGGGATCCAAGTTTGGTGGGTTAACAATTTCTAGATGAGGACCCTCATTAAGTGGATTAACTAATTCATGATTTTGTTGTTCTTCCACAAGCGGTAACTGCATCTCTACATGTTCCACTTCTGGTTCTATTTTTGGTTCCTGTGTATGTTCAACAACAGGTATATTTTCCCCTCTTTGAACATAGCAGTTTCTAAGGCGTATCCTCAGAATGAATCAGAAAGAGATGAATAACTGAGCATAGATCTTGCCATTTCTAAAAGGGTTCTATTTCTCCTTTCAGCAACTCCATTCTGCTGGGGTGTCCTTGGAGAAGATAATTGTGAAACTATCCCCTCTTTGGTCAGGTAAGACCTGAACTCTCCAGATAGGTATTCACCTCCTCGGTCAGATCGAAGAGTCTTAATTTGAACACCAAGATGCTTTTCTGCCTCAGCCTTGAACTCTTGGGATTTTCCAAAAGCTTCAGACTTGTGACGCATCAAGTACACATGTCCAAATCTAGAGTAATAATCATTAAATGTGATAAAATACTCATACCCGCCTCTGGCCTGGACATTCATTGGTCCACATACATCAGTATGTACCAATTCCAGCTGAAGTGTGGCACGATTTCCCTTGGCCTTGAAAGATCTCTTAGTCATTTCACCCTCTAAACAAGATTCATAAACTGGTATTGGTTCAAAGTTCAGGGATTTTAAAATCCCACTTTTGACCAAACATTGTATCCTGTTAGAGTTAATATGACCCAATCTTAAATGCCAAAGATAAGTTTCATTGGAAACTTTTCTTTTATTTGATGAATGAACATGCTCAACATCTCCTAATTCAACATGATTAACTTCACAGGGCACAGGACTAAGGAAATAAAGATCATTAAATATTACGCCGGAACAAATAAAAGAAGATGAACTTCTTATTGAAACTGAGGAATTAAACTGAACTGTCAAACCATGTTTAACTAAACAACTAACAGAAATTAAATTCCTCTTAAAATCCTGAATAAATAAATGCCTTTCTAAAACCAAAGTTCTGCAATTATCAAAAGATAAAACAACTTGTCCCACTGCTAGTGCAGACACAAGCTCCCTATTTCCAAGCTTCAAAATTCTTTGTCCTTCACTTACAGGCAAGCTATGTTTGAACCACTGCAAAGAGTAACAAACATGGTTAGTGGCTCCTGAATCAATGATCCATTTATCATTGTAATTCTCCACTAAACAAGCCTCAATCACATGTAAATTACCAATACCTGGTTTATTCATAGGTGGGCAATTTTTCTTCCAATGCCCCTTTTGTCTGCACTTAAAGCACTTGCCTTTTGGCTGCTTCATTGCAACTGGTTTGGCAACTGGAACACCTGATTTCTTCTTTTTCTTGTTCTTGTTCCTTCCCTTGGGTTTCCCCTTAGGTTTCATGTAACTCTCACCAAAGAAAAATGCAATCGCCTCTACTTGACTAGAGACTATTCAAAGATCACAAGCCTGCATCACCGAGTAAGGTCAAGATTCATCTTATTCATATTATAATTCATCTTGAACTGATTGAAGTATTCAGGCAGTGATTGCAAGAGAAGGTCAACTTTTACTTATTGTTCAAATCTGACCCCATGGTCTTCAGCCTTCTTGAAGTTTGCTATCATTGTCAGACAATGATCCCGCACACTTCCTCCAGATATCACTGTCTTGGTGACTACATTCAGCGCATTTTGCCTAGCAGAGCTGCTAGACGTAGCAAACATGCTATCAAGAGTCTGGAGCATCTTTGCTCTACTCTCAATCATGCTCACTTGCTCCTGAAGGTGACTGGCGAGACTAGCTAGAAAATAGCAGCGGACTGCCACATTTGCCTTCTCCCATCTTTCATTCTCCTGCTGAAGACGTGTCTTTATTGCCTCAGGCGCATCTTCAAAGAGTCATACTGCATAGGGGTAGTCAGAACAAAGTTGAGCTTTTCATATTGAAGAACAAAATCCAAATTAGTTTTCCATTGTTTGTAGTTTGTACCATCCATAGGTTTTTGACTCAGGATAGTAGCTAAAGGATTGAATGAAGACATTTTTATGAAAACAAGGAAAAAAAAACACACTAATTACAAACTAGAATAGCTATAAACAGATACTGCACTAGTAGATTCTGATAACTATTACTTGTTTATAGTTTAACAATCTATTAGTTATCTTTACAAGGCTTACGATGGGCAAGATACTTGTAAAACTAATATTGTTATTTTGGTCCATCAGTTCCATTGCCAGAGCCTCGATGGGAGGGTTAACAACTTTACCAAAGTTGAATGTATTTAACCATTGTTTACTTTCAAAATTCTCTTTAGTGTCTAAGTGTTGCCGATTTATGGGTCAGTACAAAACTTTACTAAAATTTTGAAAATATTAAGGTTTAATCTAGTGAAATCCGATTATCCTTATCCGATGGGGCTTCAGCGATAACCTTTTCACTAATAAACCCACAATTGGAGCCCGTAGGTTTTTAAATTAATTACTTAATAAAAAACCTTCACCCATTCAATATTTTAAAATTTATAATTTTCCAATTTCCAAGAATTGTTTAAATTCGAGTATTCTTTGTTTGATTTCAAAAACTATGTAAGCACCCGCAAGCCGATGAACGTGCAAGCTTAGCTTATCGGAATTTTAAAATCATTAAGGTCCTAAAATCCGGTCATGATAGGCAGCGTGTGCTCCACACAATCATGATACATGATTGTGGTATGCAGCGTCTGTTAACACATGACCATTTTAGAAGACCCACAAATTACTCGCAATGTAAACAATTCTCTTAGGAAATAATTTGGATTATTTGTCTTGATTTTAATTATTCAAAATTAATTAATTCAATCATTAATCTAGATTTTTAACAAAAATCATAATAATTTTAATTAATTTTTGAGAATAATTTTGAATCAAAATAATCCTATAACAACTATCATACTAGTCACGGAATGACAAAATAGCTATTATGCTCATGTAATTTTCAAGTTATGCAGCAATATGGCACCACCTATCCTATATGACATGTTATCACAATAAGCATGTTATCTATCATATAATTCATCCATTCATAAAATAAAGCAATTTAAATAAAATAGACTTTAATCCATGGTTTCCTAGAGAAAAAAAATAAAATAAAATAAAATAAAATAACCAAAAAATATTCCAGTCCTTCTTGTCCTTCCTTTTAGTCCATAGGTATTTATCTCAAGCACTTTTATGGTAACCATGGGTCCATAAGCCCAAAATACCAAATTTTGGCAAGAAAACCTAAGACAACTTCAAGGAACCCTAACTGTTTCGTCCACTACGCCGTTACCCGAACTTGGATCAGCATGAAATTTTAGGGTTAGGACCGCCATGAAGAGACGAAGCCAACACCACTAGAATCACCCAATTTGGATGTCTCACGCGCCCTCACTCTCTCCATCTTCACAGGCGCGTGGAAACCACTCTCAGAAACTTCTGGAGGCGTGTGGTGGCTAGGGGAGGCTCCCCTGGCCACGGTCCACCAACCATTTTGTTCGTCTTTCCGTCCTCTTTCCAACGATATATGATACGTCCAATTCCGAGATTCAGAGGTCCACGAACATGTCCAAACAGTGACGAACGTCCTTCTTTTTGCATCTTCTTGATCTTCTTTTATTACAATTTTTTTTTTGTATAACATAAAATAAAATACAAGAATTGAAATAAAAATCAAGGAGGAAACCTAATCATATGGGATTAGCCTCCTTTTTACAACCCAAGAAAATACATTCAAATCTCTACCATGGATTATGGTTGAAAACCAAATAAAGCATTGATTTTTCTTTTTTATGAAAAGAATTATAAAGATAAACATACAACACATATAATCAACAAATATAGAATCCTAGGTGCCATATTTCACGAAGCAAACTAATTACATGAATAGTGAAACTAGATTCACATACCAATGTACAGCCATGCTCTGATACCAATTGTAGGCACTATTGGATTTATGCGGAAGCGATTTAAGGACCTAGTACATCGATATGCTTATCGAATCATCATTGTTTCATAAACACACAAGGAATATTACCTCTCGGAGTGCAGATCTTTGATGATCTCCCTCCCCTTAGAATCCTTGTGTCACCGCATGATTGATCTCCTTGTAGTCGGTTGACGGCAGACCTTCCAAACTATGTCTCAAGGGGGAAGGAGAATAATGTGTGGGCACTTTCTCTCAATCAGGAGATGACCTTGCCTCTACCTCTGTGGCTACTCTCTACTTATGGAGAGGGTTAAGTGAAGTATATATATGGGTTCCTAGAAAACCTAACCCTTAGATGTAACGGGCTCTAGATTTCTTGGGCTCTTCTTACACACTAGGCCCAATTGGGCTTTAGTAAAAGAGCAAATGCCCAACAAGAGGAGTGTCAGCCTTGCGGAGAAGAGCATCGGCCTTGCGAAGAAGAGCGCCAGCCTTGCGGAGGAGCGGCATCGCAGAGCGAAGCGGCGACCTTGCACGAGAGAAAAGAACCACCTTGGAACGGAGCAGCAGCTGTGAGCGAGAAAGGAGTGAAGCAGTGGCCTTGAATGAGAGTGATCAGCGGCTTCGAGCAACCTTGGGACCTGAGTGAGAGAGAGCGACGACAGACCTTCAGAAAAAGAGCAAAGTTGAGAGAAGGGGAGTAGATTCAAAACAACAAAGGACTAACCTTGAGAAAGAGGAAGCGAAAAACTGAGGCAAAAGAAAAAGGGGACTGACGAGGAAGAAGAATGAGAGCTTAGCGCCAACGTTCATTGAGGAAGGGAGGGAGAGCGGCGTGGTTCCACCAACCGCAACGAGATCCCTTTTTGATGGTCACCGATGACCAATTTACTTTAACCGCCGTGAGTAGAATGCTGTGAAGTCTTTAATTTGCAGTAATGCTTGGTCATATGTATAGGTGTGTAAACTTAAAAGAGAACAGATATGTATTAAAGCTCATAAAAGAGCTTCCTTTTGTACTTAACTATGTATTAAATAAATGTTGTGTTTCTTTGTTATACATTTTAATAGAATTACACTTAGTTATTACATGCATTAATTGAGCTTGCTATAGATATTTAAGAAAGATATGCTAATTAATCAGTAACAAATCTCGAGTACAATGTCATGACTTAAGGATGATGTTATACTTGGGAGGATGTTACATTTGTTAGTGATTATATCATTATGATTGAAGACAATAACCATAACTTAGTTCAGAGGAGGATGGATTTCTTCATTATCATTTTCTGAATATGAAGGCTACTTTCTAAAGATCCAGAGCTTAGTTTCTTCTTCTTGAAATCCTTTATTCATGTGTCAAACATACTAACATCCATTTCAAAGATTATTTTTCACTTCATTTAAGTTTTGAATATCTTTGAATGAAATTAAACATGTTCACACATGATATCGTGAAAATAAAACTTGTTTAAAGAAATTGTATGCTAACGAGAATGGTCTTGTTGAGTACTCCAAAAACTCAAGTTAAAGATTAGTCCTTCTATAAAATATTTTAAGAAAATTGGTTTATTGTCACTCAAAACTTTAAGCAATAATATTTTCTGAAGAGTTCTGGATCTACCAATCTCCTCCTTTGTGATGATGACAAACCCAATTTTGAGAAAATCTTTTGAAGAGTATTTTGAAAGAAAGTATAATATTGAAGTAAACTTGAATTAGGGCAATTTAATACTCTTTTAAAACCACACTTGTGAATAGAGTTTTAGAAGTCACTGTCTTAAGGTTTGTTGTAGATGTTAACAAGTCATTCAGCAATCTTAAATGACCAAGATCAAAGTTGTTTTCTTCGAAAAAAGAAATATTCTAAAATATGTTAGAGCATTTTCTGAAATGTATCAAAGCATTTAAGCTTTCTGAATAGATACAACTTGATTTTAAGTCATTTGACTTTCTAAACTTAATCACAGTTGAATTTGAAAGATGATAATCCATGGGATATTCAATCTTGAGTTAGAATCCATACACAACACAATTTTGTCCAAAGAAAATAGATTTTAAAAAGACTCATCTTTCTTATAGAAATGTTTTTAGTGCAAAACTCTATATAAAACATGCAACTGATAAACTTTCAAATAGCATAGGGGTTTCTGGAGCTCATTTTTCATATCAACTGTGTATTAGAGCAAATGTTTATTCTAGATAACACTCAAGCTTGTGTATCATAGCATGACTGCATATAAAATATCTATAGTTTGTATATTAGAGCATAGAGGTAAAGAGATTCTAAGCATATGTATTGTAGCAGAGTATAAGGGAAAAAATTATAACATATATATCAATGCTCAAAAACCAAAATTTCAAATAAATATATCACAACATTAGTATCAAGATATATGAAATGTTCTATGAGAAATAAAGTAAATGTAAATCCCAATAGTTTCAAAACATAACAAAATAATAAAGAAATGTTCGGAGCATAATAACAAACAAAAATACAATAAAATAAAAAAATATGCATGCATGACATATAGTCTCTTAAGCACCCCCCAGCTTAATCCCTCTTATTCTTAGCTAAAAAAGATGTTCTTTTTTTTTCTCTCTCTTCTTTCTCCCCTTTTTATCATAAGCAAAAAGGATGTTTTGGAAATCACACCATTATTGGTCCCTTCTCTTAAGCTTGTGACGAAGTTGGAAAAGAAACTTTTCATATTTTCTTAGTTGAGCTCCAATCTCTCTGTTTGAAGCTTCAATTCTGTCCAATCTTGAGGCAATATCTCATTGATTGTGCAGTAAGAGTTGGACCTCTAAGAAATTTAGTTGCAACTCAATTTGAGGTTAGCTGCGGAGATGGATTGTTCTTGTTGTTGTTAGGGTAGCCTAGGATGTAGGCTCTGGAATGTCTAGGGGAATGGTGTCCCCAGACTTAGATGAGTCTGCTTTTTTTTTTTTTTCCTCAGTTGCAATAACAACAATAGGTGGAGTGGATGGTGGTATTCCAATGGGTGAAAAGATAAGGGCAAATTCAATAGTAGCAGTGGGTGGAGGAGCTTGTGGAACTTCAGTAGTTGGAGTTATTGGTGCATAAACAGTAGCAACAACAAATGGAGTTACTTGGGCAGAAGTAGTGGCAGTAGAAGTAGGAACAACTTTAGCAGAAATGGTGGGAACATCATTGTGAGAAATGGTGGGAGCATCATTGTGAGGGGAGCTGGTTTCTGTGTCTTCAACTTCTTCCCTCATAAGAGTTATTCTTATGGAAAGTGGACGTTGAGGCACTAACAAGATGACAACACTTGTTAGTTCAGCAGCTACCTCTTGAGGCTCTTCCACAATTGGCTCCAAGGCACGAGAAAGCTCACCATGTAGATATTGAGTTCCTCAAACTCCTCCCCCTCAGGTTGTAATTCTTCTTCCATGTCTTTGGTCATGGCCTTTAGCATCTATTTTATAGTCAATGAGTCACCATTTGTGCCCTTGGGAGCCATTTCTAAAGCTTCAAATGAAGCCATTTTAGCTTTAACACTAGCTGTCCTTTTTGGAGAAATGGTGGATTCATTGGTTGAGCTAGTTTTCTGAAGGTTTTCGATTTCTTGGAGGTGTAACAAAGATTAGGAAGGAAGTATGCCTAAATTGGTAGGTCATTGGCATGCTTAGTTGTTCTTCAATCACCACAAAGGGTCCAAGGATAGAAGATTTTGACCTTTTTTAGCTTGAATCATGACTGCCTTTGGCCCTTTCCAATCTTTATACTTCTTCTAACTTTCTTTCCTCTTGAAGAATTCTGTTCTTCTTGAAAAATCTTTCAACCTCTGCCTCATCCTTGTTTTTAGAATAATCTTTGTCTTCAACAACAACCCCAGCTTGCTCAACCTTAAGCATTTTTTAAAGATTAGAGCAGCTTTAGGCAAATCATTCGGTAGATTCCTATATTTGTGCTCTTTATCTCACCTTTTGATGGGAAGTTTATTATGTCTTCCCATAGGGAGCTCAACTTCTGAGGTCGCTTCATTAGTTTTTGAACGCTCGGATGGCTTGGCGGACTCTGCTCTATTTTGCTTCTTATCCTACCTCTGCTTGCTCCTTATATCAGTTCAAGAAGGGTCTTCTATAGGCTAAATCCTCTTAGATTCTTATTCTGTTTCCTCAGTATCCTTTAAGTTGCTCTCAAGGAGGATTATTTTTCTTTTTGCCTTGCCTTTCTCCTCTTTCTTCTTTTTTTTGTGCTTCAACTATAGCTTTTTCAATTTTTGCATCGCTAATTCGGGAGCTCTGTCTTCTAGAGCTAGTATTCACTGGTACATATTGTGTTCTTTTTATGGTCTTGAAGGAGACCATGACGTCTTCTATGCTTGTCATGTACTCAAACCATTCTTTAGCTAGTTGGTATCCAATGTGCTGAAAAACCCATGTTAGCAGTATCCAATCTCCTCTTCTCCTTTATGATGGCACTTAGCATAAAGTCCATGATCAGCCTTGGCAAATTTAATTTCCTCTTTGCAATAAGGCAATGCAACAATATGCTGTCCATTCCCAGTAGTATATAAGTAATTCCTAATCTAGGCAAAATGGTAAACTGGACAACAGTAAATACCTTCTTGACCCTGTGAACACCCGATTTTGTCCGACTCATTTTAAAATAAACTCAAGTTTTCTTTCAAGACCAAGAGTA
This sequence comes from Dalbergia cultrata, assembly GCA_031216105.1. NCBI lineage: Eukaryota > Viridiplantae > Streptophyta > Magnoliopsida > Fabales > Fabaceae > Dalbergia > Dalbergia cultrata. The sequence goes on along the minus strand of CM062350.1, from coordinate 25,540,328 downwards.
CTAGGTTTATTCTACTTTTCAGCCTATTTCATTAAAAAGAAATAAAATAAAATAAAATATTCCTTTCATTTGTCCAGCTTAGAAAAAAAAATCGTTTCATTTTCTTTAGCCCATTTGAAAAAAAAAAAGAAGAGATGTCCAACCCGTCTCTTTATTGTTATTTTGATTAAAAATGTTATTTCATCTTTAAAATTGTGTCATTACTTGTTGGTCAATACTGATTTCCTTTTGTCTATTTGTGATTAAAAAAATAATAAAAATAAAAATAATAAAATCAGGGTGTCAACTTTCTCCAGCACCGCTTCCCTCGGAACAACAAGTTCAACTTGCAGAACAAATGAGTTCTGTTTTGAAAATGAAGAACAAAGGAGTCAGAGAAGTGGAGCGCGATGAGAAAATTTGCAGAGAAGGTGTCTAAAGTCATAAATGATCAGCAATTTAATCCCAAGAAATCAGCATCAAATCCCTATGAGATCTGGAAATTCAAGGCATAATTGTGTATAAATTCATAGAGGAGCCAATTTTGCAGCAGGGGGACACATAGAGAACTGATACTGAAAACCTCTATTGTCGCTATTCATAGCCCCCCAATCTGAGAAACCAAGATCGCCAACCTTTCATTCAAAATATCATCATCATCTCCAAATAACCATATCCATCATCAACTCATCATCTTCACTTTCACTACACCTTTACCATATCACCATCGGCCCATAAACCACCAATCATCATCAACAACCACCACAAAACATCATCACTTCCTTCACCTTCTCAGCAAACCACTATCATCATCTTCAAGTCACTATCACCCTTTCAAACTCAGCATTAATCTTTACAAGCCAAGACAAGGAAATAAAAAAAAAAAAACCATAATCCATGCAACTCCAAAAGCAAACAGAATCATAAACCATTTTCATCACATAAAGAAGAAAAAGGAAGTAAAATAAAGAAAGAGAAGCCAGCCGCCCTCCACCATGCAGACCCACCTCAGTCCGCCATTGCTGCGCCGGTTCCACCTTGCCAGATCGCAAGATCGCCCAAATGACGGTCCCTCTCGCTACGAGATCCAAAGAGTACCTCGTGATAGCAAAGACCACCACCTCCAAGAAGACTGACCGCACCGCACCCATCACTGCGCCAGCCCCCTTGCGCGACCTCTTCCCCATGAAGCCCGCTCTAGCCCTTTAAGCACCTGATATCATCTAGAGCTCTGGGACAGTGCACATGCCTCCGCTGCTGCCAAACAGCCATATCGCGGGCTCCACCCTTCTTCGTGCGACCCCCCTTTTTGCTGGAAGTCAGCCGCGAACAGCACTAGCAGAACCGTGAAAGCCTCCATCGCTACTCCTTCCATCACCTTCCTCACTGAGAAGTCAGTTGCGAAATCCACAAGAGTACATCGCGAAGGTCAAACCAGATCAGGTCATAGCTATCTGCACACTCATGCTTCACGGTTTTGTTTCTTTCCCATTTCCATATCACATTTATTAACGGCTTGCTTGCTTTGCTGAAAATAGTTTTCGCCAATTTTCGCCTCGATTTTAGTTTTGTGAAGGAAAAACTAAAAAAATTGAAAACCACAAATTTCAGTTTTCAGTTTTTTTCAGTTTTTCCTTTACAAAAACTGAAAACTGAAAACCAAAAACTGAAAACTATTTTCAGCAAAGCAAACAGGCCCTAAGCAAAGGTAAAGCAAATTAGTTTTTTCATTTTTTTCTTTATACCATTTGTCAGGATCTGTTTTGTGTTTTGTTAAAACCATTTGAGTTAGTCTCATGGGCTTTAAGGGAATTATAGTTTGGGCTTTATTTTATTTAGTTTGGCTTTTTATATCTTTTTAATTTGGGCTAGATGTTATTATGTACCTTTGAAGTGGATTGACTTGGGTCTTCTAGTTAGTTGTTGTTTGTCATTGTGATAATTTTATTTTCAGTTAAAAGTCTTAGTTTATTCTATTTAGAATTTTAGACCTTGTTTGTTTAATGATGGGGATTTTAAGGTGGGATGCCTTAGAAATAGGATTTTGAGTTTTGTTTTTATTTTATTAAAAAATGAAGATAAAACAAATGTTTATGCTTCAATATAGCGATCGATGGTCATGATTGAGAGGTGGATGCCTCCTTCATATACTGTTAAATCGTAAGAATTTATTAATTAGTTTAATGATAATTGGAATCCTATGCAAAGCCAGATTTTTCTTTTAACAAGTCGTCAGTCAAAAATCTTTTCAAAATAAAATCAATCAATGCATTTTTCTATTCTTCTCTTTTAATTAAAATCAATCAATCCACCAATATTTTCTACAGAACGACGTGGCTTTGAGTTCCTCATTGCACCAAAGGATATGTCGGCATAGTCATACTATCAAGCCAAAATCTCTTTTTCATAAAATTAGTTCCTTAATTTCTGTTTTAATTTTAGCTTTATTTTTGTAAATATATATTTTTAACTTTAGCTTTGTTTTTATAAATATATGACTACTAATCTTAGCTTTATTTTTATAAATATATAATTATTAATTTTATCTTTATTTTTGTAAATATATAATTATTAATTTCATCTTTATTTTTGTAAATATATAATTACTAATTTCATCTTTATTTTTGTAGATATATAATTACTAATTTTAGTTTCATTTTTGTAAATATAATTACATTTTTGGGGAAAATAAACATATTAAAATTATAATTAATTTGCATAATAAACTCTAGGGTAACCGTATTTACACGGACGTATTAGGGGTGCAGTGGGATTAAGTTTTCACCCTTCCTTAATTGTAATCAGACTCTCAAACCTAAAAATCTCTTTCAAATGACTAGTTTATTAAAATAGTTTTCCAATTTTAGCTATAATTAAAATTGGTGGCGACTCCTGCTATTTTAAACTATTTGTCATTCTCATAGCGGCGCCCTCCGGGTACGTTGTGACAAACCCTAAGACTTAACAAGGTAGTGGTAATCTCAACAAGTCTGTATATAGGGGAATTAGTGAGACATTTAGAGACTTTCTCAGTATTCACTCCAAGAGATCGAAACCAATCTCCTTGAGCCAAGCATATTACTCCCCCATCAAGATGCCTACCAATGTTAGACAACTCAGATAGTCTCACTTGCATGTATGTACCCCTAATGGTGGTCTTAAAGGTGGTGTATGTCTTTGCCTCTAGGTGTGAGTAAAAGGCAATGACTATACCAGGAAACACCCTGTCTGAGATGTTCAAGAACTCCTCCTATCCTTAGAAAGTAAAGACTTCCTTCAAGACAGGTACTTGATTCATCAAGTCATCAATGAGACTTTATCCTGGTGCCATCTTCCTTTGTGAGAAGAAATCTCCCTAGCCCTGAAAAGAGAAAACCTCCTTCAAGATAGGTACCTCATTCATCAATTTGCTGCTCAGCCTTTTTCCAGATGCCACCTTCCTTTGGGAAAGTGTTAGCACAATGCTCTTGCATAAGGTGTTGTGTTCATTGTACATGTGAAATGTACCCGTCTTGGCTACGCTTCAATCAAGCTACTTTCCTTCTGCCATTTGAGTTTGTGAGTTGAGAAGATTGAAGGAGTGACATAAAGGGTTAGCAGATCTCTGAGGATGAGAGGTTGAGGGAGAGAGAATTTGCAAGAGAAGATAACTTAAGTATGAAATTTATTGATTTGTGAATTATTATTATTAATATATTATTATTATTATTATTATTATTATTATTATTACCGTGAATACACCATGGCTAGTGTTGGGTTTTTTTTTTCAAAAGAAAAATAAAATAATATATATACATATATAATAAAACCTCATGTCAAGTTGTTGGACCATTTGTTTATAGGAACAATTGTGTTTTAATTATATTTTGCTTTCAAATGTTTAAACCATCAGAAGGTAAAAACTTTTCTCAGGAGTAAGGCCTCTTTCAAGTGTTTGCGTGGCGTGGGACATGAAACCATTCCTTTAGAGTATACTCTTAATATATATTTGGCACACCATAGTACTCTTAAATAATCTTTTAAGAACTCTAGCTACCCAAGGATTTTTCCTTATAGAGAAAAACGCAATTTCTCTCGACGTTCTTCGATTAATCTCTTCCGGTAAGTGATCTTCATGGAATTTAGTTAATCCCTTCCTCTTTTCATTTAGTTTATGAGTTAGGGTGTGATTAACCATGATTTTCTCACAACTTTCTTCCTCCTTACCATCCCAAATCCCAAACTTAGTTTGAGTGATAGAATCAAATTGATTATGTTTTCATTATATTATTTGGCAGTCACCAGTATTATTCTTGCTCCCTATGGTCAAGTTGTCAGTGGGGAGTGCACTCCCAGATATCAATAGTGAGTGGGTAGTTGCTTGTGGCTATAATTTAGACATTAAAAATATTTTATAAATTGATTATTATCGCTATTATCATGAAAAATCATATTTTAGAAAACTCATGGGACCATTGTTCATTGCATGATTGTTAGAAGATGTCACTAATTCACGTTATATTATATTTCAAGAATATATGATTTTATATAGCATGATATGAATATTTTCATCAGAAAATAGGTTGATAGTTATCATGATTTCATAGTTAAAAGTATTATTTAGTTGTCATATATGAACAGTAGGCAAGATATTATAGAACAATTTGTATGAATATTAGAAAATGCTATTATTATTATTATTATCATAATCTATTTAGCACAATATGATATAGCTAGTTGCCATAACGTACTTAAGAAGATAAAATAGTTCATAACTACTTAGTAGTTACCATATGAATAGAAGTTAGAATAGTAAGGACAATTATATCGTTAAGCAAATTCCAATTATATGTATAGAGCTCAGCTTAATATTAGAACTCAGTTAAACAACTAGTAAAATGCCCAATTAAAATAAGAAATAATAATGTTTAGCATGATAAGATTATCTACCAGATGGAGAGGACTTAATAGCTAAGTAATACTAATAGATTAATATGTATACTCATTTTTTATTATATGAATAGCAACCAAAATAATAAGAATGTCTAAGTAATAGTTAAAATTTTATTTAATAATTATTCATGACATAACTCAATCAATTAATAGAAATTAATTAATAACTTTTGTAGCCTCTATGATTAAATTATGAATTAATTATTAAAGTATAATAAATGTTCAGTATAGTAAGATTATCTTTAGTTTTATGGGTGTTATTTAACTATTATCAGTTCCTAAAATTAATTTATCTATATAGTATGAGAGAACCCATTATTTTTTTTAGCAATAATAAAATAGATAAATAATAATTAAAGATCCACAGTTAAATCATTGTTATTATTATTAGTATTACTCTTATTTCATTAGTAGCAAGCAGAATACAAGGAATAAGTTGCAGTGTTTGAATTTATTGTTGATTCAATTAGTTTATGTATGTTGAGATCAATGTAGTAGAATTATAGCAACTCTTGGGAAACTCATTAACCTTGGTATACTTAGTTGCCAAGGAGGTGGTGTACTAAATGGCCATGAAGATAGTCTTATGAGATGTTAACCTTGGTACGCCTACTTGCTAAGGAGGCAGAGTACCAAGCGGCCATGGAGGCAGTCCTACAAGATTTTAACCTTGGTATGCCTAGCTGCCAAGGAGGTAGCATACCAAGTGTAGGTAAAAGAGTGCACAAAAAGGGGGTTGAATCGTGCTTTACTACTTTCTTCGAATTTGAAACATTTAACAAAATATTGTCAAGCTTTTAGCTTAAAGTGCAACGAAATCAAGGTAAGTTGTTTCAGAAAGTGAATCTCTAAATTATTTTACTAATGACACGGCTTTAATAGTATTTCAACAATAATTAAAAGAAAGCATGCAACATAAAAATAAAAGTGCAGTGAGAAGAAAGGATGACACAAGTATTTTTATGCTGGTTTAGCCAAACTTGCCTACATCCAGTACTCAACACATGTTGACATTCCACTAAAACAACTTTCTCAGCCTAAGAAAGTAAACTGGATTGTCTTTGCATTAGCCTTCCCAAGCTCTCAACATCGAACAGTAGACAACCCTTACTATCATAAACCGAGTATTTCTGTACCAGACTCTCCAAGCTGAACCAAGTAGTTCTGTACTAGCCTCTCCAAGCTAAACTGAGTAGTCCTGAACTAACCTTTCCCAGCTAAACTGTGACTAGTAGACAACAACTACAACCACGTTGCAACTAGTTTTTCCCAGTTTCTCCAAACTGAACCATGATGACCAAAACGTCTCTATTATTATGTTGCAAGTAGTTCTTCCCAGCCTCTCTAAGCTTAACCATGATGACTGGAATGCCTCCATCATCAAGTTGCGAGTAGTTCTTCCATAGCATCTTCAAGCCAGACTGAGATGAGCAAAACGCCTCTACCATCGCATTGCAAGTAGTTTTACCTTAGCCTCTCTAAGCTATGTCTCACTCTAATCATTACTGGATCAAGGTTACAAAGTTATGTGTTTGGGTTGCCACTCAAACTAACCTACACTCAAGTTTCTTTACAAATATTCAATAAAACAGATCTGGGAAATATGATCGACTTATTTCATACGTCTCTTACAAAGAAGAGAATGCACCACGCTAAGTATTTCGAAAGAAGAGTTTTACACTTCAAGGAAACTGATTCCATATTATGATGAACATCACAAGAAATGTGGAGAGATTTTTCCAAAATTTTCATTCTTATGTCTTCAATTCTCTCATTGGCTTTCAAGCATCACATCTCCATTTATAGTGGTCCTTCTTCATGACTGTTACCCTTGATCAGATCGTCAAGTGACACATTTAGATTATCTGTTGTGTCTTGGAACGTTAGTCTAGAAAGGTAGGCCGACAGGCTTGTCACATCGGTTGTAGAAGCTGTTGTATTGTAGAGGTTTCTTATGTCCCTCTTTCTTTTACTTTCTAATCATGGTTTCTAAACTCCTCCTTCTAGAAGCGAAGATGGTTGGCCAATCAAGCAAAAGAGATGACATACCAGTTATAAAACTGGGTTTGACTCGATATTTGAAATTTGAATTTCAAATTTCCCTTCATTTTCGGTAGCGTTCTGTGCTCTTCAGTTAAATGAGCTTTCTGACATACATAATCAGTCCCTTGATTATTCTTCGATTTTCTAGTCTTCAATCTTGCTTTTTAATGATGAATGATTTGAAATTATGATGATTGTCTATTGAGTAACATGTTACTTTCAGAGTTTGCGTGATTTCCTCAATCTTCAGTGTACTTTATGACGTCCCGTGTTACTTTTTGAAGACCCTTTTCCTTAGTTTCTTGTTCTTGTATTGATCTGCTTCATTTCTTGATGCATGTAAGCGTTCTTTGCATGATATAATATTCACTTCATTTAAGCTCATTCCCTTTCTACGAGATAAAACATGTTTGCACATGTAAAGTGAAATTATTCTTGCTCAGGTTTGTGTAATGCAGTTTGGAAATACTTGTTAAGCTTAGTCAAGAAACTCAAGATAGCCATTAGTCATTTTTCAAAATATTTTTTTTTTAAATTGGCTTTGTTGTCATTCAAAACAATAAAGCTCATACTTTTCTGAAAGGTTTTGGAGCTTACACCAAGCAGCCATGGAGGCAGTATGTTAAGCGGCCATGGAGGTAAGCTTTTCAAAGACTAAAGAAGTTTGGGACCTAGTAAGGTGCACAAAGAGAATTGAGTTATTTACAGACAGATATTATCGTTCTTATATGTTCATCATGTTTAGAGTATTATTATTTATGATTCAAATATACCAAATGATATGGTTCTTAAGAGGACAAACTTATAAGTAAATGTTTATGATGCGAGTGAATACTTATAAAATATGAATTCATTTTTAAGTTGATTTCCTTCAAGTTGGATTTTATGTAGTTAAAACAAGAATCGGATTGAATATATATAAATATTATTATTTTTATTATATAATTACTTGCATGTCCATATTATATGTATTATTATTACATAGTTCCTTGTTGTGCAATGTGAGTTATGGGAACCATCTGCTCACTGAGTTTTGAGGAACTCACCTGTCATTTTTCTCCCCTTTACAGTTACAATTGCAGATCTAGTTATTATTCAGACCCATACTTGGTAGCTTTGCAGGTGTTATATTGGTGAGCTTTACTCGGTAGTGAAGTTTGAATTAGAATTATGTTAGAATAGAGTGCTCAATTAGTGTGCAGGTAGGGTCCTTGGACACCATTTAGCATACATGATTTTTTTATGTTCGTGTTATTTTGTCATAATGATATGACATGTAATTTTTTCCAGTAACAAGATTTAAGATTGTCTATTTCAGTTATGGATCCGGAAAAATTAAATATTTTATGTATTTGATGAATGAAATTTTCAAGAAGTTTTGAGGAATTTATTTATTTTTTTGATTTATTATGAGCATTAATTTAGTAGTTTATTATGCATGATTACATGAAATTAACTCCAGAAGGTGTCCTTAAGGGACAATATCCCTTATGTGCCGATCACGATTTTTGGATCGTGACAAAAACTCAAAAAGAATGGACATTATCTTGCCATTAAATATCCTTTAGAGACTCCAAGTGGTATATAAATTTCAAGAGCAGTCTCAGAGTCTTCATACTTCTTTTTGAGCTCAAAAGTCTTCCTGACCTATTTTCTGAACCTCAAATCCATTTTCTAAACTTCTGTTCTGACTATCTAAACTTGTTTGGATAGTCTTTCTTTGAAGGCCTCAGTTTAGAATCTTGTAAGGGGACTCTAGAAAGTGTTTTGTTATGCATGTAATGCAAGTTTTAAAAAAAAATTGAGGTTTAAAAGCTTTTTCAAATAGCAGAAAAGATCCTCAGCTTATGGTTCAGAGAATATATCAAATATTTGGTCTTCAATATTTACAAACATTAACTCAACATCACCTTTCTAATCGTGATCTATAATAAAATGATATTTTAGATCAATATGTTTGGATATAGAGTGCTAAATAAGATTCTTTGCACGGCTAATAGCACTAGTATTATCATAAAGGATGAGGACCTTGGAATGCCTCAAGTGATAATACTCCAGTTGGTTTCCGATACACAACATTTGAGTGTACCAATTTGTAGCAACAACTTATTCAACTTCAGCTGTTGAGAAAGCTATGGCATTTTACTTCTTGCATGACCAAGTGATTATGCTTTTTCCAAAGAAATAGCAACATCCACTGGTGCTTTGTTTGTCCACCCTATCTCCAACTAAGTCAACATCATAGAAACCTACAATTTAACTAGAAGTACTCTTCTCATACCACAAGCCAAGATTTGTAGTACCTACTAAGTATCTTAGAATTCTCTTGACATCATTTTAATTGTGATTGTTTTAGGTTAGATTGAAATTTAAGACAAATACTCACACTTAATTGAATGTCTAGCCTACTTGCTGTAAGATATAGAAGTGAGCCAATCATTCCTCTATAATTATTTGATGTCCAAGGAAAAACTTAAGTTCACCCATCATGCTCATCTCAAACTCACTTTGCATTAATTTTGAAAACTTTCACAAGAGAATGATCAGTAGCACCAAATATAATGTCATCAATATATATTTGGACCATCAGAAAGTGATCATTTTGTTGTAGGGTAGCTAAGGTTGTGTCAACATCACCTCTCTTGAATCTATTCTTAAGTAAGAAGGTACTCATCATTTCATACGAAGCTCTAGAAGTCTATTTCAAGCCATAAAGTGTCTTTGTTAATTTAAGGACATGGTTAGGAAAGCTTTCACTCTCAATACCTAGAAACTGCTTCACACTGACTTCTTTAGAGATAAATCCATTTAAGAATGCAAACTTTATATCTATTTGGTATATTGTGAATCCCTTAAAGGCTGTAAAAGCAAGTAGCATTCTGATGGCTTTAAGTCTTGCTACTGGTGCAAAGGTTTCACCATGATCAATTCTCTCTTGTTGATAATAACCTCGTGCAACCAATCTTGCTTTGTTTCTTATCACTTTTTCAGCTTTGTCTAACTTGTTTATGAACACCCACTTGGTTCCAATGATGGTCATTCCCTTATGTTTTTCCACAAGTGTCTAAACTTTACTATTCTTAAATTGATCCAATTCTTTTTGCATAACATCTACCCAACTTTGATAATCCAAAGCATCTTCAATGCATTCAGGTTTTATGGTGGATATGAAAGCACACTTAGATTCATTAATGAGAGAAGCTGGTTCTTACTCCCCTTGAAATGTCCCCAAGAGCTCGATTATGAGAAACTGCTCTTAAATCAGAAACTCCTTTCTAGTTTATGTACCCTCACCGATCTACAGTGTCTCTATCCTCTTCAGATTGTTCTTCATTATGTTCAGAAGCAAATCTTTTTGAAGGCTTTGGCATTTTGAGTAAGCTTTCTAAATCAACAGTGTTTTGGAGCTTACTTTCTGAAGACTATTCTTTCTCTTGCTTCCTTTTTGGAGATTCCTTAAGACATAATTTTTAAGTGCTTCCTCCAGATCAGTCAAATCATTTGCAAAGTCCTTATTGTACTTTTTAAACTTGATATGGATAGTCTCCTCAACACAAAATGTTCTTTTGTTGTATACCTTGTAATCCTTAGAGGCCTAAGAATATCCTCAAAAAATTCCATCATCAGACTTAGGATCAAACTTTGCTAGTTTGTACTTGGTGTTACGAATAAAACAGTTAAATCCAAAGAAATGGAAATATGATATATTGGGTTTTCTACCCTTCCATAGCTCATAAGGAGTTTTCTTGAGAATTGCTCTTAGAAAAATTCTATTTTGGATATGGCACAAGGTATTAACAACCTTTGTCTAAAATCTTTTGATAAGCCACTTTCTAAAAGCATTGTTCTGACAATTTCCTGCAGGTTTTTGCTTTCCTTTCTAGCAATCCCTTTTTATCAGGGAGTTCTAGAAGCAGAAAACTCATGAGAAATGCCATGATTTTTATAAAAAAATTTCAAGAATATGATTTTCAAATTTTCTTCCATCATTTAATCTAATAGAAGTGATTTGAGAATCCTTTTCATTACAAATTCTTTTTGCAAAAACTTTAAACCTTTTAGCCACCTTATCTTTAGAAATTAGAAAGATACAGTATAAGAAAAATCAGATTTTATAGTGGTTTTTTTTTGTGGCATTTGTGGCGATTTTCATCTGCCACTAAAACATTTATCGACGATTCCAAAACCATTGTAGATAATGGCATCCTTAAACCTTTTAGTGATGGTTTCAAGCAATTGTTGGAATGACTGCTACCAAATTAGGTTTACCAGTGGTTTTCGTGGTGGTTTATTTGGCAGCGGTTTATGTATATTTAGTGGCGGCGGTTTGAAACCACCAAAAAACCTTTCTAATGATTGGGACTCAAGATCATCTTGCAGCAGTTTTCTTAATATAGTGGCGGTTACAAACCGCCACGAAAAATGTGGTTGGCACTAAATTATCGTATTCAGTGGCAGTTCTGAACCGCCATGAATTCTGATTATTGGTGGTTTCTAAACTGCCACAAATCCCAATTACTGTTGATATAAACCACCACAAAACAACTCAGTGCATATTTGTATCCTTTTTACTGGCTATTTCAAACTACTGCAAAAAAAGATCACTGTTAACTGCTTTCTTTTTTTTACTCTTAAATATTTTATTTTGAAGCATACAAGTCAAAAACACTAATTGGTATCCTAGACAACATCAACGATCAACAATCATGAACAAAAAGGAAAGTTGCATAGAAATTCTTCAACTTTTAAACAATGAACGTGGGTATCAAATGTCGTAACATAGTATTAAACAATAGTTAAACATATTCAAGTCTCTCAAAAAAGTGAAAGGTGCAAAAGCATAACAACAAAAAAAAGTGTCTGAAGTCAAAACTACTATGATGCATTCATTTTCAACTTCAGTTGGAATGATTACCATAGTGTTGAGCATCATGACTAGTTGAGGAAGACAATGCTACACCTGGTGAAATTGGTCCACTTCCTTCATCTGGGGCTTGAAATTATGGATAAAAAAATAAATTGTAACAACTTTTTCACTAATGTTGTGTACACAATTTTATGCAACACAAAATATCAAAACCATTCTAATTAAATTTACAAGTTCTAAAATACTTACCATCACCTAAATTTCTTTTTATCTAATCTGATCATGATTCAAGTCTCAGCCTTCAAAGTTATAGCTACTTCCCTTTGATAGCAATCCCCTGAATGCATATATGGTTTACCATTTTCTATGTTCAATTGTAAAATCCAAATAACAACCTTTCTCATACAACTATTCCAAAGAATTACACATTTATAAGCAACTAATAAAAAATAACTAACATAATTTCTATTAAAATAATTATTCTTCTAGGAATAATGAAACCAAAAGAAAAAGGATAAGTCAAAAAATTGTTAAAGAGGTAATAGCCAAAAGGGTTGTTTATGTTAAAAAGAACTAATAGTGAAGAATGAAATGAAAACTTGAGTTTGGGGATTATAGAGAGAATGATAGTAGCTGCGAAAGGGAATATATTCCTCCCAGACACACCATAATACAACAATGACGTATTGTATTGTGATAAGAAAAGTCTCTCCTTACTGCTGATTCCTTCAGCGGCAGGTGATGAAAACCTTAACAACGATGAAAAAATAATCAACAAAAAGGAAAAAATAAAGTAGATCAAATTCAAAGAGATGAAACCATTGAGTAAGAACCCCTAACCTTGGGGAAGCTTTGGCACAAAGGAGAAACTTGTTGTGGTGGTGACTGTTCATACCTTACAAATTTAAAAAATAAATTAAAAAAAGAAGATTAATAGGAAAAACAAGTGAAGAATTGGAAGAGAATGGAAGAAAAATAAAAATGATGGTTTGGGGTTCCTTTTGAGGCAAAATAAAATATTGGTATACTTGTTGTTCCTTGTTATCAGAGAGCTAGATTAGATGATGAAACCACAACAAAAAATAGAAAGGAACAATAAAAAATAGAGAAGGTGGAACCTAGTGAAAAGGCAATGGGCAGATGAAGGCTGCAACAAAGAGGCAGAGACGACGGCCTAAGATGAACCGCGTTGAATTGAGATCTCAACTTGATGCTTCAAACAAAAAGAGAAGCAATTAACAACATTTCAAAGGGGACAAATAAATTGCATGCATAAAGATAAATAGGATAATTATGCATTACAAGCCAGCAAATGCCAATATAATAATATAATTTATACTCAATTTATTGAATGAGAATCCAAACATCAATCTTTAACATTTTCCTATTTTGCAAGCATTTTTTTCTCCTTTGATACCAATGGATGTTGCTGAATGAAAAACATGTGAATGTGATGCTTTTACCCTTGAAATTATGTACAAAAAGGCGTCATTTACTTTGCTTGCACACCACAAGTGATGGCTTTAATGCTTGAGTCCTAATTTCGTTTATGGAGTCCACATGGCCAACAAAACTTTGTAAGGATGATAGCATCATGTTAACAAGCAATAGGAATTATTAGAAAATTTACAATATTATCGAATTAAAAATAAATTTAAGGTTTAACTTGCTAATACTTTCTACAAAATAAAGAATTATGAATTACAACAACCAACAATAAATATCAAATTATGCAATCATCTAGTTCTTCTACTTCAAGTAGTCTGATTAACAACCACCATTGATACAAATTACAATCATGTGCTCATTTTTTTAAAAAAAAAGAAAACTCAATCCTTGAATGATTTGAAATACCTTATATAACCTACCATTGCCAGTATCAATGTCTCGGATTATACCATTGATTCCTCCAGCCACAACAAAAGGGGTCCCATAAACATTGCATGCCTAGCTCACTGTGTAAAAAGATTCATTCTTCTGGTCTACAAAATAGAATAAAATTGAAACATTTTCCAAACAACAATTTCAAATTTAAAAAAATTCTTAGTTGAGAAATAGCAAAATCTTTAAGCTAGAAAGACAACATTTGACTTACATACTCATCAACATAAGATTGCAAAACAGCAACAACCCATCCTTCAAGGCAGTGATACACCACAATCCAACCAATTATGAATAGCAAAAAATCATTTTATCAAATTTAAGATTGAGATAATATGCTTATGCTATGAGGGTTTCAATCATAAGTGGAGGAAACCACAAAATAAGAGAAAAAGTTTCAAACTTTCATGACCTAATAGCATTAACAAGAAGAAAAAGGAAAATGGGTAACCTTATTGGCACCAACAATGGTGAAGACGTTGAGGTAACAGGAGTCGATGAAGTTGAAAATGATGGCGTAATGAGGGCGTTCCCTTCCTGGGGTTTGGATTAGAAATCAAAGTTGATACCAAGTAAGCAAAAAAGAATAATAGTGAAAAGTTGTGCCTTGGGAAGAAAAATGGGGGAAACAGTTTAGACTGGAAAGAGTGGTGCTGATAGAGATGTTGTTCAAAAGGGACACTATGTTTCCCTTCTTCTTCGCTCGCTCATACGTTGTGCTTCCCTTCTTCTTCTTTGAACCGAGATGAGATCTGATGATAGAGGACGTGTAACATCCTAATTTTTAACCCAATACTCTAGAACATATTAAGGTTAATCATTAGATTATTACTTCTTAGTCTCATTCTTTGTTAAAATACTTAGCAAAAAATACGGGTAAAATTTTTTTTAAAAGCAAAGTGAGAGCCACGTTCGTCATAATCGTGAACTAAACATACATTGCAATTCATAAAGAATAAACACAAAGTCAATGAACATATAACAAATGAGCAATCAATGGCACAAACAGGGAAATACTTTCATTAATATCATAGTTACATAAAGTCACACCCTTATAGAATCGGGCTAAGCTTGCAATACAAGGAAATAATGGGAAAGTACAAAAGCAGTAAAGTACATGGTACGACGAAGAATGAAAGCCAACTATACTACCCTCCTACTAAACCCACGAGTGCTAAACTAGAATACCCCTAACAAAAGATACTGCAAGAGAGGAAATCCTTGTGACGGCTCTAGCACTCAATCAGCTCTCCAACAAAGTCTATTGGCAAAGAAGATGCTCGGGTGATGAAGGGATGTAACCAGGGAACTGCGCGAGCTCCTCGGAGGTGAACAAGCGAATGGGGGAACGAATACGGGGCGACTGGATGTCTGCCCCACGGCGAGGGCGCATCTCAGCCCTCCTCGCTAACCTCGGCTACAGTACCGTCTCCTCACTCCCCTCTCGTCTGAACGGGGGAGTAGGGGCAGAACTCTCCGAGTAGATGTGCATCGGTGAGTCATCGGATAGGTCCGTCTCCAATCTCCTCGATCGAGGTATATACTCTGGATAGTCACGTACAGCTGAGGCGGAAGGGCAAGAACATCGGATTTGCTCATCACGGAGACGTGTGCACTCAAAGATCAGGTCATTATCGCCATACAGGGCAGTAGGAGTGAAACGGTAGCTAGACATAGGCTAAGCAAAAAGTCATCCCATATACACAAAAACATGTACGGCGCATCGACCCTCGAAGTGATAGGAGTGGTACTCCGGGTCATAATGCACCTCCCAAACCGGCGTGTCAACGAACAGGACGAAGGTTGCCATCGAGCACTGAACACATGACGAGAGAGACAAGGAGAAAGAAAGGGAGTGAGAATCTTGCTAAAGAACCTCAGTAGGAACCTCCTATTTAGAGTTACATCGTTCACGTCCTCAGGAACCTTGGGTTTATTGTTAAAAGGTGAGCATGCATAAAATGTTCCTTATCTAGGTTTATAAAACTAATTTGTCCAAGGTTCGTTCCTTTTAGAATGCGTCTTAATGTCATGAATGCAATATATCAAAGCATGAATGCATGGTAATACCTTAAACAAATAGCTCAACAAATCATAACATCAAGAAGCATACAAGTGGCATAAAGTGGCATATAACTTTCAAGTGAAACTTTTCTCAACTTTGTGACTTAGAACATCATACTTTAGCATTATAGAGCCACCCTAAAACATCATCTAGGTTATGAACCCATACCTTAACTAGTCGTCACTAGTTCTTACTTATCATCTGGATAAGCGAAAAACATAATAAAATCCCGACTTCTCAAGTACGGGTTAGGGGGCTAAGGATCACCTCTCTTAGGATATACCTTCTTTGAAACGCTTTACTTGCATCTAGCGCACAACAATTTGTCCACTTTGGTAGGCTGCATCTACTCATACCCTCATGGATTTGTCTTTCCTGGGGGTGTTCGACCGAACCGGTGTCACCCAGGAAAGCGCGTCTCAATGCTTTGCACATAAAAATCTCCTAGGGGTGCTCGGTCGAACCGGTGTCACCTAGGGTTTTAATCTCATATGATTCTTCAAAAACATTCTCAAGTCCTTTAGTTTTGATGGAAATTCGACAGTATAACGGCTGTACACCGAATTTCCTTCAAACTAACTTTATGCCACGAAACTCATAACACATAAGCATTTCTCATTCAACTTTCATAACTATGCAAGATTTAACATCTCAATGAAACATTCACCATATCATATATGTATCATCACATCATACTTGAACAAATAAACTTATCTCATCAAGGAACCTAAGGTGTCTTATGCTTGACCCTTAAGGTCTTCAACTTGAAACTTAAATTCTCTAATCATCGAATCTTAATATTTTATGCACCTATAGGCTCAAAACTAATTATTCTTCTATTTATAGTGATCATAGCTTAATCTAAAATCCATTAGTGTAGAATCCATAATTTACACTTTACGGGTACCTAGGAGTCATAACCTTGACCCTTTCTAAGTTCGGTCTTCTCCTAAGGTATCAAGATCAATTCCTAAACCAATTATGAGTAGTTCCTACACATTTAAACTAATTATAAACCATCATTTACTATTATTACCCTTGCTGGACAGAATCCAGAAAATTAACTTTCTAATGTTTCTATAATTCCCTTTTTAATTCTTTTGTAGTTACAAACTTGTCTTAACTTTCTCTAATTAATTCTAACCTCAAATATACATGAACATACTCATTTTATCATCATAAAATCATCATCATACAGTGAGCAAACAACTCTAACAAAACCGAGTTCATAGTCATCACATAAGGCACATAGTTTCATTTCTAACACACTTAAATTACTAGTTTCTCTTGGAACCTTTTTAGAACTTATGAAACTCATTAGAAAACATTTTTATCTCATTAAATCATCATAAACTCATTAGAGGCAGTAGCTATTTCAAAATAATCTCAAGGGGGTTTAAATCATAAAACCTTGCTCAACACATTTCTTGAGATCATCTAAGCTTAGGAAAATTAAGCAACAAAGGTTTTAGCACTTGTGACTAAATGAATCTTACTCTAAGATTTATTATCATCTCAAGGCCGAAATCATGTGAATAAAACACATACATTTCCAAACTTTGTTTGAGATAATAATGGGTATGTCTTTGAGCTCTAAATTTCTTAAGTGATGACATAAACATAAATATGCAATGCACTTTGTTTTACTCTTTGTTAGGAGGTTAGAGCTTGAAATAAATATGCTATGTGCATCCAATTTTTATTTTAGAAATTTAGTGAGGACATAAACATAAACATAAAGGTACAGGTTCATTCTTTTATCTTGAGCATTTAGTGATGACATAAAAGTAAATATGGATGCAAGTTCTTTTTATCTTAACTTAAAGCTCATACAAGACTTTTAGAGAAACATAATGTCAACCCAACACTTATCTCAACCAAACAAAGTAAGCTTTAGAGTTCTTGAACCAAGTTTTCAAATAAATCTCATGGTTCTTGAACATCATCATCAAGCTCAAGGAATCAACCCAAAATAACACCTTCAAAGAACAAGGAACTAAAGAACTGAAACTTTGTTAAGCAAAAGAAAAGGAAACTACTTCATATTCTTTATTAAGTATCCAACACCCCTATCTAGAGGAAACTCTAGAGCGTGCCAGCTAACTTTAAGGTTGACAAGGGTTGGCCTTGGGTTTATTGAAAATCTTATGATTAATTTTTCTTAAGTTGAAAACCATGTGAGCTAAGTAACATAGATAGAGTTCAAGAAAAGGAAAAACTCAAGCTCTAGAGTTCTTTGATATGAACACAAGGTCATCCTTTAGAGACACTCATCATCAAGCTATCATGATCATAATAAGGCCTTGAAGCCGAAATGAAAAGAAAAGGAAGAGGCAAGGAAAAACTAAAGAGAATCCAAGAGAAACTTCAAGAAAACAACATTTTTGAGTAAAACAAAAACTAGAGATCAACTCCCTACCAAGTATGAAGACAAAGGCTTGCTCTTTGAGATGAGAATGAAAGGAAGAACTCCTCCTAAGATGATGATGAGGCTTTGACCTTGAAGAAAGAAAAGGAAAGAAGATGTGTTTTGGATGAGTTTGTGTTTAAGAATGAGAGTTTAGGTGCTTTGATGGTGATCTAAGGTGGTGGGGTGGTGGTTTGTGGTTGTGATATGGTGGATCAAGGTAGAGGAAGAAGATGATGAAGAAGAAGAAGAAAGCTTCTTGGAACTTTGAGAGAAAAAGAGAAGAACTCACAAGAATGCTAAAATGCTCAAACTTGCCAAATGAACAAAAGTGATACAAGTTCTTCTAAGGCACCTATTTATAGAAAATAAAATAACGAGGAGTGCACAATGGGAAGGCTGGCTGTGTGGTTCACAAGGCCTTGGGGAGGAAAATATCTCTTACAAGTTGTCATTCAAAGCATGGTTAAAGGTATGAGAAGCATAGGCTTAAACATGGCCCCAAGCATAGTGTTTTCTCTTTGATTTGAATTGAAATAATCCTTCTAGAAAGGAGAGGAGGGCTGATGGTTTTGGACAGCAAGGAAGAAGGGAAAATATCTTCTAAAAGTTTTCATATGAAGCATGGATAAAAGCATGGTGTATATGACTCAAAGTATGGTTCAAGGTGAGGTGTAAGCATGGCTATGAAGTGTAAAACAATTCCAACATGTGGGAACTGAGGGGGAAGGGTTCGGCCAGCCTTATGACAGCCCAAGGGAGAGAAATTGTTTCATCTAATTGTGTGCAAATGATGTGTTTAGGTGTGTATTAGTTTAGGTGCAAGATTAGGAATTGCTAAGCTTGTGTTTAAGTAGCTAAGAATATAATTAAGAATTTCAAGACTTGATTAAGGGGTACTCATACATTATTAGAGGAATTAAAACTTATTTTATGAATAAACAATTGTGAGCACAATTCCATGATTTAAGGAATTGGAGAGAGAAAACACTATTCAAGATTCTATGACTAGGAATCTTGAATTTAAAATAAGATTTGAGTTTAAATTAAGCAATCTTAGGTTCTAATTAACTCTAATAAATTATTTTGACTCTAGATTAACTAAGAAAATTAATTAATCTTTGATTAGAGCCTAATATTGCTTAGGTTTGCTAAATCACGCGATTAAGCTTAAAAACACAATGCTTAGGGGCAAAATCGTAATTTTGTACAAAAATTGCCCGGGACCACTGGGACTAAAATTGAGGTCACAGAAAACATAAAAACACCTTTTAAAACCATTTGGAGAAGTTTTGGGTTCATCCGGCACTCGTACCCGTGTCAAACACAATAGGGGTATTTTGGTCATTTTGACCCGAAACCTCAGAAAACGAGCTTTTCGCTCCTAGAAAGATTCACAAGTCAACTAATCCCCTTCAAACATTGAGTAAGCCCTTCGAGGACTGTTGGACCGGCTTTCCTAAAATTTCAAGCCGAAAATGACCTCAGGGGCATTTTGGTTATTTTCACTTAGACAGAAAAATCGGGGCGTTACAGGACGCAGACTGAGATCTGATTCGGTAAGGAGGTGGGGCGGTGAGATGGCGATGTGGTGCGAAGTTTTTCTGAAAGAGGGAGGGAGAGATGCACACGCTTGCAATTTTCCTTGGCCTCTTTGGGGTAGAGACAATGACAGATCTACTTTAGTTAGGTTTATGAAATTATTTAATTTTTTTAAAACTTAGCGGTGGTTTCAGTTGATGCAAACCACAGGAACACATAAACTGCCGCTAATCCAATATGGAATCGCCGCGATTTAGTTTGATTTGTAGCACATAAGACAAACTGCTGCTATATCTTTGTTTTCCTGGCTGCAAATCGCCGCTAAAAAACTACCGCAAATAACTGCTTTTCTGGTAGTGATAACCCATGTAAATATGGAAAAATCATCCATTATGACAAGGCAATATCTTTTCCCAGCAAGACTCGTAGTCTTGGTTGGTCCAAAGAGATCCATATGTAAAAGCTCAAATGGCCTAGTGGTTGAAATCATATTTTTGTTGTGGAAAGAAACTTTGGTCAGCTTGTCTTTCTCACATAAATCACAAGTGAAATCTTTGTCATAACTGATCTTTGGCAGGCCTTTAATGAGCTCTTTTTGAGATAACTCATAAATCAGCTTCATATGAGCATACCCAAGCTTTTGGTGCCACAGTCACTTGTCATCCATAAAGGATGCAAGATATTTTATATCTTGACCTACAAGGTCATCCAAGAGTAACACATAAGTATTATCAAGTCTGTTACCAGATAAAATGATTTGTCCAATTTTGGGATTTATTATATTACATACATTTGCATTAAACAGAATATTAAAACCCTGGTTACAAAATTGACTAATTCTCAACAAGTTGTGAGCCATATCATTTACTAATAAAACAGCATAAATTTAGTGAGAGTCATCCTTACCAATGTTTCCAATACTAGTGACCTTGGCTTTACCTCTATTAGCAAATTTTACTGATATAGAGTTATTTGGTTTTAGGTTTCTGAACCATTTTCTGGATTCAGACATGTGTTTAGAGCAGCCATTGTCCAGATGCCATTTGTTGCCCTTTTCAACGTGCATTCTCACACACACCTGCAGCAAAGATAATTTTTATCTTAGGTACCCATATTTTCCTGGGTCTTCTTAGGTTAATTTTCTTAGAGGGTGGTCTCCAACCTTTTTATCAGCTTTCCATTTCAAAAAGCATTTATCAAGTAGATGCCTTTTCGTATGGCCAAAATTACAGGGTTTTTTATTCTTAGATTTCTTTGATGAGGTTACTTTACTACTCCCATCCATTTCTTTTTCATACCCCAATCTTGTTTTCTGAAAGTATGGTCTCTAACATCTAAGCATAATATCCAGATTCTTGGAGCCTTTTACCATTTTTCCAAATCAGATTTGAAAAGCATTGAAGTTTTCCCAACTTCAAAAATTACTTTCTAAGCTTTGTGATATTTGTTAATAATTTCAACTTCTAAGACTTTGAGTTTTATATTTAGAAACTTGTTTTCTCCTCTTTCTTTTCAAGCTTTAGGTTCTTCAAATCTATTTTAACTTTCTCAAGCTCTAAAACAGTTTTTTAATGATTCTTTTTTAGGTTAAGATAGTGAGAAGTCAGGCTCTGAGAGTTTTTAAGCAACTCATCATATAGAGCTAACAGATTATTATAAGAGAGATAAGATTTAGAGAGCTTGTTTACTTATATTTCACCTTCTGAAGTGCAGTTAACCATGAAACACAAGTTGGTCACATCTTCAAACTCGTCCTAACTTTGTAATCCTTCCTTTTCTTCATCTAAGCCACTCCAGGTAGCTAGCATCCCTTTTTTCTTTGAAGGGTATTTCTTCTATGAACCCTTGAGCTTAGGACAGTCAGTCTTGTAATATCCCTTTTCCCCATAGTTATAGCCATTCACATTCTTCATCTTTCCTTTACCATTTTTGTCCTTTTTGATGTTGAAGTTTTTCCTCACCTTGATTATGCCCTTCCAGGATTTGGACATTTTTCTAACAAACATGGAGATCTCATCTCCATCTTCTTACTCAGATTCATCCTCTGTATCTTCTTATTCTTCTTCTGATATCCTAGTAACTTTCATTGTTTTGCCCTTGATCTACTTCTTGTAGGAGGATTTCAAGGCCATAGACTTGCTCTTTCTCATAGTTTCACCATGAAGTTCAAAGATTACAACTTCATGGGTTTTAAGAGACCCAATGAAAGCATCAAAAGTAGGAGTTTGAATGTCCTTAGCTTCCGTGATAGCTGTGATCTTGGAAAGCCATTTTGCAAGGAGACTCCTCAAAATTTTCCTTACCATCTCAGAGTTTGAGCATCTTTTGCCCAAATCTTTGAGCTAGTTCACAATGTGCATGAACCTTGTGGTCATGTCATCAATACTCTTTTATTCAGTCATTTTGAACATCTCGTATTGATGGACCAATATGTTGATCTTGGTGTCCTTGACCTGATCAGTCCCTTCATGCAACATGTGGAGTCTGTCCTAGATTTCCTTTGTTGTGTCACAAGCAACAATTTTGTCATATTCAACTTTGTTAAGTGCATACGTGAATAGGTATTTTGCTTTGGAGTTCAACTGAAATCTTGCCTTGTGGTGCTCAGTCCACCTACTCCTAGGAATTTCTCTAGAGGTGGAGGGTGCTTATTCAGTCCCTAAAACTTCTTCCATAGGAACAAAATCTCCTTCTTATATAATCTTCCACAAGTTCAAACTTGTGTATTTAATGAACAGCTCCATTCTGTCTCTCTAGTAAACATAGTCTCCATCATCAAAGAATAATGGTCTGTTATAGAGTCTTATCTTATAATATGAACATCCTGTGCCATTTATCCTCAAGATCTTTAACCTCTACACTTGTTAAAATGCTCAACCCCTTAGAGGCCTAAGCTCTTATGCCAATTATAAGTTGAAAATAGCATAAGAAATGGGGCTTGAATCATGCTTTGACTTCATTTTAGAATTTGAAAACACTAAAAACAAATCCTATCAAGTTCTTCACTTCGAGGCAATGGAAATATATATTAGTCAGGTTCAAAACGCTACTTTTTGAACTAAGTAAAAGCTTAGTAACAGTTTTGAAATGTTTTCTGATATATGTTTATGAATAGAAATCAAATGTAGAATATTAAGGAGATAAGAAAAGATAGAGAAATATTGTATAAGGATTTTATATTGGTTCGGCTAAACTTGGCTACGTCCAATTCTCAACAACTAGTTGATTTCCACTAAATCAACTATTTCTCAACCCTGAGAAAGTAAAATAGTCTTTGCTTAGCCTTTTCAAGCTAACTCACATGACCAATAATTTACTCTACTTCCAAGTAGTCTTTGTCTGCCTGTCTAAGCTAATTCCATGACTAGTAATTCCAATTTACTGTCACCTACAAATGGTCTATGACTAGCCTATCTAAGCTAACCTTACAATTATCACTAACAGATCAGGATACAATGATTTGTTTAAGGTTAGTTCAATCCAACAAATAAACACTCAGGTTTTCCTCAGAATGAAACAAAGTATAATATAAAAACTTGAAGGGCTTCTTTCTAAAAATTCTTTTGAAAAAGAAGATGTTATCAAATAAGAACTATAACGAAATAGTATGGTAGGAGATTACCTGAGTATATTTAAGCATTTGTTGACGATTGAGTCCTAGCTCCAAATAAGTCTTCGTGATGGTTAGTGGGTACCTGCAAGGACTCCACCTAGGGTATCAGTATGGGTTCTAAATGATAGTGATTAGATGGGAGATATCCTACCTAGGGAGTTAGCTGATACCCTTAAATAGGAAGTGAGGTTATCAATTGCCATGCTCCCCCTTATTTCGGGACGTGGCTAATGGATTTAAATGTGTCCAGAAAACGGTAAGTAATGGGGAGAGTGGGCTGAGATAGTGGTTACGTGGCCAAAGTTGGATATTCCACGAATACATCGAGGTCGGAAGACCTATGGAATATGTCGAAGTCAGTATAAGCATTCACGGGGTCCGATCTTGATTGCTTAAACCTGGATGCCCTTGCTTTCGATTGTTGGACTGTTGGCCCAAACCATTTTATGGGGTTCTACGTCCTAGGTCGTAACAGTGCCCCTAACCTGATTTCCGACTATTGATAGTTGGAGAGCGAGTTATTAATTTTTCAGTTAATAGGAGAACAGAGACGTTGCATAGGTATGGTTATTCCATTAAAAGACCTCCGGCTTTAGTAGGTAATATTTTCTGATGTAGGTCCTCTGTCTTAAGGCGAAATTTTGGGGAAATGATTATTCCTTCTTACCCTGGTCACATCAAATCAACTCAAACGTCACGTCGCTTCCTCCATCTGACGCCATTTGCAAAAAAATCTCGTGTTTTGAGGATTGTAATAAATGCAACTGTGGCCTTTTTACCGAAACGCCCTTGAGGGATGTTATGAAAAGTCACGATTGCCCCCAAGTGTGTTTTATCACCCACGCCCTTTCTTCTTCTTCCTTACATTTGCTTTTCTCATCTTCATTTTCTTTCGGGTGCTTCCAGTTGCAAAGTTTCAGAGAGGGACCTTCTAGCATTTCACAGTAATTGGGAAGTTCATCATTCTTCACATTCCAAGTAAGTTCCATTCTTCCCTTCTTTCCCTACTGCGTGGTGCATTGGAGGGTCTCCTACTCCACCATTTGATGTTTGTTTCTCCTTGTTACTAATTTTTTCACTTCACACCGCGACGGCTCAGTTCCTACCACCGTTAACTTTGCCATGCCGGGTGCAGGTGTGGTGGTGTTTGTGGTTGCCGAGCATTGGCGTGAACTTATTTATTTCCATCACCACGCGGGTTCCTTTCTATCGCTTGATGATTTGTTAGCTTTGGAGCTAAAAAAAGGGGGGAATTGACTTAGGGATTTTTCTTTTATTGTTTCTGAATTCATTGGATTCCGATCTCTGATCTTAGAATGTGGTGGCTTCCCCTTTGGAGGTTATAGGAAAACAAGAGGTCAAGAACTCGAGGGCTTTTCGTCCTCCCAAAGTCCTTGATGGGGATTATCTCCATCATTTCTCAGACGAGGTTCTGGGCATACCATATTTGGCGGACGAGGATTACCTTTCCACTTTCTGTGCTAACACCCAGATGTGTACGAGTCCGGATGAAGAGGCTAAATATTCTCTGGAGGTGGCGGGCGTAGATGAACGGGTGTGTAGCCGCGCCTACGAAGATGATTTCCAATATATGTGGATGTACAACATCCTTTTTGAGAAGTTAGGCGTATGTTTATCATTCACCGAGTTCCAGATTTCCATCATTTGCCAGATTAATGCAGCCCCTTCCTAATTACATCCTAATAGTTAGGCCATGATAAGGGGTTTTGAGATAGTATGCGATTATCTCAGAATCCCCCCATATCCTAAGGTGTTTTTGTATTTGTTTGTGTTTACTAAGCCCGCGAGTGGTTCTTGGATCTCTTTCCAAGGTCAGGTGAATAAAAGGGTCTTTGAGGCTTACGAGGAGTCACTCCACCATTTCAAAGAATTTTATTTCAAAGTTTAAGGAGTCCCCCATCATCAGCCCTTTTTCGTTGGCCGGCCTGAGGGTTTCGGATTCCCATATTTCTAAACTCTCGCACCCCGTTCTTCGAAGCTTACCGAGAGTTCTTTGGATCCCCTTGAACATTCTATTGTAGAATTTTTCGTACAGTCTTGGAAATCGAATCCCAAAAGTCTGAAGAAGATTTTTAATGTTATCCCTGAGACGCTCAAAGCTTATCTTGGTCTGGTCTTTAACTCTTAATCATTTTTCTATAAATATTTTTGATTATGTTGTATGCTTCTAATTCTGATTTTATATTTCAGGTGTCATGGCTTCGCATTCCAATCTTCAAGCACTCCAATCTTAAACTTTGAAAAGGAATGCGGAGTTTCTTGCTCAGGGTGAATCGCCTGAGGGATCGAGCTCGGCTGCTTCCACGAAATCCGACCCCCATGATTCCAAGAAATAGCAGCTATCAATCTCCACCCTTTCTGACAAAGGCAAAAGCCCATTGGGTAAAGGGTCTTCTTCTCCTGACATTGAGGCTACGAGTTTGGATCCCACTGTGGGAAAGAAGGTTCCGATCCCTTTGAAGAGAGGAAATGCCCTATTTTCTGAGGACTTCCCATTCTCGAAGTTCATTAACCAGCATCTTCACACAAAAGGTACACGCCTTCAACTCCAGGATGCGGTTTCCTCAAGCCAACTATAATGGGGCTAGCGTTCACTTCTCGGGGCTGTAGCCCTCCTCCCCAGTGCTGAGAGCTTAGCTGTAGAGCTCGAGAAGTCTGAGAAGGAGAAGAAGGAGCTTCGTTGAAGATACTTAAAGATACTCTAAATGAGTATATTAATGACAATAAAGACTTGGCTCTCGAGCTGAGAATGCTGAGAAGGAGTTGGATGAGTTGAAGCTGAAGTTTGCTACCCTTCAAAATGAGAAGGACTCTCTGTCCTCGTCTGTATCTGCTCTTGATGCCAAGGTTTCCAAGCTTGAGGCTAACGCGGCAAAAACCTTGTCTAACTGGGAGAAAACTGCCAATGAGGTATTTGATAATACATTGGCTCAGGTCAAGGTTATTTGCCCGGAAGCCGATTTCTCTGAAGTGGGGATCTTTCGCATGGTTGAGGATAGCAAGATCGTGGACATGCCGGATGATGATGCTGGTTTTACATGATAGTTTATTTTTCTATTTTGTACTCATAGTGTAAGTTTGAACAATGTTCACCTTATGAAGGCTTTTTTTGTGTTTAACCCGTTTGTAAATAACTCTGTAAATGAATCTTGTGCATGCTATATTTCCTTATGCTTTGAATGATCATTTTTCGTTTTGTTTACGAATTCGATCTTTCGTGCTTAATAGTTAGGACTACAACCTCCGATTTCTTATGATCTTTGCTTTTATCAAATACCCAATTTTCGAGGGTTTTCAGATTTATGTTAGTCTAGTACCCGATTTTGACAATTTTCGAGTTTAATTACCCGCTGTATTTGGTCAAATATCTAGTTTTGACAATTTTTGAATTTATAAAAATTAACGTGGTTAATACCTTCGTCTTTGATTGTGTTCAGTTTCCATAGTTTCTGAGTTCATGAAAGTTAACATGGTTAAGACCGCCATTTTTGACAACGTACCTAGTTTCAACAATTTGCAGAATAAAACTATGCGGAGTTTGAACAAGTTATGAATTCAAATTTAAACCAAGTTTGAGTGTGCTCGGACGCATATTAGTTTGGCCTCATTAAAACATCCTCGGAAAAACCCAGTGGGAAAAACCCGAGGTAGGAAAAAGAGTACCGGACTCCCAATTTGCGGCTAATTTTCCTTGTCCATGCTGAGGAGGTCCGATGTTCGCACGTTGGAGAACAAGGTCACCTCGATTGAAGTGTCTTGGAATCACGCCTTCGTTGTACCTCTGCGCAAATTTTCTTTTTAGTTCTATCTCCTGTAGATGGGCTTCCTCCCTGATTCCTTCAATTAGTTCCAGCTCTTCCCTTCTTTAGGCCGAGTTCTTGCTTTCCATGAATGCCAGTATTCTTGGACTTGATTCTCCGACCTCAACTGGAATGACAGCATCTGTACAGTATACTAGTCTGAACGGTGTTTCTTGAGGTGTGGAATAAGGGGTTGTTCTGAGTGCCCAGAGGACACTCCTAAGCTTATCAGCCCAAGCTCCTTTGGCTTTGTCCAACCTTTTTCTCAACCCTTGTAGGATAACCTTGTTAGCTGCTTCGGCCTGTCCGTTGGCTTAGGGGTCCTCCATCGAGCTGAAATGCTGCGAGATCCTCAAGTCTTCTAGCAGCTTCATGAACTTCTGATTTGTAAACTGTGTTCCGTTATCCATGACAATAGCCTTTGGAATTCCAAAACGGGTGATCATATTCTTCCAGACAAACTTTCTGCAACACATACTCTGCTTGTTCCTTGTTCAGACATTTTAAGAGTGGTTGTGAGAGTCCTTTCCTGTAGAGTTGTCCGTTGATGATGGTGTAGAATGGGGCTTGACGGATCACCTTTCTTGCCACCTTCTGGCCGTCTAAAACTGTTCCGATCTTAAGATGCTCAATGATTCCTATAGTCCAGGATGGGCTAACACCTATAACTCCAACCGCCAACTTTTCAGATATGCTCGGAAGGTGGAGTGTTTCTTGTGTCAGACTTTTGTTGTTCCCTCTTAGCTTAGAGCTTGCCAATTTTGACAGAATGTCAGCCCAGAAGTTCTTTTCACAGGGTATGTGTTTGATTTCCACTTTTGTGAAGTCAGAGAACATGCTTTTTACTTTTTCTAGATATAGCTTCAATATTGGGTCACGCGCAATGTACTCGCCTTCGATCTGAGAGGTTACAATTTGTGAATCGCTGCATATCGTCAACTTCTGTATTCCCATGTCTTTTGCTAAGTTGAGCCCCACAATTATCGCTTCATATTCAGCCTGGTTATTTGATGTTGCAAAGTCAAAGTTGACAAACATCTTGACTCGGACCTCGTCGTTCCTTTCCAACATTATCCCATCTCCACTTCTGCGAAGGTTCGATGATCCGTCTACATACAACGTGCAAGCTTCTAGGTTGGGTTGCTCGTCACTTGTGAATTCTCGAACAAAGTCAGCCAATGCCTAGGCTTTGATGGCCATTCGCGGCTCAAATCGAATGTCAAACTCAGATAGTTCGACCGACCAGGTTATCATCCTTCTTGCAAGATCCGGCTTCTGGAGTATCTGCCAAAGTGGCTGGTCTGTTCTAACTAGGTGTGAGCTTAGAAATAGTGTCTTAGCCTCTGAGATGAGAGTACAAGAGAGAAGACTATCTTTTCAAGCTTCTGATACCTGACTTCTGACCCTTGTAAGGCCTTGCTAGTGAAATACACCGATTTCTGTTCTCCGTTATGCTCTCTGACTAGTGCTGCTCCTACGGTAGAATTGTCGACTGATAAGAATAGTATCTGGACCTCTCTGTTTTCTGGCTTTGACAGTGTTGGAGGGGAAGCTAGATACTGTTTGAGCCCCTTAAAAGCTTCTTCGCATTGCTGCGTCCATTCAAAATTCTTCCCTTTCTTTAGTAGATCAAAGAGAAGAAGGGCCTTCCGAGCTAATAGCAACAAGAACCTTGATAGGGATGCCAACCTCTTGTTAACTTTTGTACCTCTTTCACGCAGGTCAAACTTTTCATCTCCGTTATGGCCTTACATTTGTCGAGGTTTGCTTCAATTCCCCTGTGGGTAAGCATGAACCCTAAGAATTTTCCGGCATCTACCACAAATGCACATTTTGCCGGGTTGAGCCTTAGCTTGTGAGCACGGATACTTTGGAAAATACCTCCAAGTCAAGAATCAAGTTGCTTACTTCCTTGGTTTTTTACCAGCATGTCATCAATATATACCTCCATCCTTTCCCCGAGGCGTCGCTCAAAGATTCTGTTCATCAGTCTTTGGTATGTGGACCCTGCGTTCTTCAGGCCAAAGGGCATTAGCTTGTAGCAGTAGTTGGCCCGAGGTGTAGTGAAGGCTGTCTTTTCTTCATCTTCCATATTCATGGGTATCTGGTTATACCCTGAGTACGCATCCATCAAGCTCAAAAAACGGAAGTCGGAAGCTGAGTCAACAAGACTATCTATACTTGGTAGCAGTTATGGATCTTTCGGGAAAGCTTTGTTTAGATTTGTGTAGTCCACACACATGTGGATTTTTCCGCTGGCTTTTGGGACTAACACTATATTTGATAGCCAGGTAAGGTAAAAAACTTCTCTTATGAACCTAGCCTTTAGAAGCTCGGAGGTTTGCTCTACCACTGCTTTTGCTTTTTCTTCTGACATCTTCCTTCGTTTCTATGCCACCGTCCTGGAGCCTGGGTGGACAGAAAGGTGATGGCTCATTACTTCTGGGCTTATTCCTAGCATGTCGACAGCTGACCAGGCGAAGAGGTCCGCATTTGTTCTTAAGAATTTGGTCAACTGCTCTTTCTCAGAGTCTGGTAAATTCTTGTTAATCCTGGTTGTTCTCGCGGGTTCTTTCCCAATCTGGATTTCTTCCAGCTCTCCATCAGGTTCTGGCCTGGATTGCATTTTTTGGCTACGCATATCCAAGTCGATCATCATTACGTCTTGGGAGTCGGAGCGTTCTTCCTTTCCCTTTTTCTTTGCACCCACTTGCAGGCTGGCGTTGTAACATTGTCTGGCTAGTGGCTTCCGACCACCGTAATCACTTTTTCTTCATCGGAGGAGAACTTCATTACCAAATGGGGGGTTGACACCACCGTTCCCAGCCTGTTGATCGTTGGTCGTCCAACAATCGCATTGTAGGCTGATGGGCAATTCATGACAAGGAAATCTACGGGCACCGTCTTTGTTTCGTCCTTGGGACCTACAGTGATTCGAAGTGTTACGAATCCCTCAGGTTTGGCTATAGCTCTGGAAAAACCCACAGGTTCGTCTGCGTAAGGTCGGAGATCAGAATCTGTGAGGCCTAGCTTTTCGAACGCTGGTCTGAACAGCAGATCAGCCGAGCTTCCTTGATCGACCATGATCCTTTTGATTTCAATGTTCACGATAACCCCGGAAATGACCATGGGGTCATCGTGGTTGGGCACAATACCTGGATTATCTTTATCCAAGAAAATCAAGTCAAGAGAAGACTTCTTACGGGCTTGGCTGCCGCCCGGACCGTTGTCTACTCTCATTACTTCCTTCTAAGCTCTTTTTCGCACTGATTTTGAAGAATCGCCTCCCGCAAAGCCTCTGGCTATGGTGTGTATTGTCTTGGTCACCATGCCCGCCTTGTCCTCCTTTCTTCCCTCGTCTTTATTTTCCGTCCGGGCTTCCCTCTTATTGTCGTCCCTGTTATTAGGAGATTGCCTCCTCCTTCTGGGACTCCTCTACCTAGCCATATATTTTGCTAGCTTTCCCACTTTAATGAGCTCTTCTACAGCATTCTGGAGATCCCTGCAGTCTTTTATCTTGTGCCGATAACTTTCGTGGAATTCGTAGAATTCAGATTTGTCTGTGTTTGCTCTTTTCCTGATGGGTCTGGGTCTTTTAAGATTCTCTGTGCTCTGTATTTCCTTGTATACCTCGCTTAAGGACACGTTTAGCGGGGTGTAGTCGGTGAAACGACCTCTCATCCGAGCTTCCTTTCTTGGAGGGTGCTCGTCTCTTCCTGGACTACCTCTTCTTTTTTGGCTTCGCTCACCTTCCGCCTTAGCCCTCATCACCTCTTCCATATTGATATATTTTTTCAGCTTTTTCCTATAGCTCTTCAATGCTTCTGGGCTCTGTCTTTGAAAGGGATTGAGTGTAACGCCCCAGTTTTCTGTTAGAGTGAAAATGACCAAAATGCCCCTGAGTTCATTTTCGGCCTGGAATTCGAGGAAAGCCGGTCCGACAGTACTCGAAGGGCAAACTCAATGTTGGAAGGGGATTAGTTGACTTGTGTACCTTTCCGGGATCGAAAATCTCATTTTTCGAGTTTTCGGGTCAAAATGACCAAAATACCCCTGTGGTGTTTTACCCGTTTGCAAGTGCTGGATGAACCCGAAACTTCTCCAGATGGTTTTAAAAGGAGTTTTTATGTATTCTGTAACTTTAGTTTTGGTCCCCGGAGGTCCCGGACAAAATTAGTGCAAAATTACAATTTTGCCCCTAGTTTTGTGTTTTTAAACTTAATCGCGTGATTAAGCAAACCTAAGCAATAGTAGACTCTAATTAGAGATTAATTAATTTTCATAATTAATCTTGAGTCAAAATAATTTATTAAAGTTAATTAGAACCTAAAATTGCTTAAGGGAACTCACAATCCTTTTCTAGTCTTAATTCTTTGAGAAAGGAATCTAGGAATAGTGGTCGCGCTTACCAATGCTTTGCACATGTCTTGGAGGACACATTTGAGAAGATATTTTCCCTCCCCCAAGGCTGAAAAAAATGGCTCCATTTTTCCCCCCAAAATCCACCTCCATATTTCAAAATTCAAACCATGATATATATAGCAAAGTGTAGAGAAATTTCACACTTTTGAGTTTTGCCATTTGCTTTTTTTTTTAAGCTTGTGACAAAAAATCTCTCTCACTTTCTCGCAACCTCAAATTCCTCTCCACCACCTGGAAACCCCTTCCACCACCACAAACCACCATAAACCACCTTGAAACAACACACCACCACCTCAAGCCACCTCCCTAGCACTCAACTTTTCCACATTCAACTTAAACTCTCAAGAAAAACTCCTCATTTGCTTGTCTTCACCCCTTGGCCGAAATCACCAAGCCACAAAGAGAAGGTTTTTGTCTCCTCATTTTTGTTCCAAGAACCAAGCTCTTTTCCTTCCAAAGAAATTTCCACTAGGTAGGGGTTTTGTTTTCAAAATGCTTTTCTTGTGATGTTGTTTATGACATAAAAATGCTAGCTTTCTCTTGGTTCAACTCTTTTTCTCTCTTTTTGTTTTTAGTCATAAGACTTGGTTTTTGAAAGGAAAACCTTGAGCTTGATGATGAGGTTTCAAAATAATGGTTTTATGATTCTCATTTGAGAAACCTCTAAAGCTCGAAACTTTTTTTTGATCTTGAAGCATTTTAGTTTTTCCTTTCCTTTTCTTTCCTAAAGTTTCGGTTTTCCCTTTCTTATTTCCTTTTCCATTTTTGGCCTCAATGGCCTTATTTCATCCCCATGATAGCTTGATGATGAGTGTTTCAAGATGATGACCTTGTTTTCATCTCAAAGAGACCTCTAAAGCTTGAGTTTTGTTTCTTGATCTAGCAAAGTTTTGGTCTTTCTTTCCTTTTTCTTTCCTACATGATTTCGGCTCCTCTAGGTTTCCTTCAAAGATTTTGTTAAATTTTTTTAAAAGTATCTCTATATTTATTTATTATTAAGAAAGAATATTGCTTTGGTTTTTGCTTCCTTGAGATTTTTTTTTCCTCTAAGTTTACTTCTTTTTGAGCTTGATGATGATCTTCAAGAACCATGTAGTTCCTTTGAGAACTTGGTTCAAGAACTCTAAAGCTCACTTTGTTTGTGGGATAAGTGTTGGGTTGAGATTTTTGATTCTCTATAAAAGTCTCATATGAGCTCTAAGTAAGATAAAAATACTTGCATCCATATTTACTTTTATGTCATCACTAAATGCTCAAGATTAAAGAATAAACTTGCATCTCCATATTTATGTTTATGCTCCCATTAAATCTCGAAGATAATAATGGATTTGCATAGCATATTTATTTTATGCTTTCACCTCTTAATAAAGAGTAAAACAAAAGTGCATTACATATTTATGTTTATGTCATAACTAAAGAGATGTAGAGCTCATGGACTTACCCATTGTTATCTCAAACAAAGTTTTATAATATATATTATTTACCTCCTTGTTTTCGGCCTAGTGATGATGTTGAGTCCTAGAATGGGATTCAACTAGTTACAAGAGCTAAAGTTTATGTTTTATGATTTTTCTAAGTATAGATGATCTCAAGAAATGTTTTGAGAAAAGTTTTATATTTTAAAGCCCTCTTGAAATAATTTTTAATCAGCTACTTCCTTCATGCTATTTAGGATGATTTTAATGAAATAAAATGTGCTCTAATGAGTTTTTAAAACCTTGAAAAGTTTCCAAGAGAAACTAGCGATTTATGTGTGTTAGAAATGAAACTATGTGCATTGTATGATGATTATGAATTCGGTTCTGTTTGAGTATTTTTCTCTCTGTATGATGCTGTTTTGATGGTGATAAAATGAGTATATTCATGTGGTTTTGATGTTAGAATTAATTTGAGAAAGTTAAGACAAGTTAGTAACTACAAAAGAATTAAAATGAGACTTTTAGATCCCTTAGAAATGCAATTTTCTGGATTTTGTCCAGCAAGGGTAAATATTATTAATGATGGTTTGTAATTAGTTTAAATGTGTAGGAACTAGTCATAATTGGTTTAGGAATTGATCTTGATGCCTTAGGAGCAAACCGGACTTAGAAATGGTCATTGTTGTGACTCCTAGGTACCCGTAAAATTAGAATTTTAGATTTTGTATTCTTGAGGTTTGGAGATGTTTGTGATCATAGTGTTGAGTGAGGAATACTTAGATATGAGCCTATAGGTACCCGAGAGCTTAACTCGTGATGATGGACAACTTAGATTCTGAGTTAAAGGACCCTAAGGGTCAAAGCATAAGATATTAAGAAACTTTGATGCTTTGAGTTTGACAATGCAAGTATGAAGTATTGATTCATATGTGTTTGATGTGTGTCTTAATGTGGCATTATGATTGAGAAGTTGAAGTATATGTGATATGAATATCGTGGCATAAAGTAGATTTGAAGGAAATTCGGTATACAACCATTATGCTGCCAACTTTCCTTCAAATCCAAGGAACTTGAGAATGTTTTTGAGAATCATATGAGAAAAGAAAACCCTGGGTGATACCAGTTCGACCGAGCACCCCCAGGAGATTTTATGTGACGAAGCACTGAGATGCGCTTTCCTGGGTGACACTGGTTCGGCCAAGCACCCCCAGGAAAGACAAATCCATAAGGGTATGAATAGATGCAGCCTACCAAAGCGGACAAATTGCTGTGGCTAGATGCCCGCAAAGCGTTTTAAAGAGGGTATATCCTAAGAAAGGTGATCCCTAGCCCCCTAGCCCGTACTCTTAAGAAGTCGGGATTATGTTATTTTATGATTCGCTTATTCAGATAATAAGCAAGAGCTAGTGACGACTAGCTGAGATATGAGCTCATAACCTAGATGTTTTAGGGTGGCCCATAATGCTCAAGCATGAGTTCTTAAGTCACAAGTTGAGAATAAGAGAAAAGTTATTGGAATGTTCATATGCCACACTATGCCACTGATTATGTTTTTTTGATGATATGTTGCTTTGCTTGATTTCATAAGGTATATTCATGTATTCCATGCCTTGCTATATTGTATTCATGCATTAAGATCCATGTTAAAAGGAATGAACCTTGGATAATTATGGTTACGAAATTAAATAATGAACTTTATATGCATGTACACCTTTTTATGAATAACCCAAGGTTCCTGAGGATGTGAACGATGTAAACTTAGATAGGAGGTCCCTACTGAGTTTCTTTAGTAAGATTCTCACTCCCTTTCTTTCTCCCCTTTCTTTCCCGTCACATCTTCAGAGCTCGATGGCGACATTCGTGGCTTTTATCGACACCCCGATGTAGGAGGTGCACTATGATTCGGAGCACGGATCATACCATTTTGAGGGCCATTGTGCGTCTGGCGTCTATCCGAGGATTCGCCGCCATCAGTAGGATCCTTTGGGGAGAGCCAGTGCACACATATCATCGTGATTAGGATATTCCTTCTTTTGTTATGAGGTTATCCATCTTAGGTGCACTAGCGTAGAGGTGTGTTTAGTTATGCTTTTATGCATTTCAGTTTCTAATGTATTTTCCTTTCATTTGTATTCGTATTATCATGTACTAAACTAAGCCCCGCCTTTGGGTGGGCATATTATGATATGAATGGGATGTTTCTTGATGAGTTATTGATTGTTTCATGTCCTTTCATGCTCTATTAATCTGTGATTTATATTTCTGTCTTGCGATGAACGTGGCTCTCACTTTGCTTTATGTTTCAAAAAAAAAATTTACCCATAGTTTCCGCTAAGTATTTTAAAGGATTTTGCAAAAAATGAGACTAAGAAGTAATAACCTAGTGATTAACCTAAATATGTTCTAGAAATATTGGGTTAAAAATTAAGATGTTACATTGAGTGAAGGCCTCCGATCTCAATCGTTGTATAAAGGCAACCAGGGTTGTCTGAGGTTTAAGTGTTCCTATCTCCAATGTAGCTTGGTTGAATCTGTCTACGTATGCTCATAGGCTTTCCTCTAGGCCTTGCTTGAAACCCATGAGACTGGTCACCGATTTGGGCTGACTGACTTTGACTTGCCGAGAACTGTGCCAAAATTTTTTCTGTGAGGTCAGGGAAGTTACAGATTGAGCAAGGGGGAAGCCGGTTGAACCACCTCAAGGCGGACTTCTCCAGTGTGATTGGAAAGGTTCGGCATTTCACGGGGTCCAGAGTTCCACCCAGGTACATGCGCGAACGAAAAATGTCTAAATGATTCTGTGGGTTCGTGGTTTTGTCATAAAGGCTGATGTCACCGGGGGGGTTTAAATCCTCGAGGGAGGATATAGCTCATCACGTCTTCAGAGTACAGAGTACTATTGTCTTCTTCCGACTCTTTTAATTCGGTCCTCATACTCCCAGTTGGGCACTCAACTTGGCTGTTTTCCCTCATATAGGACCCGCTTCTCTCATTTCGAAAAGGCCTGCCATGACATTGATCTTCATAGAGATGCTTCCTGCATGCTTCCCTTCGCCTCGCATTGTCCCTGCTCTATCTTCTGTGACCCGTGGGGCTGTCATGCCACTCTCTAGACTTCTGGCTTGTGTCCTCCAGGGCCTTTAAGCATTCCTCGAGCCTTCTTGTTGTTTCAGTCTTGAGCCTCAATTACGCCTCAAAATGACGGGCTCTGGCCTGTTTCTGAGCTAGATGTTCATCAGCGCACCCCCTCCTCCCAAGTTCGTATTCCAGTGCTTGCATACAGGTTGCCTGATCACGTATCAAATGGTAGATGTTCGCGATTAAGGGCTCAGGTGGCTGGCTCGCCGACCTTGATAACCTTGAGGCTGTGCTAATTTCCTGGTTTCGCGTTTGTGCTTCCTGCTGGAGGTCGAGTCGAGACGAGGGGGTGGTTGCGTTGGGTAGTTCCTGCCTCCGAATTATAGAGCGTACCCGCTGTTGCGGCTCAGGATCTGGTACTTCTGTTTGAGATGCCGATTCGGAGGAGGCAGTTCCACCATCTTGGAGTGTGTTGTGGGTAATACCGTCTAATGAGGCGGGTCTACTAGTGGTCTTGGTTCTCGCCATGATTTTCTGGGTATATCACGGAGAAAAATGAACAGCAATTGTGTCCTCGGCAACGGCGCCAATGTAACGAAATAGTATGGTAGGAAATTACCTGGGTATATTTAAGCATTCTTTGATGATAGAGTCCTGACTCCAAATAAGCCTTTGTGATGGTTGGTGGGTACCTGCAAGGACTCCACCTAGGGTATTAGTATGGGTTCTAAACGATAGCAATTAGATGGGAGATATCCTACCCTGGGGAGTTGGCTGATACCCTTAAATAGGAAGTGAGGTTATCCGTTGCCATGCTCCTTCTTATTTCGGGATGTGGGTAATGGATTTAAACGTGCCCAGGAAACGATAAGTAGTGGGGAGAGTGGGCTGAGATAGTGGTTACGTGGCCAAAGTCGGATACTCCACAAATACATCAAGGTCGGAAGACCTGT
The DNA here is from genome assembly GCA_031216105.1 of Dalbergia cultrata. Classification (NCBI taxonomy): domain Eukaryota; kingdom Viridiplantae; phylum Streptophyta; class Magnoliopsida; order Fabales; family Fabaceae; genus Dalbergia; species Dalbergia cultrata. The sequence goes on along the minus strand of CM062350.1, from coordinate 25,503,307 downwards.
GGAATACGTCGAAGTTGGTATAAGCATTCACGGGGTCTGATCTTGGTTGCTTAAACCTGGATGCCCTTGCTTTCAGTTGTTGGGCTGTTGGCCCAAACCATTTTATGGGCTTCTACATCCCAGGTCGTAACAAGAACTTAGAAAGAAAATTCTTTTACAGATGCAAAAACTGACTATAGAAAATAATGCTTTTACAAAAGAAGAAGGAGGGTTTTGGTTTCTTTTGCATTCTTGATAGAGTAAGTCTTGATAAAAAAATGTTTTTTTCTTGTAAGCATTTGACATCTTTTTATACTTGATCTTCAATTTTAAACCATTGCTCCTTGATCTATTTTCCTTATGACACGAGCTGATATTCTTTTTGTGTCTTGGAAACATAATCTAGAGTACTAGCTTGGTTGTGTCAAAGTTGCTTTTGCAGTTGTAGAGACCGTTGTCAAAGGAGGTTTTTGAGTGAAGCTTCAGAAACTAATATTCACTTTTTAGATGAGGTTTTTGAACCTTTTTTTTTTTCCAGAAGTTGGGATGGTTGACTAAGTAAAAAGGCGAGATGCTGCTGTCAACCATTTTTGGGTTTTGACTTTAATTTGAAATTTGAATTTTCCCTCCCATTCTATAAAGTGTGCATGGTTTCTAAGTAAGCGTGCTTTTTGATGTGCTCTTTCAGTTTTTAATCTTTTCGTTAATCTTCATTTCTTCAATTAGAGTTTGTTGGTAATCTTATCATCACGATTGAAGACAATAAACACGACTTGCTTAAGAAAAAGATGAATTTCTTCATTGTGTATCAATTTCTTAATACGAGAGTCATATTATGAAGATCTAAACTTAGTTTCTAGCTTTGAAAACCCTTTCTTCGTATGTATAGCATACTCAAGTCCGCCTCTAGGATTATTTTTCACTTCATTTAAGTTCTGAATCTTTTTTAATGAGATTGAAAACATGATATCGTGAAAAACTTATTGATAGAACTTGTATGCTAACTAGAAAGGTCCTATTGTGTACTTCAAGAAACTCAAGTAAAAGAGAACACCTCTAACCTCTAGGTAAAAGAAAAACTTATTGGTTTTCTTATCACTCAAAACTCTATGCTGTTAACATATTTTTGAAGGGTTATAGAGCTAACACCTTTAACAATCACATTACGTACCTAAGATGTAGAAAACAAAAAAGAGAACCACCTTCGACATTATATCAATATGTGGGTATATCATTTCACACCTCTCATCAAATCACTCATAAAATCAAAAACCTCAATCAAGACTGTTTAATCTATATAAAATAGAAATGCATATCTAAAACTAGTATAAACTATCAATACACCTAATCATTATAGTGTACTTTAGATGCAACATCACCTTCCTCAATCATATCACTTCTCCACTATTGCAATCACAACCACATGAATCTTATCGATTAAATGGAGCTGCATTAGCCATGGGAGCTGCCACGTCACCGCCACCAACTCCAAGGAGAAGGGAGATCAACAACAACAATGGAAGTAGTAATGAAGTGCGAAAATTCTCAACGATGGGCATTCATTTAGCTCGGGAGTAAGAGGAGCACCAATTTTGCTGTCAAGCCAAAATTAGCGGCGAATGTGGCTGAGCTAGCGGCGGAGGAACGATGCCCCATATGCTACCTATGATAAAGTCCTGGTATCTTGTTGTTCTAGCAGCGGATCCATTGTGCTCAACTAAGAGAGAATCGAATTGTCAGGTATGGAGGTAAGAGAAATTAAAGAGATAGCTCTCGCCTTTTTTCTTTTGTCCATAATGTTTTGTAATGGATTATAAACTTTTCTTTTTTATTGATAATGGATTTTAATTGAACTTGTGTTTTGTTATGCTCGTTATTTAATTGATTGCGCATTGTCCCTCATTCATTCATTTATTTTTTAATTTTTTTGGCAAAATTTTATGCAACGCATTCAACACATCAACGTCCTTTATTTTCCTTTCAGGTGAAGAGCTGCAAGTTGAAACGTCAATGTGCAATTACGGATTTTTGCACCTGAATGTTGCAGCAGAGTTATCTTGGTGAATGTTTTTGCTTTTGTGAGTGATTTGATGAGAAGTGTGGAATGATAAACCTACATGTTGATATAATGTTGAGGGTAGTTCTCTTTTATGTGTTTTGCATCTCAAGTACTTAACGTGGGTGTCGTAGGAAAGGGGAAGAGGTGATGCAGAAGAATAAAGAATATTCTTGGAAATTTTTGTAATGGCCATTGACACGAGGAACTTGATTACAAAATTTTATTTAAGATATAGATATAGTTACAAATTTTTAAATTGTAGGGACTTAATTGAAAATTGAGTAAAATTATAGGAATTATTAGAATAATTAAACCTATTAAATTACTCTCACCCTTTACCCTATTTTTATTGTCACAGCTGCAATATCTTAATTGTTTTGCATTACATTTTATTTTATATGTGTATTATTTTACAATTCAATAAAATATAACTCAATAATATATATATATATATATATATATATATAATTAGTTTAACAAGCTCAATAAATATTCATAACTTAAAAATATTAAGGATTGATTTTATTTTATTTAAATATTTTTATTAAATAAATAAGAAATAAAAATAGTTTTATATAAACAATTTCATGTGGAAAAAAAAACCAAAAAATCCAAATATCAATTTTAGGAAGTAATTTTGATATCCTTAATTATAATTTTACTCAAAATATACTTTTATATCTACTCTATTCAAATAGTTTAATAATTTTTAATTATAATAAAAATACTTTTACAATTACATTCAAATATATCAAAAAAATTTTCTTCTGTTTCTAATTCTTTTGCTTCTGAATAATCTGAAGTTTTTCTCCCAGAAACGCATAGCAATGTTCGTCAGCTTCATTAATAGGTATAGCAACATATAAACGCATAACAACGTTTTATTTTTCTGTCTGGAAGGAATGCATGGCAACGTTTGTCAGCATTATTAATTGAGTTTGTTATTTGAACTTATAGGACGTGGGATAATGTACTGACTCATATCTCATCCAGAGATGAATCTATTTGTATAGAAGAGGGGGCTTATGCCCCTACCAAAGTTTAAATTTTTTTAGAGAATTGTTATTTTGACTCACACTTTGTGGGACATCGTGTCGACATACTCAAATTTAATATTGGATTGGGTGTGGGACCCAAATTGAGTGGGATCCACATCCAATCCAATGGTGGATATGAGTGTGTCGACACGATGTCCCATAAAATGAGTCAAAATAACATTACTCAAAATTTTATAGAAGTATGTAAATGTATGTGTGTCTATATATATATATATATATATATATATATATATATATATTGTCCCCACTATATTATTAAGTTTGATCCCACACTAAAATAAAAACTATATAAAATATCATCTTATATGTATGTAATATCTTAACTTTCATTACTGAAATATTTTAAATCCATCACTGATCTAATTTATTATTAGATGAAATATAGAATCTATTCAAATAAAATTTATATTTTATTTAATAATAAATAAGTTACTAGCTGATCCAGTGTTACTCTAAGTAAAAATAACTTTTTTTCTTATTAATTGGTACGTTACAGAATGCCTGGTCCACAGCGAAATTAAAACCCGGCTATTACTAACATTTTTTCCTCCATCACACTTGCTTTTTTCCTTTCCCTCCCTTTTCCTTCAGCTTGCTTCTCGAACCATAAAGACCAAACACATTCAAATTAACAGCATTAACAACATTCAAACAAAGAAACAACCCTGCTTCTTCCTCCCTTCTCCTCCTCACTACAACCAAAACCCCCTTTGTCTCAAAATCTCCTTCCTTCCAGAACCGCTATGTCCCTCGAAGCCCCCTTCACCACAACCGCCGCTTCAACCGCCGCCGCAGCCGCCGCCACAACCGCATCAAGACCAGTATCTCCACTCCCCCAACCACAGTCACACCCGCGCTACCCTTCACCTTTGCAGCAACAACAGCAGCAAGCACCACTCCCATTTCGTGCCCCAACCCCTCACTTGCCCAAACCCCATGACCCATCATCCCACCTCCCATTTCTTTACCCTTTCGGCGGTGGCTTCCTCCCCAAAGGTGTCAGACCCCTCGCCCCGGCCGACCACGTCAAAGGCTACCCGCCTCCTCCGCCGCCTACGGCGGCACTGGTGTACTCCCAAGGCGTTCGCGCCATGGCCTCCCCTCACTTGGAATATATCAATCATACATTGCATATGACCAGGCCGCCATCCCATTTGCAGTACCCTCACCTGTCTCACGCCCCAGCCGCCTCCAAGGGCGCCGCCGCGCACGCAAAGGTTTGAACTTCGGAGCCTCTTGGCGATTTTTGAGTCTTTCTGAATTGTGTGAATTTGGATGATGTGAGGAAAGATGAGTGAAGAATTATGTTTCTTGATTTTGGGATTGGGGAATGTAGTTCGGTTTAAGTCGTTTTACAAACTGAATTCAATGGATGTGGTGGGAAACACAAGTGAAATGGGGGGCATTGGAAGTGTGCCTTGTTGTTGTTTTGTTATCGACATCACAAGCTTCCTTTCTAAGATGACATTGTTTATTGAAGTGTAAATACAAAAGGAGAAAAAGAAAAAAATTAGGTTGGCTCAAATCAATGTTATGGTGCCAAGCGGAATGGTGTGGTTTGAAAGTGGGCCTTGTTGTTGTTATTGTTATTGTCTGCCTTCAAGATCATATTCTTCCCTTTTTAAAGATGACTTTTGTTCGTTGAAGGGAATGAAATTTGGAAATTAAATTATGGTTCTTCCTTTTCTGTCTTGACATTCTAAAGTCTAGCTTAATTTCAAATAATTGTATAAATTGGCTTGTATGTTATGGTGAACCCCAGTGTAGTGCTGTGCTGTGCTGAAATTTGCTGATATGCTGCACTTTGAAGTGTTACTTTCCCTCATTTATTTTATTTTATTTTATTTTTCTTCTGTTTTTGGTTTTGTTGTAGGGTGCTCCTCGATTTGCAGTTTCTGATGGCAATGGCTATAAAGATACAAGTACTAGGTGACAATTTTTTTTAAGAGAGATGTGTCATGTATTCATTTTAATGTTCTGTTTTGTTTCCACTTGGTACGGAAGGAGTTGAGCTGACTGCTCTCATGTGTTTTTCAGGGAAAGGAGCAGAGATGATACTTTGTCTGTTGTCAGAAATAGAAGAGTGAGCCCACATTATCTTGTTTTACATTGTATTGTAAACGTCTTACAGTGGAGTTTGTGATGAATTCAATTACTTTCCATTTGTGACAGTACGATGCTCTTCCTCTGTTTGTGTGGCTGTGTTTAATTACCTCCTGTGGCTTAAAGTCTCACTAGAATTTCGATTGCAAGTGCTTGCTTGAATTATTCTTAAAACTTGTTGGATTCTGCACTGTGCGCTTAACATGTGTTTGAAAACACACTATCATGGCATCTCTTGCACTTCATATCTATATTTATTGTCTCCTAATCTTTAATTTCTTTCAATGTTGCACTACTTTTCTTCATAAACTTTCAGAGGTTATGCACCTCGTACCCTTGCAGTTCTTTACACTACAAAGCACTCTTTTCCCTCTCTCCCCTCCAAAATCCAAACTCATTGACATTCAGCGTCCAAAAATTATTCTTTAAGGTGCTACGGATGTTGTTTTCATTTTCTCCTGTGATTTTATAGATATGATAAAGAACTGCAACAACAGCTATTCACCTTAAATTCACTCTCCTAGTTGAATTCTATAAGTTTTCATTTGGTCTTCTTTCATCCTTTTTCTCACAGGGAGAGAGGGCTATAGCAAGGAGAGTAGTGAAGTAATTGAGATAGATGATTCATTATTCATTAATCATTACTGAGAGATTAAATTAAAGCTCAATAGATAATTGTATTTTCTTTCTAGTTAGAGGTGGCCTCAATTAAGAATTAGACTTGTGTAAAACATAGAGGTACTAGGTCATTCATGAATCTGAATTTACAGGATGCAGAGAGGGATGAAGGATTATCATATAAGTCATAAGATGTGATAGAAAAGGCTTGATTTGTCTTTAATACTCTGGAAGCTTTTTTGACTATAAGGTTTAAAGGTTTTGGATGAAAAGGAGAGGTCAAGATTTTGTGGAGCTGTGCAGTGTTTGGAATCTGTGGTGCATTTTCCAAGAGAGAAATGCTCAGATTTTATAAAGTGTTTCAATGTCTTTAGATGTGTTGTGGGATAGAATAAGGTTCCGGACTTCTCTATGGATTGAAACTCTACTACAAGATAACAGTAAGAATTCTAGCATCTGAAGAGGCCAATTAAACTAAAGTCAAATAAGAAAAACTTGAAATATTTGGAAACTATTTTACTGATTCTAATGAACAAAAATGCTTCCTCTTATAGAGGGATTACAGTGAGTGAATAAGGAAGGATCTTCTGGTCATAATAAACTACCTAAAATAGGCTAAGCCAAGAAAGGAAATAAAATAATAGTAGAATCAATCCTATTAACATAAATAATTAGGGAATTAAATTAGACTTAATGTCCTCTCTGATACCCTATTGGCCCGCCCCCTTAAGCTGGCTTGAAGATATCCTCTATTGACAGCTTGCTTATTATGCCATCAAAGGTCTTCTTGGGTAATCATTTGGTTAAAATATCTGCTGATTGTTCTGTAGTAGGAACATAAGAAAGACAGATCTTTCCTCTTCAATCTTTTCCTTTATAAATTGTTTGTCAACTTCCAGATGTTTGGTTTTGTCATGTAGTACCGAAATTATGGGCAATGGACATTGTGGATTTGTTGTCACATACAACCTTATTTGTGGGGAATTAGGGCCCTTTAACTCTTGTGATAGTTTCTCTCCCCACAATGCTTCACAAATTCCATGAGCCACTACTCTAAACTCAGCTTCTGCACCACTCCTTTCCACAACATTTGGTTTTGTGCTCCTTCAACTAATTCTCCAACAAAGTTACAATAGCCTGATGTTGATCTCGGTCCATGACACTCCCAGCCCAATTTGCATCTGCATAGGCTTCTACATGAAGTTGCTCACTGTTTTTGTAGAGTAATCCCTTCCTAGGTGACCCCATCAAATATCTCAGGATCTTGAAAACTGCTTCCATGTGTTTAAGGCTTGGTGAATGCAAAAGCTGGCTCACCATGCTCACGGCAAAGGCTATGTCTAGCATGTGTGAGATAGATAGATAGATAGATTAGCCTCCCAACCAATTGCTACTACCTTCATTTGTCCACTACATTTTTTGGTTTGGCTGGCTACAATTTTATGTTGGGCTCCATGGGCGTTTTGATAACTCCCCACCCAAGTAATCTTGTCTCCTTTAAAGGATCCAAGATGTACTTTCGTTGGTTCGTTAAAATACCTTCTTTGGACCTGGAAAATTCAATTAAGAAAGTATTTCGATGGGCCAAGTTCCTTGATTTGAAAGGCTTTGGCAAGCATCTCCTTTAGGTTTTTGAGCTCCAAGCTATCATCACCTATCAAGATAATGCCATCCACATAGACAATCAATATGGCAATACTATTATCTGCTGAATGTTTGGAGAATAGTGTGATAGGCTGCTATTAGGAAAAAACACACACGCACACACACAAGTACTTAGGGAAATTACCTTCAAACTTAATGGCACGGGCTACCTTAGGGTATGTTTACTTCTTATTTTGCTAATGCCATTCTGTTGGGGTGTATTTGGGCATGTAGATTGATGCTGAATATCTTTAATTTGAAGGAATGCATGAAGATTCTTATTCAAATATTCAGTGCCATTGTCACTTCTCAGAATGGAAATTTTTGCATTAAACTGTGTTTCTATCATCTGTGAAAAACATTTAAATTACATTTTTAATGCATAAGATAGATCCAACATAACTGTGTGTGATCATTAATGAAGGTTACAAACCATCATTTTCAAATTGAGTTTTAATTTTTATGGACCCCATACATCACTGTGGATCAACGAAAAGGTTTAGATGCATGATAAGGCTGAGAGTGATAAGGAACTCTACGACTTTTAGCAAGGACACAACTTTCATATTCAAAAGAGAAACAATCAACATTTTTAAATAAACTTGGAAACATGTTTTTAAGATACTGGAAATTGGGATGCCCTAGTCTATTTTGCCAGAGCATTATTTGGTCCCTCATAGGGGTAGAACTTATACCATTATATCCTTGAGCTATTTTATTCTCGGAAGCATTCTCAAGGTAGAAGAGTCCATGCTTCATCTTAGCATTGCCAATCATCTTCCCCAAAGTCCAGTCCTGAAAAATAAAATGAGTGTTAAAGAACTTCACAATGTAGTTTGAATCCTTGCAGATTTTACTAATAGAGAGAAGATTACAAGAAAGTTTTGGTACATGGAGATTATTTGGTCCCTCAGAGGTAGAACTTATACTACTAAACCCTTGAACTATTTTATTCTCGGAAGTATTCTCAAGGTAATAAAGTCCATGCTCCATCTTAGCACTACCAATCATCTTCCTGGAAGTCCAGTTCGCAAAAATATGAGTGTTGTTGATGCGGTTTATCTTCTATATTATCTGTTAGAAGATTAGATTAGTTAGTTAAAGATTATCTTATCATATCTCCTCATGATAGTCATTGGGTTGTTATGGTTCGAATCTTGAGGTATGTCAAGGGTTCTATCGAAAAGGGATTAGTGCATGCTAATTAGGGACATACAGATCTCGTTGCTTATGCAGATGCTGATTGGGAGGGATCTCCTAGTGATAGGAGATCGACATCATGATATTGGGTTCTTCTTAGTAGTAATATTATCTCATGGAAGAGGAAGAAGTGAAATGTAGTAGCAAGATCCAATGCAGAAGCAGAGTATCGTGTTATGGCTCTCACAGTGTGTGAGCTTATTTGGGTGAAACAGTCAATTTAGGGGTTGAAGTTCTGTGAGGTTGGAACCATCAAGCTCATTTGTGACAATCAAACAGCATTACACATTGCCTCCAATCCAATGTTTCATGAGCGCTCCAAGCATATAGAAATTGATTGTCATTTCATTCGGGAAAAAGATTGTCTCTAGAGAAGTTGCCTTATCCTTTGTGTATTCTCATGATCAATTGATTGATATCTTCACTAAGTCTTTGCACAGACTTAGGGTAGCATACATTTGTAACAAGCTTGATGCATATGACATATATGCACTGGCTCGAGGGGGAGTGTTATTATGGTTTATCTTGTATATTATATGTTTGAAGATTAGATTAGATCAGTTAGTTAAAGATTATCTAATCATATGCCTAAATTTGTGGGATTCTTCTTCTTGTACATTATGCATATATCTCTTGCTTAGTGCTAATGAAACTCAAGTAAAATTTAGTCAATCTCTTTCCAATAGTGTCACTTAAGAATAATGATAGTATATTATGATAAAAACTTGACTTTGTTTTGTGAATTACTTAAGTTCTCAATGACTTAATAGCACTCTATATATACACAACCAATGATGACTACAATAATCATCTACAATAAATAAGAATGTATGTGTCCTATGAGAGCTAGTTCCTATGTACATGTATGCTCTAAATACATTGAAAGGAATTAATATTTCTATTTCTAACACTCCCCCTCAAGCTGGAGCATATAAATCAAATGCTCCAAGCTTGCTACAAATATATTGAATTCGTAGTCCTCTAAGAGATTTCATTAATTATCTGCTAACTGTTCATTAGAACTAATAGATTCAGTGACCACTTCTTTTGAGATGACTTTCTCTTGAACAAAATGACAATCTATTTCAATATGCTTGGTTTTGTCGTGAAACATTGGATTAGAGGCTATGTGAAGAGTTGCTTGATTATCACAACACAACTTCATTTCTTGAAGGTTTCCAAATTTCAATTCTTGAAGTTGTTGGATCCAAATTATTTCACAAGTGGTTGTAGCCATATCTCGATACTCGGCTTTTGCACTAGAATGTGCCATGATATTCCACAAAACAATATTTCCACCAACAAATACACAATTTCGAGTGGTAGACCGTCTATCAATAGGGGAGCTTGCCCAATCTGCATTACAATTGCCAATTATATGGGAGTTCGCTTTATCTTCATATATCAATCCTTGTGCAGGAAATTTCTTAACATTTCTCAGAATCCTCATTACTGCATCCCAGTGATTTGTGTGAGGAGATTGCATAAATTGACTCACTACTCCAACAACAAAGGCAATATTTGGTCTAATAATAGTTAGGTATATAAGCTTCCCAACCAATCTTCGATATCTTTAATGATCTGAGCATGGATCCCCCTGATTTGGAAGCAGTTTAAGATTTGGATCCATAGGACTATCAATAGGTCTACAATCCAAGGTTGTCAAGAGTGCGTGCAAGAATGCAGGAGCGCACACTCTAACAAATCTAGAAGGCTTTGCCATGCTCGTTCTTGCTATCAGGCACAGTTTTGGCTGTCGGCGATGGAGCGTCGTGCAATAATGTCGGAGCGCTAGGAGCGGCCGCTCTTAGCCTGTTGAGCGCTCCTACGTTGGCCCAAAATTTTGGAGCCCAACCCGGCCCAATTCTCCTTAAAAAACACCTTAACATGCCTCTGCCCAGCATTCTCTCCATAGATCTCTTTTGCTCAATCTCTCCCATTCACTCTATCACCTGCTTTGTGCTGATTCGTCCCTAAAGCTGTTGCCAGTGTTGCGTTGCCATTGCCTTCGACTATCATGTCACCAATTGCGCCGCCTTCTGCCGTTGTCTTCTCCGTCAGCGTCAAGATCGGGTTCTACTTCTTTTGCTTCGTGTCTTCTTCGTGTTCCCTGAGTGGCTGAGTCCGTGAGTGGTGGTGGTTGGTGAGTGTTTTGCTTCTACTACTCTGTTTTTCACTTTGTTAATCTTCTTTTTGCTGGTTATTTTTTTTTCCCTGATCAGGAGACTTTTCTTTATGTATTACAAATTTACAATAGGTGTTATTTGAAAAAAAAAAGTGTCAAGCGGAGGAGCTAGTCAAAATTATAGGACTCCTGTTGACACTCAATCTGGGAGGATTGTTGGGAGTGGAGCTGAAAATGTAGGAAGTAAGAAAGTGAATAAGAATGCTAGTGGAAATAAGAGTGATGTGGCTTGGAGTTATGGAACTTGTGTTGATGGAAATTCAAGGAAAATAAAATGCAATTTTTGTGGACATACATTTAATGGAAGCATTTAAAGATTGAAACATCATTTTGTTGGAACTTGTTTGATATTGCACCTTGCATGGCCATTATTGATGATGTGAGGAAACATGTTTGATATTGTATTTGGATTGTAACAAAATTTGATTAAAAAAAAAAAACGACAACTGGAAGGAGGAGCAAGCAACAAAGACGTGAGGAGGAGGATTCTGTTGGCAAAAAAAAAAAGGGAAAGAAGTGGAGACACTTGGAAACCTTTTCAAGAAAAAGGTTATTACCACTCAAGCCACCACCAACACCATATTTAAGAAGAATTTGAGGGAAGAAGCATGCCTAGAAATTGCTTCTTTTTTACCTTTTAATGTGGCAAAGAGTGAAGAATTTGGTAAGATGTTTGACAAGGTTGCTCGGCATGGCTTAGGATTTAAGCTGCGTTCTTATAATGAATTAAGAGTCACATACTTGAAGCAAAAAGTAGATTTCACAATGGAATCACTAGAAGAACATAAAGCTGTTTGGAAGAAGGTGGGATGTACTATCATGACTGATGGGTGGACAGATAAGAGAAGACGGGCTATATTGAATTTCCTGGCAAATAACCCTAAGGGAACTGTTGTTTTGAAGTTTGTTGATGCCTCTCATATTTCCAAAACTGTTGATAGGATATGTCAAATGATAGATGATGTTGTTGAGGAGGTTGGTGAAGAGGATGTTGTCCAGATTGTTACGGACAATGTAGCTAACTACAAAGCTACTGGAGAGATGTTGATGCAAAAAAGAAAAAAAGCTTTATTGGACACTTTTATGCTGCTCATTGCGTTGACTTGATGTTGGAGGACTTGATGTTGGAGGACTTTGAAAAGAAGTTGGAGCTATACAAGGAGACAATTTATAAGACAAGGAAAATTACAACTTATATCTATTCAAGAACACTTCTCATTTCCTTGTTGCAACATCACACCAAAAGGGCATATTTTGTGAGACCGGGCATAACTCGCCTCCCTGAGAAGAAAGGTGCATTGTTAAGAATGTTTACTTCTAGTGAATGGAAGTCAAGCAAGTTTGCAAAGACAAAGGATGGGAAGTTGGTTGACAATGTTGTTTTGGATAGGGTATTTTGGAGAGATATTGTTCTTTGCTTAAGGGTTGGTTATCCTCTTCTTCATGTGCTTAGTTTAGTAGATTCAGATGACAAGCCTGCCATGGGGCATATCTATGAGGAAATGGATCGAGCTAAAGAGAAAATCCAAAAAGCCTTTCAAGGTGTTCAGAAGAGGTAAACTACAATAGTCTTGCATTCTTTAGTAGTTTATTTTAAATTAGGAATTTAGGATATTATTGTCTTTGTTAGCTAATTCAATTTTTGTATTCTCTAGTTATATGCCATTTTGGAAAATCATTGGTGCAAGATGGGATAGCCAACTTCATAGGCCTTTGCATGCTACTGGCTACTACTTGAATCCTCAATTGCATCATAGTGATGGACTTAAAATAGATTATGAAGTTGAAAAAGGGCTATATGATCGCTTGGAAAGAATTCTAGGAAGCTTCGTGGAAATAACCAAAATTAATGCTCAACTTGAAAACTTCAAGAGTCGAGCAAAGTTTTTTGGGAGGAAAATAGCCAAGGTTGCTCTTAAGACCAAAACTGCAGCACAATGCTGGGATTCTTATGGGGATGAGCACCTGGAGCTCCAAAGATTTGCCATTCGTGTGTTGAGCTTGACGTGTAGTTTTTCAGGATGTGAGCATAATTGGAGTGCATTTGAGATGGTAAATTATTACCTTGACACTTATTTATATGATTCGTATTTCATTTTAGAATTAGTTTTCCAATTGCTATATGTTAAATTCTTTGTATTTTTTAGGTCCACACCAAGAGGAGAAATAGTTTGAAATGGAAAATGATGAATGATGTTGTGTTTGTAATGGCTAATTCTAGACTGCCCAAGAAGAAGCAATCTAGAAAACCTGTTGAGTATGACATTGATGATTTGGATTCGGATGAAGAATGGATTGTGGAAGATGAAGAAGGATTGGATGGTATGGAGGATTTGGACATCCCGAATGATCTTAACTTGGTCCCTGAAGGAGATGGTGGTAGAGTAGGTGGCCTTTCAAATGATTTGGAAATTTTTGATCTGGACGATGATGACTTTGATGATCTTCTTCAAAGAGGGGGCAATGAAGATGGAGATCACATAGAGGATGATGAATATGATGATCATAATCTCGTGGATTTACTTTAGATGTCATTGAATTCTAGTACTTGGATTTGAGTTGTGCTCTTTAATGTGTTAGTTTTAAATTATATAAAAAACATATAGTTTATTTGTAACTTTATGCCTTTTTGATTGAAGTTTGAAGTAGTAGTGCATTATTATGTTGATTATGACTAATTTTGCATATTTGTGTTGTCATATATATATATATATATATATATATATATATGTATGTATGTATGTATGGAACTATCTATTCTGGTAGGAACTTCCGTTCCGTGCTTTGTTCCTACACTTTTTGTTCTTGTATCCTTTTACCGTTCCTACGTAAGAGCTCGCTCCTGACATATTTGGTTAGAAGTTTGGAACCCAAGGACAGAACTACCTTCGGAGGACACTGTTGCACTGCTTGGTTTCACTTCCTCCTGGCTAAACAACAATTGTGTGTCGATGGGTGTATACTATTAAATTCGACCCGAATGGACAAATTGACCAACTTAAGGCTCATCTTGTGGCCTAAGGATATACACAAAACTATGGTCTTGACTATGGAGACTTATTCTTGTGAAAAGTACCTCTATACGTCTTTTTCTTGCCATGGCTACTATTCATCATTGGCCACTGTATCAATTGGATATTAAGAATGCACTCTTTCTGAAGAAGTTTACATGGAGCAACTGTCTGGCTTTGTTGCTCAGGTGGACTTTGGATTAGTATGTAAGCTAAGATGTTCTCTTTGTGGACTAAACAAGACACCCAGAAGTTGGTTTGGTAAGTTTGGCTCCATTGTCCAAGGTTTTGTAACACTTGTTTAGCCATTTTCAAACCAAAGACTTGGAGAAGTTAAGATACTTCCTTGGTATTGAGGTTGCCCGATCAAATAGTGGAATTTCTATCTCACAAAGGAAGTATACATTAGATATACTTAAGGAGACTGGCATGCTAGATTGTAGCAAGGTTGTTAGGAGCGAGCTCCTATGTAGGAACGGTAAAAGATACAAGAATGAAAAGCATAGGAATAGAGCACAAAACGGAAGTTTCTACTAGAATATATAGTTCCATTCATACAAATATATATATGATAACACAAATATGCAAAATTGGTCATAATTAACATAATAATGCACTACTACTTCAAATCTTCAATTAAAAAGGCATAAAGTCACAAACAAACAATAAGTTTTTGACATAATTTGAAACTAACACATTAAAGAACACAACTCAAATCCAAGTACTAGAATTAAATGACATCTAAAGTAAATCCATGGGATTATGATCATCATATTCATCATCTTCTATGTGATCTCCTCCATCTTCATTGCCCCCTCTTAGAAGAAGATCATCATTGTCTAGATCAAGAATTTCCAAATCATGTGAAGGGCCACCAACTCTACCACCATCTCCTTCAGGGGCCAAGTTAAGATCATTCGGGATGTCCAAATCCTCCATACCATCCAATCCTTCTTCATCTTCCACAATCCATTCTTCATTCGAATCCAAATCATCAATGTCATACTCAACAGGTTTTTAGATTTCTTCTTCTTGGCCAGTCTAGAATTAGCCATTACAAACACAACATCATTCATCGTTTTCTGTTTCAAATGATTTCTCCTCTTGGTGTGGACCTAAAAAATACAAAGAATTTAACATATAGCAATTGGAAAACTAATTCTAAAATGAAATATGAAGCATATAAATAAGTGTCAAGGTAATAATTTACCATCTCAAATGCACTCCAGTTATGCTCACATCCTGAAGAACTGCATATCAAGCTCAACATACGAATGACAAATCTTTGGAGCTTTGGGTGCTCATCCTCATAAGAATCCCAACATTGTGCTGGAGTTTTGGTCTTAAGAGTAGCCTTGGCTACTTTCCTCCAAAAAAACTTTGCTCGACTCTTGAAGTCTTCAAGTTGAGCATCAATCTTGGTTATTTCCATGGAGCTTCCCACAATTCTTTCCAAGAAATCATATAGCCCTTTTTTAACTTCATAACCTATTTTAAATCCGTCACTACAATGGAATTGAGGATTCAAGTAGTAACTAGTAGCATGCAAAGGCCTATGAAGTTGGCTATCCCATCTTGCATCAATGATTTCCCACAATGGCATATAACTAGAGAATACAAAAATTGAATTAGCTAACAAAGACAATAATATCCTAAATTCCTAATTTAAAATAAACTACTAGAGAATGCAAGACTATTGTAGTTTACCTCTGTTGAACACCTTGAAAGGCTTTTTGGATTTTCTCTTTAGCTTAATCCATTTCCTCGTAGATATACCCTATGGCAGGCTGCTCATTCAAATCCACTAAACTAAGCACATGAAGAAGAGGATAGGCACCCCTCAAGCAAAGAACAATATCTCTCCAAAATAGCCTATCCAAAACAACATTGTCAACCAACTTCCCATCCTTTGTCTTTGCAAACTTGCTTGACTTCCATTCATTAGAAGTAAACATTCTTAATCATGCACCTTTCTTCTCATGGAGACAACCCAATGCGTGGTAGGATGTAGCAAAGCGAGTTATGTTCGGTCTCAATCTGATCCTTTGGTTTGATGTTGCAACAAGGAAATGACAAGTGTTCTTGAATAGATATAAGTTGTAATTTTCCTTGCCTTATAAATTGTCTCCTTGTGTAGCTCCAATTTCTTTTCAAAGTCCTCCAACATCAAGTTAATGCAATGAGCAGCACAAGGTGTCCAACAAAGCTTTTTTCTTTGTGTCAACATCTCTCTAGCAACTTTGTCGTTAGCTGCATTGTCGGTGACAACCTGGACAACATCCTCTTCACCAACCTCCTCAACAATATCATCATTTGAAACATCCTATCAGCAGTTTTGGAAATATGAGAGGCATCAACAAACTTCAAAAACACAGTTCCCTTAGGGCTATTTGCTAGGAAATTCAATATAGTCCGTCTTCTTTTATCCATCCATCCATCAGTCATGATAGTGCATCCCACCTTCTTCCAAATAGCTTTATGTTCTTCTAGTGATTCCATTGTGAAATCTACTTTTTGCTTCAAGTATTTGACTCTTAATTCATTATAAGAAGGTGGCTTAAATCCTAAGACATGCAAAGCAACCTTTTCAAACATCTTACCAAATTCTTCACTGGTTGCCACGTTAAAAGGTATGGCATTATTGTAGAAAAAGGAAACTTCTTCCCTCAAATTCTTCTTAAATATGGTATTGATGGTGGTTTGAGTGGTAACAACCTTTCTCTTGAAAAGGTTTCCAGGTGTCTCCACTTCTTTGCCTTTTATTTTTTCACCAATAGAATCCTCCTCTTTATCATCTTTGTTGCTTGCTCCTCCTTCTTCCAATTGTCTTTTCTTTTTTCATCAAAGTTTGTTACAATAAATATAAAATATCAAACATTTGTTTCCTCACATCATCCGTAACTGCCATGCAAGGTGCAACATCTTTTTGTTTTCCAGCCAAATGATGTTTCAATCTATAAATGCTTCCATTAGCACAATTCCTTGGCTGTAGAATAGCACATGTAATTGCTACCTATATCCTCTGTTTAGTTCATCAGCCACGTCATCACCATAGACTTTTCAGTATCCCACACAGTATATTGTGGGTTAGTTGGGCTGGGGTCGTTCTCCGATGAGGTATTTGAGCTTTCCTATGCCATGGATGTACATTTGAACCATTTGGGACAACCAGAAGTAGTTTTTCCCATTGTGTCTAAATGTGGTGATCTAAATTGAGTGGGAGTCCCCAAACAGTGCACCCTCTGCTCAGATTTATGATGGATCAAATATGTGGGAGTGTTGTGCTCCTTTTTCTGGTCATCGCCAGTGTCTGAGGAACTGTCAGCCATGGCTACAAATCAGAGGTGTGCACAGACGTCTTGCTCTGATGCCAACTTGAAATATTTGGAAAATCCTTTTCTGCTTCTAAAATACAGAACTGCTTCCTCTTTATAGGGGGATTACAGTGAGTCAATAACTACAATTAACGGAATCACTACCCTCAAAGAAGGAAAGATTTTCTGGTCATAATAAACAATCTAAAATAGGCTAAGCTAAGAAAGGAAACAAAATAATAATACAATAAATCCTATTTACAGAAATAATTAGGGAATCAAATCAGACTTAATGCCCTCTCTGATATCCTGTTGCCAGAAAAAATGATTGAATGAGTTTTAGATTAAACTAAATTCTAAGCCTCTAGTTTATTAGCACAGCTGAATAAGTTCATGATATAAAAAACAAATTGAAAAACCCTAAAACCCATTTGTATATTGCATTCAACCTTGACAGTGTGTGAATAAATATTCAAATGGACGAGTAACTTCTAAATAAAATATAGACTGATGATTTTTGTTCGGAATTTTATGGTATTGATGGTTGTGAGATATGACAATGAGTTAGTTCCTTGAGATAAATGTGGTAGCTTTATCAAGTGGTATATTTCTATTTTGTTTTGGTAATTATGTTATATTTCAAATTTTTAGGTCAGAATAACGGAGGATGCTTCTCTGTATGCACTTTGTAGATCATGGTTGAGCAATGGTATAAAAGAAGAAAGCCAGGTTTGAGTTGTATCTTGGTACTTCCTGTTTTTGAGTTCAAGCATTTAATAATGACTTAAACTAACTGTCTGATGCAAGTCTTATACCAAAAATAAAAATCTTATGTAAGTCTATTGTCATCATAATTTATTTCACTTTGATGAAATTATGCTAACTGCATGTATGTTTTGATGATTTATTAAGCAGCATCAACTTTTGCCACACTTTAGCTATAATTGAACTGCCTGTAGTGCTATCAAATTACTGCTAGTATATAAGTTCAAGTTGAGGAGGCTTGATAAATGTTTTGGTTGTATCCTATCCTCCATACAATGACAGCTCACACAACAAATATTGGATTTGAATTAAATTATTAATATTTGAAAGTTATACAGAATACTTAATTGGTCTTAATATGTGAAGATGCATGATATTTTCTATAATTTGGCATCTTTGCAAATGAGAGAAATGGGTTGTCTTTTAAGAGTTAGAATAGAAATTAGTTTCCATTTGCTTGTTTAAGTGCTTCTTCTGTGGAATGCACTGCGTCAGGTAGTACTGTGTTGCAAATTAAATGAGGCTATGGACCTGGGTCTGGTTTCCCAGGTTACAAGTTGAGTTGGATTGTGCTGTGTGGGTTTACAGCCTGTTTGGAATGTACAAAGTTGATAGGATTGAATTCAATTCTATCTTGAATTACTATGCTTGGAATAAAACAGTAAATAAGAGAACTGAATTCAATAACATGATTTAGAATGTCTGTGAAAATGAATTGAATTATTTATCTTCGCAATTTTGCCCTTCATTAATGAATGGGTTTTTGGGAGAATGAGAAAGAAACAGATAGATAATGTATTTTAGGTATATCAATTTTTAGACCCAAATCATGTTGTAAATTGGAGTGCGAATAATATGGCAATTCTGTTTGTAGTCTCTCCCTTTGTAGTTTTGCTGTGGTATTAAAGGATTACAATGTTATGATGGACTCAATCTTGGAGGATGAATGTTTTATATGGATTGGTTAATTTTATTGTGTTATTTATTTGTTATCTTGTATTTTATTGTACATTGCAGCCACAGCAGAAAGATGTAATGCAGGCACTTCCCAAACCATTGCCTGCATCTATGGTAGCTAGTTATATGTCCAAGAAAGAAGATGAAAAAGACAAAGATGAGCAGGAAGAGGTTGGGTTTTTGGGTTTATTGTCTACATATTATAGCAATCAAACAACTTGTGAAAGTGAAATATGTATTTACATGGAAACTAACCATTTCTTGAACACTTGTTTCATGAAATAATATTTATGGGATACTGCAGTCCTCTTGCAGATTTTTTTTTTCTGAGTAATGCTTCTGTTGAAAACAGTTGCTTTACTTCAATTCTATTTCAAGATTTTGATCCTATTAATCCCTATCAACTGATCGTATCTACTTTCAGGATGAGAAGTCTGTTGATCACTTATCACCACAAAATCTATTGAAAAGACATATCAAACGAGCTAAAAGGGTCAGGGCACGGTAATCTTTTTTCCTTTCACTTCTGGTTTATTAATTCATCATCTACTTTTATCACGTGCTCTGCATATTGCATGACTGAGTTGACACTCGACATTGCATCATAAGTAACGTACATCTTACAGAAGGTTGTAGATTAAACCATATAGTTTGTGTGAAATTGTGAATCTATACTAAGGCAATAGTTAATGATCCTAATCCTTGAGTTGGTAAATGGGCTCAAGATCTTTGGAGGTCCGTGTTGTTGATATCATAGTCAACGCCATTATTTCTTTTTGTAATAACTGTCGTTCATAGCGTTTGAAATATGCCAGGAAACTGGAAACCCAGAAAGAAGTAAAGAGTTACTTAAATCTGGCAAAGTATTTGCTAAAAGCATCTGGTTTTCCAATTAATTTGATATAAATCAAAGTTTAAATGTTATTCCATCAAGGATTTATTCACTTCATATTTATCAACTTATGAATATTAATGCATTTATCTACATGTGGCTTATGTAGTTTGTACAGATTGTTTGTCGGTTCTTCGTCCATAAGCTATAATAGAACACCCCATCAAAGTAGTTCTAAAAATAGTGATGCATCACTGAATTGGTATAGAGCTTCTTGTTTCTTCTGGCCAACGTATTAAATACAACTTATGCGCTATTTCCACCTTTAATTGCATATGTCCCCTAGGGTCCATGTTAACAAAGATGCAATAAAGGCTTAAATTAAATTTGTGATGATCTCCTAGGGCGTAATGGGGACACTTGATCATTCTTAATTATTGTTGTTGTTGTGATAATATCCTGTTACCTTAATGACATACATAAGACTAGTCATTACATATTGACCCTGTAGAATTTATTCATTTGTATTTAAATCACTCAATTGGCACTTTCAGAGTGCTAACTTGTTTGTCATAGTTCTAATGCAGTGTTAAAATGTTTTTAATTTTGACCCACTGTTTGTGTAAAACTTAGCTGACCTCACTTAGTGGGACAAGATTTGACCCTTTTTGATATTGTATCTATGTAAAATTTCTTCATCCTATCTTCTAATTATGTATTGGCAAATTATTAAATGAGTTTGACAATTACAATACAATTACTGCCATGGAAGCTTAACTCATTTAATAACGTGTTTCCAGTGCTAAGTAATTTGAATTTATTCCCTTCTCTGGTTTCTCTATATCAGCACATATTTGTACTTAAATTGTCTTCATAAGCTGGGTGATGGTGAAATGCTGAATCATCTTGAGATTTGGAGCTATAACTTCTACATCAACTTCTATGACTGTCAACTTATTTTTGTCATAATCTTTTAATTGCAATATTGATTTTTCAGGCAACATAAACAATTAAGGATTGTCCCATTAGGTGTGGTTGACCATATAGATCTGACTACCATAGTATCTTATCGCAAATAATGTCTATACTCAAGCCATTAAAATATTGGTCTTTCAGGCATAGGCATATTTTTTGTGCTTTCCATTTTGATCCTCCTCCACTGGAGCAATGACTGCCCTCAGATTGTATCATAGTGTGCGGTGTGATCCCAAAATAAATTATAGTTTTAGAAAGCATTCAGGCTCCTATATTCTTTTATGATAAACCATAGTTCAGGATGCAATAAATATCATGTGAACAATGCTGTAATTCCTGTCCTGTGCTGCTTGTAGATTAAGGGAAGAACGGTTACAACGCATCACAAGGTACAGAAGTAGGCTTAGGCTTTTGCTTCCTCCACCAGCTGAACAGTTGAGAAATGATACAGCTGCTGGTAATTGACCTTGCTGACTCTACAGAAGTCAGGGTTATTATTGGGTGACTCCAATAGGGTTGTAGTTAATTTAATATCACGTTCTTGGTTCCTTCAAGAGTGGAGACTACATAATGGTGAGGTGGGGGTTAATGATTCTGTTACAAGTGCATGATGGACTTTCTGTAGTTAATTTGGTTCTTTACATTATACTCCAAAGGCAAGATATGTTCTCCGTAGCAGCAAATTGTGAAAGTCTAACTGAAAAATGGACGAAGATTTTTCAGCTTTTCTGTAGAAATTTTACTGTGACTGGTGAATCTGAAATCTCATTTGGGACAGGACATGCCTGTTTTCCCCTAGGTGATTGTAACTGTCTTGTTTTTTTTTTTGGGGATCATGATCAATTTAGTAGAGTATTTACATCTTGCTCCAATGCCTTTTAATGATTTAATCACTTTTTGGTTTACTTGTATGATGTTTTCAAGTTACGCATGCTCCTCTCCCCTCCCTTAACCCTTCTGTCTGAAAATGAACAAGAAAAGGTGAAAAAAAATAAAGTGGGTTGGGCCAACCAACTTTCTATATTAATGAAAGAATGTTGCATAAGTAGCTTTAGTGTCAATGAAATACACCTAGAAAAGTATCTTTGTTTTTTTAAAAATGTTATTTGTACTCACAACTTATACAATATTGTGTCAATACATTTTCATTTATTCTAGGATGAGATATGAATCTCATTTAGTTTGGGTCCAACATCTCATTTAAGGGTATATGAGAGTGTGTTGGTATGGTATTTCACATATTATGAGTATAAATAATATGACTTTTGTTTTATTGGTCGTATAAAAATAGCCATGAGGCATGAGCCATAGTGACTATAGTGTGTCCTCATTTTCTCCACCAACTCTTTACTCACCTCATTTCTTCCCCTGGCCCAAAGAATGGAAAGCTACAATGTAACGTCTAATAATAATTATTAAAGTTAAACATTGGTGTCCAATGTATCACATGCTTCAAAGTATCGTTTTTTCCCCAGGGTAATAACGTAATAGAATTTCAATGCAGAGTTATGGCTAATTTTTAATGGGTTCTGTGTTTTGGCATTTTGATACTAGGTCTGGTTTGGTTTTGCATTTTGAGTATGGATTCTGCTTGGCTCCTCTTGTTTGGTGTTTTGAGCATTTTTATACTTACCTAAAAGAAAATAACGTAATAGAATTGTGCTCTTCGAATTAAACAATATAGCTTTAAAAAAATTTCAATTTAACTTTAATGAATTGTTAGTGTGAATTATTTTGATATGATTATTTAATTATGTATTGTTTAATCCACAAAAGTATTTGATTTCTATCATATTACTTTAAAAGTTACATAACAAATAGTATATAAAAGTGTACAATTCTTTTACAATATATCAAAACTAATCTCAGAATTTTACGATACTCAAGAATAAAATGGCATGTCAGTTAATTTTACTTGATTTTAAAAATACACCCGCATTAGATTGAACTAGTGACACCTACACTTGTGTTTTAGTTTATGCTCGTAAAAGGAAGTTGACTTATTGTAGTTGGCTGCACTAATTTGCAAATACAACGAGCTTGACAAATCAAACTCGGTCTCAAACTCACAATCCATAGGTCAATGATCACCTTTTATATGGCTTTTAAAGTAAAATACATGTTGGAGTCATTTTCGTTTCCCATGTGGAATCTGAATTGTGCTCCTTTTGCAGCCATAAGGCATTATGGAGGCTGAGGTAGGTAATGGAAATTCAATTCTCGATGAGGGCGACAAAAAGAAAAAAAAAAAGGGCCAATTTATCTCCTAATGTTTTTAATCAAAGACTAAATTTAACCGTGACTCAGCAATTTCTCCACCTTAGCCTGCTTGGTCAGATGTGGGGATTGAAGGATTTGCCAAACAAAACCATAATTAAATAGATCAATTTTATTGCTATAGTCAGATTCTGAGTCTTGAAAATGAAAAAAAATGCTTATTGGCAAACCTTTAATCCCCTTTGAAGGATATGCTTATAGTCAGATTTTGGGTCGAGTTTGATTAGTCAGATTCGTGATAAGAAAGTCCGAATACCAATTATTTCATGTAGAGAAAAAAATGATCAATTTCAATTTTCAAGTGCGATACTTGAAGGTAGAACCCCAAAAATGAATGTCTTATGAGAGAAAAAGTGGTGGAGTGGATACCTCTGCATAAAGAATAATAAATATAAAAAGTGCAATAGGAAGTTTCATGAAGTAAAGAAGAAAGCACATACACATACCGCCACCGCCACCACCAAAGATTTCATCTTGTGCTAAGAAAATATTTTCATGCTTTGGTCATGATAGATATAATTATTATACTAATCATGTACACAATGACACCGTCACTACGCAACCACTACCATTTGAATTTTGATTATAATGTTTAATTCTGTCTGCTTCAATCAAAATTCCACTAATGAATCATTAGTTGTTTTCCCTTTTGACGTTTTCCTCTAAATTCAGCAGATAAGAATGAGATTTCATTTGAAAGGTGTCTCAAAGTCAAAAAGTATTTTTATTTTTTATTTTTTAAAATTTTCCATATCTCAACGCTTGGCCTGGCTCTATCCATCCTTCAAACATATCATTGTTACTTGCGTGTTGAACATGGCAGCCGCACCATGCCATGGAGTTTGGCACCACATAAAACACGCATTCATCGCACGTCACTTGTTTTGGGGTTCTATTCCAGGGGTTGTGATGCATGTCCTAATGGTGCTGCTATTAATTTATTATCATAAGCTTTTTTTGTTTTTTTGATATATATTATATTGTAAGAGTGAAATCATTCGGAATGCCAAGCCACACCAATTCAAAAGTCATGATTGAATACAACGGTGTGGTTCAAGTTATTAGATAGCCACACAACAATTTTTTAAATCAAGCTATTGATTAGGATATGCAATGCTGCACGAAGTATTCATTTGATTATGCATAATACGGAAAAGTAGAGCTTAAATAATTACCTAAAAATAAAAGCTTACATAAGATATATGAAGCTCCATTATTGATGATTGCAAAATTTGGAAGGTCCAAACTCCAATATTGTGATTGGTTTATGCGAATATATCGATATTAGTTAAAGATAAAAAAAAAAAAATCAATTTTATAGAATGTGGAGTGAAAAGATAAAATCGTATTCTCGTTCTCCTATCGAATGCATGTATTGTCTCATAAATGTGCGGTGAAATTGGAAAGACCCCAAGCGGTTAGATCTGATTAGGGATGGTTGTTCATCTCTAACCTTGCTCAAATTAAAGCTTGCGAGTTTGAAATCAATGCGTTGGGATGAAACAACGAATGGTGTTGCCCTTTGTTTTTTTTCAAGTATCTTCATTTTATTCAAAGATATTAGATGAGTGTAAAAAGAAGGAAAATATATTAGAAGACTTTGGAAAAATCAAATATGCATAGTACCAACTAACCTAATCCATTTTTCTCTCTGGTGCTCCCAAGTATGGTGCTCCCAAGTATGGGTATTGTCAAGGGGCTCTCATCTCTCTTTTGTGATGGCAACTCTATCATTTTTTTTTCCTTTTCGTTCCTCATTTTTTTTGTCTTTTATTTTATTTTTGCTGTCTCCATTATGGATATTTTTTATACCTTTTATGTGTGTTTTTATCTTCTTTATGGGTGTTAGTTTTGCTCTTGTGGTTGCTAGGTTTTCCTTTAATCTTATTAACACAAAGATGTTTATACATATTTTGAAAGGAGACGTAACACGTTCTTTAGGTTACAACACTATTCGTGTTGGTCTCTAATGTGAAAAATACTTTGATATCGATAGTTTTCAGGCAAGGAGTGGAGACACATATTGTTGATTACTTCAAAATATTGATTGTATCTGTTTCTTGTTTAATCTAGATTTAGAAAATCCCGTGATATTCAACTTATATATGAATAAAATTATTTTTTATATAGAAAAAATGCATAATACAATATATAGTAGGCATAAAATAACAATTATATCAAAAGTTCAATTTGAATATTATGTTAATATAAAATTATTTTACAATAATATTCAATTTATATTGATATATTTTTTAAAATTAGTTGAGAACAACATGCACGAGGTATCAAATTTATAATTAATAAGTACTTTGCTTTATTTTATGCTTGTTGATTATATAGCAATTATGAACTAATGCAGTCAAGTCGATTTATTTTCTCTAAGGTTATCCGGTGATAAAAGTGTGAGGAGTTAAATTTTTGTCGAACGCTAGTTCTAATTAAGAGTACTCTCTAGACACACAGATTTTAGGTTTAGCAAATATTTACCGAATTTTGTATTTATGATAATAGTCAACCTCAAATCATGATAAAACGAAACATCTATCAATTGGGTTCATGCATGATGACTAAGAACATATTACTTAGAATATTTAGGTTTAGTTATTCTGCAGGTCCCTATAATTCACTCAATTTATAATCAGGTTTCTATAATTTAAAAGTTTTTAATTAGGTCCCTATATTATATAAATTTTTTTAATTGAGTCTCTGCAAATAATAACTGTTACAAAAAAAAAATCTCATCTCTATCTAGTATATTCCTAGAATATTTCTAGTATATACTAGGAGTATTTCGTTTTTTGTAACAGCTATTACTTACAGGAACTTAATTGAAAAATTTTATATAATATAGGGACCTAATTAAAAAATTTTAAATTATAGAAACTTAATTAAAAATTGAGTGAAATTATAGAGACTTGCAAAGTAATTAAACCAAATAATTGTTGTAATATACTATAACGGCTCATTTGGCATCTAGATTTCAACATGAAATTGGAGTTTAGAACTAGAATTAAACAATCCAATTATAATATTTAGTTTTTACATTTGAAATAATATATAGAATTAAAATTATAATTTCATAATTTAATTCTATGAAATTCAAAACAGCTATAATTTACTCTTTTGAGTTCTGCCATTTAGAAAATGAATTGTACATCAAATCTAAAACTTATTATCAAAATTTCCCATCCTCCTTCTCTCTCTTTCATAATTATTTGTTAATAATCATTTTACAGTTCTTTAGCAAATTCAAATGCAAAATTTATATACCAATTCAAATTCTAGAAAAATTAGAATTGAAATTAAAATTCAATAGTACAATTCCAAGTCCAACCTCTAGACTGAATTTTGTGTGGAAATCTGGGGGTAGAGTTTAATGACAAGAAGTTGTCTTGTAATACATGTAAAAGTTTCAATTTCCATCCCCGGCCACAAATCAAATATCATATCTCATACACATCATATCATATATGATCTATATGTATATGTAATATATAATTCTGAAATCGAGTTATGAAATAAGGGAATTGATGATGTGTCATCCTTTGGTTAATTCTAGTATATTTGTTTTCCCTCCAGTTCTTACTCTGGTTATTACAAAATTATTCATCATTAATCATATCATATCATAAAACCAATGATATTCCCAATAATTTGTCCATAATGCATTTAATCGTTCAAATATCAATAAGTGAGTTGATCATGACTACTAAATTTTATTAAAATATGTGGTCAAGATTGAGAGTAATTTTTTAGAGTTACACTTGGAGTCAATGGATCCTTATTATATATGGGTGGGGATCCATTTACTTGAGTAAACTATGATATACTTACTCTGATCAATAACTTATAATGGACATAGGATCTAATCAATCTGTCCATTGAATTGAAAGTTTTGATAACTTGAAAATTTTTCTTAATTTAATTTATTCAAGTCATTTGATTCTAATCACTTTTAATTTGAGCTATTATTGATTAATTTTATTGAGAAATCAAGTGAAAAGTTCTTTGTTGATTTATTTAATGAGTTGTTGATTTATTTAATGAGATTTACTGGAAATTATACTCATTAATTGAATTAGGGCAAGTTTGATTAAAGGATAAAAATGAAGGTAAGTTTTCCTTGATTTAGCTCTATGTGTAAAATTATATATAAAGTTCAGTTATGGAAAGTTTACCCCAGTTTCACTCTCTAACCAAACATACCTTTAATTTATAGTATAAAAATTAAGGAAGATTTGAATATGATTTGAACCAAATTTGTGAGATTTGTAGAGAATCTATAGAAGAATTTCATGACGGTAAAGGAAAGGACTGAAGGAAGATTTAGAAGATGTCATTGAGATTTTCGAGATTTGGATGAAGATTTAATTTTGAATTGAAGATTGATGCAAGATTCTTTTCTTTATTTTTTTTTTTCTACTTAAGTCAGCTTAGGATTAGTCTTTGAAGAGACCTTTGGTACTGCATCTTCATTCTTCCACCCATATCTTTTTAATTTCTCTTGTGTTAGGGAGATCGATTATTAAAGAACTGGTTTTGCATTCCTTTTTGTTAGTAAGTTTTTTCCAATAATATATTTCTTATTTTCTAACAATCATAATGTTGTTCTTGGCTTGATCATCCATTAACTATTGTATGGTTTTATAATGTTAAAAGGGATTCCACTTTATTTTGTGTGTGATTTCTTAATGATATTTTTGTGCTAATTGTCCTACTGTGTTCTATAGTGATTGTTCTATATATATTCTATAATTTAATATTACATCTTTATGTAGATCATCAACTTCCAAATATGGTTAATGAATTTTTGTTTAATCCCCATTAATCTTCCAAATAAGTAGAAAGATAACTTTATTTGTTTCCTTTCCTTTCCTTTTCAACTCCTTTTTATAATTAATTCTTTTCCGTTCCATTAATAAAAAAAAAATCTATACACACTGTTAAAAAAAATGCCGTTTTATATGATTATTTCATACGTAAAATCTTATTTATAAAAAAATTATTAATTCAATTTAAATCAAATTAAATTCTAATTTAGTTATTTCAAACACTACATTGAAGTGCTTAATTGTGTCAACTAATCTATCTTTGGAAGTTCTTAAGTGTGTTCAAACTAATTAATTGGAAGGTACTTTACGTAAACCCCTCTGCGACTTGACTTTTGTGATGTTATTGTTTTTTTTTTTCCCCTACAAGTGATTGCTGTAGAGAGATTTGCATTATCTTAATTGTGCTTCTGTGGATGGCACTTTCTATTATGAGTCGCATGGATTTAATAGTATGACATATACCAAAACTTTATAGAACTGGTTTTCACAATGGGTAGAGTGGCAGCCAGCACTTACCGTATGGTTTCACCTCTCATCAAAGCTTATTGGAGCTTATCCAAAATCAAGATGCATTACGACTGCAAAAGTGGATCAGGTTTTCCCATTTTCCTTTTGTGCACAACTTGTGAAGTGCTGATGAAAAAGAATGGAAAAAATTGGAAAGGGTGGGAGAAATTAGAGCACAACTGCAAAAAGGTGCTTATTATTAGTTGGCAGGTATTATTGGCATGTTTCTTAGATAACAAGCTTTTGATGAAACCAAACGTTACCATCCCTTGCTTTGACAAAATTGCTTATTAATTGACTACCAAAGATCTTCAATATATCTAGTTAAATTTTCTTTTGATTATGGAGCACTTAGTACGAAACACATTCACATGGGATAGGGTATGTCTCTAGGGATATATACTAGATATATCAGGTCTTTAGCTTAGGATTTAAATTAGATTCCCCACTTGACTATGTCATTGGTGCCCCTTAACTCAAGTCTGTTTCCCACATGCAATAAAGGCAGGTAAGACTGGTATTTTTCCCCCCACCTGTCACCACCCATCAATCTGCAAATCACAATCTTTCAAATGGTTGAAAAGTTGGTTCCCTCCCTTCAACTCCTGTTCTTGTGGGGTCTTCTGGTCTCCCCACACTTGGAGGCGAAAACTGAAAACCTAAGTAGGAATTGAACTCTTCCCCACTCCATCCATGATCTTGCCAATCACAACTATATAATATAATCCAACGATACCCGTCTAATACGTCGATCATTATCTCTGAGAGAGAAAAAAATATTACTAGCAAAGGCTATATCAAGCAAAAGTAATTGCAAGGAGAGGGTGCATACAAAAGAATATTACAATAAAATAACGTTGGACATTAAATAATAAATAACTTTTATTTTATTAAATTTATTTTTGAATTAACTATGATCGTTATTATGTATTAAAACAGTACTACTGTTTAATAATTTTTTAAATTAGCTACACTTTTCACTTTAGAATTATCTCCAATATTGTATTAATAATAATTTAAAAAAATAATTTTGATATATTATCAATATAAAAGTATTTTATACATATATTTAATTATATATTATTGTATAAACAGAAATGTTTAACTCATTAATTATCTCAAGATTCTCATATATAATAATATATAGCATATAATTAAATAATAACATAAAACTCTTTTATATTAATGATATATTAACTTTTTTTAAAATATCTACTATTGGTATTGATGTTTCCTTTCACAAGATAATAAAAATTGCAGAAAAGAAAATCATATTATGACTAATAATTCTTCGTCTTCGTAAAGGGGGTTGTGAAATCATGAGTGAAATAAGACACAAAACATAGCACAAATCATTGGGTGACATACAATAATGGCAGTTGAACTTTCTATGAAGGTGATTAGGTCACGTCTTTATTATTTTTTTCCCTGCTTTTTCTTTTTGCCTTAGAGTTCCCAATGAAGATGTGAAATGAATGGGTCCATGGTCGGTCACATATTTTAATCATTAAGCTTTGCTTTTGCATGCAATGTGCTGTGTCTCTACACACTGTGTGACCACCCCCAGGCCTCAACTATGAGCATTAATATTTGTGAGCCAACGCATGCCTTGCATGAGTTATCAACTTTCATGTGTTGGGTGGTAACTTAATCATGGAAAATGATGTCCTTGTCCTTTACCCTTTATTAAATTCACTTGCAGTTTCTTTCTCTCAATAAATAACCATTTTGTGACACAAGAGAATTGAAAAGGATAAGGAATTATATTGGTTAGCCTTTTAATAACTTATACATTACTTATGTGTACATAATATGGTATTTTACCATGGGAAGCAACTAATGATAAGCATTTATGTCATGACCTAATTTTATTACGATATTACACTATATTTTATATCAAAAAGTGCTACGTGTTAATTAGGTTAAGTACGATGCCTACAATAATAATGTCAAAAAATCTTCACCAAATTGAACTGTATTATTTTGCTTTCTCTTGACCTTCCAATGTTTCAATGCTAGACAAACATGAAGCAAAGGTCATGTTGTGGGAAGCAATTTAAAGGAAAAAACACAGAAGAAAATGAGCGGTCAAAGTTCAGACAGGAATTACACTAGAAGTTCCATTATCCTTTGTAAGACCGCTATTATATCTCATATTGCGGAGGAAGGATATGCTTTTGAAGGGGCAAATTGAAAATTGCTCGAAAAGAGAAAAGAAAAAAATGAAAACCATTATTGTAAGTTATAGACCTGGAGGAGAAAAAACAATATGATTGAGGCTGAAATATTATCATGTCTTAATTTTCTTGCACCTTGTAACGTATAATGCACAGAATGAAGCTTAAAAATAATTAATTAATTTGATTCTATAAATAAAAATAGTTGATACTTTTACTAGTAATAATAATAATAATTAATTTGATGCTTTTGTTTTGATATGTGTATCCAAAACACTAATAACCTTACAGTCTATTAGGCAGGATACGATAAAGCTAATATAATACATAATGACCTTATACATTATTTGGAACGTATTGTATAAAGTTATCTACAAATATCCCTTATAAATTAAAACAATGAATAACTTAATCAAATCTAAAGAGGTAGGATAACGTTTGGTAACTTTTAATGTACAAGATTTGTTTTCATGATTTAATTAAGTAATAATAAATAAAATAATTAATATTTTAGATAATAAAATAATTAATATCTAAAATAAAATAATAAAATAAAATAAACTAAATAAAAGAATAATTAATAATAGATAAATGATAATATAACATAATATAATATACAAGCAAAAGAGTATCCAAATCCCTTAAACTTATAACTTGTTGCAAGTGCCACCATAAACTTAAAATCTTCCTAATTAATTAGTAAATAATAAAATAAAATAATTAATATTTTAGATAATAAAATAATTAATATCTAAAATAAAATAATAAAATAAAATAAACTAAATAAAAGAATAATTAATAATAGATAAATGATAATATAACATAATATAATATACAAGCAAAAGAGTATCCAAATCCCTTAAACTTATAACTTGTTGCAAGTGCCACCATAAACTTAAAATCTTCCTAATTAATTAGTCCTTAAACTTTAACTTATGACTTAATAAATTTGCTAAAATTACTAGTAGTTATAGTGAAATAAATGGTCTAAATTTAGTCAATAGTCTAAATTTAATGTAAAATAAATGGTTAATAGGTTTTTATGTGTTATTATATCATTATTCTACCAACAAATTTAAAACAAAATGGTCTGTTGAAGCATCCATCAAACTTTAGGGATCAATTGAGAAGGTTTTAAAGACATGATGGTTATTTGCAAAAGGGTCAAAATTTAGGGTGATTTTATACTTTTTTTCCCTAAAATATTAATATGTCATACAATGCCACATCAAACATTGGTATAAAGAATTTATTACATTGGTATAGAAATAATGGTAATAAATTTGTTGTACCTTTATCTTATTAGACCTTATATATACTGTCATGTCTTGTCATATCAGGCATAACAAATAGGCTCTTAATGAAGAAATAAGAAACTATTCAATCATTTATTGCATCGAATTGGTACAGAGAATTATGGGAATTGAATTACTATTATTTATGTTAGAGTACATATATGGGTGTGTAAACATTAGGGACCAAAATGCTAGCGAAATTTCTTTTGAAAGTTAAGGAGTTAATCCGGGATTCTTTCAATGCATAGTTCATAAAACATATAAAGCCTTTTTACCTAAAGATTTTACATATAATGGATATGTAAGCTAGGAGTTTCACGTATCTTAGATATGCTATGGTATCAGATCAATAGAAGAAGAATGGAGAGGAACAGACGCAGATGATTTGAGAGCTCCGAAAATATATAAGCATGCTTGAGAATATTTCTAATTCTTGATGTTGAAATCATGTTCTTTATAATCCTAAGATCATCCATGTTAAATCATCAAGAAAATTGAAAGATTATTGTGGAAGCATGTCTGAACATCCATGGGAACTGACTGGTGTTTGGACATGTGGTTATTGATCTTCCAAGTTAATAAGCATCCTTTAAAGAAGGTGGCTCTCCCTTTTTTGATAATGGGATGCAGGAAAAGAGGTGTGCATATAACTTGGGAATTATAACCTTTTATAACTCTATAAACCCTAGTTTCTAATTCAACCCATCATAAAATTAGTAACTGGGTAATCAAGATATCTACACATAATAAATCCACACTTAACGAGATGATTTAGGCCTATTAACTTGTCCTTATTTGATCACTTTAATTTGGGCCAAACTTTATAATAACACACAATATAAAATTATATATACAAGTCCACATACATATTCTTACACTTGATTGATTATGATTCTAAGTACAAGCCTTGTTTTCTATACCCATGATGCAAAGCACGTAGTAGATGAGGTGCATGAGGTGACATCTCATGGACCATGGACCAATGCATTGGATGTATCTGGATGAAGCCGAATTAAATGTTATTCTTTATTAGGATTGAGCTTTGATGAAAAATGAGACATGTGTTGTTATCTTTCGATTGTATTTGGTTGGTTGCCTAATCATAATGTTGTTTTTTGATTGGCCTATTTATTGGGTTTGTGTACTCTTGATGTATATCTAGTAGTTATTAATTATATTTTCAAAAAAAGTACAAGGAATGTATATATTTCCATGAAATGTAGCATGATATCAATTGCAAAGGACTTAACAAGCTCTAATAAAGGTGATTAATCTATGATGATCACCCATTGGCTGAAGCAGTCTTTAATTGCCCATGGAGAGCTTACTCCTATACCCCTCAAGGTCATGGTCAATGTGGGGAAGACCTTAGGCTTGCTATGAAGATTCAAGAACTAAGCTATAGGAAGAGCCTTTGTGAGGACATTGGCTACTTGATCGTGGGAAGAAACATGAAATATAAACACTAGGTGATGCACAACCTTGACGCATGACATAAAGGTCAAGTTTGAAGTGGTTGGTATGGCTATACAAGATAGGGTTGGCAGCTAGTTGCATAACACTCAAATTGCCATGGAATATAGAGGAAGCTATGGTACAAGGTAGGTGTAGCTCGATCTTTCATTAAAGATTGAAGCCAAGAGAGATCTATAATGACTAAATTAGGAATTTGATATTCAGCTTCCACAATCGATTGAGAAAGCATATATTGCTTTCTATTTGACTAAGAAATGAGATTAGGGCCAAGGATTGACATAATGACAGAGTGTAAAATTTAATTAAACTACAGTCTACACATGGTAGAACCCTCAAAATAGGGTTACTTTTCACTAAAAGAAATGAAATCTCTTAGTAAACTATTTATTTCTTCTAGGTATTCTTGAAGATGCACAAGTAGAGTACGCATAGCAATGATTTTTTAGAGTCCATGCTAGCCTTGTGCACCCGAGCCTTCAATGTATTTGGTTTTAGAGAAGGATCTTACTCAATTTAGAGCAGTGAACCTCAATCCAAGGAAGAAGTGCATCTTTCCAAGATCTTTGAAGTAAAGACTCGGCTCAAATCAATAACGAGAGTAGAAATTTCAGTAGGGTGTGCCCTAGTAACAAGAATATCATCAACATATGCAATTAGTTAAGTGGAAGATGTGGCAACAAATCTAGTGAAGGGAGGCATTTGATTAGGTTATTGTGAAGCCAAACTAAAGAGGGGGAACTAAGTTTATTAGTGAACCAAGCTCTAGAAGCTTGCTTCAATTGATAAACTGACTTGTTTAATTTGCAGATAATAGCAAAATCAGTTACTGCAAAACCCTTACGGCGATGGATTACTAGATAATCACCTGCCTGCATAGATGAGCTCACATTCATCCTGTCAGTCGTCTCGCTACGCCTATTGATCTTGCCCGGGTGCTCGGTTACCTTCCATCCTCCCGGGAGCAACGTTCTTAGGAGCCTATAGTGGGACTTTGGAGCGCATGTGCAGACTCTATAGAGAAGATAACCCTTATGTTCTTAGTATGTAGTAGGGTTATATACTTTTAGGTGCATATCAGTGGGAGTGTTATAGGAGGGTTGTTATTAGACTGTCTATATTTATGTTTATATTTCTCTACTAGATCACTGTATTTAGCCTAACCTTTGTTTGTTAGCATGATATTTATTTGCTATTTATGTTGGTGCATGTGATGGAACAATTAGTACTTGTGAGTGTACATATATATTGATGTGATTATGTTCATGATGTTGATGTGATATGGTGTGTGTGTATGTCCTTATAATGACTATTGTTCCTTTTGTATGAGGCGAGTCAAGGGTTTTATTTAGCACGCCTGGCTCATGTTTTGTTTTTATTATGTTCGCAGCTCATGTTTTGTTTTTACTATGTTCCAAAAAAAAAAATTTACCCATATTGTCACTAAGTATTTTTCAAAGCATCTAAAGTTAAGAACTGAAACAAAAGAATAATCTCTAATAATTAACTTAGATACATCCTAGGCGTGTTGGGTCAAATATTAGAGTATTATATTGCTTTGCTAATGTGATCCTGTTTCTAATTTTCCTTTACCCTTGCTTCTACTATAGTTTCCTTTGACAAATCTAGTATGTTGCAAAAATGTATGTACCAGGTGAGCTTGTATTGGATTTAGCTTAAGATATCTAAATCAATCAATCCTTTCTTTTTGATCCTATTGTGTTTGATGAACCAGTCATACGGGTGAGGAAACTATATTGGTCCGATAAAAATTTCAAACTATTTTATTATTGTTCATAATTTCAACAAGCTTAGATTTTTCACTCAAAAATGAATATATCTATGTTAGTTTTGGGCCAACATCTTGACTTGGTAAGGCTACGTTGGAGTCAAATCAAACTGTATAGTGCTTGGTAATGAGTTTAATTATGTAAAAAAAGATGTGTCCTGATTAATAGTTATAGCTTTTGGCTTAACGTCACGTAAGTGCTTGATCCAACACTCTACATTATAAAAAGTTTTGAATACAAATTCACTTGATATTATTAAAATATAAAATCATTGATGTGCTTTTACATAACAGTTTAAGCTTTTGAAAGGAGATGATATATAACATAGTATTAGAGTTTCTCTAACCAAGTGATATAAAGTTCAAGCTTATGGGAGAGATGGAGTTAATAACAAGTATCAAGAATTAAAAAAATAATAATTTAAGATTGAAATTAAACCTGACCACAATGAAGAAAATAAAAATAATATCCTTAACTTAAAACCTGATTAAAGAAACAAAATAGGAAAATAACAAACAATTTCTTGGTGTGAATGCTTTGATCCTTAAAATTATATAAGTTAGTTACTTTAGTTCCTGAAATAATTTTGTAAAACATTAGTCCCAATTAGACAAATCCTAACAACTTACTAAACTAATTTGAGTCAAAGTTATTATTTTTAGGGGCTAATTTGATTTAATGATGCGTGTTTAAGGGACACAAGAGAACTAAAATGACTCACAACTACAAAGCCATGACAAACTAATCAGATTTGAAATTTCAGGGATCAAAGTAACTTACCTTATAATTTTAAGGACCAAAATGAACATTAAATCTATTTCTTACATATTACGTACATATACCCTTCATAGATTCTTTCTGATCTCTTTCCCTTTGGACCATACCATAGCTAATTTTGATAAATAATATGCGAAAAGTAATTGGGCATATTTTATCACTCCATAGGGGCCATTTGGATGTTGGAATTGAAATTATAATGTAGAATTTTAGTTTTAATTCCAATTTTTTTGAATTGGAATGAACTTATAATCTTAAATTTTATGTTTGAGTTTACTAAACATTTGTAACATAGTTGTTAGAAAATAAATGAGAAAGAGATATAACTATATATATATAAGTAGAATGAAAATGCTTGACTCTTGAAGAGAGAAGGGTAAAAACATCAAGTATTAAAACAAGAACATTGATATGAAAAGAAAAATGGATAATGACATAAAGAAACAAAATAACCATCACAAAACTACTCCCAAGTAGTTAACCAAAACAGAAAATGCCAATCAAGGTCTGGGATAATGCCAAAAATGAGAAACATGTCGCCAACATTAATGAGCTTACTCGAAATCCAAAAAAACAATGAAACCCC
The DNA here is from genome assembly GCA_031216105.1 of Dalbergia cultrata. Lineage (NCBI taxonomy): Eukaryota > Viridiplantae > Streptophyta > Magnoliopsida > Fabales > Fabaceae > Dalbergia > Dalbergia cultrata. The sequence continues at coordinate 25,466,893 of CM062350.1, read as the reverse complement.
TCCCATTGGAAAATGTTAGTGTTGGTAAAATAGTGCACAAGAGGAATGGATTGAATCGTCCTTTAGTACGTTATTCAAATCTGAAACATTTAGCAAAAACACTATCAAGCTTTAAGCTTGAAGTGCAGCGGAGTCATTGTTAGTTATTTCAAAAAGTAGGTCTCTAAAGCTTTTTAATAATAATGCAGCTTTAATCGTATTTCAGAAAGAAATACAATTATCTGCAACATAAAAATAGGAGATCAAGGAGAAAAAAGATGACACAAATATTTTTACACTGGTTCGGCCAAACCTGCTTACATCCAGTACTCAACACATGTTGAGATTCCTCTAAACTTTTTCAACCTGAGAAAGTAAACTGGATAGTCTTTATAGTAGCCTTCTCAAGCTCTTACCAGTGACCAGTAGACAGCCCATACTATCACAGACTGAGTAGTTCTGTACCAGCCTCTTCTAGCTGAACTGAGTAGTTCTGTACTAGCCTCTCCAATCTGAACCGTGACTAGTAGACAACCTCTACAACCACGTTGCAAGTAATTCTTCCTATCCTTTCCAAGCTGAACCATAACGAGTAGAACGCCTCTACTATTACATTGCAAGTAGTTCTTCCTAGCCTCTCTAAGCTGAACCATGATGAGTAGAACGCCTCTACCACCATGTTGCAAGTAATTTTACCTTAACCTCTCAAGTTATATTTCACTGATCACTATCGGATCAAGAATACAAAGGTTAAGTGTTTGGGTTGCCACTCAAACTAACCTACACTCAAGTTTTCTTACAAATATTCAAACGAACCCAAATATTAGAGCATTAAACACAATAGAGCATTTTGTTATGAGCTAGGAAACTTTTCTCAAAAGTATCAAAGTATGAAAATACGTTTAAAAGCTTTTCTTAAAATGAATATATGTTTATGTTATTCATGTACTTTTTCTCACTGATGCACATATGATTCAGAATATAACACGTTATATAATTTATGAGCACAACACACTCATGATGCTTATGAGACTAACAGACTAATCTTAGTTGGATTAGAAGCATATAACAGGTTTTTGAAGGATCTCAGAAACTATCCACAATTGTATTTGATCAATCTAAATAGAACATCTCATACATTTATCAAGGAGAATGTGTTTTATAAAAATTGGCATTTTAAGAAAATTATACATATCGAAGCACATCAATTTGGTACGAGTATCCAAGAAACAATGAAGAGACTTTGTGTAACATCCTAAATCTTAACCTAATACTACTAGTATGTATTTAGGTTAATCCTTAGAACATTACCTCTTGGTCTCATTCTTTTCTTGAAAATACTTAGCGAAAATATGGGTAAAATTTTTCTTTTTGGAATTAAAACCAAAGTGAGAGCCACACATGATTCTTTGAACGGGAATTCATACAAGTTATATGAGCAAATCATAATAAAACACATAAATAACATGGATACATCAACTGATTATATATATAGATAATGTGCCTACCAAAAGGCAGGACTATTCGGTACATAGAAGAACGAAATACAACTGAAAAGCAAATACAAGGAAATCATAAAAGCAAGTACAAGGAAACCATGAAAGCAACACCCATACCCGTGTGCACCTAGAGTAGACAACCTCATATACAAAAGAAGGTTTGTCCTTAACTATGTGGCGTGTGTACACGCGTGTGTGCACTAGCTACTACCCATCCTATGCACCTACTCCTGCTGGTCCGAATACTGAGGGGTGGAATCGATCCACTGGCGGATCTCGGCGGGAGTGGTCGTGCGGATCATCGGAGTGTGTCCACCACGGCGAGGACGCATGGATGGCCTACGAGCCAACCTCGGCTGAACCACTATCTCCTCACTCTCGGCTCTCGTCGGTGGGGGAGCGGGGCTGGAGCTCCAACTGTACATGTGCGAGGGCGGATCCTCTAATGGATCCGTCTTTGAATACTGAGTCCGGGGCACGTACTCCGGGTAGTCACGTACGGCTGACGCCTCGGGCTGCATGTGGAGGATCTACTCATCGCGTGGTCTAACTCGCTCGAAAATCATGTTATGATGGTAGGGGGTAGTCGGGGTGAAGCGGTAGCTCCGTACTGGGTGTGCGAAGGGTCGTCCCATAAACATGAATACTCTGACTGTGTAGCGACCCTCAAAATGATATGACCCGAGTGCTAGGGCATGGTGCAGCTCCCACGTCGGGGTGTGGATGAAGAGTATGAAAGTCGCCATCTGAAGATGTGACGGAAGAAAAGAGAGAGGGAATAAGAATCTTCTAAAAGAATTCTCAGTAGGGCAATCCCTAACTAAGTGACATCATCACATCCTCAGGAACCTTGGGTTTTATTTCTAAAAAGGTGTGTATGCATATAAACTCCTTTTAAGTTAGTTTTCTAAAGCATCAATTATCCAAGGTCCGTCATATTTTACAATGCGTCTTATGACTAAGCAGGGAATACACTAATGAATGCATCATAAAGGTAAACCAATCAATAGAATAACTAAGGATCATTATAACAGTGGCATAAGGTGACAGGTGTAAATCTCATAATAACTTTTTCTTGATTTTTCATAGCATATGTGACATTTTAAACTTTAACTTTTTATCTCATGGTGCCACCCTAAAACATTTCTAGGTTATGAGCTTATACCTTAATTAGTCATCACTAGTTCTTACTTATCCTATGATAAGCGTAACATACATAATCCCGACTTAAAGTACGGGCTAGGGGGCAAATTAAGGATCACCTCTTAGGGTCATTTCCTGTTTGAAACGCTCTACTAGCAACTAATGTATAGTAGTATTGTCCGCTTTGGCAAGCTCTGTGTCAATACCCTCACGGATTTGTTTTCTTGGGGGTGCTCGGCTAAACCGGTGTCACCCAAGAAGGCGTCTCAGTGTTGTGTCACATTTAAGTTCTCATGATTTAAAAAAAGACATTTTTCTAAGTTCCTCAAATTTGATGGAAATTCGACAGCATGACGGCTGTAGACCGCATTTCCTCAAATTTGCTTATGCCATGAAAACATATAGGACATACAAACATTTCTTATGAGGTATAGCATATCATCATATAAAACTTCTTCATACATCATCATGTTATCACGCATTCATATGAAACTTCTTCATAGCACATACATCATTACCTAACCATTCTAATCATGTAAAAACTACTTCATAGCATATACATCAAACTCATCATAGATAAAGCTTCATGTATCATATATCATACTTATATAAATTAAACATCATAAAAATTCAAGACTTTTTAATGTCTTATGCATTGACCCTTAAGGTCCTTAACTCACGTTCTAAGTTATTAATCATCAGACCTAATCTCTTGGGTACCTATGAGGTTATAACTAAGTATTTCTCATCTCACACTATGATCAAGAACATCTCTAAACCTCAAGGGTGCAGAATTTATGATCCTAACTTTACGGGTACCTAGGAGTCACAACAGTGACCCTTTCTAAGTCTAGTTTGCTCCTAAGGCATCAATATCAAGTCCTAAACCAATTATGAGTCATTCCTACACATTTAAACTAATTTAGAGCCATGATTATCAAGTCTAAACCTTGCTGGATAGAATACAGAAAATTCAATAATTAAGGGATCTAGAACTCTTAAATTAATTCTTTTCTAGTTTCTAACCTATCCTATCTTTCACATATGAATCTTAGCATTATTTTTACTCAAACATAAGCATATTATCATCATTAAAACAGCACATGCAGTGGCAATAAATGGCAAGGCAGAACCGAAATGTGCATCTCCATAAAAGGCATAGAACATAATTTTTCAAGTACATAGAATACTAGTTTCTCTTGGAACCTTTTTAAAACTTTCAAAACTCATTTATAAACACTTTTATCTTTCAAAATCATAAAAATACTTGAGATGGTAGTAGCTAAATCATTTTCATCTCAAGAGGTTCTAAATTCATAAAACTTAGTTCTACATATTCCTTATACTTATATAAGCTTAGAAAATTTAAGAGACACATTTTTAACACTTGGAAAACTTAAAACCTCTTAGGGCTGAAATCTCAACTATGGAAAATAATTATTTTAGACCTTTGTTTGAAACAACCATGGGCAAGTCTTTGAGCTCTAGGTTCATTAAAGTGATGGCATAAAGATAAACATGCTTATGCACTTGTTTTAGTTTTTGTTAGAAAGTAAAGTGAGGGCACAAAATAAATATGAGATGCATCATATTGTTATCTTTGATATTTAGGTGAGAACTTGAAATGTAAACATGATAATGCATAGCTTGAAATATAAACATAATAATGCAAGTTCCTTTATTATCTTGGTACTTAGTGATAGCAAGGAAAATAAATATGATGTGCAAGGCATGAAAGTAAACATGATGCAAGGTTCATCTTATGGTTAGCTAGAGCTCGTTCAAGACTTTAACAAGATAACAACCCAACACATATCTCATTACAAAGAGGGCTTTAGAGTTCTTGAACCAAGTTCTCAAGGAACTACGAGGTTCTTGAACATCATCATCAAGCTCAAGAATAAATAAACTTCCAAAACCAAATAAAACCTCAAAGATTAAGGAACCAAAACCGAAACTTGATAAATAGGAAAAGAGAATGAAACTAAGTCAAGTTCTTTATTAAATACCCAAAACCCCTATCTAGAGAAAGATCTCTAGAACGTGCCGGCCAACTTTAAGGTTGACAAGGGTAGGCTTGGGCTTTTAGAAATCCTTGGATTAATTTTCTTAAGTTGAAAAACCATGTGAGCTAAATATCATAGAGATGAAGTTTTAAGAAAAGGAAAACTCAAGCTTTAGAGATTTCTTTGAGATGAACACAAGGTCATCATCTAGAAACTCTCATCATCAAGCTATCATGCTCATAAACAAGGCCAAGAGGTAGAAATGAAGAAGAAAAGAAAAACAAAAGAAAGTTAAAAAAGAATCTAAGAGGAAACTAGAGAAAAACACATTCTTGGGCAAAACAAGTTTGAAAAGCAAATCCCTACCAAGTGATGAAGATGAAAGCTTGAACTTGAAAAGGAAAATAAGAAGAGCAACTCCTCCTAAGGTGGTGTGATGGCTTCGGCCAAAGAGAAAGAAAAGCAAAGGAGATGTGTTTTGAGGAAGCTTGTGTTTGAGGTTTAGTGTTTAAGAGATTTGATGATGGTCTAAGGTTATGATATGGTGGATTGAAGTGGTGAGGTGATAATGTGAAGAAAGGATGAAGATGAAGAGAAGGAACTCTTGGAACTTTGAGAGAAAAAAAAGGACTAGCAAGATAACTCTAGAATTCTAAACTTAGCAAATGCTTCAAGGTGTAACTAAGCTATCACAAGCATCCTATTTATAGAAAAACAAAACAATGAGGCTCACCAAGGGGGGGAGTGGCTGTGGCTTTTGAGGGGAAAAAGGGAGAGAAAAATATCTCTTACACAAGGTCATTCAAGCATGGTTTGAAGTATGGAAGCTATGCTACATAGTGTATGTGACTTGAGGTATGGCCTTGGAGTGTTAAAAAATTGAACATGTGATACATATGGAGGGAGGAGGGTACACGGCCAAACCTGGGCAGCATGGAGGGAGGGAGATTTGATCATCTAATTGTGTGTTAATGATAGGTTTAAGTGTGTATTAGCTTAGGTACAAGGTTAGGAATAATTAAGCTTAAATTTAGGTAACTAAGAATGTGTTTTAAGGATTTTATGACAAGATTAGGAGTGCTCATACATCATTAGAGAATTAAAAACCCATTTATGAATAAACAATGTGTAACACAATTCCATGATTTAAGGAATTGGAAAGAGAAAACACTATTCAAGATTCCATGACTAGGAGTCTTGAAATTAAAATATGATTTTAAGTTGTAATTAAGTACTTTTAGGTTCTAATCAACTTTAATAAATTATTTTGACTAAAGATTAATTAAGAAAATTAATTAACCTTCGATTAGAGCCTAATATTGCTTAGGTTTGCTTAATCATGCGATTAAGCGTAAAAACACGAAACTAGGGGCAAAACCGTAATTTTGCACTAATTTCGCCCGGGACCTCCGGGACCAAAACTAAAGTCACAGTCTACATAAAAACGCCTTTCAAAATCATCTGGAGAAGTTTCGGGTTCATCTGGCACTTGCAAACGGGTAAAACACCGCAGGGGCGTTTTGGTCATTTTGACCCGGAAACTCGAAAAATGAGATTTTCGATCCCGGGTAGGTACACAAGTCATCCAATCCCCTTACAACATTGAGTTTTCCCTTTGAGTACTGCCAGACCGGCTTTCCTCGAATTCCGGGCCGAAAATGACCTTAGGGGCATTTTGGTCATTTTCACTCTAACAGAAAATCGGGGCGTTACACTTTGTGCTTCAAAAGATACTTGCTAGTGCTAATCATGGATATGAATGTGAGCTAATTTCTCTAGATATTAATGGATAAACAATTCAGAACAAGCACTTAAGAGATTAGAAGCATACACTAGAAGGCATGATATATGATTAGCTAAGTATGATAGGTAGGCATCAATATGTATCAGAGCTTAAAGAACAATATCTCTATTAGAAGATATTAGAAACTTACAATAGAAAACGTAAACCAAGCATAAACATGATAGTTATGATGCTTTATATAATTCAAAATAAAATTTTTCAAGTATAAAAGGGAATTGTCAGAGCATAAAAATGTCAAAAAGGAAAAAAAAAACAATGCATGCTTAAAAATTTTTTCGTCTCCCCCTTAGCATGAGCTCCCCCTGAGTATAGGCTCCCCTTGAGTTTCTTGGCATAGCCCTTATTCCATAGCTTAGAAATTTTTTGGCCTACCTCTCGGCATGAGCTTCCCCTGAGTATAGTCTCCTTCTGAGTTCCTTGGCATAGCCCTCATTCCATAGCATAGGATTTTCTTTTTTTTCTTTCTCCCTCTTTTGGCATCATAAAAAGGGAGGTATGCAAGGAATCAGAAGCCACACTATTAGCCTTGCCGCTTTATTTCTTGAAGAATTTCTTCATTTGTCTGAAGAATTTGAAGCAGTAAGTCTTCATGATTGCATGACCTTTTTTCCAAATCATTCATTCTATTAGTAATAAGTTGTTGATTTTCTAGCAACAGTTGTATTCGAGAAGTGATTTGAGGAGGCACAGGCTGAGGATGACTGGTTGATGGTTGATTAGTTTCTTGGGCTGGATTTGAGTTAGGAACAAGTGGTGGAGTAGGCATGGAGGATTGTTTGCCATGAATAGGAGTAGAGTCATTAGCTAGAGTAAAGTTGGTCTCAGGAACCATGCTTCCTATGTTATCATCTAATGACTTCCTTTTTGTAGATGAGGAAGGTTCTTCTCTGTTAAGCCAAACTCTACTTCCTTGATTAGTTCTAGATTCTATAGGTTTGAACAATGGATCAATTATGTCCTCACCATTGGTGTTTGTTTGGGGTTTTGCAGAATCTTCTAAGCTACTGTCCAGATTGATTATCATTCTCTTCTCCTTGGAGCACTTAAAATTCTTGGTGGCTTTTCTCATGTTTTTGAAGTGTTCTGCAAGAGGACCAACAAGTTTCCTCTTAGCTCTAAAGGAAGATATGTTATAGTCAATTCCAACCATATATTCATACCATTCATTAGCCAAGGGATAGTTTAGGTGTTCGAACACCTTGGTGAACAACATTCCATATGGAATAGAGGCAGATTCTAATTTTTCAGCAACAAAAATATCGACCATATAGTCAAGGATAAGTTTAGGCAGGTTAACTTTTCCCATTGCTAGTAAGCAGAAGAGCAACATGCAGTCCATCCCTATTAGTAAGTCCATGTTTCCTATTCTTAGGAGAAGAGAAAATTGAATAAGAATGAAAACCTGCCTAGCTTTGGAGTTAAGCATGGCGACGATTATCTCACTAGGTTGGTGCTCTCGGGAATTTGTAAGACCATCTGAAACTTCCTTTGTCGAAACTCCAAGAGTTGTGAACCAATGTTTATCATATAAGTATTGGAGTCTCTCATTAGGTGCATGGATGATATGGGAGAGGTCATTTTTGCTCAGTTCCAAATCTATACTTTTGATATGGGAAGTAAGTTCAGATTCAGTTACCTGAACTAGTTGAGAATAGAAGGTTGTTACCACTCCTATAAATACTCTATCTATGATGTTGAGGAATCCTTCCATCCTTGGAAGGAGTTGACTTACAGCAGAATCATGAAGAGACTCATCAACTCTTTGCTGAGCCTTTTTTTGGTGCTATAAGGTGAAAAGCGTAGCTATCAAAATAGTATTGTTGATGAAAGGATTCATCGTACATCTGAAGCATTCCTAGATTGGCAACATTACCATTGAACTTATTTCCTTTAACCATGTTTGAGATTATCTGGAATAGAAGAAATGAAACTTGAAAGGAACGACAGAAGAGGAACGAAGAGAGTTTAAGTTCAAAAGTGAGGATTTGGGGAAATGAGAATACGAAATGATTGAGGAAGCATGTTGTAATACCCCAAATTTAAATAAAAGAGTTAGAACATTTTTCAGACTAAAAGGGTGTTAGTTACGATTATCTGTCACTTCGGGTCCTGAAATTTTTCTAAGTCTGGACCCTATATGCCCTTGGAGGGCCATATAATAGAGTCATATTCTTGGGACCAAAAGTTCCGGTAATGGTTCCCTAGAGAATAATAAGTCAAAGAGTGATTTTTAACGAATTTTATGGAACCTTTAAATACTTCGTTTTGATCCACAAGTTTATGAAACCGTGAAAATTTTCAGATTTGAACTAAAACCCAAAATTTAGATTTTGATTGGGTTGTAGTTTGATTTTTTAGAGATTTTATTTGAATCCAAATAAGGAGTATTCCCTTATTTACATTTATGTTTAAAAGTTAATAGGAAATAAAAGTTAATAAGTGAGTTTTATGCTCTCTGGTTTAGTATTGCCACTCAGCGAAACGATAAGGCGGTCTGAGAAATGCTCTCACGGTGGCTGCAGCGGTCAACCGAGTTTATAAAAACCCTGGTTTGGTCCAGAACATTCCCACGACCAAAAACACAATCTCACCCTTTTTCTCAGAAGAAAATGCGACTCCTCCCCTCCACACTCCATTTTCTTCACATTTTCATCATTTAAACTCCATTTTTCTTCCTTCTAAGGATCTAAGGTATGTTATTCTCTTGATTTCCATCTCTTTCTTCTAATTTTTCCTGGTTATTGGGGTGATTCTTCATGCTTCTTGAAGAGAGGGGTCTTCTAGCATGTTAGACATGGGTTTTGAACCTTTAGAGGTTGATTTAGAATCCTATGACTTTTGTATCAGATGTTATTGTCATTTCTGCTTCCAAGAGCCCTATTGGTGTCTCTCCTGTTCATTCTACCACTCCAGGTGAGTGGGTTTTCATCTGTGACTTCTATGTTATGCATTAGAGTTATTTTCATAAAGATATCATGTATTATTTGATTTTAGAGATTTATGCAAAAAGGATTGAGATTGCTGTTGAATATATGTTTTGGAATTGTTGATTTGAAGGCATGAAACCTGTATTTTGATAAAACTCATGGGACCATTATTGATAAAATTATTCTGTTTAGAATTGGTTTTAATTGTGATTATTAGAGAATTATGATTGCTGAAATGCTCATCTTATGTCAAAAATGGATTATGTGACTGGTTACTAGAGAACTTTGAGACGTTAAGAAATGTTATTATGATTTTAGTGTTTTCAAGTTCATGAAAGAATGTTGTTGAGAGTGGTTTAGAAACTCAAACATAAAAAGGATTTTAGAGCTTGAAATCTTTGTGAGATTCAGAACAGTTGGCGGATACATATCCTGTGAGCTTATGAAATCACAAATGTCTGCAAAGGGTGATCCCTTAGACATGATTCATAGCCACAGTTATGCTAAGGTCAAACTGTTAGAATCAGACAGATTCAGAGCTCTTAGAAAAATAAAAGAATTTAAAGGTTTTAGCTTTAATTGATTTATTTGATTAGTTTAAAGGTTAGCTATAAGCAATTTGTGTGTTAGCCGTGATTAAATCCGTTAACCTTGGTACCAAGTAGCTCGGGCTAGAGATAATAGAGGATGTTTTGCCACCTTTGGGGATGGCGTCGTAACACCCGGATGTGGCGGAGATATTCAGATATTTATTATCACCTTTGGGGGCGACGTATCAATGAATGCCCGGATGTGATCGGACCTTTATATTCAGAGATTTATTGTCATCTTTGGGGGCCGATCATGCCTTGAGATATGACTAGACATTTGTATTCGAGAGACTCTTGTTTCTCTAGGAGCTACTATATTGTATTGCTTGTATGATTTGAGACATAAGAATGAATTCAGAGAAATTGTTTTAAGTTATAACATGATGATGATACAAGACTTCTAAAAATACATTTATACTTAGTTATGTGAGATATTTTCTGATATTATTAATGTTATTATGATTTTTGTGCATTATGTATTCTTTCTCTTGTCCTATGAAAGAGGGTTTCAGGTGAGGATTCACTCACTGAGTTTTGGCTACAAAACTCACCCCTCTCTTCCTTCTCTTATTTTCTAAGGATAGAAGCCATTGTTGTAAACCTCCCGTGATCATAGATTCCAGTCGGTGAGTCTGTAGGTGAAGCATATTATGTTTGAGTTAGAGTGCTCCAGTACATTGCAGGCAGGGTCCCGGACCTAGAGCATGTTTGTTTTCGCATTGGCATATTATGATTATATTTCAATTTGTATATGATAATTTGGATATTTGAAAAAGTGTATTTTGATTTATATGTATAAATGACTCATGATTTGATATCTGAAAAGTTATTACCAGGTTATAAGTGTGATGATTTTGATTCTAGAGAATAAATGAATTATATGCAGAAAAAGAGAAAATTTCTATTATTCATGGATGTTAAAGTAGAGCATGCATGCAGAACTTGAAATCTAGGTTACGAGGCTTACGTGAGAATGAGATTTCTCACGTGCCGGTCGCGTGCCTAAAACAGGTCGTGACACATGTTAAGGAAGATGAAAGTAAAAGTGTGACATGTGAGGAGTGAGGAGTGAGTGGTTATTTAAGTGATGGGACATAACTGACTAATGTGTGCCAATTGTCAGAGGGAGTGAGAGAGAGAAACAATAAGACTCAAGGGAATTATCTTGCCCTTTTGTCTTTCTTAAGGAGTGAATTTTGACTTCTTTGAATCACTTCCTGAAGTGTTTATTTTCTTAGGTCCACTTTTCACTTTTTGATCCCTTGGAATATTGCGATCTTTTGGCTGGCGAGTCATTTTTACACTCTGAATCTCATAATACAAAATATTCCCAAACTTCTAAACCATTTCTTCTCTTTTCTTATCATTTCTTTCATTTCCCAGGCTTATGGTAAGATTTTTGAATTCCAAAAAGGTGAGCCAGTCTTGTATATTGATAACTCTATGTGGTCTTCAGGCCATAGCAATGGAGAGGAGAATACCCAGAGATGTTATACACGAATGCTTATGCAGATTTTTAGAGATTTTGAATATTTTGCAACAAAAAAAAAATAATTTTAAGCAAAAGTTTTTTGGATACATTTAACACTTTTCATCTTCAACATTTCCAAGTATTTTACATAAAAGATCCTCTTTCAATTTTAACTTTAAACAAGATTGGTCAACAAGGGACATGGATCTAAACTGCTGAAAAGAGTTTCCAATCAGAAATTAGTATCACTAGCATTATTGAAGAAGATAGGGATTTTGGAATACCTCGTGTGATGATCTTCTGGCTGGTTCCTTATCCGCAGCATCTGGGTACAACAATTTGCAACATTTTCTATTTTTACCTTCAACATTAGCGAAGAAAAGGTATTCTACTTTTGATTAGTTAAGTGCTTAAGTTGTTTAGCAAAATGGTAGCATTTACTGATCTCTTAGCTCTATCTGGCTTATTCCTAAACATCCATTCTTGCATTAGTGATGACTTTCTCTTTTTGATCAAACCTACATACTTGCTTCTCTTTGCATCTTATCCACCCAATTTTGAGTATTCAAAGCTTTTTTGATAGGTTTAAGTTCAATAGTAGAGATGAAAATACAATTATATGTTTCTTTTGGAGATGGTCTGGTTTTTACATCCTTTGAATTTTCTCCAAGATCTCTATATTTTTAAGTTGTCATTTGACCAGAAACACCACTATAGTTTCTGTAACTTGAAAATTGGCAGCTTCTTTTCCACCTTCAAATCGCTTTTCTTAGTGTTGAGAAATATTTCTCTGATTACTTTGATGTTCTGAGCATGCTTTCTGAAGAGTCTGCATTCTGGAGTCTACTTTTTGAAGGTTTGTTTCTCATTTGTATGCTCCTTATCACTGAGCTTGAGTCATTTTGACATCTTAACCATCCTGCTCCTGAATTTCCTTTTGAACCGAGGAACCATGTTTGAGATAGTCGTTGTCTGTTAAGCTCATAGGAACCATAATTAGTGGCAATCTTCAGATGTTCCTGCAATAAAATATTTTTGATTTTGGCACCAACTTTCTTGATTCTACTCGGGTTAGTTGTTTAGGAAGAGATTTCCCATCCTTTCTAACATATTTCTTCTTCATGACTCATTTGTCAGAGGGATGTCTCTTGTGATAGAAAGTGAAAAAAAAAACATGACAATAATCCTTAGACGAGGCTTCATTTCTTTTTCTATCCTATTTTCTCTTTATTCTTCAACCTTGTTTTCTCAAACAATGGTCTCTACTTTCAAGCATAAGTTTAAGATCTTAAGACCTTTTCTCATGAGCTTTGAGTAAGATTTTTGAAGTCATGAAGTTTCCTCAAATTCAAAAAACAACTTTTTGAGATCTTTCTAATTTACTTCTAAGACTTCAACTTCTAAGGCTTAGAGTTTGAAAAAAAATTGTATTTTCCTTGTGATTTTCTTAATCAAACTTAAGCTATTTAGATTGAGAAATTTTGAAGAGAAGTGTGTAAATTATGTGGCAGCTGATCATATGATTTCAAGGAATATAAAAAGAATGAGTTTGAGTATTCTTACCTTGTATTCTTTTGTAAAATCACACTAATGTGATGAAATATAGAAATTTTGCACTCTCAACCTTATCATGATTTACTGACCCATTTCTTTCATTTTTAGAGTTGCTTTTTCAGGATTTTTCTTACCCCTTCTTATCTTCCTCTAGGATTGATGTTTCTGCCATTCTTGGCTTAGCCTTATCAAGCTTTTGACATTTTCTCCACAAGTAAGGAGATCTCATCTCCACTTTCAATCTCAAATCTTTCATTAGATTTTGGAATCTCGTCAGAGGAGAATGGTCAATTGATGGAGTGATCTTCTATTAAGTGATTGATTTGTGCCATTTTTGTCTCTTCGATCTTTGTCTTATGCAATTGTTGGATTACTCAACCCCTTATAGGCCTTGCTCTGAACCACTCATTAGTAAAAGAGTGCACTAGAAGAGGGGGATTGAATAATGCTTTAGTACTTTCTTCAAATTTGAAATATTTAACAAAAATACTATCAAGCTTTAAGCTTGAAGTGCAGCGGAGTCATGATTAGTTGTTTTAGAAAGTAAATCTCTAAAGCTTTTTAATAATAACGCAGCTTTAACTGTATTACATCAATTATTAAATCAATTACGTGCAACATAAAAATAAGATATCAAGGAAAAGAAAGATGACAAATATTTTTATACTAGTTCAGCTAAATTTGTCTACATCCAGTACTCAACACATGTTGAGATTCTATTAAACAACTTTCTCTACCTGAGAAAATAAATTGGATAGTCTTTACAGTAGCCTTCCCAAGCTCTTACTAGTGATTGGTAGACAACCTTTATGATCACAAACTGAGTATACTGTATCAGCCTCTCCAAGTTGAACTGAGTAGTTTTGTACCAGCCTCTCCAAGTAGAACCGTGACTAGTAGACAACCCCTATAACCATGTTGCAAGTAGTTCTTCCCAGCATCTCGAAGTTGAACCGTAATAAGTAGAACACCTTTACCATTACGTTGAAAGTAGTTCTTCCCAGCCTCTTTAAGCTGAACCATGACGAGTAGAATGCCTCTACTATTACGTTGCAAGTAGTTCTTCCCAGCTTCTCCAATTCTATATGTTATTCCAAACATAAAAGTTGAAATTGGGTTATCCAATCCCAATTCCAAATTTCAATTCTAGACATCAAATAAAACATAAATGGGGAAAAATGAAAGGGTGTCATAAAAAGATTTATTTGTTTTATTTGTTTGTCATGTGATCTTCCTTGACTTAGTGACCACAACGACTGTATGTGTTTTTGGTGTTTTTGTTCTGGTCTTGCTACTCTTCTTTTTGTACTGATTTTGGTCTCGTTCTATTGATCACCTCTTATGGGAGTGCTCGAGCGTTTCTTTTGTATCGAACAAAAAGAGATCATAAACATATGGGTAATTCTAAATATTATCAAAGTATTTTAGTAAAACAGTGCTTCAATATTTTTTAATAATTAATTTAAAATTCTACTCATAACAAGATAAATTGTAATTTATATAATATTATAAAATAATTTAATAAATGTGAATAAAATTTAAATTAGAGAGAACGTGTTGGTTCAAAATTAATTTATTTTGTTTAACTTAATTTCTGTTCAAAATATTCTAGTAAACAACAATACTCATCTTGTATACCGAAAAAACAACAATACTCGTGTGTATTGTCAGAAGAATTTCACAAAAGTAAAGATTGAATGGCCATTTGTGCTATGTAGCGGTGATATAAAAGAATTATATTATTTATATTTATATATAGATGTTATGTCGATTTATATTATATTTATTATGGAATAGAAATAAATTATATTTAAATATAATTTATATCTTATTTAATAATAAATAGGATATAAATTAATAAAGTGTTGCATTTTACAAATAACAGTTTTTGGTACACATGCGTATTGCAATCGGGTTGTAGCCTCATTGATTAATTATAAAGAAAAGTGTACTTCCCTCGTGCATGCTTATAATTGGGGTACCCCACTTTAGGGGACAATGTTTATCAATGTGGCATTCTTGTCCTCGCCCTTTTGGGTCAGAGTCCCGTTT
This sequence comes from Dalbergia cultrata, assembly GCA_031216105.1. Lineage (NCBI taxonomy): Eukaryota > Viridiplantae > Streptophyta > Magnoliopsida > Fabales > Fabaceae > Dalbergia > Dalbergia cultrata. Next base: position 25,451,868 of record CM062350.1, on the reverse strand, counting down.
GCTGCCCTCCCATGTCACACAAGGCAAGCAAAAGGCATGCAACTGCACACTTTACAAGCGTTCCATTATAAATTCTCATGCCCTTAAATAAATGAAGTTAAATGGAGCATGAACCACCACTTGACCATTTTTATGCATCTCTCTCTACTCTGAACTCTACTTCATGATGAGTGGGTGCTAAGGTTGAAGTCTTCAAGAAATGAAATTATGAGTCGGCCAATCCATAGATTTGAATGTCTCTCGGTCTGCCTGAAAAAGCAGTCTTGAACCACGGCCTCCACCACTTCAACTTATTATGACCTATAAATCATACCTACCTATTTTTATTCTAATTAATTTCCTAATTAATTAGTACTTTTGTACCAACAACTGAAGCTTTAAATCAAATGAAAACAAGTGTTATTTGTAAATATATACAATAGATTCAATGTCAATATATATAGTAACACAAATATAATGGGAATATTATTTGCTTCATTTTTTAATAAATGTTTTTTTAAATTTCATTTTATGTATTATTTATTTATTTAAAAGGAATTTATATAATAGTATGTGTCTAAAAATGATACTATATTTATTTCTATATGAAAATAACATTCTTTTTAATTAAATAGTAATATATGTATATAGTAAAAGATATAATTTCAATTTACCCACCAGACATCACTTTGAATGGAAATTGTCGAGGTCCCTTAAATATAAAATGTTAGATTAATTTTAGTATTCGTGTATATAAAACAAGAGTTTTACTAACCAGTGTTCCGATACTGAAAATGATACATTTTTAAATTTTGTAGTGACTCCCATATTTTAAAAAAACAAAGATACGTCATTTCAAGAAAAATATTTGCTCTCTTACCACCTTAACTACTGTTCTTGACACATTGAATAGATAAATCCATAAAACAAATACTATCGGCAAGAGTTCCATGAAATTAGTCTCTCAGATGTCGCAACACGAGAGAGATATTATGATATTGGAAATAAACAAAAATACATAGTTTCAATTTTGTTATATCATATCAGGCAAGAAATTAAAATTCACAAAAAGAACATGCGAGATTTTCTATCACAAAACCAGTATCATAACATTTCCCTCTCTCTTTGATGATAACTAATTTCACTGTCTAAAATTCTCTTTCCCTCCCTTCTTTGTGATTCCATCACCGATAGAACTCAGGAAAGAAGGAACATCTAGAGAGATTCAAACAAGAAAAAATAAAAACCCAAATTTCAGAATTCTATATGAACAAAAAAGAGAAAAAAGAAACCAAAAACTATATATCAGCCTCTCAGAACTTCCCTATATACAAAAATGAAATCAATTTCCGAAGTTTCAACTCCAATAGCAGTCTTGAAATTCAAGACGCTGTGGACTGATGTGGATGCGGTTGGGTGGTGGTGTGAGCAAACGGGTGAAACCTGGGTTTCCCAAGTGGGAATCCAATGGCTTTGGGGGTTGGTGAGTCATTAATGCTTTTGGCAGTGGTGGGAGTGGCCATCATCATGGATCCTGTGCTAGCATTGATGGTGGCACTAGAAGGAGCTGCTGATGAGGAATTGGAGGTAGAATTTGTTGCAACGCGCTCACAAGAAGGGCACATGGTCAAGGTAGTTGCTGGTAGCTGCATGTAGAATGGGTTTGAAGTCTTTAAAGCCCTCAATTCTTGAAGCTCCTTGTGAAGCCTCCTGTTCTCTTCTGTCAATGTCTCACAGCACCTCTTCAAGTACTCACAATCCACCTCAGTCTGCTTCAACTTCGTCCTGCGTGCACCCACATTTATATGATACTATTGACCAATATTCATATCTATATAGTATATACTATTTAGTATAGTATGATGTTACATTATATTGCATAAGAAACAATTGATATAAGATTAGGAAAAAAAACAAATCTGCAATAAGAAAGAGAATGATGATATTTATACTTAAAGTTTGGACTCATTTTAGACTTGGACATGGTGAACTCATCATTTTTCTATCCAATTACTTTTATATCCATCCAGTCTATAATGAATCTAGATTTTTGATGCGTATATAATTTCTTAGTGGCAAAATAGACTAATTATGTGTATGTATAGATATATATTTGTGTTAATTACTGTACCTTGCTCTTCTGTTTTGAAACCAGACTTCTACTTGGCGAGGGCGAAGATTGAGTTGTTTAGCAAGAGCAAGCTTTTGTTTCTACACCACAAAATGTTGTCCCCCAAAATTATTACTTCCGAAGACTAAACACTGAAACACAAAATCCGAAAAAGAGGAAAAGAAAAGGGCAATTTTGGGCACACACAAAAGACTTACAGGGTTAAGGGTGTTGTGCTCCTTGAAGCTCTCTTCAAGGTAAGCAGATTGCTCCTTGGAGAGCCTGAGCTTCTTCCTGGTGCTGCCGCCACCACTACCACCACCACCGTTGTCATCTTCATCACTTGCTCTTGAAGAATCCCTTTGGTGATCATAAGCCTCCCCATCTGAGTCCCTTTTTCCACCATAGTTGTAATAGTTCCCACCTGAACCACTGAAACTTCCACCACCACCAACACCACCACTGCCACTGCCTCCTGTGAATATGCATAGATCCATCTGAAAAGATGATGCTGCACTGTTTGGGGAAGACGACAGCGCCGCCCCTTCCTCCGCCTCATCTTCCGCCGCCGCCGTCGCCAACGGCAGCACGTTCACGTCCAAGCCTTTTGAAGAACCCCCCAACTCACCTGAGAAACTACCTGCATGTTTCAAGAAAGAAAGATCCGTTTATATATATCTACGTCAAGACTCAAGAGCCTTCAAAGACTAATTAAATAAGGATTGTTACATGGTTAGATAAATATTATCAGAATCTCTAATGAAAGTCATGGTATTTTCTCTCATCAAATAGAGAAAGTCATCAAGACGGAAACGCTTCAGTAGAAGGCGTGGAAAAATGGGTATCTTAGTAATTTTACCATTTTCAGAAGGAGGCCATGGGAGAGAGAGTTGAGGAAGGAGATCAAGCTGATGCAGGACAGGGTTGTTGGCCTTGTTTGGCTTTGCTTCTTCTTCTTCTTGCTGATCTTGCTCTTGTTTATCTCTTTGTCTAGTACTAGTGATGATTGGACCAATTGATAAGGTGGTGTTGAAGCCTAACCCAAGTTGGTTGGAAGCTTCACGAGGCTTTTCCATGAACCCAACAAAAGGCCTTGAAGAGTCTCCTAAGCTCAAACCAAGCTCCATGTTCTCCTTCTCTTCCTCCTCTGCATAGGCCAAAAAAGGTTGCAGAATAGAGAGAGAGAAAGAGAGAGAAAAGAATGTAGAATTTGAGTGGGGAAAGGGGTGGTTTGGACTGAGAATTACGGAGGAGGACTTGAAAGAGAAGAGTCTTTATAATCATGTGTAGGGAAGAGTCCAACGTGATCATAGGAAGACCCAAATGGTCAATTTTGATTAAAAACATTTATTTAATGGGTATTAAATCTTTTTCTTTTTCTTTTTAAAATTTTATTTTTTCAAAAAATTTTGTTTTGCAAATACAGTAAAATAAAAAAAAATGGTCTGAAAGAAAAAGGGTGTTTGACCGACAAAGCTTACCAAGGTTGACAAACACACGTGAAACCCTATTTTTATGGTCGATATAGATATAGATAGATTGTCATACACTATTGTTGTAGATCACGCGCCACCAAGTAAATTATGTTACGTTTAATAATAAAATGGATTTAAAAAGGAAATATTTTTTATTGAGAAGATAAGCTTTTCTATTTTTAATATGTAGATCTTATTAAAAATTTATAAAATCTGCTTTTTTTTTTTAGTCACGTTCTAGTTAGGAAAACCGTAATAAAATAATGTTTTATATAAAATGTGGATTTTATTGAGAAATACTTGTATACTTTTAGAGTGTATTTAATTTAATATATGTTCTAGGAATATTCATAATCAATTAATCTTGATTTAAAATATTCAAATTTATATAAAAATAAAAAAAGTGTGGTTGTGAATATTTCTAAAACATATATTAAATGTGCTTCAGAAATATGTAAAATTTTTTAGGTTTTTGTTATAGTTATTAAACTTACATCGATAAGCGACATGATATGATTAAGACATTGATTATTGGGTTAGTAGTTACACCAGTAAGTTATTAATTGAAAAATTGAATAGAATTAATTAAATAAATATATAAAAATATAATAGAATTTAAATAAACATATAATATATATTATTGTTAACTCAATACCATAAACAACATGTACGAATTGATGGTATTGGAGTGTGCTTCGCTTCATTAGGTTCCAAGTTCATGTCCCATGTCCACATTTTTTATATCATGGGATTTCCATTCTCAACATTGGTTTAAGAGCACTATTATTCAGATAATTCCTTTAATATTAAGATGTCGATCAACCAAAAATGATTGCAAAATGAGAAAATAATTAATTAATTATTCTTTAATCATTTAATAAAATAGCACGAACAGAGAAACTCACACAACATAAATTATTAATCCTGAAAATTCTTGAAATGGTTAAGGGGTCTTCTTTAACCCGGAGGGATACCAGCATTTATTCCTTATATATATATATAGCACTAATAGTAGTAGATAGGAACGACAACATTCTTCCCCGAAAGACTTATGCTTGGCGCGTGACCATCATGTGGGTTAGGTATGAGCTAAGTTATTGGCACTCACTTGGGACTACGCTATAGGGTTGGGATTTGGGACTCATTTTCTTGTCTCAAAAGTTGCGTATGTGTCATGTGTGTGGGGGTGCATATGGATGTGTACCGCGCAGCATCCATAATCTTCTACGACTTTGGAGGGCAACCCACCACCCACCTCCCACCTCCCACGTCCCAACTCTCATGCACCTCCTCCTCTACCCTCTTGGGAGAGAGCCCACAATTCCTCATAATTGGCAATGACTGAAACTGAAGTGAACAGCATAATGATATATGTTTGGAAACAGTCACGGAATCAAGAATTTTAGATAGTGGGAATAAAAAACATTATACGAGTCTAATAAAATATTTATCATAATTTTTTTTAGTGTGGGATTAATCTAATAATATAATAAAAATAAAATAACATACATTCATACACTTATATATAAATTTTGAAATTTTAGTGGGGGCCGCTTGTCCCCAGCCTCCTCTACGTAGATATGTCCTGTTTGGATACGGAACCCATGTGGGCATTGGGGGAAAATTTTTCCAGCTGGGAAAAATGAGAGTGCGGGAAAGAAAATAAATAAAAAGACATGATAAGGATGGATATTATTTGATGGTGATATGATTGGCATTCGATACAACTCTTTTTAATAACAAAGGGATAGGAATGGTACGGATGGGAATCTTCTTTTGTATTAGGAGTGTTGCTGACTCCGTTAGAGGTAGAGAGAGTGGGGGAAGAGTTCGGTATTTTAGTTGAGATGAGCATGTGAAATCCCTTCCCATACTATGATATTTGTTAAGGGTGGGAGATATTTGGGCAGAAAATTCTCAAACAGGTCGCAAGGCTTCCATCCACGAGCTCTAACATCATGTTTGTTTGAAAGAAAATAGAGATGAGTGATTGAGAAAGGAATGAAAGTGGAGGGAAAGAAGTGATCTTCTATCTATCGTTTAGTATAAATGAAATTGAGAGGGGAGAGATTGAATAGTGTCTAAAAGTAGAGGTGTCAAATGGGTCAGCATTTCTGCACTTGGCCTCACGTGGAGTCGGTAAAAGTTCAAATATGGTTGTGGGTGAGAGTGGCCAGTGCCAAGCCTCTTATAAAAATCTAAAAATCCACCAACGCTTAAAATGAGCTGGCCCATAGATTAGCCCATGGGTTGGTCCACCTATGGGTTAACCCTAACTCACCTATAAATTAATCTTAGCCCACATGGACTAGCTCGTGAAAAAACTTTCGATTTTGATTTTTCATTAAATGAATTAGAAAAACACTAAATTATGTACAAAGATCACTAGAATAGTCGACTATGAATCTAAATAGTTTATTACTGTAATTTATTTTTAACAAAATAAAATTGGATATTTAAAAATTAAAATAGAAAAAACATTTATTAGCGTAATTAGTTACTAGTTACCACTAATCAAAAGTATATGAAAATGTAAAATTTAAATACAAATAAAAAAATAAAGTTTAATATTGGCATATAATTTCTAATATTTATTTAAAAAGAAAACTTTATCAATACTTTTACAAATAATTCATTAGTCTAACTGTAACTTTTAAAAATCATATAAATGAATCCACGTTAGTGACAATGGGAAATTTATGAATTGAAGACACATGTTTGTATAGAGTCTAATCATTAGATTGCCTATGGATTCACGTTTATTATAATTAAAGCTTATAAATATTGACATACACTTTTTTATATTTTTTATAAAAAGATTGTCAAAAGGAAAAGCAACTGAAACTGCTCATTATTTAGTCACGCTTTCCTTCGTACACTTTGTGTTCACATGGGATTTTTATTAATTAAAAAGTGAGAGAGAGAGTAAAAAAAGCATTGTATAAGAATAAGATGGGATGGGATCCAGCCCAACCAAGACTGATGGTCGAATTAATATGCATACGTGAACAACTGTTCTCCTAGTCCACAACGCTGCTTTTTATCTATGCCATGCTAACATAAGACGGTGAATCCAATACGTGGGGGCTGGCCCATGGGTTGCCCACTCCTAGCCCACACATTTCCGTGGGTTATGTGGGCTAGGGCCATGGGGGCTAACAAAAAAAGTGGGCTGTGGCTAGATGGAGGCCAAATGAAGGGGGCTGGGGGCTAGCCCTTGGGCTGTGGGTCATTTTGACAGTACTATCTAAAAGCATATGGGACCCATCGATATTTTTTCCTTCCACATATGGGTAGAAAAGTGTGAAAGGAATGTGTGATATTTATATATTTTAAAAATACCCATACTCATTATTTAAATCTCTATCCCTAATATTTGTGACTTTAATATTTTTATTTTAAATAAATTTGAATAATTTATTTTTTTAATATTTTCTTATTTATTAGCTTGATATTATTCTAAACTTCTTATATTAAAAACTAGTTACATTTTCTATTTGATATTAATTAATAAAATTATTAAATATAAAATACAAATATTGACTTGAATGCTTTTATATAAATATGTATAAGGTCAATTTTTATTACATTTATTTATATTATTTTGATGGATAAATTTATGATAAAATTGTATCTAATTTTAATTTTTCAATAATTCTTCAAATAGTTATATAAAAATAACCTTTTATTTTTATTTTTAAAATATAAGGATAAAAAAGTCATTTGATATAATTGTTATTTCATTCCTTTCATTTTCCCATCTAAACAAACAAAACAAATTAATCTTTCTTCTATTTCTTTTCTTCCCATTTTCCTTTCATCCAAACATATCTATAGAAAATAAACATCACCTCATCTTCCCTCGTGTCCATTTCTTTCCATTTCATTTCTTTCCTCTCTATTTCTTTCCTTAGCCAAACAAAGCCTAAGTGAAGAGGCTAAAACATATCTTAGGTCAAGTGAGGAAGCTTAGGGAATTGGGAAACTCGAAGACCGAGAGACCTGAGAGATTATAGGCCCTTAGCCTCGAGCTCTACAAGAGCGAACATGCTTAAGAAATGTATTAGATCAATGTATGTGAGCTTATGCTTTTGATATATTTTCTATTTTGCTTTAATGTCATTGAGAATGGCCCATTTTCTTATGTATTTATACTACACCTGAATTTTGTCTAATTTTGTTGGATCTTTGGGTTATGAATTTCAAAGTTTATTTTTCTCATATGAAACACAGTGTTTATGTTTGTGCCTATCTTTTCTAACATCGGATTAAACTTTGGTATCAGTGGAGTTTGAGTCTTTTATAATTTTGGTGAATCTCAATCTTCAAAGTGGTGGCGGTGAATACAGACTTTGATGCAATTTTGGTGAATACCGATATTTGAAATAGGGTCAGTAAATACCAAGATTCGACGTGATTCTGGTGAATATTGATCTTAAAAGCGATGCCAGTAAATACTGGATTTTGATGTAATTCATGGGAATACTAGTCTTTGAATTGCAAGTGACGCATAATGGGTTTCAATGTGAATTTTGATGAATATCCCAAAAGTTGAATATCCTAAAAGTTGATGCCTTTAGAATGGTTAAGTCTAAATCAAAGAAGGGTTGAATCAAGGCTAAGATAGAGAAATTCAAATACCTTAAAAAATGAAAAAGGAAAGAGGTTATAAATGCAAATTAAAGAAAAAATGAATAAATATAAATATTTATTTCAAAATTTATATGAAAATAGTAAATTATGTAAAATTTAAATTATAAAAAATGTAAAGTTAACTTAACCAAACATCTATTTAGGATCAAACTATGCGGGATGTCCAACTCTCTTGCAATTGGGATCAGCAAAGAATGGTGGTTATTTCAGCTTGGACACGATCCAATATTGGTAGGGTGAAGGTGAATGTGGATTAGAGTTCGATGCAGACTTTGCAAAAGTTTGGTGTTGGTGATATTATAAGGGACCATGAAGGTGGTTGGCTTGGGGATTTTTAGAGGTGGTGACCGAGCATGACATCACTATGATTGAGTTGCTTACTATCCGCGACGGTTTGCGCTTGACATGGATGAAAGGGTATTGCAAGGTACTATGTGAATGTGACAATATGGAGGCAGTGCACTTGGTGAATTCTACTATTACACCTCAGCTTCATGGTTTGTTGTTAGGACCCGACTTGGGAACATGATCAGCATGTGAGGAATCTCATCCTCATGTAAGCATTTTAGGTGACGCGTCTCTCTAAATGTATCATTTATCATAATATAATACTTAAAATATGATCTCTTCGAAATCTTTAGCATTTTTATCTAATTAAAATATAATGATTAATTTCATAAAAAAGTACTCAATAATTTAATCTCCAAAAATATCTTGGCCAAATCCACTAACCATGAAGTCATAACTGTTTTAGTACCTAATATAATCTTAAATATGAAAATCCACTTAACATTTGAAAACTAAATCACAAATTCATCTTTGGATTATTACATAAACTCTAATCAAACTCTACAAATTTTAAAATCCATACTTATAAACTGAAAACATATACATAATTGTTTCTGATATTGAAACTAAATACATAATCTGAAAATAATGAGTGGTCAGATCTTGTCTGCACATCTACTGGAGCACTCTACTCTAACATGACTCTAACCTAAGCCTTACCCCAAAGTAAAACTTGCCACTAGGAAGAGCTGTATTTACCAAATTAGGTTGAAATTGAACCCATACCTGCAACTATGAGAGGAAGGGAAAGGGGTGAATCAACGGATCCAGTGAGTGAGCTCTCACCTATCATCCACATAGGACAACCAAGAGAAAACATAATACATTATACATGCAGCAACCATAAATCATTTGATATTTAAATACATAGCTAGCTAGGAAAATACTCTTCATTTTATAAATTCATAACAAACATTTCTAAACTCATAATCAAATATGAAATCATTTTAATTGAGGGTGTAGTAGAGCATTGGAAAACAGTATAATAAATGATATAAAATCATAAACTGTGAGGTAGTACCTAGTCCCTAGCAGACAAGAGCACCTGTTGTAATCATAATAGTCCCTATCGGACAAGCTGTGAGCACCTAACTAGCTCCCATTTTCTATAACTGCTAGGGGTGAAACTGTCCTCTAACAGACAACTTGGTACCAAGGTTAACGATCTCTTCATAGCCATTAACTAATTGTCTGTTTCCTTATCTCTACTGGCTAAACTAGTTTAGAAAAATCCATAACAAAAGGGTGAGTGCTTAGTCCCTGGTGAAAAAGAGCCCATACTGAAATCTTAAAACTCTTAAATTCTCAATACTCTGAGAGTTCTGGACTCATATAACTCTAACAATTTGACTTTAGCATATTGTGGCTTTGAAAATTAAGCCCAAGGGTTCACCACTTGTAGGCATTCCGATTTCAAGCCCACAGAATATGTATCTGGCAATTGCTATGAATCATATTGAATTTCGTACCTCTTGGTACCATAAAATTGAAGTTCTAAATTCATATCTTTACTAACATATTTTTTCCATATACTTGATAACTCTAAAATCATAGTTCAAACATTGGGTTTTTAACCTTAATAACTTGGAAATCATATAACATATTTATTCGTAGAGTTGGTTCTTATTCTTGTTTCACATTTCTCTAACACGTATAAATATATTAAATGAATATTCAAAATCACAGCTTGAAATCTAAATCTGGAAAGCATAATAATGTCATACATATATAAGAACATATTTATTTGTTTATTTTTCTCAATTTGACATCTTGCTAAATCATACATTTTTGCAACAAATCTTTTCATGAACATATAAAGCATTTTCATAGCACTCAACATATCAATCATGGTCCCATGGTTTTCTAAATTTCATTTTCATGCTATAGTCAAAATTATAATATTTACTATTTTTACCATAACTCAAAAAAATCATAATCCATACATAATCTTGTCTCCAACTTCATATATATAATGAACATAATGCATAAAACATAATTACAATGACTAAAATAAGATCATAAGTTTGAACTCACTCACCGCTTAGAGCCGAGAGTATATGGGCACCACTAACTTGATCTTGAGGGCTTTGAATAACACTAAAAACTGCTATAGAGCAATATAGACTTTAGATTAAACTCTAAAAAATCTACAGAGAGCTATATTCTAACTCTAACAACATTGGGGGAGCACCCCTACTTGACAACAATGAGAGAAATAACAATATCCATAATATGGGGAGGAAGAACATGAAAGAAACAACCATAAACCTACAACAATCACTTACCTTGGATCTTGAAGGAAGAGGATTTGATGTTGGATTTAGTGGAAGAGAGTGGGTAAGGGTTTGGAGGAGAAAAATTTCGGTTTTGGGATGAAAAGTCCCGAGTTTGGGGTTTAAAGAGGGGTGGAAGGGTTTATTAAGTGACACGACGTCGTTTTGCACTGTTTTCGCCAAACTGACACCACTATAGCGATCTACCCAATTTCTTGTCCGCATTTGATTCGCTTATGACCGCTATAGCGGTCCTCAGGCCACTGAAACACATGAGACCATCGTCCACTATGTACTTATGACCACTATAGCAGTCTTGGACTACTATAGTGGTGACAGAAATCCCCAGCTTCAGCATTTTGTTGTCACATGACATCTGGTTATCTTAATACTCACTTATTTTAAGTTAATTTTACTTTACGTTAACTTTAAAACATAAATGTAAATAAGAAAATACCCCCCATTTAGATTCAAATAAAATATTAAAAAAATCAAAACCCCAACCAATCAAAATCCAATTTTTGAGCTCTAGTTCAAATTTGAGAATCCTTACGATTTTCTAAACTTGTGGGCTAAAAACGAAACATCAAGAGGTTTCCTAAAATTCATTAAAAATCACTATTTGATATATTTTCCTTTGGAGAGCAATTACTAGGACTTTTGATCCCAAGAATATGGCTCTATCATATAGCCTTCCAAGGAGGTGTAGTGAAATCCCGGACCTGGCAACATGGGTGGGTCCTGGGAGATCTTAAGGCCATACAAAATTTGTCTATTGATATGTGTACACCGGGTATTACATTTGTGTGCCTTGCTGGTGGCGATCGGGGGTCTGTTGGATCAGTAATGGGAGGTGTGTTTGAGTTGGATGCCACAGACAAGCATTCCTTAGCTAAAGTAAGGGAGCATCAAGATGAGAGGTTCAAAGTATGAGGTTTCTCCCTTAGATATGCAGCATATGATGTTTAGAGATCTTGTACAATTGTTTGTTTATTTTCTGTTCCTTGTCCAGCTATAAAAAAAAAAAAGAAACAAATATCTATTCGAAAAGGAGAAAATAAATTTATAATGAATATTGTCAATGAATCATTTTCTATGTTGATATTTATTATTTATTTAAATTTGATATTTAATCTTTTTATGAAATATAATATTTGGTTTATGATATTGTTCTTACCTAGAAGTTGCAGTAAGGATGCAAGTGACTCCAATGTTTGTGGAAACAGGGGCTGGGGTACCTGCAAAGATACTTCGATGCTTAAGTTAGAGAATGCATGAGGAGTGGGAAGGTTTTTGTGTGATAGAGATTGTGTCATACTTGGGAGGTGATAGCCCCTTTATATAATGTGAGGTTACACCATGGTGAATATGTTATGATCTTCCTTAAATGTAGGAGACATTCCTACAATTTAGTTAGTACTAAAGATAATAATAAGATATGATACAGATATGTTAAGATATAGAGAGATCATATATGCGATTTAGGAGATACTCTCAATTAAATTCGAGATAAATCTACAGGGGATATTATACCATGTGGGCAAGTTATGGGACCCCTTGGGAGAGTCCTCTAAGATTGGGCCGAAGTTTGGGGCCCGTATTCGAGATCATATATGTTATTTTCTAATCTAGTACATAGCCCTCGAGCTTGATTGAAGTTCAGGCTATTTTTCCTAGGCTGAGAAATTCATGCCAAGCTCAAAAGTGATGTTGGATTGTGAATCTTTTCAGTTGCAGTAGTAGCAGTTGTGGGAGAACATGTTATGACACATGTTGTTTTTTCATTGGTTTAATGGGGGTTATGTTTTCATTTCTCCTCCGTTGGATAAGAGTGATTAGCCCCCTATCGTTGGATGTTGTGAACATTCCAGATATATTGTTAAGTAGAGGGAAATGTTTTTTTATCATTGGATGGGTTCGATTTTTGAGTAAGAGGAGGAAAGGGTTTTTCAGACTTAATTTTTGAAAAAATTCCTCATTTCATTTTTGTTTTTCTCTGACTTTTATAGACTTCGATAACTCTGATTCGGATGATCAAGATTCAATTTTTTCTATTTACAGTCTGTTAGTTTAACTTTTTTTTCCCTTTCTCTTTCATTTGATCGATTTATGTTTTGTTTGGAACCCTAGGACATGGGATTTTGTTTGCTGTTTCTTCTTTTTCTGTATTCGTCACTTTTCTTGAGTTTTGTTCATTTTTTTGCTTGTAGCTAATTATTGATGGCAAAAAGGAAAAATATTTTTGCCTCTAATAAGGGGAAAGATGTAGTTGATGAGGGTGAGCTTGATCCCTATAGTTGCGTTAGTGGTGAGGTTAAAGAGGTGGCTTCAATTTTTAATGGTGGAGAGTCGATTTGTAGATTTAGAAGGGCTTATCTGGTGTTGGCCTATGGGGAAAGTAGGGTAGAGTGTCTCCCTCGTAATGGTGAGGCTGATTTTGTTTATATGTATGTAGATTTTTTTGAAAGTTAGATGTAAAGGTTCCTTTTACTCGATTTGAAGAGGGCTGCTTGAACAAAGTTGATGTTGCCCCTTCCTAGCCTCATCCTAATAGTTGGGCTTTTATTTGAGCATTCAAGAATTTGTTTGATATTCTCGGCCATGAGCCCAGTGTGGTGTATTCTTTTATTATTTTTAGGTTAAATGGGTAGATAAGGGAAGTTAGATTTCCTTTAGTAGTGTTCCCCGAAAAAAGTTGTTGAGTTTGTTGACCTCTAATTTCAAGAGGTTTAAGGACAAATTTATTAAATTAAGGTCGGTTGTGTCTGAGTTCCCCTTTTTCTTGGATTTGAGTCATTTAGAGAGGTTTCCTTTATACTGGCAACATAATCCTCGCTAGATTTTGAGGGTGGAGTATGGCTTTCTTTCCTTGGAAGATCAGGTGGTGATTGACTTCTTGGAGGGGTGTGTGAGTTCGAGCTCTCCACTCTCTTGTGGGATTTTGTTGGAATGAGGTTATGATATTGAGAGGGTTTTCAAATACATAGGTAGTGTTTTTCTGGATGTTTTTCCTTTTCTGTTTATTTTTCTCCGTAGCTTGGAGTTCTTTGGCATTGATATTTCCAAGGGCCTTTTCGTGAAGTCTATATATGGTTTTTGGTCTATTGATTGCCAGGCTTTCCTTGAAAGGTCCAGATCGTAGGTCGATTATGATTTGGTGGAGTTCTACTGCTGGGTTGAGGTCAGGATTTTGTGATGCTTATTCCTAGAATCGAGTTAGGTAGGTTCTTAAAGACTTATCAGATCTTTGTTTAACATGTTCTAAGGAGTCCGAGGTTTTGGTGTAAATCTTGGAGGATACAAATCTATTGATGAAGGCTTTAGCAAGGTCTTTGAACCTATCGATGGAGTTTGAAGGTAGGGTTAAGAACCAAAGTAATGCTGATTTTTCTAAGAAGAATGGGAAACTTTGGCAAAGAATTCTGTCAGTGGCTCCATTAATAAGTATCATGGATTTGAACATTGTAATGAACAATTGGGGATCTCCTATTCCATCATATGGGCGGAGTGATGTTAGGAATTTGAAGTTGAAGGTTAAGTAGGTGGCCATGAGTTTTTTTCGAGAATGGACCGCAGTCTACGACCTTAAGTTCATCATCAGACTCGGCTTGGTAGGTAGGGCAATGGGAGTATAGGGGTTTACCATTGCCAAAATCACAACTGGCATGTTCGGTATTCCCTGGGTTGGTGGCTCCTTGTTTGGGATTTTTTGAATTTTCAATCCTTAGGAATTGATTCTCTTCTTGTAATTTGCGGAACTGCTCGGCCAATTGGTAATTCTCTTCTTGTAACTAGTCGGGGTTAGGCGGGCGTTGGTTATTGGAGTGAGTGTTTTGGTTGGAAGCGTCAGTCATGGATGACGATTTTTTCAGGTTGTGAGGTGGACTTGTTTACCGGTCCTACAGTGGGCGTCAATATTCTTACCTAGAAGTGGCAGTAAGGATACAAATGACTCCAACGTTCGTGAAAACAGGGGGTGGGGTATTTGCAAAGACACTCCGACGCTCAAGTTAGAGAATGCATGAGGAGTGGGAAGGTATTTGTGTGATAAAGATTGTGTCATACCTAATTGCCCCCTTAAATAATGTGAGGTTATCGCGTGGTGAATCTGTTATGATCTTCCTTAAATGTAGGAGATATTCATGTGATTTAGTTAGTATTGAAGATAATAATCAGATATGATAAGATATAGAGAGATCATATATGGGATTTAGGAGATACTTTTAACTAAATCTGAGATAAATCCACAGGGGATATTATGCCATGTGGGCGAGTTGTGGGACCCCTTGGTAGAGTCCACTAAGATTGGGTCGAGGTTTGGGGTCCGTATTCGAGCTCTTGTAATTTGGGCCGAGGTATAGGCCCATATTTTCTAGTCCAGTATAGATATTATGTTTGATTTTTAAAATTAGAAAGTATATTATCTTATCAAAATCTTTTAGATGCAATATATATTGTTTATAATTATTGTTGGTACTAATATTTGTATCAACATCATATATTGTTGGAATTAGAAAATATAAAGTATACGCCATTTTACTTTTATTAAATATTTAATTTTAGGAATTAATTTTAATGTAGTTGTTGAGATCATGTTAAGATTTATTTAGATATACTTTAGATTTGAAATATAACTTTTTTTTATGCCATCAAGTATGAATCTATTTAGTATTTTGCAAATATCTTAAGCTTTAGATATCTAATTGACATAATTTTTGTGGCATTAAAAAGTTAACACAATTCTTTACAATTTCTATTTCTACCCTGAGGCAAATTCTAACTATAGTAAGAGTTACAAGCTATTTAAATTGAAAAACAAAAATAAAAAGTAAAACAAAAAAAATAAAGAGTTAATGTTTATTTTAATCCTTGACTTTATACTTGTGAGTCATTTTAGTATCTAACTTTTAAAATGAGTCAAATTTGTTCCTCACATTATAAAACTTGAGTCATGTTAGTTTCTTATCCCATTTTCTTAACCATTCAATCAATTAAATGATGATGTGTAATGTCAAAGGATACTTAATTTGATATATCTTATATTATCTAAAATAGAATTAATTATAAAATGACTCATTTCGGTATCTAAAATTATACAAAATGAGTTATTTAAATTTACTTTTCAAGTTATAAAGTGACTCATTTTGTGCAATTTTAGACACTAAAGTGAGTTATTTTAAACTTTATTATACTTTAGATGACACATGGTTTGTCAAGATATCATTTAATGTTACATATCATCATTTAGTTGACAAAATGTTAAATAAATATGGGATGACGGATTAACTTAACTCATGTTTAGCATTGTCAGGGACTAATTCGATTCATTTTGAAAGTTAGGGATTAAAATGACTCATGAGTATAAAGTTATAGACTAAAATCAGCATTGACTAAAAAAAATAAAAGAAAAAAGAGGATAAATTTGTATGTGACCTTTTTATTTTTAGGGAAAAATCTCGTTAGTGTTATCTTTTATCCCCTAGTATATATTTGGCACATTATAATATTCCTAAATGTTCCCACAAAACCCTAATCGTCGAATAACTTTTTCCTAGATAGAAAAATGTGATTTTTTTTCAATCCTCTCCAATTAATCTCTTGTAGTAAGTGCTCTCATCCTTACTTTAGTATGGGTTATGAGTTTAACCAATTTTTAAGTTATTGTGGTATGGTTTTCTCTTCGGCCCATTCCATTCCAAATCATTACTTTATAATTCCATGGCAGTTGTGAACACCATTGTAGTTTCCCAGGATTATGTAGACCGTGGTCAGATGCTCCCGACAACAAACTATAATTGGGTTTAAGCACATGGCCTTTTTTATCATTATTTATATCTTCTTAACATCGTGCACACTTTTTATGAAATTTGAAAGTGATGTATGCCACGAATAGGCATTTTATAATTTATGCCAATTTTAGAAAATTATTAATTTTACAATTATCCTAAAAATCATATTTTGGAAAACCATGAGACCATTATTCATATGCTTGTATGCCATGAAACAAATCTTTTACCTTTCTAAGAAAAGATTTATTAAAAATATGGAGCTAAGCTTAATTTATGATAGATACCCGACATGTTCTATGGGTTTGAGGAAGTTATCATGTTTTCAGATTATGAATTTTCTTATCATAATTTTAGAATCCCAGATATGTGCTATTGAAAGTATTGAACTAAGTATGATTCATAACAATAGCCAAATGCATACTTGTTGGTTTCGAAAATCACTATGTCTACAAGCAAGTGGTCCCTTAGGCATGATTTTAGAGCCCCACATATGTCTTACTGTCAGAATATTAGAATTATATGAATTCAGATCTTTTAGATTTATTCATTACTTTAATTGCAAATTAGTTTTGTGAGAAACAAAACAATGAGTTAATGACTGCCAAGATCATTAACATTGGTCCAAAGATGTTTTCTACACGACTAGCTCATCCCTCAAACAATGGGACCTTATTAGGTGCCACTTAGAGGACCTTGTTGGGTATCTTTTAGATTTAAGTTAATAGGACCTCGTTAGGTCCTTTTGTTGCCCTGCTGGGAAAAAGGGCAACCTCCTAGATATGACAGAATATATATTGCAATTCAATTAACTGAACTATAGTTCAATTTATTACAGCTTAAATTATTATTTCTTTACTAATTTTTACTTATTAAATTTAAAGTGTTTCTCATTATAATTATGTATATGTAAATATAAAAATGTTTTATGCCAATTACATGTATGTGTATATATATATATATATTTACTCAATCTAATAACTTTTTTTGGGCATGAAATTGCATCAATCTAATTGTTGAATTTAAAGTTTCTACTAAGTAGATCAAGCACATAAAGTTTCATACAATTTGAAAATGATTTGATAGTTTATCATTTCATTTTATTTTGACAGCCAGTAAGTTTTTGAAAATACAAGTAAATATCGATTAATAGATTACATAGCTATTGTTGTCCAATTTTTTTTTAAATTTGGCATGCTTGATCATCAATATAATATAACATAAATCAATGGTCGGATTGATTAAATTCAATGTGGATGAAGAGTTATAAAATGGAGTAAGTGTGCAAGACTTACTCTTGGAGTAAACGGATCCCTACTTTATATGTATATATGTATGTATTTATTTTCTTGTTGTAGGTTGTGAGTAGAGATTCACTCACTGAATTTTGATGAACTCACCACTCTTTTTCCTCCTCCTCCTTATAGTTATAGTTGTATATCTAATTATCATTTAGACTCAACCTTAGTAGTCTTGCAATTGTTCTAGTGGTGAGCTTCACTTCATAATGAAGTTTAGATTAGTATCATGGTAGAATAGAATGCATCATTTGGCATGCATGATTTTTTTAAAGTTATGTTATTTTGTTATAATGATATTTTATACAATTTCTTTTAGGAATGTAATTTAATATTGTTTATTGGAGTTATGAATGTTGGAATGATTTAGAAGAATTAGTATTTCATGAATAAACTTTTCAATAAGTTTTGAGAAATTTGTTTATTTAGTTATTATTTATTTTTACAATAATTTATGATGAGTGTTAAATTAATAATTTATCATGCGTTATTGCATGAAATTAATCCAGAAGGCTTCCATAAGGGTCAATATCCCTTATATGTGAGTCATGATTTTGGGTCATGACAAGTAAGGAGCAGGTTTTCTTGAGTACAATGAAGACCATGTTTTATTATTGAGTATTACGATGGCCAAGTTTTGCTAAGTATTGATAAAGATCGAGTTTTGTTGAGTACCACTGAAGAACGATTTTGTTGAGTAGCATCATGTGATATTCCTAAAGTGTGCTCACTTACTCTCACAACATCCATGCCCTTACAAAATATAAAGAAACTCTTCCTTATACCCTAAAGGATCGTCAACACCTTCTATATCCCACACCCTTCCATTTGGTTTTCAAACACTTGCATATTCACATTATTTTGCTTCTTCTTTTTTTCCTCACCATTTCCTTCCACCTTTATCCTTTTACTCGAGCTACACAAAAAGGTGTGGGTTACCTTCTTTAACCTATATTCCCTCCACATGCTTGGCCTCCAAGCACATTCAAAGCTTATGGTCCTCCACCTTTCTCCTTGAAGGCCATGACCATCATAACCCAAGGAGGAAAGGATATCTCTTCTTTCCAACTCATTGAAGCTTTTAAGAACCTGTATCACTTGTATGCTTCAAGAGGTAGGGGATTGTTTATGGTTGTTATCTTCTTCCAAGTTATGGAACCCCATACTTAGGGTTTAAGTGTTCTTTGTTCTTTTGATTGAAAAGTGTTCAATTAAATGAATTGATGAGAATGTATTTGCTTTATGTTTGAAGTGCTATTATTATATAAAATGAATCTTAAACCTTCTTTGGCCTTGGAGTGCTTTTGGCCTTGAGGCCTCTTTGATGGTCTTAGGTTTGTTTGCTTTTCTATGAAAAATGATAATGAAAATTGATTTGATTTGAGGTTAAATGTCCAAAATTTGGTTTTTCGAAAAATGTCACACCGACCTGGTCATGACAGACACGTAAGGAATCTCATCCTTATGTAAGCCTCATAGTTACTGAGTTGTACTATAATGCATAAATTATCATAATTTTCATTTCAATACATATTCAAACTTATATTTTCAAGGTCATAATACAAATCCATAATTTGAAACCAGCTTGAGAAAATATATAATATTTGAGTTATTTAGTACAAAACCATACAATCCATATGTCTATCTAAAATCATGACAGCTAAAATATATATGCATGGTTCGGGACCTTACCTTCACATATATTGAAGCATTAATCTAAACTATTTCATTGCAAAGTAAAGCCACCAAAAGCACACCATTATAGCTACTATGGAGAAAGAAGTTGAAAGGGATCTGGGGCAACAATTGTATTTGAAAGGGAGGGGAAAAATAGAGGAGTGAGTTCATCAAAACTAAGTGAACAAATTCTTATCAACTACCCACACTGAACAACCAACAAAGATATATAATAATAATGCAACAATCATAAATTTTTTTCCATATTTGAGTACATAATATTCAAAACACCAATAATTCATTTAATGCAGTAGATCAATAGAGCAATAAAAATCTCTCATAGCATAGTATAAAAGATAACACACATACACACAGACACACACACACAAATATAGTTGGAACTTTGAAGGGTACCTAATTAAGGTCCTATAATGTTGACACATAATGAGGTTCAGTTCTCTAAATACTTTGATCAATAGGGGAGAAATTACCCTCTAACGCACAACTTGGTACCAAGACTAATGATCTTATAGCTATTAACTCATTGTCTATTTTGAAGGTAGAAAGTAACATAAGAAGGGGGTTAAATGGTGCTTCAAACTTTTTTATCTTTTCTAAAATGTTAAACAAAATCTATCAAGTTTTTTTTCTTGAAGTCATAAAACAGTTGTTAGAGATATTCAGAAAGTGACTTTCTAAATGGATAAGAAAAACTTAAAGCTTTAGAAATAGTTTTGAAATCATTTTAATGAAATGTGAAATATCAATTAATACAAATGCTAAATAACAAAAAGATTAAAAGAGAGACATATTACTTAGAGATTTTTATACTAGCTCAGCCAAACACTGCCTACATGTTAAGTTCCACAAAAATCCTTTTCTTAATCTAGAGAAAGTAAGATAGTCTTTTTATAGCCTTCTCAAGCTATTTCCAGTGCGTAGTAATTCCAATTTACTCTCACTCGAAGTAGACTTTTTACTAGTCTCTTCAAGCTAACCTCACAATGATCACTAATGGATCAAGGTACAAAGTTTTGATTTTAGTTGGTTCTTTCCAACAAATAACACTCAAGTTTTTGTATAAATAAAATAGTATATGTATTGAACTTGAGAAACTTCTTTCCAAGTTCTTCCTCAAAAGAAAATGTTATCTAATAAGTACTAGAAAGAATATTTCTAAAATAGAAATAGATTACAAGAAGTAATGAACTTTCATAAATGAGTATTGAGAAGCTTCAATGTTCTTATACACAAAAAGTCTTCTTCACGTATAAAGGTCTCTTTCTTTTATACTTGGATTTCAAATGTAGCCAATTTCTCTTGATTTTGCTTCCTCTTGACACATATTGATCTTCTTTTTGTGTCCTAGAAACTATCCTCTAGAAGAAGAGCTGAGTTGTGTCAACGCTGTCCTATGAAGGTGTAGAATTGTTGTCAAAAGTGATTTTTGAATGAACCTTCATAAATAAATTTTATTTTCTAAGCGTGCTTTCTGAACTTTTTCTTTTAGAAGGTGAAGACATTAACCAAGTATAAAAGTAATATGTCACCATAGTTTTTTGAGAGTTAACTTTATTTGAAACTCAAATTTTCCTCTATTTTTGTTAACTTAGCACAGTTTTTGAATAAGGCGTGCTTTCTAAAGTAGCTTTACAGCTTTTGATCTTCACGTTGATCTTCTTTGCTTGACTCTGAACTTGATAAAGATCTTCTTTGCTTGAAAATCTTGATCATGATATATTCATTTCTTCATTGTTCTTTGATCTTCTGATTGTGCGAGATACTTTCTGATGAAATAATCTTAGTTTTTGATGCTTGCTAGTGCTTTCTTGGGTCTTTATCACATATGAGTTCGCTTTTTGAACTATTTTTCATATAATTTACTCTTTGAATATCTATGAATGAGATTGTAATTATATTAAAACATGATATTGTGAAAAATGTCATCAATTGAACTTATATGAAATGAGATTAGTCCTATTAAGCACTATAGGAACTCAATTGAAATGTTAGTACTTTCTACAAAATATTTAACAAAATTTGCTCAGTTGTCACTCAAAACCCAAGCTATATTGCTTTCTGAAGGGTTCTATAGCTATCATATTTCTCTATGACTATTGTGTAATATATAAATCATGAAAATCTAAATGACTTATCTAAAATTATATAACTCAAACTTAGCCCTTATTCTTGGAAATCAAAACTTCATGAACACTTAATTTCAATAAATATTTAAGCATCTATAGCATTAAAACATATCATGTAAACACACACTTGGTCATAATCATTTACAAACATTTAAAATAAGCAATTATCCCATGAGTTTTCCAATACATTTTTCATGGCTCATCGAAAGCATTAATTCCTAAACTTGGCATAATTGTGTTAAAACTGATACTTGACATAAAACAATTTCTAAAATCACACATATGCATTCATTACAATGCAAAGAACACATGACAAATGTGAGAATTTCTTAAGCATAAGTGTTGAACTAGTATATCCTAGAAGTGAATGAGGCTTTTTGTGCATGTTGTATGTCCCTTAAAAGCGCATGAGATTTTCTTGTGTTAAGTGTTTGTGGCATTAAAAATATTTTGAGAAAGTAAGCATCCATTTGTGGTTTGGCATGAGCATATGGATGAGCATGAAAGCAAGATGTGAAATAGAAAAGGAATGTATGATGATATCCTTCTACCTCATTTTCAATTAAATCTAGCAATGACTAGTTAGGTGTGTGAAGCTTAGGCAATGGTGCTTCGGAGTTGAGGAGTCATGCTCATATTGCTAGGGAGGTAGTGCCGATGGATTATGAGCCACGAGAGAGTATGGTTAACCTAAAGAAAAAGTATTCAAGGATCTAATCCATGAGAAAAGCACCAAGTTAAGGTTCCTTGTGTTCATGTGCATGTTCACATCCATGTTCTCATCATTGTGTGCACAAGCATGAGCATTATTTGAATTATTTATTTATGTGCCATAAGATGTTTCGTGACTTGCATTCCATAAACTTATGAGCATGTATTCAATACGAATTAGATTACATTGCAATATGAGATAGGATGCATTCATTCATCAAAACCATGTGTAAAAAGCAATGCTTATTTTTTACTTAAGGATTTTCTAAACTCAAAATTGAATCTTGATGCATGCACTCATTTTTCAAATATACCAAAGTGACTGAGAATGATTATGATAACATATATTTGCTTGTCCCTACTGAGAAATCACATATTTCCCATTCCTTTCTTTTGTGTCACTTTCAGAAGTAGCTGAGGAGAAGGTCATGTTGAGGACAGATTAAATGTTGAGAAATTCTTATGTGCTCTTAGAGTAAGACAAAATATTTGCTTTGCTCCATTTATTGATCCACAAATCAACTATTGTGTATTAAAAATGTAAGGGAACTAGGAGACAATAATGACCTATAAAACTTATGTGTCAGTTAATAAATGGATCAGAACAAGTGATTTTTCTTGCTTTCAATACACCTAAGTATTTCTCTTACAATGTTACTCCAAGTCAGCTTTTAGAAGTTTCTATGTCTTTTCACAATAGTTGTGCCTAGTTTATGCACTTTTCATTTAAGGTTATGTTCATGATGAGTGATCAGGAAGTTTAATCGGTTTATTATGTTTCTTTTATGTGGAGGATGCAATTAGATTTTCTATTTATGTTGATACTTATGTACTTTTGACTAGGGCTTGTTGATATGGATTTAAGATCCTTAGACATGTATGAATGATTTATGTATGTTTTATTTCCTACCATATTACGGTTAACAAGTATAGTTAGCCATTATGCCAACTAGGCCAAGACTTAAGTTTTAATAAAATGTTTTTAAGAAAAAGTTACCGTTGTAATACCCTAGTTTAAATAAAAAAAGGTTTAGAAAAATTTTTTGAATCAGGAAAAGTTGCTAGTTACCCTTATATGTCATTCCGAGTCCTGATCACTAAGTTTGGACTCTACACGTCCTTGGAGAGCTTTATAATATAACCATATTTTTGGAACCAAAAGTGCTGGTAATTGTTCCCAAGAGGAAAATAAGTCAAAAGGATGATTTTTAATGAATTTTATGAAACCTTTAAACATTTCGTTGTTAGCCCCCAAGTTAAAAAAATCGTAAGAATTTCCGGATTTAAACTAATACCCAAAATTTAGATTTTCATTTGTTGAGATTTTAATTTTAATCCAAATGGGGGGTATTTCCTTATTTACATTTATGTTTCAACGTTAATGGAGAATTGAGAAATGTAAATAAGTGAGTACTGAGATAACCCAGTCCAATACCTACCAGAATTTGAATTATAGTCCAAAGTTAAAGGAAAAACCATTCTGGTTAGTGCTGCAGTGCTCAAAATTTCAATAAAAACCCCATTTCGGGGTTCAAAACATCAAAACACGACTTTTCCCCCTTAAAATGCGAGAAATTTCTCTCTCCACCCCTAATTCACTCCCAAACTCCATTTTCTTCCATTTTCTCTTAGAATCAACTTTAATATTTCACTTCTAAGGCTTTAAGATATGTTGTTCTAGTGATTTTGCTTTTATTCCTTCCATTTTTCTTTGTCTTTGGGGTTGGCATAAAGTTTTCCATACCTCTCAAGGAGGTGGAGTGTTTTCAATATGTTAATGTTAGATATGAGTTACATATAGATTTAAGCAGTTAATCTAGAATTCTATTGCTTCAATGATAGATACGAGTGCCATTTCTACTTCCCAGAACTCTGTTGGTGCTATTCCTATGTCTACTGCCACTCCAGGTGAGTGGGTTCGCATCTGTAACTTTTATGTTAATTGTTATATCTATTTTCACCTAAAACATTAGAGTATATGTGATTTTAGAGTTTATTTTGTGAACTATTGAGATTTTTGTGAAACATTGTGTTATAAACTATTGGTTTAATGAGAAAATATGCTTTCTTGAAAACCATGGGGCATCTACTATTGAGGATGAGTTTTTGTATAGTTGCACTGCAAAGTGAATTATTTAAAGATGCTTTTATGATCATGTGATTCTGATACTGCATATTGTTATATGAAGAGAAATTTTGCACCCTAGGATAGAAGACTTTGGAAATGATAGAGAAAATAGTGAAATTTCTAGTTGAATTGACGGTAGCTATAAAGAAACAAGCTGTGAGTTAACGACAGTTAATCCGTCAACCTTGGTACCAAGTAGCCTAGGGCCAAAGATAATAGAGAATTTATTGTCATACTGGGGACAGTGGTACGTAATGCCCAGATATAACCAGAGATTTATATTCAGAGTTTTATTACGTCACAAATGTTGTGCGTAACCAGACCAAAGATTACTATTTCTCTATTAGGGTACTATTAGGTCAGTCTATAGAAAGCTAAGATTTGTTACTTGAGTATAATTGTGAAATGCTTCGATACTTTATTACCATTACTATTATTCTAGTATTGTATATCTTCTCTTGGTGTCCCATGAAAGGGGATTCCAGGTGAGGACTCACTCACCGAGTTTTAGTTACAATACTCAACCCTTTGTTACTTTTCATATTTTATAGATACTATAGCTGCTGAGGGTACTTCTGCACCATCTTCCTCCCAGCAGTGTTAGATTTCGGTTGCTGAGCTCGTTAGGTGAGGTTTTAGGTATTTTGCTCTAGATGTGCTCCAAGGTGATGCAGGCAAGATCTCGGACAATAGGGCACAGTTACATTTTGCATACTCTTGTATATTAGAATGTTATTTGGACTATATAATCTATGCTTTTCATAGACACTTTATATGTAAAGAATTTCATGCGTATTTTGTGATATCATGATATTAACCTTTGAAAGTTAATAAGACATTTTGGTTTTATAAATATAGTTTCAAGAGCAGGTGATTTGTATGTAGAAAGAGACATATTTTATGGATTTTTCATAATTCAAATATGCATATAGAGATGATACAGGTCACGAGGCTTACATGGAAACAGGGTTTTTTATGTGCTGGTCATGTGCCCAAGTCGAGTCGGGACAACCATATTTTCTATATCAATTATTTTAAAAAGCAAATTTTTTAGACAAGAATGTAATCACCAAAGGTTAATCTTAACATGATTTGAGTATAAAAGGAGTTAAAATTTATAGTGTTACAATAACAAATTTAATTTTAGTATACTATCATTATAATTTGTTGACATAAAAATCTAATCATATATATATATATAGCTGTATTACTAAAAAAAATTTAACTTTCACTATAACTACTTTAAAAGTATAATTAAAAAAAATAAGATTAGTTAATTGAAAATATTAAATGTTTTATGTGAATAACATATCAAAATTAATCTCAAATAATAAGATACTCTAATTATATTTAAAATAAAATTTATCTCTTTTACAAACCCTATCTAGCCGAAGTACTACAATTTATGACTATATATATATATATATATATATATTATATTAAAATTTTTCTACTATACAGTTGTCACAAAATAATTTTTATAATTTTTTTATTTTTTATTTGATTGCTTGTAATATCATTTATTTTTTACTTACCTTTACTACACCTTTTATGTGGTTGTTGACTTTTCATTTTTATGAAGAAGAACTATTCACCTCTTCAAATTTTCCAATATTTAAATTATTTATTTTCAATTGTTCTAAAATTATCTTGAATAAGAAGGTTGGTCATATTAATAAATATTAGAAAAAAATACAAATATTTTAATAATATTTTAAATTTATAATTATTGTAAAATAATTGATACTTGAGACTTAATTATATTATGTAGAATAAAAATTTATAAAATAAAAATTATATATTTTTTATATATTGATAGTTTTCTTTTTATCAAGTTGTTTAGGTGAAGTCACAAAGAATATCAAAATATTTATTTATAAAAAATAAGTAAATTAAAATAATGTCACATAATTGTTAAATTTTAAATATGATTCTTACTTTGTAAAATTATAAATATATTTATATTAATTTTTATGCTAAAAAATATATTACTTGAAGTATAACTATACATAGAATATTAAAATTCTGAAATATGTAAAATATGTATAATATTTTAAAAAATATATTCTTGAAGTATAACTATACATAGAATATTAAAAAATATATTACTAAAATATGTATAATATTAAATATTAAATGTAAAATTTCCATATGATACAATTTTTTCTTAACTTCATACTCTAAATAATTTTAAACTACAATTAATCTTTGATTTGTATTTTTTCCGTTTAAATTCTTTTGGGAACTGATTTGATGCCAAAAAAAAATCATAGATTAACTTAATGTCACATAACTTTTAGGGACTAAAATACATGTTTATTATTATATTCATCTAAAAACAAATTTCGCTCACATCTTTTAACAAATAATTATTTTAGCATTAATTTAGTGATGTACACACACACACACACACACACACATACAGAGGATTATTAACCTCACACCAAGGTGTGAAAGTTAGCAAGCTCTACATCTTGCTTTAAATTAAAAAACCCTACCTTTCCTTTATGAATAATCTACAATTTTGGATACTTTTGTAATTTTATGATCATGTTAATTATCATTTTTACTTTTTCTTTGACATCATAAAAATTTTATTTCTCTTTTCATCACTACTTCTCTCTCTTCCACTATCATAGCCATCTTTACCTCCTTCAATACATTCATGCCACCCATTTATTCTCCTTCACCCAAAACCACCCATGACCTTCTACCCTTCAAGAACCATCTCGATTCCCACATCCTTCTCTTTCATTGGCATGACCTTGCGCAATATGTGATCCCCTGATTTGGTGCATGAGACCAAATATATAGGACCATTTACCTTTAGATAGGTTCCCATAAAAAATATTGTTCCACATTTTTTTTCTAGGTGATAAGTGTAACTGAGAAACAGATATAACTGTAACTAACTAACAATTATACTTGTAACTAACTCTCCCACCAAATGCTTGGCTTATGAGAAAAGCTAGTTGCCTTTATGACTTGTATAAATACTTGTATACTTGTTCAATTTTATACACATTCAATAATATCTTTATTCAGTTACAATTTTTGTTTCATGCTTTCTTTCTTCCTCCATATTCATGTTCTTCAAGCTTCCATGGATTCTAACATGGTATCCAGAGCTTCAAGCCGAAATCCATTGATCTTACACCTTCTGCTATGAAGAACACCCCAAGCTCAACTTCATCAAGCGAAGATGAAGCCATCGATGCTCGTTCTCCAGCTCCACCAAAATCTCTACTACAAAATCAACTTCAACAAATCAAGTTCTCTCATCCTCTCATGATCAAGCTTGATGAAAAGAATTTCCTTCTCTAGAAGAGACAAGTTCTAGCCACAGTCAAAGGACACAATCTCAGAAACTTCATTAATCCACAAGCTCCAAGACCAACACAATTTGCTTCAAACTCAGATTGGAAGGCAAAGAAAGTCTCTAAAGAATTCGAAGCTTGGGAGCAACAAGATGAGAAGCTCCTTTAATGGATGCTCTCCTTCATGTCTAAAAGAATTCTTACCCTGGTAGTGGACTGTGACAACTCGTGGAAACTATGGCAAAAGCTTGAACAATACTTCGCCACTCATGCTCGTGCTCGAGTTCAACAACTCAGATCTTAACTGAGATTGGTAACAAAAGGTTTTGCCACTATCTCTTAATATCTCTTGCGAATCAAAGCTCTAATCAATTCACTAGTTTCAATTGGATCTCAAATTTCTGAAGAAGAGCACATCCATATCAAGCTTTTGTCACCTCAATTAATACTCATGCTAAATCGTGTATTGTAACACAATTAGAATCATACCTATTGGTGCATGAAGCTCAACTGGTGAAGGCCATGCATACACAGCCTTTAATGCAAGCACATTTAAGTACTGATTCTAGTAATTTTCACGACAGCAATCACAGTGGCCGTGGAAATTATCATGGATGTTGTGTTTGTTTTGGTGGACAAACTCATGGCCGTGGTGGCCGTTCTAATGGTAGGCGATCATCTCTTATCTATCAACTTTGCAACAAACCGAGACACTCATCTTTCAGTTGTTGGCATTGTTTTGATTAAGACTCTCAACCCATACCACCTCCTCCACCCTATGCCAACCTCACAACCATTGACCCTACCTTTCCTCTTCCTCAACCATTCTCCTATACATCTCAACCCTCCCCTAATCCTGCCACTTTGGTAGCAACACCTGAGACAATTGTAGATACTGCTTAGTACCCTGACTTAGGTGCCACAAAACATGTGACATCTCAGTACACCAATCTCATGCATGCTTCTCAGTACCAAGGCTCCTCTCAACTCCATGTTGGAAATGGGCAAGGTTTGGACATTGCTCACATTGGTCATTCACATGTTCTCTTACACACTGTATCATATCTACATCTGTATCTGACAAAACTTTAATTCTACATAATTTATTACATGTTCCCAATATTACAAAGAATTTAGTCAGTGTTCAGAAATTTGCTAAGGACAATCAAGTTTATTTCGAATTCCATCCTTATCACTGTGTTGTTAAATATAAGGGATCGAATGAACTTTTACTCAAAGGATCCACCAACAATGGCTTGTATCAGTTTGATTCATTCCAACTTCAGCACCTAAGCACCACCAGAAAGTCCAGTAATACTTGTAATTCAGTTTCCAATAATTCTTGTAATTTAGTGTCCAATTCAGTTACATGTAATATAGTTAGCACCTCAAATTCCTTTACTATTTGGCACAATAGATTAGGCTATGCCTCATATCCAATTGTATCCACTATCCTGAAATCTTGTAATATACCTATTCATAATAAATCAACTTCAAAATCTAATTTGTGTGACTCTTGTTGCCTCGGTAAAACTCATAGATTACCTTCCTCACCATCCACATATATTTATAATAACCCTCTTGAACTAGTTTTTACAAATTTGTAGGGATCAGCCCCTGTGACTAGCTCCCAAGGCTTTAGGTACTACATTGCATTCATTGATGCATTCTCCAAATTCACTTGGATTTATTTTCTGAAATCCAAAGACTATGCATTTCCTACATTTTTACAATTCAAAACATATGTTGAACTCCAACTTGGAGTTCCTAATGAGTCCATTCAGTCAAGCTAGGGTGGGGAATTTAGATCTTTCACTAATTATCTCACCATTCATGGCATTGCACATAGAGTCATTTGCCCTCACACACATCATAAAAATGGCACAGTTGAGAGGAAAGACAGGCACCTGACAGAAACTGGTCTTACACTTCTTGCACATGCATCATTACCCTTGAAATTTTGGGATGAAGCTATTGCCATAGCAACTTATATTATAAATCGTATCCTTCCTACAGATCTCACACACTCATCTCCTTTTGAAACTCTTTTTCATAAACAACCCAACTATAAATCATTTAGAGTATTGGATGTCTATATTACCCCTCTCCTAAGACCATTCAATAAACATAAGTTTCACTATCACTCATCCCCTTGCACTTTCATTGGCTATAGCACTCATCACAAGGCTACAAGTGTCTAGCTTCCAATGGCAGAATTTTCATCTCCAAAGATGTTCTTTTCAATGCAACAAAATTCCCTTACAAATTAAACTCATCCCTTGCACATGAACCCACACCCTCAACCCCTATAACTCACTTTCTGCCACTCTCAACCCTCAACTCTCTCCCTATACACACTCCTAACCTTGATTCCCTTACTGACCCTCCCAATAACACTAGCTCCAGGTCATCAACCCTGGTACCTACTGCATTTACCTCTGATTTCTCCCCAATAGCAACCAATCCTTCACTTGAAACAGCTCCTACACCCTTGCCAAACCAAACAAACTCACACCCCATGCAAAGTAGAGCCAAATTTGAGATCACTAAACCCAACCCCAAATACCAACTCTCTTCCTTTTTATCTATCCTAAACCTGCTATAATAGCTGAGGCAATGTCCTATCCTCAATGGCTTGCTACCATGATAGAAAAGTATGAAGCTCTTCAAAAGAATCACACCTAGTCCCTTATCACTTTACCACCTGGTAGACAACCAATAGGCTGCAAATGGGTGTTTAAAACAAAACCCAGATGGCAGCATACATAAATATAAGGCTAGGCTAGTAGCCAAAGGACTTCACCAACAAGTTGGATTTGATTATTTTGAAACCTTTTCTCCTGTTGTCAAACCAGCAACCATCAGAGTAATTCTCACATTAGCCCTCTCTCAAGGTTATAGTATTAGACAACTTGATGGTAACAATGCCTTTTTAAATGGCATTCTTAAAGATGAAGTCTATATGTGTCAACCTAAAGGATTTTCCAAAGGGGATTCCAACATGGTGTGCAAACTACATAAGGCTTTATATGGACTGAAGCAAGCACCCAGGGCATGGTTTGAAAGGTTAGCCTTTGCTCTCCATCAGTTCGGATTTCTCAGCAACAAGTGTGATCCATCACTTTTCATTCACTCATCAAATGGACAACACGCCTATATTCTAGTATATGTAGATGACATAATTGTCACTGGCTCCTCTTTTCAGTATATCTCTCAACTTATTCAGTAACTTAACTCTAAATTTGCTCTCAAAGATTTAGGTGTTCTACACTACTTCTTGGGAATTGAAGTTCACAAGCTTAAAGATAGGTCTTTACACCTTTCTTAGCAGAAATACATCAAAGACTTGTTGCTAAACAGTAAAATGCACAAGGCCAAAGGCATAGCCACTCCTATGGTTTCTAACCTAAAGTTGTCTAAATATGGTTCGGATCACATGTCAGATGCTTCCCTCTACAGATCCATAGTTGAAGCACTACAATATACAACAATAACAGGACCCAAAATCTCATATTCAGTGAATAAAGCTTGCCAATGCATGTGCAAACCCTTAGACTCTCACTGGAAGGCTATCAAACAAATCCTCAGATACTTGGTAGGAACACCTCGAACTGGTTTCCATCTACTCCATTCCACTTAGCCTCTTGGACTCAAAGGCTTTTGTGATGCTGATTGGGCAGCAGACATTGATGACAGAAAGTCTACCTACGGGTCTTGCATCTTTCTTGGACCAAATCCGATCTCTTGGTAGGCAAAGAAACAACCCACTATTGCTAGGTCTAGTGTAGAAGCAGAATACAAGAGCCTAGCTTATGCTATGTAGAAATAATTTGGCTGCAATCACTCTTTCGAGAATTGAGTCTTCCTATTGTCAGATCAATTATCTACTGTGATAACATGAGTACTATTGTGCTTGCTCACAAACCTGTGATGCATTCCAGGACCAAACACATGGAATTAAGCTTGTTCTTTGTTAGAAAAAGGGTTATTCAAGGCCAGCTCCTCATTGCACACATCCCTTCTATAGATTAACCTACAGATATTCTCACTAAGGCTGTTTCTAGCAGCTGTTTCAATCATCTCAGAAATCTACTAGGAGTCAAAGACCTAGAGAAGCTATAAGGCAGAACCTAGCTAGAATTGAGGAGGAATGATAAGTGTAACTGAGCAATAGTTATAACTGTAACTAACTAACATTTATACTTGTAACTAACTCTCTTACCAAATGCTTGGCTTATGAGAGAAGCTAGTGGCCCCTATGGCTTGTATAAATACTTGTATACTTCTTCAATTTTATACACATTCAATAATATCTTCATTCTGTTACAATTTCTATTTTCATGCTTTCTTGCTTCCTCCATATTCATGTTCTTCAAGCTTCCATGGATTCTAACACTGGGAAACAGCTTCTTCAAGATAGAAGTAGAAACAAATGAGCACACGCCCCATATTTATTTGGCTTGTTGTCCTAAACAAATTGTGACACTTTACTTGATGGGAGAAGATGGAAGCAACATGTTTTAGAAGTCCTAAACTTGTCAAAGCTTCTACGAGGAAGGGAAACATGTATGTGTGTGTGTGTGTGTGTGTATATATATATATATATATCAAGTTACATCGATATAACTTTAAGCAAAGTTACACCATTTATAACTTTCAATGAAATTATTTTTTTTGTCAATCCAACCGTTGAATTACAATTACCTATCATGAAGATCATTTCATAAAAATTGAACATCAATAGCAATGCAATCATATAGCTCTTATTTTTGTTCATTTTAAGTATATATATTACGTTGATTTTGATATATATAAAAATTATATCAAACAAGTTGAGATTAATTTGAAATTTTATAAACATAATCTATACGATATGAGCTTCTAATTCAACAGTGAATTTTGTAAAAATTTATACAAATAAAAAGTTATGCAACGGTGTAACATTTTCTTAATGTTACACTAGCGTAAATTGATCCTAACCTTTTATATATATCTATATATATGAGTTTAATGGCATGTATAGACAGCTTAAAGCTTTATGCGGTCATCTAATATAAAGTTACTACATAAGTTATTTTATAACTGACTTTAATTCAAATTTCAAAAAGCTACCATAATAGATGACTTATCATTTGTTTATTGGTTGACAGTATAAAGATAGTTTACATTGTATATGTATGTGTCTAAAATGTCACAAATTAAAAATAAAATTATATTTTATAATTTTAGAATTGTTATTATATTCTTACTAGGATGGGCAATAACAATCTTCATTATACATGTTCATATGCAGAACAATGTGGATATAATAAAATTATTAAATTAACCAAAATTGTAAATTGATTCATCAAGAAAAGGTGGGTCCCTTCTAGTCCAAACTAAAATAACGTATACCTTACATTTTATATGAAGATATGAAGGTTAGGCATTTCATATATATTTTTTCATTGATGAATAAATACTAATATTATGGCCTTGCTAGACGTTTCTATTTTTGTAACTATGTATGGATTTTTCTTTTTAACATTGGGAGTGAAAAACCTATATTCGATGTAATTAAATCCTGCAAATATCCTTTAAATTGACTATTGATTTATAAATTTTTTTTAATGTTGAACGATATCCAAAAACAATTATTCTGAGCATGCGTTGAAATACACTATTGATTGGAATAATTGCAAACAATTGAAATGATGATACATTTTCTTATTTATGGGTCAGTTGATGTTGTCACATTTTAAATGGAAACATGATAATAAGTTACGTCTAAAACTGCGTTCCAACTTGCAGGTGCAGGAAAAATACTAAATCAAATGAATATCACTCTCAATGAGCTTCCATGCAAGTGCCCCACATTTTAATTCTTTGTAGAAACAAGCTCATGATATTGATTTATTGATATAACTTCGTCCGACACATATCATGCTAATGTCTTCAATCAATCTTGACCAAAAGATCACTTATATATAAAAGATAATAAGTAGCTCGGTGATCATGAATCATGATCGTTACATCATGTATCGATACCCCACCCAAAGATAGTTGTGTTAATAATGAAAATTTGAAGAACAGAAAGTACAACACCACAATAACTTAATCAAAGAAAAACTTTTTTTTTTGTTTTTTACTTTTACAAGTAAAGCTTTGATGTCCTAGAATTTATAAGTGTTATTCGATTTCGTCTCTAGCGTTTGAAAAAATAATGATTTAATTTATAAAGTTAAATTTTATCAAAGCCACTGAAAAATTAAAGGCTACTTCGATTGTAGGAACTAATTTAACTAAGAGTGCACTTTTTTTTCAATAGGAAAACGACTTTTTACTAGAAAATTATTTTTCATAAAAGCTATCCATATCAGCTTCTATTCAAAAGTTAAAAACTATTTAAAATGTAATCTAGTTAGTATTATATTTTTTAAAAACCAATTTGGTTTAATGTCATAAACTTCATATATTAATTTGGATTAATGAATGTGTCCAAAACTAATTTGATTTATGTGATTTTAGGGATTAAATTAACAAACAGATTGAGAATTAAGTTATCATTTTTCAAATGATAGGTAAGTGTTTTCTCCTTGTGAGCTGATTGCATAGTTGACAGGTGGTCATGTCACCCCTATCTCCATGGCACTAGAGAATGAGAGGTCGTCTTGAACTCATCAGAGGCTGGCACCTACAAAAGACACTCTGAGAACCAAATTAGTAAGATTGGAATATGTATAAGATTAGACAAACCAAAAAAATGAGCATACTTGAGGAGATAAGAATGGAAGTATCTATAGTAGGTTAGCTCGTAGTCATTAAGCCTTTTAAAGAGCAATGGTTCAATGAAGATAAGTGAGATTTTGATATATTAATTAACCTTTATATTTAGTTTTTTGTGCATCTTTTGTGCTTAATGGATCAATACTAGTCATATTTTATAAGTTTCGGTTTCAATTGGGCTTAATTGTATTTTTCAATATTATTGAGATTTTACTCGATTTTGTATTTTGACCATATCTTAAGTTATAGACATCTAAAACTTATAAATTTTAAATTGTAAGAAAGCTAAGAGAGAGCTCTACAATTTTGATGAGAGGTCAAAAACTAATTTAGATGTCTAGTGCATTAACTTGCGCTATGAATTCAGAACAGAGGTGTTGTTGTTGGAAGTTGAACAATGTGCAATAATTATATTGAACCACAACTTCCTCAAATCCAAACGAGGCAAATAAACTATCTATTTTAAAGAGAAAAAAGTGATCTACAACTTTCATTCGGATATCAATAGATGATTTGAGGGTGAAACAATGTTTGGATATGTGCACCGCTACATTTGGGCGCCCGGATTCGAGCGCCTAAGCACCAACAACATGACAATACAATTTTCACTACATAGGAGAAGGTCTCATTGTACTCAACCTACTGTCACGACCCAACTTGGGAACGTGACAGGCATGTGAGGAATCTCATTCCCACATAAGCCTTCTAGGTGACGTGGCCCTCTAAATGATTAATTTATCAATAAATATAATTATTAAAATATGATCTCTTTGAAATATAAATATTTCCTCTAATTAAAACATAATGCTCAATTTCATAAACTGAAAATATTAAATAATTTAATCTCTAAAAACTCTTATCCAAATCTGCTGATCTATGATTCATAAACATCGCATCACATAAGTCTCTAATTAAAATTTACATGCTTAATATCTAAAAATACTAAAATATATCAAACTACAAGCGTGGATAGAATCCTGCCTGCATATATACTGGAGCACTCTACTCTAACATAATCCTACTCTAGGTCTTACTGCAAAGTAAGACTCACCACTGGAATAACGGCATCTATGGATACAGATCTGAATCAACTCTAAACCTACAACTATGAGAGGAAGGGAGAGGAATGAGTCAATAGACTCAGTGACTGAGCTCTCACCCATCACCTATATGGGACAACCAAGAAATATAATACATTACATACATGCAACAATCATAAATCATTTGATATTCATATCCATAGCTATATATAGAAATGATATCTCTTTATTTATAAATTTATAAAAAAAAAATCTCTAAATTCTTAGTACTCTAATGAGAAATCATTTTCCATACATTTACATAACATCTCTTAAATCAAATATTCTCTAAAACCATAAATAATCTCTGAAAACATAAATACTAGTACACTAATAGAGAAACATGGATCTCTAGTTATACATTGCATAACAATATATTCTCTAGCTATGCATGTCAACCATGGCATAACAAACTTTCTGATCTCTAGGATCCCTCAAGGATCCGAATTGGACACCTAACTAGGTTCCATTCTCTGCTTTGTGAGATTGTCCTCTCAGGACAACTTAGTACCAAGGTTAACGATCATTTCCCCAGCCAGTAACTCACTGTTTGTTTCTTTATAGCTACTTTATAATATCTAAATAATAAAAACTAATAATTTCTCTAAAACTCTGTTATGGCTCTTCTTTGGGTTTAAAAACCTATGATACATAATTACTTTACTCTTAGAATCATTGGGGAAATTCATAAAATCTCTAAATTAAATTATAATCATACTCTAGCTCTTTTTTTAAATCTAAAGGGTGAATACTCTATCCCTCACGAATGTGAGTCCCTAAAGCTTTGTACTCTGAGAGTTCTGTACTTATATAACTCTACCAATCTGACTTTAGCATAACTGTGGTTGTGAAAATCGAGCCCAAGGGTTCACCACTTGTAGGTGTTTTGATTTCAAACCCACAGAATATGTATCTGGTAGTTGCTAAGAATCATACTGAATTCTGTATCTCTTGGTACCATAAACCGAAGTTCTAAATTCATATCAAGCTAACATATCTTTATACACTTGAAAATTCTAAAATCATAACTCAATCATTGGGATTTATCATCATAATAACTCTAAAGTCATAACAACATATTTATTTAAAAGCTAAATCATACTCTTGTGGTACATATCTCCAACATATAAATATATTAACTGAATATTTAAAAAACGTAGCTTGAAATCTAAATCTCAAAAACATAATAATCTCATAAATTTATAAGAACATATTTGTTCATTTATTTCTCTCAAACATATAAACACTTTCTATAACACACAACATAGCAATATGGTCCCATGGTTTTCTAAAACACACTCTTTCATGCTATCATCATAAATCATAATTTTTTTTTTTGCTAGATATAATCATATAAAATAATGTTCTATACTTTTACTCATCTTAAATTCCATATTTCACAATCATAATGCAAGAAATATAATTATAATATGAAAACTAAGGCTATGAGATAAAACCCACTCACCTGGAGGGGAGAAAGTGATGATGTCAACACCAACTGAGCTCCGGTGAGCTGGGAGGACAACAACGTCAACTATAACAATCATAAAACTCTAGATTAATCCCTAATAACATCTAGATAACTCTAAAACAACCTTAACAATATTGGGGGAGCATTTCCATTTGACAACAATGGCTAAAAACAACAACCCATAACATGAGGGAGGAAGAACATGACATAAGCCAACAAAATCTTACCTTTGATCTCTTGGGAGGAAGAGGAATGGGGTAGATTTGAGTGAGAAAGGAGTAGAAGAGGGTTTGGGAGTGATAGGATTCAAAGTTTAGGGGGTGAAAACCGAGCTTGGGATATAAATAGAGGTAAGGGGATCATTTGAGTGAAATAGCGTCGTTTTGCACTATTTCTGCCAAATGACACCACTATAGCTGTCTATGACCGCTATAGCGGTCTAGCTGCTCCCCCGAATGTGTGTGAATCACTTATGACCGCTATAGCGGATAGCGGTCCAAGACCACTATAGCGGTCTCCAGAATCCTCAAACTTGAAATTGAAATGATGTGACTGCTATAGTAGTGACAGCAAAATCCAACAACACCCTTTTATTGTTATCAGCACTTGGGTTACCTCTATACTCATTTATTTACATTTATTAATTTTACTCTCCATTAACTTTAAAACATACATGTAAATAAGAAATACTCCACATTTGGATTCAAATAAAATATCTAAAAAAATCAAAACTCCAACTAATCAAAATCTCATTTTTGAGTTCTAGTTCAAATTATGGAATTCCTATGATTTTCTAAACTTGGGGGCTAAAATTGAAACATCTAGATGTTTCCTAAAATTCGTTAAAAATCACTCTTCAATTCATTTCCCTTTGGAGAAAAATTACTGGGACTTTTAATCCTAAGAATGTAACTCTATCATATAGCTTTCCAAAGAGGTGTAGGGCTCTAAACTTAACAAAATCCTGGACCCAACAACATTGGTGGGTCCCGGGAGACCTTGAGGCCATACAGAGCTTGTCTATTAGCAGGTGTACACCAGGTATTACAATCTTCCCCCTTAAAAGATATGGTCCCCAAACCTGAATTTGCATAACTGGAAGATCAAGGAGATGGGATGCTTAACCCACATAGGGTTTCAAGGATGGGCCTGAATGCCCGAAACACTCTAACGTGATACTCTGGCTATATTAGCTGATACTCTATGAGACAATGCCATCTTGAAGGCCACTGCTCTATGACTTTAGCTGAGGATGTCAATTGTCATGTCTGGGCGCCTTCGCCACCAAGGGCAGCCCTTTCCTATCGAAGCAACAATGACTTTCATCATGAAACTTATACTAGATAGCTCCACCTCCAAGGGTAGCCCTTTCCACAGTGCCAGTCCTAGGGGAAAAACCATGTTCCCCTGCCTTGTGCACGTGAGAGCTCTCGAAGATATAAGGGCTAAACATCACTCGTGTCCTTGCTTTGGTTTCTGTTTCTTTTATGTCTAATATAAACTGATACTATGGGGACTTTTGGTTCTCGATTTATGAACTTTCTCACTCTCTACGTGTGTGTCATGCATGGAAATAAAACTACTCTATCTGCGCACACAGAAAAATGCAAGAAGCAAACATGGCATTATTAGTTCCCTTGAACTATTCTTCTTACCTCAAGACCTCTAATCCTTAACTAACCTCCTTCAAGCATAAAACACGAAATCACAACTTCTAATCATATTTGCACATGGTACAAGTTCATGCAATAGAGGCAAACAACATGCTTCTTGTTACTTTACCAAGCCTATTAATTTCTTATTATTGCATTACCAAGCTGCAACTTAACATGATAATTTCATTTAAGTCTCTTTTATCTAACTTACGTGCATGGGTTAGGGGAAATAGCATGCATCTTACACACATGAGCTTCTCAACTTCATCATACAAGATATCTACGCTCATGATTCGAAATTATCCTCTTAAAGTTACTCTAATCATGCTTGTGCAATGCCCATTCAAGTAAAACTATCATACAAACATGTGGAACTCTATCTCATGTTACAAAAATTTTTGAAAGCATTTTGTCATTAATCAAGCTGCTTACTATGGGCATAAAATAAACTACCAAAGAAGCTTATACCCAAATATCCTAAATCTCATTTAAGTAAACCATGTTACCAAATTCTTTTTCCATAAAGCATACTAATCATGGTAATGCAAGATTGTCATGACCCGACTTGGACACGTGACCAGCACGTGAGAAATCTCACTCTCACGCAAGCCTCGTGACCTATTATCTGTCTCTACATGCATGCTTTGTTCAAAAAAACTCATTTATAATAGAAATTCTCTTTTCTACGTATAATTCACCTGTTCTTTAAATTCAACATAATCATAATGATCAAGAATAACAAGTCTGCAGTTTCTTAACCTATCTCTAAAGTCCGCAGTCATAATTCAATCTTTACATATAACATTTTCTTTTCAAAATATTCCATGAGCTAATACCATTAAGTTATCAAGAACAAAACATAAATACGCTATTATAGTGGGATGCAAAATGCAAGATATGATCTAAGGTCTGGGACTCTGCCTGCAGTGTACTGGTGCACTTTATCCAAAACATTATATGCTTCACCTACAGATTCACCAATTGGAATCTATGACTACTGGAGGTTCACAACATCTGCTCTATATGTAAAAATAAGAGAAGGAAGAGAGAGGTGAGTTTTGTAACCAAAACTCAATGAGTGAACCCTCATCTGGAACCCCCTTTCATGGGACGTTAAGAACAATGCTGTCACGACCCGATCTGGGCACGTGACCGGAACGTGGGGAGTCCCATCCCTATGTAAGCCTCGAGACCTGTGTAAAGCTCTACATGCATATTTAAATAAAGAAAATCCATGTAAAAAAAATATATTTCAATTTCAATATATAAATTCCTTATTTTCTAAAGTCAAAATCTTGATAACTAAAATATCATCATCAACATCAAAGTCTAAAATAACTCACTCTCCATACACAAAATACAATTATACATATCAATTACTTTTGTCCATTTTGTCTAGAAACAACCAATTTCATTAAATACAAACTATAGTATAATCAAATATGCAAAATACAGCTCTATATGAATCAGGACTCCTACCTGCAATAACACTAGAGCACTCTACAGAATAAAAAATGCATCACTCAAGTGAAGCTCACCAGCTAATCCTCTATTACTGCTGGAAAGTAAGAGGCTGGGAAGAGTCCGCAGCAGCTACTGTATCTGTAAATAGGAGGAAAAGAGAGGGGTGAGTTTTCATACAAAAACTCAGTGAGTGAATCCCCACCTGCAACCCCCTTCATAGGACATCAGAAAACCATGCAACATACCATAATGATAGGAATATTATAAAACCTTTCAACATTTCATGTAAATACATGAATATAATCAAATCATTCTTGATTTTTACAAACCACAACAGTACCTAACTAGAGAAACAGGAATCCCTACTCTATGGTTCATCAAGAACCAAAATACTCTGCTCTATGATCCATTAGGGATCTAATGCGAACACCTAAATAGGTTCCATTCTCTGCTCTATGAGATTATCCTCTAGGACAACTTGGTACCAAGGTTAACAATCATTTAGTCGTTAAATCACTGTCTGTTTCTCTATAGCTACTATTCAGTATGAATAGAAAATCAAATCCTCTCTCTATGATCCACAAGGGCTTCTACCCTAGGGTTCAAAGTTTTATCATATAACAGAATCCAGTATATCAAAAATCATCATATCAACATAAAAATTTTATCATTCAAGAGTCAAAACCAAATATTCATATACTCATTTCAACAACAATAGTGTCCCATGGTTTGATCAAAATCATGTTCATGCTTTCATGAAAACTACATTCTCAAACTCATATAATTCAATAGAAATATCAAATCTCTTTACAGTAATCATTAAAACCATGCATAAGGTTATATTTTCATGAAAATACTTCGAATGTTCAACATAGAAGCCAGAGAGGTGAACCCACTCACCTGGAGTGGTAGAATGAACAGAAGAGACACCAATAGGACCTTGGGAGGTAGAAATGGCACCACTATCAGTCAGTAAAGCAATAAAACTCTAAATCAATGTCAGAAGAACCCTATTCTAACTCCTACCACTATGGAGAAGCACTATGACCATAGGACAAGAAGAAACCCAAGATTAACTCCAAGAACAAAAGAAGAATAGATGAAATAAGAAGGAAATCTAGTAAAATCTCTTACCTTTGAACCTTAGATGTGAAATAATGGTGTTAGATTGATGAAAATGGGTGAGAGAGAGATTGGAGATGAGAGTTCTCGAGTTTCCTGGGGGGAGAAGTGTGCTTTGGCTAAGTGAAGCTTCTGGACCTCGAGATGGGGTTTTTAAGTCATCTGTCGAGTGCTGCAGTGCTAAGAGCACTTTAGCACTGCAATGCTTTTAGCACTGCAGTGCTTTTAGCACTGTGGCATCTACCGGAGAGCATATTGTGCACCGCCTTACTGTTCTATTGAGCACTGTAGCGCTCACCAGAGAGCATAAAAATTCACTTCTTATTATTCTGCTGACCACTGTAGCGCTAATAGCACTGCAGCGCTCACCAGAATGGTTTTTCCTTCTTCAGGATGGTCTCTAACTCTCCATAATGGTCTCTCACCTCCCAGAATTCACTTATTTACATTTCCTTATTAAAGTTAAATCATTTATTAATTTTGAATATAAATATAAATAAGGATTACCTCTCATTTGGATTTAAATAAAATATCTAAAAAATGAAAATCCCAAGGAATCAAAATCTAAATTTTGGGTTTTAGTTCAAATCCGGAAATTTTTACGATTTTTAAAACTTGGGGGCTAAAAATAAACTATTTAAAGTTTTCATAAAATTCATAAAAAATCCTCCTTCAACTTATTTTCCTCTTAGGAACCATTACCGGGACTTTTGATCCCAAAATTATGGTTCTATCATATAACCCTCCAATGGCGTGTAGGGTCTCAGACTTAGAAAAATTCAGGAGCCGGGTTTATCTACAGACACGTGTGCTGCTCTACACTTTTCTAGGTAACAGTATATCTAAGGTATTACATACTACCCCCTTAAAAAGATTTGGTCCCCAAATCTTAAAACATACCTGAGGGAGGGAAAAGATGCGGGTACTTGGCCTTCATGGCTTCTTCGGCTTCCCACGTGGCTTCCTCGCTGAAGTGGTTCCTCTAAATGACTTTCACTGAGGCCACATCCTTTGAGCGAAGCTTCTTAATCTATCTATCCACAATAGCAATTGGCTCCTCTTCATAGGATAAACTTTCATCTACCTGAATCGCTTGTGGTGTGAGCACATGAGGCCCAGTGCAGCATGTATTTCCGGAGCATGCTGACATGAAAAACTGGGTGAATAGCTGATAAGCTGGGAGGCAATGCCAATCTATTGGCCACTGCTCCAACTCTCTCTAGAATTTTAAATGGTCTGATATAGCGAGGACTTAACTTCCCCCGTTTACCGAACCTCACCATTCCCTTCATGGGAGACACTCTCAGAAACACGTGATCACCCACAGCAAACTCCAGCTCCCGTCTTCGGTTGTCAGCATAAGCTTTCTGCCTTGACTGAGCTGCTAACAATCGTTCTCTGATCAACTGAACTTTCCCTACAGTTTCTTGGACTAGATCTGGGCCAAGAGTCTTAGCTTCCCCAAGCTCAAACCATCCAATAGGAGATCTACAATGTCTCCCATACAATGCCTCAAATGGTGCCATCTGGATACTCACTTGATAGCTATTATTATATGAGAACTCTATCAGTGGCAAATGGTCACACCAACTCCCATCGAAATCTAACACACACGCCCTGAGCATATCCTCTAAAGTCTGGATTGTTCTCTCTAATTGGTCATCTGTCTGCGGATGAAAAGTTGTGGTCAAGTCCACCTGAGTACCGAGAGCTTCTTGAAATGCTCTCCAGAATCTCGAAGTAAACTGGGACCCTCTATCAGATAT
The DNA here is from genome assembly GCA_031216105.1 of Dalbergia cultrata. Lineage (NCBI taxonomy): Eukaryota > Viridiplantae > Streptophyta > Magnoliopsida > Fabales > Fabaceae > Dalbergia > Dalbergia cultrata. Next base: position 25,408,644 of record CM062350.1, on the reverse strand, counting down.
AATAGACATTGGCACCCCATGAAGTCTGGCAATCTCATTCATATACAGCTGGGCATACTGGGCTGCACTGAAAGTCATTTTAACTGGTAAGAAGTGGGCTGATTTGGTCATCCGATCAATAATCACCAAGATGGAGTCAAAACCCTTAGTGGTCCGAAGTAACCCAACTACAAAGTCCATGGTTATCCTCTCCCACTTCTACTCTGGAATCTCTATCTGCTGGAGCAATCCTGTAGGTCTCTGGTGCTCACTTTAACTTGCTGACATACTTAACACCGTGTCACAAAATCACCTATATCCCTTTCATGCCTTCCCACCAGTACAACTGCCGCAGATCATGATACATCTTAGTTGATCCAGGGTGCACGGAGTATGCTACACTATGGAACTCTTCCATCACTTTCCACTTTAGCTCACCTACATCAGGTACACACAATCTATCTCCAAAACGTAATACACCCTCTGAATCCACTTAAAACTCATGATTTTCTCCTTTGTGTACATCCTCTATAATCTTAACTAATTTAGGATCCTCACCATGTTGTGCCTTAATCTGTTCCACTAGGGTTGACTGGACTCTAATGTGAGCTAGAAAGACTCCTGAATCAGCTATGCCAAATTGGGCTCCTTCTACCTCTAACTTATGAATTTGTTCTATCAGAGATTGTCTCACAGGTGCTATGTGGGCGAAGCTACCCATGGACTTCCGACTTAGAGCATCTGCTACTATATTAGCCTTGCCTGGATGGTAGGAAATTGTGTAGTCATAGTCCTTAAGCAACTCCAACCATCTACGTTGCCTAAGATTCAAATCCTTGTGCTGGAAAATGTACTTCAAGCTTTTATGATTTGTAAAGATTTCACAAATAGCTCCATATAGGTAATGCCTCCAATCGTAAAGCAAACACTACTGCTGCTATCTCTAAGTCATGGGTAGGATAGTTCTGTTCATGCTTTTTAAGCTACCGTGAGGCATAAGCTACAACTCGACCATGCTGCATAACCAAGTCCCACTCTAGAAGCATCACAATATATTGAAAAACCATCTGCACCTGAGGGTAATACTAAAATTGGGGTTGTAGTCAGACAGGTCTTCAACTTCTGAAAACTCTCCTCACATGCCTCTAACCACTGAAACTTCACATTCTTCCGTGCCAGTCTAGTCAATGGTGCTGCAATTTTGGAGAAATCTTTAACAAATCGCCTATAGTATCCTGCTAAGCCCAAGAAGCTACAAATTTCTAACACTGTAGAAGGTCTAGGCCACTACAATACTGCCTCAATCTTCTTTGGATCTACTATAATACCATCCTTAGGCACTATATGTCCAAGGAATGTCACTTACTCTAACCAAAACTCACACTTAGAGAACTTGGCATACAGCTGGTGTTCTCTGAGTGTCTGCAGAACAATCTTAAGATGGTGCTCATGTTCCTCTATGCTCCTAGAGTCTACCAGGATGTTATCTATGAAAACAATTACAAAGTGATCTAGGAATGGCTTCAAAACCATGTTCATCAAATCCATGAAAGCTGCAGGGGCATTAGTCAATCCAAAAGACATCACTAGGAACTCATAATGCCCGTAGCGTGTTCTAAAGGCTGTCTTGGGTACATCCTAATCCTTTATTTTCAATTGATGGTACCCTGAATGGAGATCAATCTTACAAAAACACTGAGCCCCCTGAAGTTGATCAAACAGGTCATCTATACGAGGCAAAGGGTACCAATTCTTAACTGTCACCTTATTCAGCTGTCGGTAATCTATGCACATCCTCATACTTCCATCCTTCCTTTTCACAAATAGTACTGGAGCACCCCAAGGTGAAGTACTCGGCCAAATGGACCCCTTGTCAAGCAATTCCTGTAGCTGCTCTTTCAACTCCTTTAATTCTGCTGGGGGCATACAGTATGAGGGAATAAAAATAGGCATCACTCCAGGCTCAAGCTCTATCCCAAATTCTATCTCCCTTTCTGGTGGCATTCCCGGTAATTCATCTGGAAACACATCTAGGAATTCACAAACCATAAGCACAGACTCTATACTCGACACTGGCATATCCACATCTATAACTGCTACAAGAAAACACTGACTTCCTTTATCCATGAGTCTTAAAGCACTCATAGCTGAGATCAAACTGGTTGGAACTGAACAACTAGTACCCTTAAACTCATGAAGCTCACCTCCTAGAATATCAAACTTCACTGACTTGCTGTAACAATCTACCAGAGCATGATATGAAGCTAACCAATCTACACCTAGAATCACATCAAAATCTGACATATCTAACACATGTAAATCTGCAAGAGTCTCTATACCTCTTACCTTGACCTCACACCCCTTATAAACTAGCTGAACTAAAAGAGGTCCTCCAGTAGGTATTCCCACTAGGAAAGGCTTCTCTAAACTAGTAACCAATCTCTCAAATCGGGTAGCAAAGAAAAGGGATACATATGAATGTGAAGATCCAGAGTCAAATAGCGTAAAAACCTCAAAAGAGAAAATTCTGATAATACCTGCTACCACATCACTAGATGCTGCTACATCTCGCCGTGTCAATGCATATAATCGGGGATGTCCCTCACTGCCATGGCTTCTGCTTGCTGAGCTTCTACCACCTAAGCCTCTGCCTCTACGACCTCTGCCTCTAGCACCTCTACCAATTGGAGCAGTATAACCACTCTGGGTTGCTGACTGAAAGGACTGAGCTGAAGATGTAAGGTTTGCTGACCCCTGACTGGAAGTCCCCCACCGTAATGGACATTCTGACCTCTTATGGCCCTGTTGGCCATAACTGTAGCATGCAAAAGTGCCTATCATACACTGCCCACTGTGTCTCCTCCCACAGGTGGCATATAGGGTAACTCTGAACTGATACTAAACCTAAATACTAGCTGCCTCCTCTGCTCTGACCTTGAGAAATAGCAGGCCGCATCGGTGTGGGCTCAGAAAAGGCGGCCCTACCCGACTAGGTCTGCTGCTGGCCTTGTTGGCTAGGTCCTCTGCTACCACCTGCTCCCCTAGAAAATGAGCCATGAATTCTGGCCTTCTTGCCAGCATCAGAAGCAGCTCTCCTTTCCGCTAATCCTGCCTCCAATCCAATAGCTGTATCTGCTACCTAAGCATAATCCATAGTACTCACATGTGGCTGAAGACTGAGGAACATGTCCTTAGGTAGCCCCTGGACAAATCGCCTAACTCTTTCCGTCTCAGACTGTAACATACCTGCAGCTGCCTATGCTAGATATGTGAGCTTCTCATCATACTCTGCTACTATCATCCCAGGAGTCATATGGAGTCTCAAAAACTCCTCCATCATCTTAGCACGCCAGCTCTCTAACAAGAGCCTCCTCAGAAATGTTGCTCTAAACTCCTCCCATGTAGGTGGCTTTGAATCACTACGCCCCTGTAGAAACTTATCATACCATATGCCTGCCTAGCCTCCCAGTTGGAAGCCAGCCAACTCAGCTGCTCTCTCTTATGAATAGTGAATCACTCTCATGATCTTCTCTATTTCTCTAAGAAAAGCTTGGGGGTCCTCTGTAGTGAGATGCCCTTAGAAAGTGGGTGGATCCATCCTCCTGAAACGTTCTAAAGCTGAATCATTAGGGTCTCTAACTAGGGGCTGGACCGGAGATGACTGCAATCTGGTCTCTGTTTGTCTAGCTAGCACATCAGATAATGTAGCCAAGGCCTGCTCTAAAACTCTTAAGCGAACACTAGTACTAGGAGAACCGCTGCTACAGCGGCGACGTGAAGCAGAAGGACGTAGGGGAGGCATACTGGATTCAACTGAAAGGCAGGAGCACATATAATAAGGAATAAAATTCATAAGGAAAGACAAAACTCTATCTCTGAACCTAGACATGACTGACCAACCTAAAGGCCTCAAGTAACACTTCGTTAATGCAAATAGGCATGCTTCTATTTGCATAAACGACGTGCTACCTGTGGACACTTGCTCTAGTGATATGCAGGAAAAACCTATGGCTCTGATACCAACTTTGTCATGACCTGATCTGGGCACGTGACCAGCACGTGGGGAGTCCCATCCCCACCTAAGCCTCGAGAGCTGTGTAAAGCTCTACATGCATATTTAAATAAAGAAAATCCATGTAAAAGAAAATATTTCAATTTCAATATATAAATTCCCTGTTTTCTAAAGTCAAAATCTTGATAACTAAAATATCATCATCAACATCAAAGTCTGAAATAACTCACTCTCCATACACAAAATACAATTATACATATCAATTACTTTTGTTTAGTTTGTCCAGAAACAACCAGTTTCATCAAATACAAACCATAGTATAATCAAATATTCAAAATACAAAATGAACTCTATATGAATCAGGACTCCTGCCTGCAATAACATTGGAGCACTCTACAAAATAAAAAATGCTTCACTAAAATAAAGCTCACCAGCTAATCCTCTATTGCTATTGGGAAGTAGAAGGCTGGGAAGAGCCTACAACAGCTGCTGTATCTGTAAATAGGAGGAAAGGAGAGGGGTGAGTTTTCATACAAAAACTCAGTGAGTAAATCCCCACCTGCAACCCCCTTCATGGGACATCAGAAAACCATGCAACATACCATAATGATAGGAATATTATAAAACCTTTCAACATTTCATGTAAATACATAAATATAATCAAATCATTCTTGATTTTTACAAACCACAACAATACATAACTAGAGAAACAGGAATCTCTACTCTATGGTTCATTAAGAACCAAAATACTCTGCTCTATGAACCATTAGGGATCTAATGCGGACACCTAAATAGGTTCCATTCTCTACTCTATGAGATTGTCCTTTAGGACAACTTGGTACCAAGGTTAACGATCATTCAGCCGTTAACTCACTGTCTGTTTCTCTATAGCTACTATTTAGTATCAACAGAAAATCAAATCCTCTCTCTATAATCCACAAGGGCTTCTACCCTAGGGTTCAAAGCTTTCTCATATAACAGAATCCAGTATATCAAAAATCATCATATCAACATGAAAATTTTATCATTCAAGAGTCAAAACCAAATATTCATATACTCATTTCAACAACAATAGTGTCACATGGTTTGATCAAAATCATGTTCATGCTTTCATGAAAACTACATTCTCAAACTCATATAGTTCAACAGAAATATCAAATCTCTTTACAGTAATCATTAAAACCATGCATAAGGTTATATTTTCATGAAAATACTTCTAATGCTCAACATAGAAGCCATAGAGGTGAACCCACTCACTTGGAGTGGTAGAATGAACAGGAGAGACACCAACAAGAACCTAAGAAATAGAAATGGCACCACTATCTGCCAATAAAGTAATAAAACTCTAAATCCATGTCAGAACAACCCTATTCTAACTCCTACCACTATGGAGAAGTGTAACACCCTAATATTCGACCCAATACTCCTAGAACGTACTGAGGCTAAATATTAGTCATTACCTCTTGTTTCAGTTCATTTATCATTGAAAATACGTATTGAAAATACGAGCCAATTTTTTTCTTTTTAAAACCTTGATAAAGTAAGAGCCGCGTATAGCATATATATCGTCGATATAAAATAATATGGAAATTTAAACATCAAGAAGGCTCCATAATGAACATAACACATCATATATATTAAACTACCCACCTAGAGGTGAGTTAAGTTGGAATACATAAGAACGAAATACAAATAGATAAAATGGAAATACATGGGAAACGAAATGTGTAGAACACGAACCTACATGGTGCACCTACGGTAGACAACCTTAACAAAAGAAGGTCATCATAGCTAGTGAAGTGTGTGTGGACTAAAACTCCAAGAGTGGTCTACGGGAACATATCCAATCCATGGTCGTAGCTCGACGGGGACAGGTACACCAGATGGTCGCACATGACCTCCATGTCTATTGTACATGGCTAGCCTCCTCAAAATGATATGATCCGTGCTCCGGATCGAAGTGGAGCTCCCCATGTGGGCGTGTCAATGAGCAGTACGAAGGTCGCCATCGGAATCTGAAGACATGACGGAAAGAAAAGGTAGGGGGAGTGAGAATCTTTACTAAAGAAACTCAGTAGGGTTTTCCTCCTATCTAAGTGTCATCATCTACTTCTCCAGGAACCTCGAGTTACTTCTAAAAAATGGGCATATAATAGCTCAATTATGAAGTTCTAAAACGTTAATTACTGAGGCTCGTTCTTTTTAACATACACTCATGTACTTACATGGGTGCTTCATCATTCATTATGATATGCGGAAATAACTAACTTATAGAACATAAAACATAAAGCATAAAGCATAGAGCATATAACATATAACATATATCATAGAGCATAAACATAGAACATGGAATCATAATCATAGAACTTGATACATGGTACATGGTGCATAGAGCATAAGACATAAGACATAGAACATGGTACATGGTGCATAGATCATAGATCATAAAGCATAAACATGGAACTTGGTACATGGTACATGGATCATATTGCATAAAGCATGAAACATAGGACTTGGTACATGGTATCTTATCTTGGTTACTTAGGTGACGTTAAGATATTTACTGTGAACATGGGGCCACCCTAACTGTTCTCCCTTTTGAGAAACCTCTAGGTTATGAGCTCATACCTCACTAGTCGTCACTAGCACATGGTCTTATCCCTTTTGATAAGATTAAGGTCCCGACATAAAGTATGGGCTAGGGGGCTAGAATCACCTTATCACCATCCCTTTTGATGGTTTCAAAGGATCATTTTCACATGGTTTGAATCACCTCATCCCCATCCCTTTTGATGGTTCAAAGGATCATTTTCACATGGTTTATGTCACCTTAAGTCTTAGCATGTTATAACAAGATGCCACATAATTCATGCATGTCACATATTTCACATAATCATAACATAGGCATCTCTAAAGTTCTTAAGAGAACAATAACATGCAATTCCATCATCACATAGCATCATATAAGTCATGAGATAACACATAAATTTATCAATCATAAAGGGTACACAAACTATTCCCTTAAAAGCAAAAACCCTTAATCGGGTAACCTCAAACTTCCAAATTATTTTCTTGTACCTCTAAGGGATTGATTAACCTCATTACCACAATTTATTAAGTCCTAGAACCTAATTAATTATGGCTGGACAGCATAGGCAGTAAACATATTTTGATGAATTACGGTGTTCTAGAAGTTGCATTTTAGGTCCTTTCTCATTACCGACTTTTTCTATGATGCAATAATTAATACCTAAACCAATTATCACTCATCTAAACATGTTATAATGTGATTTTACAAACTCAAACAAGGCTGGAATAGAATGCTTATTTTCAGCTCCTAAGGAGTTCTAGAAATCACATTTTCAATCATATAAAGTTACTAAGCATACATAAGATGCCTAGAACGATTATCATACAATTGGTAAGGTATTTCAACACATATGGACCACCCAAAACAGAATTTAAGGTGCTGGAAAATAACAAGGCAGAACTGAAATTTATGTCATTACATAATGCCTAGAACTTTCATTTAAAAACACATAAATTGCTAGTTTCTCTTGGAACCTTTTTAGGGCTTTTAAAACTCACTTGCAAATAATTTATTTCTTTAAAATCTCCATAAAATACATGAGGGCAGTGACCATTTCAAAATAATCTCCAAGGGTATTTAAATTATAAAATCATACTTAAAATATTTGTCATAGTCACCTATGCTTGAGAAAAATCCCAAGACATAGATTATAGGTCCTTGTGACTAAATGAAACTCATTCTAGCTTCATTATCATCATATGGCCGAAATGTACATTGCAAGGAATGTTTACATATTTAACTTTTTCTTAGGATGAAGAAGGCAAGTCTTTGATCTCTAGGAGTTTTAGGTGATAACATAAACATAAACATGTTATGCACTCCATTTTATATTTCCTTAGAAAATAAAGTGAGGACTCAAAAGTAAACATGAGATGCAAGTTCACTTCTTTATCTTTGAGTTAAGTGATAACTTGAAATAAGACATGAAATGCAAGTTCATTTCTTTATCTTGGGAGTTTAGTGATAGCATAAAATAAATATGGATGCAAGTTCACTTCTTTATCTTATCTAGAGCTCCTCCAAGACTTTTAAAAGAACAAAGCTTAAACCCAATACTCATCCAACATGAAAAAGTAAGCTTTTCTAAGCTTTAAACATAAAAGAGCTATATAACATAAGCAAGACTTAAAGAAAAACTCAAGCTCTAGAGGTTTCATGAGAGATGAACAAATAATCATCTCTAGAGAACATTCATCATCAAGCCATCATGCTCAAGGCCTTGAGGCTGAAAAATAAAAAGGAAATAAGGAAGCAAAACCAAAACTTGAAGAAAAAGGAAAGGAAAACTAAAATACTTCAAGATCAAAAGCAAACTTCAAGCTTTAGAGGTTGTTCAAGTGTTAAACACCATCATGAAACCTACATCATCAAGCTCTCATTTTTCCAAGTTCCCAAGGGCTCTATGGCCGAAATCTCAAAGGAAAAAGAAAGGTTCCAAAAAGGTCAAGAGAAACATAAAGCTCATTCTTTACTTAACTTGTAAAAGACAAAACTTTTCTTTAGGAAAGATTCAAGCTTTAGAGGTTTTCTTGAGAGATGAATACAAGGTCACCTCTAGAAAACACTCATCATCAAGCTATCATATCCAAGGCCTTGAGGCCGAAAACAAAAGGAAAGGAAAAGGAAGAAACCGAAAAGAAAAACTCAAACAAGGTTCATCCAATCATCATTTTCCAGCAAGATACAAACATAGAGAACAAAGAAACATTTTTAGAAAATCTCCCTACCAAAGAGAAGTGTTCTTGAAGATGAAGAAAGGTTTGATCTTTGAAGAGAAAGCAAGAAGAAATCTCCTTGCAACTTGAGGTGTAGCTTAGGCCTTGAAGAGAAATGGAGGAAGGAAGTAGGTTGGCTTGTGTTTGAGCTTGGGAATGTGTTTGGATGAGAGCTAGATGGAGATTGAGGGTGGAGGAGGTGGCGGTTTCCTTCTTTGAATGTGGAGGAGGAAGAAACATTGAGAGAACTCACACTTTCTCACAAAATCTCAAACTTGGCAAATGATGTAAAGTGAAGCAAAGCTCACCAAGGCAATGTATTTATAGAGTTGAATCATGAAGAGGAGTGTGGCTTCTTGGAGAAGAAAGAGAGAAAATATCTCTTTGAGTTGTCATTCATGGTAAAGTGTGAAGCATGGGTGAAAGCTTTGAATGGCATAAATCAATTCTTCTTTTTTTTTTTGTTGAGGAAATAAATCTTCTAGAAGGTGAGGGAGGAAAATATCTCATTTATTTGGTCATACTAAGCATGGTTGGAAGTATACCCAAGTATATGCAAGGTAAGGTGTTGTCATAGTGGAGCATGGTGTGATGTAAGACATAATAGGCATGGTTCATAGGGTGGCTTTTGAGTGAAAGCTTGATTGACTACATAAAATATAATTCTTTTGAATTTTTTTGGGGGAAAAAGTGGCGATTTTAATGTAGCCATAGGGGGAGAATTTTTATTTCAAATAATCATGTATTAGTGGGGTATTAAGGAGTAAGCAAGGTTAGGTCACTAATTAAGGTTTTATGATTAAGTGTCTAGGTGACTAATTAGGTACTTTAGGCCATGATTAACTTGGATTAGGAGAAATCCTTGTTGGATTGATGGAGTAAAATTCCAATGACTAAAAACCTAGGGAATGACATATTTTCTTGAATTGGGGAAAAGTGAAGTATAATGTGGTGTGACTTGAAGTGATCCTTGAATGACTAAAAAAATAAATAAAACAATTCTTTAAATTTTCAAACATGTGGAGAATGTGGAGTCAAACACTATTGACTTGGGATTTGAGGGGTGACAACTTTTCTTGGAAATAGGGAGTGTGAATAGTGAAAACACTATTCATGGATGCTTTCTTTAAAGAAAAAGATTAGAAATGAGTTTTAAGTTCCCTTAAGCAATTTTAGGTTCTAATCCACCTTAAATAATTATTTTAGCTCTAAATTTATTATAGAAATTAATTAACCTTTAATTAGAGCCTAATATTGCTTAGGTTTTTGTTTTAAAAAATCATTAAACTTTAATGCACTTAAGCAGGGGCAAAATCATAATTTTTCTCAAAAACTGCCCGGGACCACTGAGACTTAAACAAACATAGGTTATGCCTTAAAAACATTGTTTTAGACCTCCGGGACAAGTCCAGGTCAAAACAAAACTCAAAACTGCCTTAAATTATTGTAAGGGTGTTTTGGTCATTTACGCGCAGAAACCTCATAAATGATATTCTTCTGCTCTATTAAACATTCTAATACATAGAATCCCCTTCATACATTGAGTTAGCCCCTCGAGGATAACCGATGGACTGCCGGATCGGCTATCCTCTAGTTCCGAGCAGAAAACGACCTCAGGGACATTTTGGTCATTTTTACTCTAACAGAAAATCAGGGTGTTACAAGAAGCACTATGACCACAGGACAAGAAGAAACCCAAGATTAACTCCAAGAACAAGAGAAGAATAGATGAAACAGAAAGGAAATCTAGTAAAATCTCTTACCTTTGAACCTTAGAAGTGAAATAATGGTGTTAGATTGATGAAAATGGGTGAGAGAGAGATTGGACATGAGAGTTCTCGAGTTTCCTAGGGGGAGAAGTGTGTTTTGGCTAAGTGAAGCTTCTGGACCCCGAGATAGGGTTTTTAAGTCATCTGTCGAGCACTGCAGCGCTCTTAGCGCTGTGGCGCTCACCAGAGAGCATATTGTGCACCACCTTACTGTTCTGTTGAGCGCTGCAGCACTCACCAGAGAGCATAAAATTCACTTCTTACTGTTCTGCTAACCGCTGTAGCGCTCACCAGAATGTTTTTCCTTCTTCAGTATAGTCTCTAACTCTCCAATGGTCTCTCACCTCCCAGAACTCACTTTATTTTATTTCCTATTAACTTTTAAACATAAATATAAATAAGGATTACCTCCCATTTGGATTTAAATAAAATATCTAAAAAATCAAAATTCCAAGGAATCAAAATCTAAATTTTGGGTTTTAGTTCAAATCTGAAAATTTTTACGATTTTTAAAACTTGGGGGCTAAAAATGAACTATTTAAAGCTTTCATAAAATTCATTAAAAATTCTCCTTCAGCTCATTTTCCTCTTAGGAACCATTGCTAGGACTTTTGATCCCAAAATTATGGTTCTATCATATAGCCCTCCAATGGCGTGTAGGGTCTCAAACTTAGAAAAATTCAGGACTCGAATTTATCTACAAATACGTGTGGTGCTCTACACTTTTCTAGTTAACAGTATATCTAAGGTATTACAAATGCATAAAATCATAATAAAACTATAACACTTATAAAACATTTCTTGTGTACATACATATAATCAAAATCATTATTTCCCATAATTAAGATCAACAATACTCCAATAGAAAAGTTGTAATTCTTGATTATGTCTAATATTTAGACGTATACACACACACACACAGATATATTATATATATATATATATATATATATATATATATATATATAATATATCAATTCATTATGCCATGACTTCAATAACTGAATTTTCAATTTACTTTCATATATGAAATCATACAAGCAATACAATATAGTAGCTCCTAGAGAAATAGTAATCTCTGCTCTGTAATTATGTATATTAATTATTATATAAATATTTTTCTGCTCTGTGGTTCTTAAAGAACAGAAATTGGACACCTAAATAGGTTCCATTATCTGCTTTGCTCTGTAAGATTGCCCTTAAGCGATTTGGTACCAAGTTTAACGATTAATTCCAGCCATTAACTTGCTGGTTGTTTCTCTATAGCTACTGTCTAACCAAATAACCAAATAAATGTAAGAACCTTTAAAATATTTTAACTCTCTATGAGCTCTGAATCCATTTAATTCCAACAGTCTGACCTTAGCATGCCGGTGGCTATTAAATCATGCCCAAATGGTTACTCACATGGACATTGTGATTACAAGCCTCCACGGGTATGTAGCCGTCAACTGTTCTGAATCTCACGAAAATTCAAGCTCTAAAATCATTTAATTAATCATCTGAGACTTAATTCAAACCATCCATCATGATTTCAAACAGCAAAGTTTATAATCCAACTCTATTTCCTCTTCTAAATTGCACATCTAATATAAAACTACTTCACACATATATAAATAAGTTCTAGAATCCCATGAAATAATCATAAAGTCTCTAACTGTACATATATCATCAGTTCTACATAAAATTAGTATAGCAACTATGGCCCCTTGAGTTTTCATCAAAAACAAGTTTTCATGTTCTTAAACCATCAATTTAAAACACAATAGCCAACAACAAATCTCAAATCCTTATACATTAATCTTTAAAATTAAACAGTAAGTTATATATTCGTGAAAATAGCTTCTAATGCACAATATAGAGATGACAAGTGCAAACCCACTCACCTGGAGAGACAAACAGTGAAGAACCTACACTGACAAAGCTCCTTGGAGCAAGAACAACATTAATATCTGACATAGGAGCCATAATATTCTAGATTAACTTCTAGAAAGCACTAAATAACTCAAATCTAATTTTAACACCAAGGAGGAACTTCACCTCTTGGATAATATGGAGGAATAGCAAAACCAACCTCAAGAACAAAGAGAAAATGGAAGGAAATGAGAGGAAACATCAAGATCTCTTATCTTAAAGTCTTGGAAGTGAAAGATTGATATTAGATTGATGAAAACTGAAAAAGGAATGGAGGTTTAGAAGTGAGAGGTCGAGTTTCTCCGAGTAGAAGGAGTGGGGGTTGTGTTATATAGTGGTGGGAATGTTCTGGAGCCCGAACAGGGTTTTTTATAATCACCGTTGATCGCTGCAACACCAAAGAGCGCTGTAGCGCTCACCAGAGAGCATGAAAATCGCCCTCCGCACTGCCTCACTAGAATGGGTTTTTCACTCCCCAAGATGGTCTTTCACCCTTCAGAACTCACATAATTACATTTCTTAATTAAAGTTAAATAATTTAGGTTTTAGTTCAAATCTGGGAATTCTTTCGATTCCGTAAACTTGTGATTTAAAAATGACCTATTTAAAGGGTTGATAAAATTCGTTAAAAATCATTTTTTAACTCAGTTTTTCCTATAGAACAAATACCGGGACTTTTGGTCTCAAGGATATGACCCTATCATATGGCCCTCCAAGGAGGTATAGGGCCTAGAGTTAGTAAAATTCAGGACTCAAAACGACAGGTAATAGTGACTATCATCCTTTTTGTTCGGAAAAATTTTCTAACCCTTTTTAATTTAAAATTAGGGGTATTACAAAAATTAACAAAACTTCTTTAAGAAAAACCTTTCCTTTAGAATTTGTAAAACTTTGGCCAAGAGCCTCAAATATTCATAAAACCCCTTTCTAAGGATACTAACAAATTCTCAAATCACATGTCAAACTCATAAAACATATAAAATTCATGCACTAAGACTCTATATGCCATACAATGTGCAAGTATTCTCCAGTTCAATTCTTAGCCTACGAGTTCAAGCTAACCATCCACATGCTTGTTTCACTCAATTGCAATTAACATGCATAATCGTCCATTACGTGTTCAAAACTAAATTAGCATTTCCTATCATGTCATTCACATAATGGGCATACATACTATACCCATACAATCGCATCATCATAGTGGACATTCAAAACTAGCTAGCACTCTCTATTATGTCATTAACACACTCCACATGCATTCCATTACTCTTATCAAGCAAAAACACAGTTCACAAACGCAAATCATGCAATCATATTACTCCTTCTATTAGGTTCTAATTTATCTTGACGAAACCGATTATTCATGTCTTGATCAAAACTCCTAATGACTTATTCATGCTGACTCTAATCATAGCATAGTAACCTTCATAGCTTGCAACACTTTTTTTTTAGTATATATAACATACAAATTGTTCATAAGATCAAAGATTTCTTTAAATAATTTAACACATCATAACCAAAGCATCAATCCTATAATATGCCTATATGCATGATTCATGCTCTCCTCGAGTTTCTACCCACTAACTGTAGGTCGTTATCATGCAAATTCTTTTCTTCTGGGGTATCGAGTTTCTCTACTTTCTGACTTGTAACTCTTTGAGATAATGGGCAATCATTCATCTTGTGCTCTCTCTAGCTGCATTCATAACAGGTGGTCGTGCTCCATAGGCACTGACCTCCATGGGGTTTTTTTTTTCTTCTTTTTTTTTTGCCCATTTGAAAATTAGGTGTGACCAATTGGTCCACACTAAACTTTGCCATTCTGCTATCTATTGCCTTGACCTCTTCGTTATATGGTAATGGGACACATCAAAGAGGGCACTGGGAAGGGTGGCCCTAGCCAACGGTACCTACAACCAACCTCTGTCTAAGCTAATCATTCCTGGTTGTGCTCCTTTTTAATGCACTCTGGCATTAGAAGTGCTTACTAACTATCTCTGACAGGTTCAAAATAGCCTGCTCGAGACGCCATATATAACTGATACCAACTGACATGGTGCTACTGTGGTGGTGATGATCATTAGGCACCCGAGAAGAAAAGATAAGGATAAGAGGCTAGATTAGGAATTCCAAGAAATAACATAGGATTTTACTGAACCTGGACATGACTGACTTTCCTATAGGCCTCAAATAACATTGCGTTGATGTAAATGGCTGCAGTTCCATTTACACAAACGCTATGCTACTTGTGAACACTTTCTCCAATACTATGCAAGGAAACCTAATGCTCTGATACCACTTTGTTATGACCTGACTTTGGAACGTGACCGGCATGTGAGGAATCTCATCCCTATGTAAACCTTCTAGGTGATATGGCACTCTAAATGCTTAATTTGTCAATAAATATAATTATTAAAATATGATCTCTTTGAAATGTAAACATTTCTTCTAATTAAAACATAATGTTCAATTTCATAAACTGAAAATATTCAATAATTTAATCTTTAAAAACTCTTATTCAAATATGTTATTCTATGATTCATAACTGTCGCATCACATAAGGTATTAATTCCAATCTGTCTGCATTTTGTGTAGAAACTTTATTTACTAATCCATCTGGAAAAATTAGTTGTGGTCCCTTTTCTGTGTATAAAGGTTCTTGAAATATAATCCAGCTCTTTTTTTATTCTTTTTGGGTCTTTGATAACCTTCCCACCAATACACAATTCTTGCATATGTTTTCTTCAATGTCTCATTGTTGCAATAGTGTGATAGTATTTTGAATTGCTATCCACATCCTTCGCATACCTTTTTCTTGAGTGTTGTTTCCAAAAGACCATTTTCCTTTTGTACCATATCCAATTGACATTTGAGGGCTTTGACTCTAGCAATGATTACATCATCATCTTCACCATCCCCAATTCTTTTTTCGACAGCTACTACTTCTCCAAATTGCTAATTTTGGAATCTATATTACCAAAAGTATCGGAATTCCACTTATGAATTGGAATTTTGAGACATTTCATTTTAGTAGAGAAATTTTCCTCTAGCAGTTTCTTCCATTTGGAATCAACAAATCTTCTAAACTATGGGTGTGAGAACTAAATATCTAAAGACATGAAAGGTTTTGGTCCCTAATTTGTGTCATCTATGCCAATCAACACTGGAACATGATATGATCTAGAGCATTTTAAATAAGAAAATTTCTTTGGAAAATTCTACCATCATTCTTGTTCAATAGAAACTCTGTCCAACTTACTACATGAAGCACCCTATCTCCAAGTATATTTTCTGCCAACCAAAGGTAATTCCAGTAGACTTAACTCATTTACCCAATTCTTAAACTGCTCCATGCTTCTTGTTACAACAGTTTCTCCTTTTCTATCATCTAGTTTCAAAACTTCAATGAAATTCCCCATAATAAGGACATGGACTCCAAATCTGTCTTTAGCCCTTTTTATCTCTTCTCAAACTCTTCTTCCATTATCATTGTCATGAGCGCCATATATCAATATAATTGCACAACAATATTTTTTCCTATGATCTTTCCTTTAATACAAATACACTTATCCCCTGAAACCACTTACATCTTTTGAAATGCATTGGTATCCTATATACACAATTGTCCACCTCCTTTGTTTATCCCATTCACAGCCACCCACTCATGAACTGAGTTATGCCATAGGCGCATCACATCTCTATCTTCAATACACATACTTTTTGTTTCTAGCAACCCCAAGAAAATCAATTTATTGTTCTGAATCATTTTTCTAATCACCCATTGCTTCTTTTCAGCTCCCAAACATATTCATGAGAAACCAGAGCACTCACCTAATGGTCCAGTACTATCCTTTTTCTTTCCTTTCCTGCCTCTCTTCTTCTTATTGCTCTTCCCAAACTCCTTTTTTCCCATAAATCTTCCACAAATGCTTGGATTATAGCTTCATCGTTTCTCATAGATGCTAAACAAATGTGTTTGCCCATATTCCATGTTTCTTCCACTGTTGGAGCTTCATTTGAATCACCATCATACTCTTGTTCATCACGGTCCTCCTTGGAGACCACCTCGCCTTCTTCAATGTTGCTTTTTTCAATTTCTTTAGACTTGCCATGTTTTGGCTTGTTTGTGAGTGTCACTTCTTGAATCTCTAATTCACTCTACTTCTGTTCACCATGTTGGATTCCTCGTTTTCCCTCTACAACTGTACCCCAATCATTGCTTTGGGATTCATTTTTTATAGGCCTAAACCCAAGGGGAACATATGGCTCATCATGGCTAGTATTTAGGCCCAAATCCTCCAATTTCTCTTGCCAAGTAACAGCTGATTGAAAGGTCTTTGGGAACTTCGACGTGGCCCAACTTATTCCCCATTTTTTGAGACTAAATAATTATTCACACCAACCCCTCAGTGGTTCTGTCATCAATCCCACTTCTTTGGTCATTCTCATCATTATTCATCATCATTGCAATTTCAATTTCCACATCCATATGCTTTTCCCCATACACCTTCTCTGTATTATTGTGTGCATTACTCTTAAGGTTATTATTCCTTTCCAAGAGATCAATACTCACAATTGTATTATTCCCAGTTTGACCCTCAACGTGATCACTATAGCTTGTTGCATCCTCTAAACCGTCATGATCTTCTTCAGATGACTCATCAATTACTCCTTGATCATGATTCTTGGACACTTTACTATTCTGGGAATGGCTATCTAAACCCCATAGATTAATGCAATCAACCCCTACTTCTTTTATATAGATGTCATAACACTTGCCATCAATAAGCAAGACAATCCACCTTTGAATCACTTGGAGAAAACTTATATCAATTAAAATTTGGGCTAAACTAAAATCAATATTATCATTAGTTTTCTTATCTAAGCAAACAAAGGTTCCCCGTATTTCACCAATTTGCTGAAAGTTTTCTGTTAACCATGCATAAGGAGGTATCCCAAAACATTCAAGCCAAATTATCCTCGTGTGACACCATTCATCATTTGACCATGGCCGAATCTTTGAGCAATGTGGAGTAAGACTGCCTACACCCATCCCCAGTGCTTCCTCCATATCCTCTTTATTGGCAAAAGTCACAATGGTTTTGTAAATACCCATATGACTAACCCCCACAATTGATGACCAGTTGTTATATAGTTTTTCAATTAGCAGATCCATATTGATAGGATACTTGGTAGTTCCAATCAGGCTACAAGACAATTTCTCATGCAAATCGTTATTAATTGTTCCATTAACAACAATTGCTTGCTCCGAATTGTGCATCTCATCATAAGGAATGTGACTCCCCTTACCAATAATTTTTGCATTTTTATCCTCCTCCTTCTTTTCTTGATTTATTACAACTTGCTTGTATGAATGGTCATCCTTTTGTTGGAATTTTGGAGTCCATATCCTTTGACTTGGCTGGTGAACCATGTGTTGTGCTTGTGGGATTGTCTCTTCCTATATCTTGTTCCCATTTCTCCCTACTATGCCATTGTTGTTCCTTTGAGTGTTTTCAGTTTTGCCATATTTTGCTTCATTAGCAGATAACACACACCCTCTAATTTCCATTCCATGAAGATTTTGGACAGCCCTCTTTGCATCATTCTTCGTTGCAAATCCAACAAAAGTGAAAAGAGATTTCTTATCCCTTCTCATTTTTCTTGAAAAGTAAGCATCAATCATATAACCTTCTTTTCCACAAATCAGCCATAACCAAGACTTGGCCATGGAATCTGGCAGGTTATCAAAGAAAATAATGAAAGAAACTTTCTCCACCCTTTGGAATGTTTGACGGTTCCTATTCCATTGCCCCCCATCCACCTTATGACCCTGTAGTTGCACCCAACCCATTGGATATCGATTGTATGAAGTAGGCCAAAACCAGGACTCGCAACAATACCAACCCCCTCATACCATGATCTCAACTTATGATAACACTTTCTCCTCTCTCCTTGCTTACACCATTCTCTCCTTTCTCCCTACTCATGCCATATTCTCTCCCCTCCTCGTGGAGTTTCACTAGAACTATGATCTCTTGCTAATTGTCTCATATTATTAAATAGATACATAAATAAATGGTTTATATATGTTTTTGGTCATTAAAATATAAGCGAGTTTTCATTAGTCCCTAAAAAAAATGTATTTTGGTTTTGATAAAAAAAATATTTTCAAAATTGTTTAATTTTAGTCCTTACTGTTAACACGTCATAATTCATGTGTGTCAAAATTCTCACCTAATATAACCTATTAACACATCTTATTGGACCTAATAATTCATTATTTAGTAGAATTGTAACACATAGAATTATGTTATGTTTATATGTCTAATAAAATTATTAATTGTGTCATGTATGATTGGATAATGCTATTTTCTATTAGGTAACACAACATTTAACAAAAACATATTAACCGTAAGGACTAAAATAAAATGAAAAATTAGATATATTTGGATTAAAATCGAAAAATATTTTTTTCTTGACTTAAAACTCATTTGTTTTTAGAGCATAAAAACATCATATTTAAGGCAAAATAAGTCATTAGTACCTCTTGGTCTATGATTTGTTATTGTCAATGAGTAGCGTTATTCAGATGGGAATTATGTGGGAAGAAAAAAGTAGTTGTACAACTTTTGGGGTGATGCGGCAATAATTGAAGTCATGGAGGAGACTTTTTTTGTGTATGGATTGACGAGGGGATGGAGCTAAGGGGAGGGTGACCGGCACTGCATTATGTGCGCTCCGCCAGTATAGTTCTCTCAATTAGATTCAAAACATGTGCAAGACTCATGAATAGCATCCTTTTCCATTATTGAATTTGAAAGTCATCCACAGCTGAGTGGAAAGCTTTTAACTAGTAGTATAAAATGATCGGCTTTGGGATGCCAGGCAATTATGGTTAGAGGTACCTAGCTAGACACACTCGAAAGTGACATGCTCAAAAGCAATAACTTTATTCTAAGTCCTAAATCTGAATGTTTAATTGGGATACTCATTCTATTATCATTAAATATGATGGTGGCTCTAATTATTTTCACTCATTCATCACATCTAATAGTAATAAAATAAGTGTTTTAATTATACATTTACTTTTAGGTGTTAGAATAATATTATTCTTTAAAATAACTTTACACCATGTAAAATTGGAGTATATATTAACTCTAGTGAGACTTAAGCTGGAAATCATGTGAAGTAAATCTCCATACGTACTAAATTTTTTCAAGCATCCTAAACATTATCCAAGATTTCATGCATTAACATCAATGAGGATTATTGACATAGGTGGTAACAAGTAGGTTCATATTTCATAAGGATAGAATTTGATTCTCGCTGTCTATGTATGTGAAGATTCCTTTAATAAACGGTCTTGAAAGTCCAATGTAAACTTTTATAGAGTTTCGGGACCGTGTTCTAACCTAAATGGGATGACAAGTGTTAAATCCACCTAAAATTTTGTTTATCAAGGAAAAAAAAGATTTCATGCATTAATTGTGATTACAGAGAGAGAAATATGGAGTAGTTTGATTTTTTTTTATTAGTTTGCGAAGAAATGTGTGCATTAAGATTTTATGTTATAAATTAGGGTGTAGGGCTTTTAAATAATGAACTTTCTCCGCCTATTTTTCTTGAATTCTAATTAGAGTTTAAATTGGTATAAAACTTTTTACTCTATCATATAATCTTTTGTTGACACAACACATTTAACAGGTTCAAATATGTTAATAACTGTATAAAATTGATAATACAAGATAAAATATAAATGAATGAAAAGTTTTCTTTGACTGACAACATTGAAATCATTTTCTTTTAAAGTTTTATCTTGTTAAAATAATCGTACGGGTTTCCTATAAACAAATAAAAGAACTATTAATATAAATAGCTGACCTTGAAACTAGTATTTCAAAGAACCATCTTAAAACTAGTATATTTTGATTGAAATGCAAAAATATATACACTAGCCTTTTCTGGTCATGAAGGCTTTTTTTTCTTTTTTTAATTATTGTTAGCAAAACATCCAAAAGATCAGCATTGACTTTGTACAATGGAGGATGCTAATCATTCCCTAATTTTTTTTTTCAAGATTGTCCATCTCCCATTGTTTCGATTAACATTAAATTAAATGATAATATATCACTTGGAAAATCAACAATTAGGTCTAAAAGTCAACTATGAAAGTTCTTAATTGAAATTAGAGGGTCATCTTTTGACGATAAAGCCATTGAAAAACTAGGCTAAACTCATTTCAATTATGGTTGAATCGTGCTTCGACTAAACCCTACAATAATCATAGATGGTAATTCCTTGTGGAGATTTTCTTTGACAAGTCTTCTAACCCATAGTAATGGAACTTTCGTGTGTCTCTTTCGTAACTATAGCACATGGTCAGAAAACATGTATATGCATTTTATATAAGCAACCAGAGATTGAGTTTTTTTTTTTTTTCCATTTATACTTTATTAATGTTAAATGGCAATTACAAGGGTTACCTCGAACATGACTCATTATTATTCCAAACTCACACATCAGCGAATTGTTAAACAAAACCTTAACACAAGAAAGGAAAAATAGAAACTTAATTATGACTTAAGAGAAAGTTAGTCCGCGAATCCCGTAAGAATATCCAAAGGGATGACGATCTTCTATCCCCGAATGGCATTTTATTATCTATTTATTCAATCACTTATCGACACTTGAAAAATATATATTGTATATTTGGTAACTTATTCATTTTTTAAATCCGTTTTAATTTTTAGTTTCTCAGTTGTCAATAAATGATTGAGAGGAAATAAAGAGGACGGTATTTGGGTACATCAAATTTTCATCCTATCCAAAGAGCACTGCTCTAGTCCCTCGTGGTTTATAATTGTTCTTTTCGTTTCGCATCATTCATATTTGTTTTGATAGTTTGCCACATTATTCACTTCTTCTATATCATGTGATAAAAGAGCTTATGTAATTTATCACACCCTGTTAATTTAAAAATATTCAATTGATAAAGTTAAAGATATAATATAACTTAGTTCATGCATTTAGTAATATAGTAATTACAAATTGCAAATATAAATTCAATATTATTTAAGTGAAATAATTATGTTTAAAAGACATTAACTTATCATAACATATATTAATATTAGATATTGATATTAAAAATTCAAAAGGAACGTAACATAATACATGTTGTATGATAAATAATTACTAATTTGTACATTCACTAAATAAAACAACTTATAAGAAAAATTATTGCAAGTAAATTACTAAAAAATGAAAAATAATATTAATTTTCTCAATAAATTAAAACCAAATTCATATACTAAATTCACTTTAATATGAATTCAATAAAATACAAAAACAATGCACCTTTTAAAAATGTCCACCACCATTTAGCAAAGCACAAAATTGCAAAACAAAAAATGATTTAATGCTTGTTTCGAAACATGATCAATAATAGAAGATAAAACAAAAAAAAAAAATTCATAGGTTAACTTATTTTCTTTTTAGAACACTCAATAAACTGTCGCAGTTGAATGAACAAAAACCTAGTAAAATTATATCTTTCTCACAATACAAACACCAAAAACATTATTATTTAACTCCCAATTGAATTAATTAAAATTAAAAAAATATTAACCCAACCATCATAATGTAACAAAATACTAATAGCGATATAAAAAAAATATATAGCTTAAAAATATCATCTGAATATCCAACCAAACTTTTTGGCATTTTTAGTTCATTTAAATTTTGAAGAAAAATTACAAATTTTACATACCATAAACAAAAAACAAAGAGTGGGATCTTTTTTTCACATTAAAAGAGTAAAATAAAATAATTTCCTTTCTTCAAAGCAATGGATAAAAAAATCACAATTCAAAATTTCTCTTAAAAATAGGAGGTAAACTTTTCTAAATAAAATAGGTGATGAGGAATTTTCCGCCCCAAGTTTTTCTTCCCGAAACCATCAAATATAATAGTTATGTATATTATATTTAATATTTGTATTTCACAAAATTCACTGTAACACCGACCACTCTTGTAAATGACACCAAATCAATTCCTACACATAGAAAATGTTAGATATTATAAGACAAGAAAAATTTTATATATATATAATGGTATAATATATTTATAATATATAAATAAAATAAATAAAACGATGGGTTTATTTTAATTTTTTTATTTCTCTGGACCATAATTTTCTTTGTCTTTTATATTTTAAATGTATTATATAAAAATATTATACATACATAAACTTAAGAAAGTTCAGTGCACTTTACTCTTATAATAATGATAAGGCAGATGCAAAGGAACATGGGTCCGTTATGATCTTGAGGACTCTCACAGAAATCATATGGTCCGGTCTCCGATGATGAAATAAGCGTGGCATTGATAGATAATGTTGGTTATATAAATGAAAACAGCAGAAGAAAAGCGAATGGCAAACCTGAGGAAGAAAAAGTGAATGTACTCTCTTGCTTGTCATGATGCATACACTGACGCACTACAAAAGGTTGATGCTCAAATAGTGAAAGCATATAACAATTGGTTGTGTAAATTTGCATATTTAAATGGTTGCTTCAAATGCTACAAATTTGACCGAGTTTTGACGGGCGTGGAGCAATGCTAGAGGTCCCAATTTTAACATTCATGCCCGAATCAATTGGCACATATGTGGCTTAATTTGAATGATTAGGCAGAAATTATGAGTGATTGAAAAATGTGAGATGGGCTTTCTATGCTTTGACACATAAATGTGACATTAATGTAATATGGGCCAATTGTTTATTGCATAAATCTTCGGGCAATAAAGTTGGGACCTCTAGCATTGCTCTTGGGATTATATCATTGCTAGGAGGAGGCTTCATTGCTATAAATAGTTTAAAAATACTAAAGAAAAAATGTGACATAAAAGTGTGTACAATATGGACCAAGATGGTTTAAATTCAAACATAAATCTGAACAAAATTGATTAATTTTATTTTTATTTACTTTTCGTAACTGTAAAAACTAATTAAACTAATTTGGTTTTCGACTTTTATTTATGGAAACTAAACGAAAAAAAAATTACAAGTAAAGTCGTACAATTTTACATGTACTTTTTATTAATTAACATTACTAACAAGTAATAATAATAATAATTAATACTAATTATTATTATTATTATTTTCATTCACTACTACTATTATTATATTGGTGAAAAATATTACCCAATAATTTTTTTAATATATCAAATTGGGTAATGTGAAATTCTGAATTGTCAATTAAATTACTTATTCATATCAAACGATGTAGTGTACATATGTCAATAATTTAAAAGAAAATAATCTGGGATGGTGATCTAAATGCGACCTAATTACAACATCTCATCAACTACTTCCATCGAAATCGAATCAAATCAAACCATGAACAATCATGCGTACTGGCATCCGAGATAAGCTATCATCAAATCGCTTTAGGCGCTGACTATTCTATATCCGTTTTAGGGATTCATTCTAGCCACTAAAACTTTGCAATTATCTTGTAGAACATGGAGCACTAGCCATCTGGCTCAACCGATGCATACGGATCATAGTAACACGTTTTTAATGTTCAAATCTGACTCATTATGCATTCCATTATTGGTCATGTCTTAATGGAGGACCACATCGCCATCGGCAATTCTATCCCAACATGCTTGAGGATGTTTCATCAGTTTATACTTTATACATAAGTTGTTTTTATTAAATATGTAAGAAAAATAAGAGATAATTAGAGATGGTAATAGGAATTCAAGGGTGGGAACATGTCTTCTAATAGAATTTAGCCCTACATTCTCATCTCCATCCTTGTCATGGATCTCTATTTCTCATTCTTTCAGAAATTTAAGTTCCTATGAGTGGTTGCGGGTTTATTAAAAAATTTAAGAAAACAAAGAAAAAAAATTAAAAATACTTTAAAATTGGAAATTAAAGTATTTATAATAAAAAATACTATTAATATAAAATGATCCAAATTAAAAATAAAAATATACACATAATGCTAATTGAATAAATATAATTTAAAAATGAGGATATCCTAAATTTTTTTTTTAATGTGTATGTGTGTGTGTGTGTCTATATATATATATATATATATATATATATATATATATATATATATATATATATAGAAAATTGGTGGGTCTCTATGAGGTCGGCATCACATTTCCCATTCTTGCTGCATTTAGTAAATAGAGACTCTGTTTCATCCCTGCGGAGACTAAACTTGTCCCTATGCAGCCACCCAATTCAGCAGATTTTTCTTTTGTCATCCCAAGCGACAATGATCCCTCAAAAAATCAATTAATGTGTTGATTGGCTAAGAATGCAGAACAGACTTTTTCTTTCATTCATGGAGCATTTTAGAAGTTCTCGGCAATTGAGAAGTACAGTAAGTTTGATTTGGTAGTGCGCTGCAATATGTTACTTCTCTTTATGAAAATCATAAGTTATTTTTAATTTTTTGTAAACAAAAATATTGAAATGCAAAGTCATCATACCCATAGAGCACCTCATGATGTATTTTTTTAGAGCTTATTCATACTCTCAACCCTAAAAGATTAAAATAATTTTACTTTGATTAATGAGAATAAAAGTATAAATTATTCCTTTCAATATCTATATCAATTATACTCATTTTGAATTGTAAGAGCAACTTTAAATTTATTTATCAAATATTATTACAGCAACTTCTCCTTATTGAGAGTAACATTTATATTATTTTATCAAATAATAATACTATAACTTTCTAAAAACATATTTTAGAGAGTCCAAGGAGTTTAACAGAGCTCAAAATACCAAATCAAGCCTAGATAGTGTTCTTTATGGGGATACTCCTGCTTACAAAAAAGAAATAAGTCAACAACATGGGTTTTTAGATAAGGCTTTTATTGCAGTAATTTAAGATTGGTTGGTGGGTAGAATTTCTCTCCTCAACAACACTTTATCAACCTATCATAAAGAAATTATGTGTGTTATTGTTTTATAATTATAATTAAACTTTTATTGAAGAGAAAAATCATGTCAATTTAGGGGTAATTAAGTATAATTTAAGTTTCATTCGACACATACAACAATATTTATAAATGACTCAAAAAAAAAAAAAAGAAATCAAGTTCTGACTGTACATAAACCGAAAAGCTGAGGTGAGTTAATTTTTGATGATGCTAAGTTTTTTTTTAGTATGAGCATCTATCAAATTCACTTTGATGAAATCACCTCTCTCAACCATCACATAAATATTTCTTTTGGACTTGAACTGCAAATAAATTTATTATCATGAGGATTTGAATCCCAAGCTATTTGTTATAAAGGCTATAACTCCAATACCATATCATAAAATCATTTCTTCAAAAAGTTTTAATTCGATATGTAGAGATATATGAATGATTATATATCCAATAAAATATTGATCAAAAAAAAGAAAAGAAAAAATTGTCATAATGATTGATATCATTGTTTCATTGAAGTTAGTCAAAATGGGGTCTTATGTATGCAAGTAAATAATGAAGTTTCAACCCTTTAAACTAGGATATGAGGATTCAAGGCAGGGCTGATTGACAACAAACTCAGTTAAACAAAGGCAATGCTGTCGGGTGCGTTGGACTGGGACACTATATATGTACATAATATTAATGTGTCTGTTC
Source organism: Dalbergia cultrata (assembly GCA_031216105.1). Taxonomy (NCBI): domain Eukaryota; kingdom Viridiplantae; phylum Streptophyta; class Magnoliopsida; order Fabales; family Fabaceae; genus Dalbergia; species Dalbergia cultrata. The sequence continues at coordinate 25,382,504 of CM062350.1, read as the reverse complement.
CCACACCCTCGTGTGATGAAGATAAATGATAACTTTTGTCTGCTGCAATCATGCTAAGAAAAATATATAGCACAAATCATGCAAGTTATTCGCTTCGCTATTTCATTGTCATCAGTATCTATCTGCCATAGATGATAGCTCCTTCCTTATCGACTGGACCCACAATTTACAAGTTGCTGGAAAGTATTTGACACTAGGCTCGTGGCAAAAGCCCATGGAATTATTACTTGAAGCCCTTTTCTATAGTTGATTGCCATTTATTGTGTTTTCTGCATTGCTTTCAATCACACTCTGTGGGAACGCCAACCTTTGTACATACATAGGAGTTGGACCCCGTCATTAACGCAGTGCACAAGATGTGTAGTGGAGTGGGGACCCATGTGGTCATACATGAACAATGTATCTAATTTACCACTTGCTCTGATCCAATTAGGGATGACAATGAGATCTATAGGTGGAAATATTAACGGGAATATCTATAGATGGGATTCAAATGTGGGGATTTTTTCTCCATGGGAATGGGAATGGGGATTACGACTCCGGTCTTATAAGGATATCCGTCGTGCAGGTATATTAGTAATTTCAAAAGAAAATTATCAATGTTTGATGTTGAGATGGAAAATCTATTCTTATACTAAATTCTTATAGCTGCAATTTATGATTTGTAATTAGTTTTATGCAAGTGAAATGAAACTCAAGTTCAATCATAAAAATTATGAAGATATTTAGTATTTTATAATGATGTTTAGTATTGGATTCTTTCAATTTCATTTCTCATGGATATCCACGGAAATGCTTGGAAAATGAGGATAGGAATGAGGGACTCTAGGGCATAGGGTGAGGAGTGGGGGACTACTCTGAGCCTCTACCATGCAGAATTGTCATCTATAGATATAATCACTACCAGAAATTTATGTTTAAAAGAATATTTAGTTTTAGATACACATAAAAAAGTGTTACTTTTAATATAACAAAGGCTACTTTTTGAAGAGTTGCCTTATCATATGTGGTCAATTGTTAAAGGCAATATTTTTTAACCAAAAAGGTGTATTTTTAAACTAATGCATTACTTTCATAGTATTACTAAAGTAAGTATAGTCAATTGTTTAAGGTAACACTTTTGAGTAGAGAAAATAATATTTTTTAGATATCGAAGGCAACACATTTAAAAAAACTATTCTCTATGTGTTATATATTCTAAAAAATAAGTGTTGTTTTGAGCTAAATTTATTGTAGTGAATGATGATTAACAAATGCATATCTAACTACAAATAATAATGGCTACATGCGTATAAATTTTTATAGCCTTCATGATATATTTTTTTCGGGGGAAAATCTGAAGTTATAATTAGATTTGGTATTAAGTATGATGCTGCGTATCATCACGTTTGAAAAAATTGTTAGGTGCGTTGACCATTCAATCCTTATTTTAGTAAAGGTCTTATTGTTGAAATTTTAATAGAAATTACTGAAATTTGAGTGGAATCGATACTTGCGATAACATATACGCATGATTTTGAAGATAGGCCCAAACATGCATATAAAAATGCATTACGCATGATTCTATCATGTTAAAAATTTAACATGAGAAGATTCATTTTCTATTGAAAGGTTATATAAATGAAAATATTCAATTAGATAGTATAAAAGTTTTATTATATTATTAGTATATTAAAATTAAACTCATACATATTTGAGTATATCTACAATTTGATTATCTCACGACCTTCCGAATACTAGTTTGGTCTTTGAAAAACTATTGAATTGGCCTTTACATAATCTGTTTTATTATAAAATAACATCAATTTAGTTCCAAATAAACAGTAGCTTCTAACTAATTCAAAGGAAAATACTGTTATTTGAAGAATAGATTAATGTTAAAATTTCGACGTTCGAAATGAGACTGACACTTAATCAACATGGTATAATAAGAACAGGTAACGAGAAATATGTTCCTTGTCCTTGCATTGAAGGCAGGAGAGACAAAATCATGCATGTATGAGGCTGTCCTTCGTAGAAGTATGGATAATAAATTAATAGCGAATCATGCTTTATGATTAATAACGATTAGTTATTTGTAGTCATTGATTGCATATTCAATAATCATAGGTGAATTCAGAGTTGCTTAGCAAATACAGAAGCAAAGAAAGAGAAACTGAAGAGAGGCTCAGGAGACGACAAAGAAATAAGGGGAGGGTATGAGGAAAGTATAAGCGAAGGAAAATCAACTTAAATTTGAATCTTATTACTTACGCTGATACAAAAAAGACAACTGAAATCAGCATCCAAAATTTTCCTTTTCGCATTGTAAGCAATCCATCATTTGTGTTTAGACTAACATGAAGACTAAACAGCTATTCAACGGAGGAAAATAGTTTGAATTTCGGGGAGCTTTACCTAGGAACACACATGTATTGGGATGTGTAAACTCACTTCACTTCTTTTCTTGACAAACGTTGTATGTTTCCTCTTTTAAATGTTATGTTTTCTCTTTTAAATGTTCTCTTCATCTTTGAATAATTATCAATTTCAAAAATTTATTATATAGAAATAATTATTCATTTCAAAGTTTAAGTAGTATTAATTACTTTTTACCAATGATAGTATTATTAAATATTATTTACACATTAGTAAAGGAGGAAAGAGAAAATTAAAGTCTTGAAAAAAAATAGGGACAATTTAATAAATTATTCCTAATTTTTATTAACATCAATATTTTATTACTAACCAGTTTTTTAATTTTAGTGAGCTTGTATAATTAAATAATTATTCAAAAATAGATAGATTACTGTTTTAGATATTTGAGGTGCCCAACACAAATCCAAATCCAAAATTAAATGAAAAGGAGGCCCTTGCCCGTTAAAGACTCCAGCTTTCTGGGCCTACGGTTCGCATAGTGGACTGGCCGTACTGACTAAAAAGTGTGACCAAATAATAATAATAATAATAATAATGACTCAAAATGATTTCTAGGGTATAAGTCATGTAGGTGGTTGGGTTATACTTGAAATCAAACGTGTATGGTTATCAAACTCTCAAGTTAACTCTTAAACTCTTATAAATTTATAATTTCATCACACAAAAATGAGTTAACTCGTATATAAACTCTTTTTTGTTAAACCCGTATGAATAAACTCTAACAAAATTGGTAAATTCAGGATTTTACCAAGAGTTTATGATTGTAGATTTATCCTTGATTTTTCTCTACAAATGTAATTATTATTTGCCACTTTTGTTGCATAAATTAGCTTACTTGTTTATCTTATGCAATACTTCTATATTTTATTTATCTTATTTTGTCTATTTGTTATTATTTGATTTTGTGTTGTCAACTATAAAAATAATACATGTATGGAATAAAGTATGGTATAGAAAGTAAGACGTGTTTGGCTATATTTTATAATATTTCTTTCATTATGTTGTTATAAGATTGAAACTCTTCAATGTTAATAATAAAAAGTTTATTTAATTACACTTAATTAATTACTAAGATATGTTTTAAGTAATATTTTGCAAATAGGTAGACTCTTATGAGTAAGTTTACGATTCGAGTTGATAGCCTTGCAAATTTGAAAAAAGTGGTGGGCAAGGGTTGATGATAAAGATGAACCACCTTTAATTTGATCCCTAGAAGTAGAACCAAAAAGTCCTTCACTCGTATCTCCCTTCCCCCTGATGAAGAATTCTCTGCAGTTTGCATTGTTGAAATGATTAATTCTCTGTAGTTAGCACTTTGTTTTGGTAATATTAGGTTATGTAGCACTAGGTAGGAATTTAAGTTTTTAGCTTATTCTCTCACTCCACAGTTGATGGTAAAGGTTCCATTAGACAAAGTTGATTTGTGTGTGTTCGAGCTTTTTTTTAAAGTTAGAAAAAAACTAGTTAATTTAATTTGAGTATACAATAGAAGATTAATTAAAAAAAATTATAAAAGTTCCTGCAGTTCAAATCAACCTGTGTGCATCTTTTCTCCTAATGGGTTGAAGACATTAAATGAAGCTTGCAGAGAAGATAATTGTGAACCACGGGATGCTTCTTATAAGGTTGTCAATGTTCCTTTGTCATTTCACATGTAATGGTTTTGTTTAGTCATTAGGGCCTAGCCAACTATAAGCTAATTTTACACTAACAATATTTTATTCAATTGCTAAGGAAATAAATAATTTCCAGCTTCTTTAATTAAAAAAAAATCATTGAAAAAATTTCAGTAAAGTTTGGCTGAATGTGTGAAATTCAAATTAAATCCAACAAAACATAGACCACAAGCCCACAACACAAGAGTGTATGTTGCCTTTGCATATTCACCATACTTAAATTATATTCATATTTAATATTTGAGAAATGTTATTTTGACTCACACTTTGTAGGACACTATGTCGGCACACTCACATCCACCATTGAATTGGATATGGATACCACAAATGTGAGTGTGTCGATGCGGTATCCTACAAAGTGTGAATCAAAATAACATTCCTTTGTTTGAGAAATATCATCTAATTTACCTATTTTGCCCCCACCATATTGCCCAACACCATTCTACCTTCCCTTTCTCATCGACCTTCACATCTAGGCATCTAGCCAGCCACTATCCTCACCTCCAAACCTCCACATCTAGCTAACTAGCCATTTCCTAATAACGTCATGTATTTTTTATTTTGTTCTATTAAACATTACTTCCCTTGCCCTAATTTTACTCATCTTTCCATACAACATGTCATCTCCAATCTCTTTCATAATACATAGTCACTGCCACTGCCTCCCTCAAGGCACCACCTCTCAAGCCACTCCCCTCTCTCTACACTTCATCATCTTCATAGAATCTTGAATGGCAGCACCATCCCAGAGTAAGCATAAGTACAGAAACTTTTTGTGGTACTAAGAAATGAATTTCATCCAAAAGGCTTGTCTTAAAGGATCAATGAATAAGAAGTAGATATAACCAATTAGTAGCACGTTAAACTAAGGGGTTTCGATATTCTTTAATGAAAGCATGTGAAGGATGGAATCCTAAGCTCCCAAAGTGTGCAAATGTTATGTCAAAATGTATGATTTGTGCCTCTGTTAGCAAGTCAAGGATATGAATCTAATTGAACTTGTAACTGAGAAAATTATATAGAGAAATGATACTGTGATGCACAATTTCGAAGCATACGCATACACATACGGTATGGAGGGTGAGTAGCTTATTCTGCACTGTCACTTTGAGGCTGTATGCTACGTGGATATATTAACAAATATTAAAAACACAAAAAGGAAAAATTAAAAAAAAAAATGGATGCACTTGTGAACCCTTTCCTTTCTCTCACCTCATATTCTCTCAAGTCTCAACCTTTCCTTCTCCTCTTTCTTCTTCTACCCTAAACTAACTCTAGCAGCATTGCGCCACCACTCTCACTGCTAGTTCTTAGCCGCTGATGATCTATAAAGTTGCCATTTCACTGTCAAAGGTCTAACTGGTGCTATTGATGAACTCATCTCTGATTGACACTTTTAATTTTGGGGCTTTTTAAAGGGCTACTAAGATGCGCAAAGAGCTGCAAATTAAGATGGACAAACTATTTGTAAGCTGATCTTAAAAGAGGAAACATTTATGCTAAAGAGGAAGGCATCGACATAAAGTTGCATGCTTCTTTTGGCTATAGGTTAGTATGAGAGACCATAACATAATTAACCAAATGAACAAGCTTGTGATTATTAGTCAGTATCTAAAAAATTTGGGGCTTTTTTCCAATATTGGTTTTGTTGTTATTGTTGCATTTCAATTCTCTTATTTTCATATTAGTTTAAAACCAATAATCCCAATTCATCTGATTGTGCACAACAAAAAAATAGCTCAGTAGATGTTCCATGTATGTGCAAAACACCTAAAATTGACACATCATTATTTTCATATTGGATAATAATTATGCAAATCAGTGTTATCTAATCTCACTTTTATTTGGATTAGATTAGATGAGGAGATTGGGAAAAGTTTTCCATGCTTTATTGATTTGGTTGTGTAACATGGGTGACATTGGTAGTATTTAGAATCAATTAATTTGTTTTTCTTGACCTTAAGGTTTAATGACTTTCAGTTTAGCCAGTACCCCATCTTCTTGTATAATTTCAATTCAGCCAAAGGCTTGGTCGTTGAAAAATGATTTTTCCTTCTATATGGCAATGTGCATATTCTAACATTCCAATGACCCCATATGAGCTTCTTCATAGCCAGTGAGTCCAACTATACACTCTCTAAAATAGTCAAAATTCAATGAGTTATGGTTTTCATCTTTAAATTATTTTCTTGTAGTTTTTTTCAGCTTTTCGTTTATCAACAAACATCTTTCATTGGTTGAAGCCTAATTATTATTATTTTGGTTCATTTACTACTTTATTTCATGTAGTAATCATTTAATTTCAGTGTCATGGATGATACGGGATAATTGAAATTAGATCTGACATATTTAAGATTCTTGATGTTATCTTTAATTCATCCATACTCTATGTATGTGGCATGCATGCATGGATATTTACTTTAATTTATGTGAAATAATTTGCTCTATTGCATACTTTTAGTACTTTTCCACTACTTGATTATGTGCTAGGCTTTAGGGAGTAGAAAAACAAATCAGGATTGGGTGGAAGAATCATGATATGTTGTAAGATTGAATTTGGATTATTACCCTTTTGTGTCCTGCTCCTCTATACAATACATTTATGCTTCAATGTAAATCCCATACAATCTCTAACATGGAGAGTTCTGCAAAAACTACTGCTTCAGCTCCTAGTCATCCAAGGATGGTGTTCTTTTTATTTTAGTGTTATTTTGAATGCTTTTGTTTTGTGTGTCTTAGAATTTAGATTTCTCATCTCACTAATAATGATTTTGCTATTTCTTTTGAATATGTGCAAGTTATGGAGAGTATTAATAAGTGTGATGTAGACATTTGAAGAGAACTCTTTAGTACCATACTAGTAACTTTGATATTGACTTGGTGCTCCACTCCTTCTTCTTCTTCTCTCTTCCTCTCTTATGTGTCTTTGGGTTTATATTTTTGACACCACTGAAATTGATTTTATTTTCCTTGCAGCTTATTGGTGGTAAAGCTTCAATGCAATAATTGAAGGAATACATTGAAAAGAACTTGCTATAGGTGAGAATTATAGAGGAGCATATATAATTTTATCTAAGCAATGCTAATTTTATGAATTATTCTCCTTTTATAAATCCACTGTCTATTCATGTTCTTCAAAGTTATGGAAGTGTGCTTTGTTTTTTGGGATTTGGTGTGTTTAGCATAAACTCTCTTATGGGAAAGTGGCATGTTTCAATGCATTTAATATGACATGTTAACTTCTGGCTAAGTATAAATTCTAGTTCCTGGCTTCATGCTTTCTAATGAAGTAATCTTGGATCCAAGGAAGTGATATATAGACATTAAAAAATTGATAGAAGGCAACACGAAGCCATAATAACTGACTATTGGACTATTGAAAAAAGGAGAAAAGGGCTTTGTAGGCGTTTTTCATGCTATTTTTGGAATAGCTTTGGCTATTTGTTTGCGTAGTTTTGTTTATACCCAAGTACATTTGATGCCTTTCCTCTTATGCTGTACATTATGTTGGTGGTTTTATTTTTGATTTGTTTAGTCACAAGGGATGTATAATGTTACTATATTATGTACATTATAGGGGCCTCTAGGACTATTTCCTTCTCCCATGCTTGATTTGGAGGCTTATACATGTCCATTTATACTAGTTAAGTATGAAAGGACTCATGTTCTAGAACTTGTACAAACAATTGGTTAGTTAAGAATCAACTATCAATAACCAAATTGATTCAAAATTTTTGGTTCAAGACAACATTTAATTTATGCTTTAAGACCAAAGTAATTCAAACTTTTTTCTGATACACATTGGTAATTGCTTCTAATATGTTAGTAATTATTTACCAACTTATTAGTAATCTTTCAAAAAAGCTAGTATCTTTTTAGTTTATGTTAGGATTAAAGAAAATATAAATTCAATGAGAAATTAATTTCAAAAACTAGTCAAGAGGATTCATAGGCTCTATGAATTGATGAACCAGGTCTCAACACGACATCCAATTTATGCTCTAGGACTAAAGTTATTTGCATTTTTTTTCTATTGAATATTGGTAATTCTTTATCAATTTATTGGTAATAATAAGAAATGCTGGTATCTTTTCAGTTTATTTTCAAATTAAAGAAAATATGAATTTAATGAGAAATTGAGTTAGAGAACTAGTTTAGAGAACTCACAAGCTCCATGAATTAATAAATTGAGTCTCAACATGACATCCAACTTGTGCTCCAAGGTCAAAGTGATTCAAATTTTTTCTAGTACATGTGTTGATAATTCCTTAATAATTTGTTTGTAATACTCTTTCAAAAAAGTTGATATTTTCTCAGTTTATGTTTATATTAAAGGAAATATAAATCTCATGAGAAATTGAGTTAGATAACTAATTTAGAGACTCATGGATTCTATGGTTTGATAAGATGAGACTCAACATGACATCCAATTCGTGCTCAAAGACTAAAGTGATTTGTATTTTTTTTTTAAATACGTTAGTAAATACTTTCAATATGTTGGTGATTTCCTATCGTTTTGTTGGTGATTTTTTAAAAAAGTTACTATCTTAGCAAGTTTTGTTTATATTAAAGAAAATGAAATAGACATTTATGAAAAATTGAGTTATAAAACTAGTCTAGAACACTCGAGGACTCTATGGATTGATAAATTGTGCCTCAACGCAATATCCAAATCCCATTCCAAAATTAAAGTGATTCAAAACTTTTTTTAAAACACATTGGCAAGTGCTTCCTATATGTTGGTTATTCTCTGTTAATTTGTTAGTGGTCGTTCAAAAAAGTTGGTATTTTTTATATGTTAAAGAAGATAGAAATTTTTTAAGAAATTGAATTAGAGAACTAGTATATAGAACTTGGACTCTATGGATTGATAAATTGAGTCTCAACTTGACATCCAATTTGTGCTCTAAGATCAAAGTGATTCAATTTTTTTTTTCTTAATATATGATGGTGAGTGCTTCATACATGTTGGTGAATCCTTGTCAATTTGTTAGTGATCTTGCAAAAAGTTGGTGTCGTATTAGTATTTATATTAAAGGAGATAATAATTTTTTGAGAAATTAAATTAGATAACTAATTTATATGACTCATGGATTAATGAATTGAGCCTCAAAGTAGACAAGAATGAAATTTACTCAAAGCAAAAGTAATACTAATTACTCTTATGTCAAAAAAATGTACATAAAAATAGAAAAAATTTGAAGTCATAAGGTAATTTTGGCACTAATTGTCTCTTGTATTCAGACTCACTCCAATTATGGGGCTAAAATGTTCTCTGAAATTTGTTATATAATCCAAATTTTCATAAAAATCCTATTACTTTCAAGGATCAAAAGACTTGAGTATATACCAACTTTCTTAGCAACTTACCATTGTTTTAAACTAGAATTACCAATAGTTTTGAGCTATTTACCAACCATTGGTAGGAAAAGGCAAAAAACATTAAAGTCAAAAAGTGATTTTAACAACAAGGAGTTTTTTTAACTTATTCTTTAACCCCAAATCTACATAAAAATGTTAATATGTTGAAGATTAACAAAATATGAAATATTACCAACATTTGAAGCAGGTAACCAACATTTTCAACTAACATTACCAACAACAGTGAGCTACTTACCACTTAGTGCACAAAAAATTACAAGCCCTTTTGCCATTGTAGTATTGCTTGATTCAATTCGATTCCATTAATTAATTTATAGTATGAGTCCTCTTAACTTGCTCCCTAACCCAAATTCACATGAGATTCATAATATTCTGAATATTAATAAAATCTAAAATGTTACCAGCATTCGAATCAAATAAACAACATTTTGAACTAACATTAGCAGTGTCTGTAAGCCATTACCAACTTATTGCAAAAAAAAAAGTCAAGTCTTGTTGCCATTGTAGCATTGTTTGTATGATTCAATTAGACTTCATTCATCAATTTGTAGTACCAAGAAGTTCACTTAACTTGCTTACTAACCCAAATTTACATCAAAATGCTACTATTTCAAAGCTAACAAAGTTTGAAATGTTGCCAACATTTTAAGAAAATTACCAACATTTTGATCTAACATTACCAACATCTCTGAGTTAATTATCAACATAGTACAGGAAAATTTCGAGTCATTTTGCCATCTTAGCATTGCATGCATGATGCAATTAGGCTCATTTCATTAACACTTAGTACTAAGGAGTCCCTTTAACTTTCTCTCTATCCAAAATTCACATAAGAATCGTAATATTTTGAAGATTAACAAACTCTAAAACATTATCAACATTCTAAGTAAGTAGCCAACATTTTCGCCTATATAGTTTTCTGGTTTTTTAAACAACATCAAAAATCATAAATATTATAAATTCAAACTCTACCAAATGTAGAAATCCAAATATTTGAAAGGCAATAAATAAAATACAATCAAACAACGCAACAATCATCTTTAGAATGAAATAGAAAACAATGCATGAACTTAACACAAAATATCTCATTCATAGAATCATCAATTTTTATGTTTTTTCAACTCCACTGAGGTACGCATCTATAATACCCGGTGTACACGTGTCAGTAGACGAGTTCCGTATGTCCTCAAGGTCCCTCGGGACCCACTGCTGTTACTGGGTCTGCATTTTTGCTAAGTTTGGAGCCTTACACCTCCTTGGAGGGCTATATGTTAGAGCTACAATTTTGGGACCAAAAGTCCCGGTAATTGTTCCCTATAGAGAAACAAGTTGAAGAGTGATTTTTAAGGAATTTTTGAAAGCCTCTAGATATTTCGTTTTTAGCCCCCAAGTTTAGAAAATCGCTGGAATTCCGAAATATGAACTAGAACTCAAAAATGAGATTTTGATTAGTTGGAGTTTTGAATTTTTAGATATTTTATTTGAATCCAAATGAGGGGTATTTTCTTATTTACATTTATATTTTAAAATTAATAGGAAGTAAAACAAATGATTTAACTTAGAATAAAGAAATGGAAATAAGTGGCTGAGAATAGAGGTAACCAGATATCATGACAGCAAAAATTCTGCAAATTTGAGTTTACTGTCACCGCTATAGCGGTCTTAGCCGCTATAGCGGTCATAGCAATGGCTGCAACACTTTTTGGCCTCTAGAGACCACTATAGCGGTCTAGGACCGCTATTGGCGGTCTGGGACCGCTATAGCGGTCATAAGTGCACAGTATCACAAGCGGGACGCAGGCGGAATGTGGCTTGACCGCTGTAGCGGTCATATACTGCTATATCGGTCCCCTAAGAGCCTAATCGGTACAAAAACAACATCGTTTTGTTTCTGGCCTTTAAAAGGCTATCAGCCTCCTTCCTCCCTCATTCTTGACGAACCAGAAACCCTTCCCCATCCTTTTTCTCTCTTTTTCTCAATCTCATTCAAGTGTTGCTCCCCCAAATCATCAAGGTATATGTTTGTTAATAGATTTTGATCTCTTTGTCTCCTTCCTTTTATATTCTATGGTTTAAGTTGTTGTTTTCTCTCATTATTGTCAAATGGGAGTACTTCCCCAATGTTGTTAGAGCTAGATTAGAGTTATTTAGAGATTGTTAGAATTTAATCTAGAGTTTTTATAATTGTTATAGTCGACATTGATGCCCTCCCGACTCCCCAAAGCTCAGTTGGTATTGACGTCATCTATGCCCCCTCTCCAGGTGAGTGGGTTTGATCTCAAAACCTTAGTTTCCATATTAAGATTATGTTTGAGCATTATGTTCATTATAAATATGAAGTTGGAGGCAAGATCAAGTATATAATATGTTTTTGCATGAATACGTCAACCTAGAAAAATTATGACTTCGAATATATAGCATGAAAATGAAATTTAGAAAACCATGAGACCATGATTGTTATGTTGTGTGCTATGGAATTATTTTATATATTTGAGAAAGGGTTTATTAAAGAAATATGTATTGTAGCAACCTTAGTATTTTACTGATTATGTTTTATGGGTTTCTTGATAGCACTATATATATTTAAGTTTTAAGTTTCCAAATTATGTTTTAGAATGTTTAGTTAATATTTATATACGTTGGAGATATGTGACATTTTAAGTATGATTTAGCTTTTAAATAAATATGTTGATATGACTTTAGAATTATTATGATGATAAACCATAATGATTGAGTTGTATAATTTAGAACCCTAGCGTTTTGAACTATAATATTAGAGTTATCAAGTATATGAAAATATATCAGCACAAAAGATGAATTTAGAACTTCAGTTTTATGGTACCAAGAGATACGGAATTCAATATGATTATTAGTGACTGCCAGATACATACTCTGTGGGCTTGAAATCGAGGTGCCTTCAAGTGGGTGATCCCTTGGGCTTGATTTTCATAGCTACAGTTATGCTAAAGTCAGATTGCTAGAGTTATATGAGTCCAGAACTCTCAGAGTACTAAGATTTAGGGGCTCTCGTTCGCCAGGGACGGAGTACCCACCCTTTAGCTATGAAATTTCAGTATTTTTATTTTATCTATTTTCAGTTAATTACATAAATGCTAAATGATAAACAGCCATGGCAGCATATACAAAAAAACGGAACCTATTTAGGTGTCCACATTAGATCTCCAGTAAAGCCCGTGTCTACCACTGGTGGAGCATAGTAAATGCATTCAGTGTGGTGGAGCCCGTGTCTTGCACCCATTGAAGCAAAACCTTGAGTTCTACGTGGGGGCTTAGGCCGAATCCCGGTAGGAACAAAACCTTGAGTTCTACGCGGGGGCTTAGGCCGAATCCCGGTAAGAGCAAAGCCTTGAGGGTATGTGGGGGCCTAGGCTGAATCCTAGTACCAAAGAGGGAAACCTTATTTCTCTAATTAGTATACTGTTAACTATGTTTTCAGAGAATATTTGATTTAAGAATTATTATGTAAATATATGGAAAATGATTTCTCATTATAGTAAGAATTTAGAGGTGTTTTTATAAATTTATAATTAAAGAGATGTCTTCTCTATATATAGCTATGAACATGAATATCAAAGGATTTGTAATTGCTGCATATATATTATATTATATTATTTGTTGTCCCATGTGGGTGATGGGTGAGAACTCACTCACTGAGTCCGTTGACTCACCCCTCTCCCTTCCTCTCATAGTTGCAGGTACAAACGTCGTTCAGCCACTGGTCCAGTAGCTGCAGTTATCCCTCGGTGAGTTTTGCATTGTTGTAAGGCTTAGTTTAGGATTTCTGGTAGTTTAGAGTGCTCCAGTAGTTTTGCAGGCAAGATCCGAGCCATACATGTATTTTGAGATATTATAGATAATTTAAGAGATTATGTATTTTCCCTATATGTTTTAGAACTCTAGAATGTATTTTGAAATACTGTAGTTATTTTCAGAATTTACGTATTTCACTATATATGTTTGCAGAGCTTAAGTTTGGATTTCATCTACTTATTTCGGTTAGATTATGATTTCATCAGAGATGAAGTTATGATTTAGTTTTCAAGGGTTAAACAGGCTTTCAGATATAAGGTTAATATCAGTTGATGAACTAGTTCATGATTTCAGATTTATGGTATTGATTAAAAAGGGTTTTCAGAGCTTGAATATAAAAAAATTGTTTTCAGTTTTATTATATTATATGCATCTAGAGAGCCATGTCACCCAGTAGGCTGACATGGGGATGTGATTCCCCACGTGCCGGTAACGCTCCCAAGTCGGGTCGTGACAGCATCCATCAATTTTATGTTGCTAGATTTTGTACTATGGATTGAAGGATGGGTCAACACTGTTAATTAAATTAGCAGAGGAATCAGTGAGCTTCAAATGTAGATGATTCCAATGGCAAGATGTCGCTAATCAAACCATTAAAAGAACAGTAAAACAAACTACCTTCTTTCAAGAAAAGATTAGCGTTTTCCTTCAAATTCAAGATATTCTCTCTTATCTCTTTCCCTTCATCCCTAACCATTAGTTTTCTAATGGTATTCTCTATCTCCCCTTTATGCAGCTTATTCTGCAATTGCACCCCAACTCTCCAAACATCACATGCATATTTGGCATTGACTTTTTGGCTTTTTAGTCTGCAAAGCATGGTTAAACCCCAAGCTATTTCCAAAAACTCAACCTCACTTATCGTTGCCGTATTCACTTAGCTCCCAAGACTCACATAAACAACATTGTTATGTTCCTTTTTATATAACCAAGAAATGGAGCTGCTGTCTAGAGTCAATAAGTTGGTAGAAGCTAAGTCTGGAAGAAAGTGCCTGTGAAAAGGGGCAAATAAGGTATATTGGGATGGAAAATACTTTGGGAAATTTTGCCAGTGTAGATGATTCCAACTCTTCGAAGGAGTTCCAGATCACCCCATAAGAGGACTTGCATTCATCGACAAATTAGTTTATAAAGCGTCTTATAGTCGCTTGTCTCAATCTTGGGAAGGTCTTTCACTCTAAGTGGTGGAAGCACCACCACAGATTCTTCTAATCAAGATTCTAGACATTCAACAAAAAGTCACTGGGAAATGATCTCTCATGTCAAACACATGTTGCTTTAATATTTATAGTTTATGCAACACTCAAACAATTGCTAGATGGAATACATGAGTAGTGCACTTGGTGGCAGCTCGATCAGAGTCATTCTTAGAGATTATGGAGTTGAGGATGGAGACCTAGTCCTTGACATCAGAGAGGAAGACGTCGTGAGTGTCGTCAGTGCGGGGAGTGGAGATCTGGCTTTGTTCCTCATCGATTTTGCCAAGCTTCCTCTTCTAGCTTTTTCTCTCAAGGAAGCACTGATCTAAGTGACCTTGATGTTCCATCAATGAGAAAGAAACATAAGCAGTGCCAACTGTAACACCCTAATAGAACCCCACTATGCTTAAGTTCACATTTGGATTCTATTAGTTGTCACTTATGCCTTGCATCTATTTCCTTTTGAAATTAACTTAGGAAAATAGTGGAAGTTTTTTTTTCTTTAAATAAATTAATTTTTTTGAAAACTTAAGCCTCTAACAAGAAGTGAAATACATAGCGCTTTTATAGATAATAATCAAGTTACATTGCGCGCTTAATTAGATAAGCGGAATAAGAGACTAAGTGTAGAATTATTATCACATAAACTGGAATATAATCACTTAATACATAAGTCACAACAGGGCATATATCATACTGATAAGTTATTACAAATAACAATATAAGTTCTACTATTACTAATTATTTCTCACAAACTATAATGTAACTAAAGCTTGGAATGCTCCTACTTGAAAGGTTTGAAATCTCCACGCGCTACCTCCTTCCTTAGCTACAACTTCATTGCTTTAGGTGGACACGTCTGTCTCTGGTAACGACAACGGAAAATAAACATAGGAGTGAGAAATACATGATTTCTCAGTAGGAGTTCCTACTTGTACTAAAAAGTGTCATCGTTGTCATCCTAGTCACTTCGGGTTTATTATAAAAAGGTAACAGGTAAGGATTCAATTATCAAAATTTCACAAACGTGATTAGCCGAAGTGCAATTACTTTTAAACTAATATTGAACATTAGCAGAAATATCCATTCAGTATTTCATCAAGCATACATATAAGCATATCATGTAAAACCACTAATAAGCAATAATCATTTAGAAGCTGCATGCATTTCATGATTACTCATCCTCAACATTCACTTGTTTAGTGATCATCATCTTTCATTTATTTCATCAACATATTTCTTAATTACTCACGGGATGAATGCATCAATGCCTTAGACCACCCTAAAGGGTAATGACCTCATACCGTGGCCGTCGCCACAACCTTTTGGTTTTCTTTCTATTACCGTGTTTTCAACGGTTTAGGGGGTTAAGCCGTGAGCTTAGCTTAAGCCCACTTTTCCAAACTTTCATTGCTACTTTTTCAAACTTTACTTTTATTTTCTTTCCGTTGCCGTAATCTCAACGGTTAAGCGTAAGCTTAGCTCAAGTCCACTTCTCCAGACTTTCATTGCAAATTTTCCAGGCTTTTGCTTTTATTATTTCCTTTGAAAATGAATGTATGCATATTATCATGTAATTATAATAAATCATGGGCAATCAATCATTCATCCTCATCATTTCATAACTCATCACCATACATTCACATTACTATAATTCACTTCATGAAACATGGATAATATCATGTAAATCTTATAGTAAACATTTTCATAAATGATTCATATTAAGCAACCAAAGTTATCAAGTTGAGTTCCTAGTGTTCCTAAGAGGTCATGGATGTCTTAGTATTATCTTTTTCTCTTAGTGTTCTTTGTACTCTTAGCATTCCATTAATACATTAATGCACTTCAAAATATTATTATAGGTTCTTTATATATTTTTATTATGGTTTTCATATAACTCTTGAAGATTATTATTCTACTTAAATTCTTAAAATTCTCTCTTTACAAGACTTGATTCTTTTATTTATAGTTTTAACATCTTTTAGAAGAAAGTTTATAATTCTCTGTATACTTATTACCTCAGCTTAATAACGGTAGTTCCAAATTCCTAACTCATCAAATTTTAACATTTACATCTTTGGAATAGTATAAATCAACTGTAAACCATGCATAGGAGGGTTCCCAGGAAAGAGAGGTGGGTCACAATGGACACACTTAAATACCAAGTCTTTCCTTAGCCAGAACCTTTCCAAACTGCACTTTTACAGTACACTATCCCGAAATTTATTTCTCATTCTGTATTTACGTGGTACAAAGCTTTATACATAACATACATGGGTGTATTCCTATATGTGTTAGCTCTCCAACAAAGTTGAAACTAGTCCATTTGCATTTTTCTAGAGTGAGTTACACCTATTTTACTACTACAAGGTCAGATTTAAAATTTCAGTCTTAGGCTCTACTTTAAAAATTTATATCTTGAGCTAGAAAACTCCGTTTTGGGTGATTCTTTTTGGAGAGTATTTTATGATGCGTCTAGTTTATGGTAAAAATATTTTTATTTCAATATACTTCATATTTTATGAGTATTAAATTTCGGAACACCTACTGCCAAAAATAGCCAAAAATCCAGCACTTATCATTTTCATGTTTTATGTCACTTATTTTAACACAAGGATCACACAACATATTTCAAGCATCATTTGAGCATGAAAGCAACATAATATCACTTTGGAAGCAGAATGGAACAAGGGGTTTCACAAAATATTTATACAATATCCCCTTGAAACATTTTTATCAACAAACATAAGCTTGATGGCATCCTAACCATGAGCAAGGTTAGATGTCATCATGGCTTACACAACCAAAGTGAGGGCTCCTACCTCTTGTGTAGGGTCTAAAAAAGGGTCCTTCTCTTCTTCCTCAAGCTTGAACAAGAGTCCTTGGAGTGGATGACCCTCCTTGAATCTTGGCTCTAGAACTTGAGTGCTTAAGAAAATATTTCTCACTAGAGTTAAAGATTGTAACTCTTGTGAGGGCTAGTGAAAGTTTGAACTTAGGATTTAAGTGTTTGGATGAAGTTAAGAGGATCAAGAGAAGTCTTTGAAGAACATAAAAAGAATGATAGAATAAGAAAGAAAGAACACTTAGGGAGTTTCTGAATTGAATAGAGTTTGATGAGTATTTATAGTGGGAAGATTGCAGAAAAAACAGAAGAAGGAAAGCACTTGGAGCATGATTTATGGAAACATGTTGGCTGAATTTTAGGATGAAAATGCTCCTTGTTTTGTGCAAACATATTTCCATGTTTTATGCAAACATGTTGGATGAAAATGCTTCATGTTTTGTGCAAAGATGTTAGTGGAGATTTTCTAACCTTTAGTGCATGTATGTGATTCAGAAATGTGTATGATGTATATGGTTAAATTATTGTGTTATCATCTTAATCTAATGGCTTAGATTCATTCTTGTCTAAAGACAAGTCTACGGATTTGTGCAAATGACATTGTAGTAATTTCTTTAACTAAGACAAGGATATTTTTGTAATTAGACAATGATAGTGGTATTCTTGTAATTCCATTCATAGAGTAAGGGTATCTTCGTCATTTAATAAGGCAAGGGTAGTTTGGTAATTTCTTTTATATAGCAAGGGCATTTTCGTAATTTCTACTAAGTGATGGCATTTTCGTAATTCTTTGCATTTTTCTCTAGACATACTTAAGTAGTCTATTTGTTGTGTTTCATAACATTTGTCCAGATTCTCTTGGTTTTGCTATCGCTAATTAAGATTAATATTTATCTTAGTTATAAATTTGGGGATGTTACACCAACAACAAAATTGCTAAGGGTTTCCTTTTTTTTTTTTTTTGGTTTTCTTTTTTGGGGTTTTCGCAAATGAGTTTTCTCGAGGCAGAGAAATTGCTTCAGAGCCAAAAGGATATGCATATAGGAAAGGGAGAATGTGCAACTATCTACATTTTCCTTTGTTATTTTTTTAATGGTTCCTTCCCCATGGTATGCTTTTAATATGTGTGACCATAAAATACCAATCCTCCTTTTGTACTATGTGTCATGTATGCGTCCATTTCAATGTGTCCAAATATGATACTCAATTATATAAGAAGAATTACCTATACAAGGAATTCTTCAGATTAAGAGTTGTTCAATCAACAGTTTAAATGATGGATTCGTGGTGGTGGTTACTCTCATTAATTATGTTTTTACATAATAATTATGTAATTCTACTTAGTAGTCACATGAAAATACTTCCAGTTAGGATTTGAATAACACATACACTAATAATCCACAATCATAGTTTTATGAGTCAATATCAGTTTAATTACCAATTACAGCAACCTAATCTCCAAATGCAGTTAATTCTAATTCCTAACCACAAATGTATGTAATTTAATCAATTGGCCAAAGACCCAAATGGAATCCTAATTATACATGCAACTCATAATGTGAATGAACACACAATCAGACAACTCTCAAAAACACAATTGCAATAATTCATACAAGTAATATTACATAGAGACAACAAAAGGGAAAGAAAAATCAACCACAAATAGCATTGAAAATTGGAATCTCAAGAACAAATATCAATCATTAGTCATCCTTGTATAAAGTAAAGGAAATTACTTTTCCATAAATGGAGGATCACAATCAATGTTAAGAACAGTGTAATCGCAATCTCAAATAGGAGTTAGAACAAGAATTGGAAGCTTAGAGAGTAGAAAGAGAGCTCGGCGGCAATCCTGAAATTTGTGAATAAAAAGTGCCTGTAATGTTTTACCTAATGCTACTTACAGTGTAGCAAAAAATACATAGAAAACATGAACCATTGGGTACACTGAAGAAAAAGCCTTCTTGTTAACGCCATGTTTGCACAGCATACTTGACTGCTATAGCAGTCCTCCCTGTTTCGTGCTCGGTTGCACTCATTATTGACCGCTATAGCGGTCTTGCCTTGCCTGCTCCAAGGTTTGCTTTTCTGTTGACCGCAATAGCCACACTGCACTTTGAAAGTGTCCACTCTTAAAGAAAATGTATTTAAGGTTGATGGGATCTCACTAATATTAGTAATCAAAGAGCACATCTGTGAATTTTTCGGCCAACTATTATTGATATCCTTGTCCATTGTACTGCACTGGCTTGGATTAATGGGCAGAAAAGAGTTAATTGGCTCTAACTGATTATATTTTGTTGAATACGAAGTAGGCTCATTCTCATCATAAGAGTACTAAATGGTGTACCAAGTTATTAAATGGTGATTAAGCCACCATTGACTCTCGAGTGCGACAAAGTTTTCCCTGTCATCCTCCGCATAAATAAACAAAGAAATTGAGATTAAAAACTCAATTATTAGAACTACACACAAAAAAAGAAAAAAAGAAATTAAAGAAGAGAGAATCTTATAAACAACGTCTATCATATAGCCAAGTGCCCTGTCAATTTTCTAGTAAAGGAATCCCTGCTTGAGAATGTGAAGAACTTATGGTTTTGCATGACAAATTAGGATCATTTTAACATGGGCTTACATATATTCTGGGCCATTTCATGTACTCCCATGCAGCTTTGGTCATTGAGAACTGATATTTTGCAACGCTATCCCATCCAATGTCAAATTTATTTTCAGCTGCATTGGCACAGTTAAGAAGGCTAGTCTTCTCAGAACATATTTCATCTCCCCCCCTGTCGCATTTTTTAGTGAGACTTCTGGGGTTTATGTGGGATTAAAAAAGTACACAGACCATCGGTATCTTGTCCTAACATTGTAGTTTGCTGACAGTAGCATTGAGCAGAATTTTTTTATCAGTTCTCGTGGTTGATTCTGTGTTCATGTCCAGGTTCTTTATAGGATGAATGCCCTGTATTATATTATTGTTTTTTGTATTTACGTATTTTTGGTTTATGATTTTGATTTTGTTTCAGTTCATTTAACTGTCATCGGAATCATTTCAAGTTTAATCTGGATGGATGAGGAAATGGGTGATGCGAAATAGCTAAGTCCTTTTATTTTGTTCTTTTTGTCAATTTATTCTCCCCCTTTATATTGACTTATTTTGGCTTGTGGTTGTGATTTAAATTGCATTAGCACTTGTAGTTGTTTGAATGAATTATTTTATCTTAGTGTTTTAACCCGTTGGGAAGTTAAATTGTCTATAGTTTGGGTATATGCACATTGCATGAGAGTATAGGAGCTCTTGCTTGGTATCCTGTTCATGCAAGTCTGCTGTGACATAATAATGATACCTGATAGGGGAATATGTGATTATTGATAGGGGTATACGATCCTCTAAAGTGAGTTACTTATTTTAGAGAGTAAAATAAGCTAATACGAACCATTAAAAATTTTAACAGTGAAGATTTTGCAGATTATCATATTTTATTAAAATAAATATCAATTTGAAAAAGGCTTTTGCTGATTGATCCCCCTTGGCCATCATGCAGGTAGCGTTCCCAATCCAAGGCAAAGCATTCTCCTTTCGGTGAAGAGTTGAAAGCGATCCCATTATGTTGTCAATTGGGTTTCTGAGGGAAATATTTATTGGAATTGAACTGTAACACTGAAAAATATGGAATTCATAGGTTATATTTTCCTTAAATATGTGAATCAAGACTTCAAGACCTTGTTTGGTTAAGCATCATCAGACCCTTTGGGAATGTGCTTTTCTTGTGTCGTTTTTCCACTCTGGTAATTAAAAAGTGATTTAATCCAATTTGTGAATTTGTGAATTTGTGATCCTAATTCCAGTATTTAAGTGCCATAGCAGGCCTCAAAATGACGTGTTAAGAATATTTTTTCAAGTGTAAGAATTGTGATTTTACCTACAATGTAGGATTGCTATTTACTTGATTCCTTTATAGAAGAAAGAAGTCTTATAATCAACTTCTCCTTCAATTTTACGTTTTGGAATATAGTAGGCATGGTAGGAATATGCTAAGGAAAACAGTTACATGTGTATTAATTGGAGGAAATTAACCACACTTCGAAATTCAGTTTCAAGCTAAATTGATTCAAACAGAGCCTTTGATTCAAACAAAGAGGTTCCTATTCATAACTAATTGAAGCTTCAAAAGAGCACAAAGTGAATCCAAATAATTTGATGTTTAGTATGGTTGAGTCATTACATTTATTAATAGCAGTAAAGGAAAATGTGTTGATTGATTGTTGCTTCTTTGGCACCTATTGGCCGAATAGTTGAAGTTTCAAGTTTTGATAAACTCTTTTTCAAATTAGTTCCCCTTGGACTCTCTACCATGATTCTTTGAAGGATCCTTAGATGATACAGAAGAATTGAAGATCTGCTTGGCAGAACAAGTAACATAATCCGCTACCAGCGGATTCCTCTTGCACGTAATCTGCTGCCATCGGATCTTCTCGCTCAATTTGTTGCGTTATCCGCTACCAGTGGATTCCTCTCCCTTTATCCCATACCAATTCCATCCCAAAGTAATTTTTGTAAATGCGATATTATAGTATTTTCATAATTTAAAATACATATATAAAAATTTGTACCCGAGAAAGCTACGAAAACAAATGACCAAATTTTGGCAAAATTATATATACTAGTCTTTGCGCCCGTCCAGACGTGATACTGTATATTTCTTTAGTTTCAATTCATCTGTCAGCCGAAAAACAAAAACATATATTGGAAAAAAAACAATAAATAAATATAATAGTATAAAATTATGTGAGTGGAGAAAATTATTCTTATTAAAAGAAAAAAGGAAGCAAGTATAATTAATTAAAGTAAATGAATATAATTAATACGCTACGGGTAATATTAATAAAAAAAATAATTAATGCTCTCAGTATGGCAAATTGATGGATACTTTTAGACAAAAAGAATCTCAAAAAATTGACAGATGAAGTACTATTTTACAAAAATGCACCAAAAAAATAAAACATTTGCCTCCCGCCGAATTACATTCTAATCATATTAGTAGACCACTGGCCAAACGTATCTCCTTCCGCTTACCACCAACCTTGTCCATCGAAAGGCCTATTTGCAATTGCCTTCATCACACAACATTACTTTTTTTTTTTTTAATAAACAAGGGGACAGAAAGCCCAAAGGAAGCTAAACAGCAACTCTTCTTGGGAAACAAATTCCCATCAAGTTATCATGGAAAGAAACAGAAGCAAAACTAGGAAGTGAATTAAAAGACACTACATAATTATCTAATCCAGTGGACCGTGTTTGGCAAAATTGTCGGCACAGCAATTTGCTTTACCCAACATATGCGTGATAGAGGCATGCCAATTCCTGGATAGTAGTTGCCTGATTGAACACAGCAACGTGGAGAATTCAAGAGTAAAATATTGGTAAACAATTCACACAGGGACCGATCTTGGTAAACAATTAACACTAGCAAAAAATTAAAGAGTAAAATATATCCGTAAACCAAAATAATTAAAATTACACAAATCGCCTGATGCAGCCGACACCCAACTGAGACGATGAAATAAAGCAACGAAAACACTGATAAAGATGCAACACACAGAAATCGTCTAAGCATCCACGCAAAAGAAAAAGAAAAGGGCAAATAAATAGAAAAGGGATGCTGCGAATAGAAAATCAAAATCACAGAAAAATTCCTATATCAGGTACTACTAAGTTAACAATCCAGATAGAAGAATGAACGTGTTAACGAATCCGACAATTTTAAAAAAAATTTACCGCTGATACGGTGTGAAATTTTTGCGTGCCGCAAATTGAAAAAGAGCTCATTGCGGCTTGTTGAGGTCTAATGCGGTTTGTTGTGGCCTGTTGCGATCCGTTGTAGCTTGTTGCGGTCCTGATGCATCAAACTGCAATTGCAGTTATGTTGAGATCAATTTATATGAAAATGTATCACACCGTAATTTCAATTTGATGTGGTTGTACTGCGGACCACAACTGCAATATTGCAACTACATCATGTGATGCAGTCCACAATTTAAAACCTCGGCGAAAACAAATGATTCTAACCGAGGAAATAATTTTATTATCCTTGCTATGTAACATTGTGTAGAAAGGAAATATCTTTAGTATTTGGCAAAGCGGATAAGATATTATCTACCTATAAAATTTGATACGTAATGGCATCATTGCAAACAAAGGTGTAAGACATAACATTGGAAACGTAAGTTATAGTCTATTTAGTAGGATTAGAGGCCATCAACAGTTTCTTTCACGCTTAGTAGGAAATGATTATCAACTTACTTTTAATACTATCGTGATAATTAGTTAACATTTTATGTCTGAGTAATAATTCATGTTACAGCTCGTTTTTCAATGCTCATATCGGATCATAACCTCAATAGAGTACCTCTACTAGAAGCCAGGAAGATATATGTTGATTTGCCACACAGTGGCGGAGCTTGAACAAAATCGTTAGGAGGGCCAAAGAATTTTTACATAATTAGATGATAACAATCAAATCAAGATTAAAGTACATCAAGAGGAGTGTTTTCATATGAGCAAATCTTAACTACATGATCTCTCTCAATATATATATGTACATCAAGAGGAGTGTTTTCATATGAGCAAATCTTAACTACATGATCTCTCTCAATATATATATATGTAAGTTGATTTTTTGAAAAAAATTTGGAAGCTCCGCCCATGCTGCCACAAATCTTAACACTTCTTAAGAGTAAATGATGCTAAAGGAAGTACTTAAACCAAAGTGTACATAAATCATGGAATGAGTAACTTTAATCTTTTAATTTTGTAAAAGAAACTAATACATAATTTTACGAGGTAAACATCCAGCTCCATTCATAGAGTTCATTTAGGGGGCCATTACATATATATTTTAAGGACTGAGTATACAAACACATTGTACACTATGTGAGCTTCAATCTTTTATGACGCACAAGTGCACAACATCAGGGACCCCCAATATGTTATTCGAGTGTTGAGTGACTAAGAACCACGCCATTGTAGCACTTATTAAGATTAAACTAGATCTATATATATATCGAGCAAGGTAAATAAACTACAATTTCCTATGATCCCTTACTGATAAATTCAACATCCATTCCATATTCAGAATAACCATATAAACTCTTCTATAATATGCAAACAATAATTCTGTAGAGAATACTAAACAAAGTTGCTTAAATAGATACTACTTCCACAAAGCACTTCTCAATTGAATACAAAAACATTTACAAAACATCGAAGGAAATACATTAATTACTCATAAACTGATATTTCATAACTGAAGTACAATCTCTTCATAAATCCTTAACGAACATCAAACTATCACTGAAGTCAATTACATCCAGAACATTAAAATCAACTCTCTGATAAAGGATTATTTCTCGTACACAATTATTCACTGAATACTTGTATATAATTCTGTTAGCAGAATTGTGGAACCATGGGAGCATAGTGGTGTTTTTCTCCTTTATAACAATTAAATTGTTGTTCCACATGCCAACTGCTGTCTCATCTCCCTGTATAGGACCAACAACAGCAATCCTTTTCCATGTACCAAAGAATTGATTATCAGTGCAGAGGGTTGAAATATGAATAATGAAAGGTTTGGAGTCGATTTCTTTCCAAGAGAGCAACACTACATGGACACCATATCTCACCAACTTAGCTTTAAATTTGGCTAAATTATTTGGAACCTTGCTCATATTAAACTTGTTTAAATCAACATCATAAATCATTACAATCACAGAAATAGGGACATTAGCTTGCTTTTTTAAACCAAGGAAGTATACTTTCTGGCCTATCACAACACTGTGAGGATCAAGCAACTCAAATGATATAGTGGGAAAGTTTCATAGCAACAAGATACACCCCCTTCGAGAGGTAGAATACCAAACTTGTATATCCTTTGATGATTACTAACCAGAGTTAAAAACATAAGACACACATAGCATTGTCTCGAGACACACATAGCATTGTCTCTTCTCACTATAAATCAATTAGGTTGTGCAATCTTCAATGTGCAAATCAGACAGATTTAATAACTCCCTTGCAATACAATGCAAGTGGATTCCATAAAAATAAGCTTGAGACATAAGAATACAATAGTTAATACAAGATATAATAAGATTCGTCAAAACATTTCAAATACATAATAAATAACTAACTTGTTAAATCTTTCCAGAACATATCACAAATCCACAATTATACTTTCAAGAACTCAATCAAATTAACTCTAACTCCATTTAAAAAATACAGTAACCACTAAATATAATCCACTTAAAAGAATACAACTAATTATACATACTAATCACATCTTTGGAGCTATTACAAAGACCACAATCTGATTTGTTCCAAATTCCTTTCCAAGTATAAACACATAAACACATACCATAATTCGGTGACAAAAAATCAAACACCTTTATATCAAAATATGGGAGGCATCAAACAGCAACAATCCCTGACTGGGCAGCCCCCATCAACCAGACCCTAGCAGGACTGATCAGGTTTGCCACTGAATGACCCCGACAACTTAAACCCATGTAGACCAGCATCGCTCCCACAACTGAGTGGCCTCGACAATCTGACCTCAGCGTGTCTCTAAAATACGGACATGTTGACTTGCACACCAGGCTAGCAATCATCTTGCTAGCTGGGTTCTACAAGGTGCACCATGGCTAACATATCACTGCTGTTAGCATATAGTTTCTGCCTATGATTCCTCCCTCTAAACTCCTTTCCATGTACATTTTTAAGTCTAATACATCCAGTATAGCTCATCAAATTCAATCTTCTTTCTTAAAACCATTTTACGATAGAAGGAACCTTTTCACACACAATTCTCAAAAAGACATGTTGAATTCAACACAATTAACAAAACTCTAAACTTTTCTTATTTCAAATTGCAAAATCTTTTGTCCCATGTGCTTCAAATTTTGTATAATTACCAACATAAGAAACAAATTTCTTTTCCTGACAAACAAAACGCGCATATTAGCTATCAATTATTAAGACTCATTCTAGTCAATCAATGGTACATGAAAAATTATATATCAATCACAAATAGGATTATAACCATATCCACTCACTCACAGAGATGATAACTGACGATGGCTCCGCGTTCGCATCTAATACCAAAACAATGCCAATTAGAAGCCCAGAAGCAGAACTTAAAATGAGTTATTAGGACACCCAAAAATCAGAATTTTAGCTACAAACCCTTCGCGTATGTTTGTGAGTTTTGATTTTAAAGAGGAACAAAAAGTAGGGAAGGACTTGTAATATAATTTTACACTATAAGTTCTCCCCTCCTATCCTCTCCATTTTCCTTTAAAATCTAAACTCACAAACATACCTTTAGTACAGGGCTTTACCCAAATCACCAAAATACCAACTTCATGGAAATCAACGAGTTAAACCATGACACAAGTAGAACAATTAACTTTGGGATTACCTTTAGAAGCCAAAAGGGGAGAAATGAGGGAGTGGGTCACTGGTTCTTCTTTCGAACCGCAACCACTAGCTGTAGAACAAGAAATCCCTACTCCTGGAGCTAAGACTACCTCAGGTGCGGCGGAGCCCAGTTAGTCGACGGTGGAGCACGGTGAGGTGCAGCGGACCGAAGGGGGAAAAAGTGACCGGTGGTGGCGGCGGCGGGCACAAATGGTACGCTGTGACGAGGTCCTCACGAGCGTAGCGGTGCCGGACCGGTGACGAGGTGCAGGTGGTGAGTGTCACCGTTGAGGGCAGATCAAAAGGATCCCACTGGAAGCGACATGCACGACGCTTATCATGATGAAAAATGTAGAAGTTGAAAATATTAAAATGTATAAGAAAAAAGAAAATGATATATTAATATTATTTATTACTGATATTATTTATCATGTATTATACGGTTTTAAGAACTAATTTGTATTTATTTTAATATTATCCTAAATGTTTATTTATTTTTATATCTTCTTCATTCAAAATACTTATGATTAAATTTTTAAATAAAATAATTATTGTTAATTCTTAATATAATTTTTAACATTAATTAAGAATTTGATTTTTGTAATTGATCGTATACGATGGTTTTAAATGTCAACTGAAAAAGTTGAGAAAGTGTCAAATTAGGTAAAAAGTTATATGCCAATATTTAATTTTATGTTATTTTTGTATAGAAATTAAATTTATTATTTATTTTATAATTATTTTTATTAGTGAAATGGTAGACAATTGCATACCTATTAATACATATTTTTTTTCATTTTGTAATTTCTTTTATCATGTAGTATAACTTCTTTTATGCTTTAAAATCTCAATATTTATCTGGTGGTGCTATTATTAGTTTTATGCATGTAATTATTTATAGGATACAATGCAAACAATTTTATAAGTTTCAACGATGATGCCATAATGAGGGAATCAATGACCAGACAAGATAATTGTAGCATTTTTTTTTATTGGAGGAGATAATTGTAGCATTGCAAGTACTACAACATCAACAATGGAAGATATATATGTAGTTTACTATTGTTTTCAGGTTATATTGTAATGTAATCCACACTTTTATTTCTTTTACTATACGATTTATAAAATATCGTATTAAATATTTTCTAATTAAGATTAATAAAATTGATTGTCTCCGACAATGGATCCTAAATTGTTAAATCGACTGGACTTTTTTATTGACATTTCAGTAACTATAATTACTTTTTTTACCTGCAATTCACAAGATTAAATAATTTTTTCTTTCATATCATCTTTATTCGTTGTAAGTATGAATTACAAGTAAATTTTATAACTTCTTTTCTTTTATACTTTTAACTGTTTAAAATATTAAATACTGAAATAACTAGGTACGCATATATTATATACAGATCACACGTAATATATATATATATAATTGGAATAAAAAAGTACTCATTTTCATTATACTGGCATTGTGACAATGTAAAAAAGAGATAGTGTAACCATGTTTAGTTTGTTAACGTGACAGATATGGATCCCAAAAAGTGTAGCCAAGTTTTTTTAATTGTAATTAAACACAAAAAGAAATTTTAAATGTTGATTTTTGCTTTATAACATCGGTTTCATTAGTGTTCTATAAATGTCACGGCATATTAAAATTTTTAATCCTCCCTTGCAAGTAACTCGATAAATTGTAAAACATATATTTGACTAGGACTAAGACAGCAATTGATGGTTGTTTGCAGTATATGTAATATTAAACTATTCAAGAAGATTTCCAAGTAAAACCATAAATTTTAGTTTATGTTAAATGAAATTATACATACAAGAATTAACCAAAAATATATTAGAAATCTTAAAGATAATCTTAAGTAATTAATTTAAAAAATAGTGATAATGAAATATGCACTACGCCTACTCTAAAATTTTCAATTTGTGATGATTCTTGCCAAAGTTACTTAGATTTTGTTTTATTTCATAAATATATTACAAATTTCAACATGTTATTTCTTATTTTGCAGTTACAAATGATCATGTCGATGGACATTCAACTGATGAAACCACTCAAGGAGGAGATACCAATTTAGGGACATTTAACAATGCAGATTTATATATTAGTTTGTTACGTGGATATAGATATTAGATATTTAAATTACTTTATCTTTTTATTCATATGTATTTTATCTACCAAAACAGCTTTCAAATTACTGTTCAGTTAGTAATATAGTAATCCGAATTTTCTGAAATATTAGATTAGACGATGGAGATGAAATTGAAGATGTTACTTCTAAAGGTGACATTTATTACATGTTTAGGTAATTATTTTAATACAATAGGTAATATTTCGTGGCATATTGTAGAATAATTCTTTCATTTTTTTTTTCAAGATTACTGGGATATTGGGGATGCTTGGCATGAGTGTGAACATAGTGGTGCCTTATTTTGGTATGATGAAAGAGTTGGAAAGCACTACAATTCAACAAAGCTACAATTTTTGTTGTGCTGTGGAGGAGGGCAATTCAAGTTGAAATCCCAACTCTACAAGCAAGTATTTGGTAAGGGGGGGCAGAGACACAAATACATGGATAATTTATCCCTGTATGATATTTGGGGGTGGAGATGGGGTACGGGGATAGAAAAATTTTCATTTCTCAAAACAAAAATTTCTTATATTTCTGTCCCTCCAAAAAATAGGGACAATGAGGATAGGACATGGAGACAGAAATTGGCAGCAACCTTCATTGATGGTCCGGCCACCTGCTGCTGCCGGTCAACATCGGCGATCAACAGTCAACACCGGTGATCAACGCTGGCCGGCCATCAATCAACGCCGGCCGACCACCAATCAACGGTGGCCAATGTCGGTATTTCTGTCTCCATTGTCCCTGTCCTTGTATTTCTATACTCCACAACCAAACATGTTACATGGACAATATTTTTTATGTCTCTGTATTCACTGTTCCTGTATTTTTGTCCCCGTCCCTCTTACCAAACACTACCTAAGGGTGCTCCTATGATATTAGATGATTTCTTGTTTGGAAATTTTGCAAAATTTATTCATTTATGCTGTAACATAAAATCATCCAATAGCATGTTAGTCTTTACATCAATGGATGGAAAAATTGACAGAACAATAAAGCAAAGAAGAGGACTTCCAAGTTTTATATTGTAGGATTTGAATCCTAATCTCACTTTAGAGAATAAAGTGAGTAATTTTACCTTGCATCAATAAAGTGTAAAGGGCCATACTTCTAACTTTATAAATCCAAAGGTAAAATCTCATTATTTTAATCTTTGCGCTATATTGTATGGTCAGAATTATCATTTAATAGGTAGCCTAATTCCTCCAATAGGCTTTACGGCCAAGTTTGCACAGCTCTATATAGATGATACTCAAAACAAGATTGAGAACAGAATGAAGGTTGAGGTATGCAAATGAAAATATTATGCACTTACTTTCTTGTCTTCATGTATTGTGTATATTGATTTGATATAAAAGTTGTTAATTCACTGTCACCTACATTTCGATAGTTCAAACAATAGTATCAACAAATTGCATGTTGAAATTGTGGCTGATTTAAAGACCATGTTGGATTA
Organism: Dalbergia cultrata; assembly: GCA_031216105.1. Taxonomy (NCBI): domain Eukaryota; kingdom Viridiplantae; phylum Streptophyta; class Magnoliopsida; order Fabales; family Fabaceae; genus Dalbergia; species Dalbergia cultrata. Next base: position 25,352,075 of record CM062350.1, on the reverse strand, counting down.
AGACAATCTCTTAGTCAAGTTTTTTAGAATGGTTTGAGATAGTTAGAACAATGATAACCAATTGAATGTTCATCTCAAACTTATTAGAAAGAGGGCAAAGATGGGAAAAAAAATACAATCTTCCATCAATTTTCAAAGTAGCTACATCAGTTGTTGGTGATTTTGATGTATCAAGAGCAGATAGAGATATCATCATTAAAACACAAATTGGAGACCTACAACGGATTATAGAATTAAATCCTTCATACTTAGGGCTACACTATATGTTGCTATTTCCATATAGTGAAGATGGCTAAAGAAAATATATACCTTTGAATAAGAAAGATAGATCTAATACACAAGGTAGGCAAATTATTTCTATGAAAGATTTTTCTGTTTATCGGATACAAGAAAGACTTGCATATGGCTCTCATATTCTCTATTCAAGAAGATTGTTTCAACAATTCTTAGTTGATGGACATAGTCTTCTAAGCGAACATGGGTTTGGTTACACCAGAAACATTTGAGATCTAAAATGTATAAGGGAATTGCTGAGGCTATTTTTAATGGTGAAGGTAATCCATCTTCCAGTGGAAGACACATTGTTTTACCATTTTCATTCAGTAGAGGTGCTAGATATATGATTCAGAACTATCAAAATGCAATGACTATATGCATATCAGTTGGATACCTTGATCTTTTTTTCTTATTCACATGCAATACAAAATGGCCTAAAATTCAAATATTTGTTCATACTCAAAATTTGAAAGCTGGAGATAGACCAAACATAGTTTGTAGAGTTTTCAAGATTAAATTTGATCAAATGATAAAGGACGTTAGACATAATCATGTTTTTTGTAGAGTAAAAGATGATAATGTTTATTGCTTGAATGGTTTGATTAGATCTTTAATTCATTGGAAAAAGGATGATTTATATAATTTTGTGTTCATTTATTGTAGTGATATATACTATTGAGTTTAAAAAACATGGATTTCCTCATGCTCATATATTATTGTTCCTTCATCAAAAAGACAAGTTTCCAACTAGAGACATTGATAAGATTATTTTGGGAAATTCTTGACAAAGAAAAGTATTATGCCTATTGTGAAATAGTGAAAAAACTTCATGATACATGGTCCATGTGGTACTGCTAGGAATGATTCACCATGTATGAAGAATGGAAGATGAATATGAAAATTTCCAAACAGTTATACTTAGTCTACAATAGTTGATGAGGATGATTAACCATTTTATAGATGGAGAGAAGATGGGTGAACAATCAAACGATTAGACATATCGTTAGATAATTAGTTTGTGGTTTCATCAAATCAATATTTGCTTCTAGGTTCCTATTATAAAATTGGATGAATCTTTTTTGTCCCTCTAGGTTTCGATGAACTATACTATTTGAGATTGCTCTTGAATATTATGAGAGTGCCCACAAGTTTTGCAGACATCAGAACTGTAAACAATAATATATATGGGAGTCTTAGAAATGCATGTTATGCTTGTGGTTTGTTAGATGATGATAAAGAATACATTGATGCTATAGAAGAAGCAAAGTTATTGGAGGTCAAACAAATATCTTAGAAATTTGTTTGCAATACTATTATTCTCTAATTCAATGATGAGATCAGAAGTCGTTAGGAAAAAAGTTGGATACTGTTATCTGATGCAATCTTAAATAAACAAAAAACAATGTTCAATCATCCATGTATATTAATTTTTAATCTTTTTTTCATACCCATCACAGGTTTCTAACTACTTATTAAATAAGTTGTTATTGATATTTACTTCTATATTTGTTAAACTATTAACAATCTATAGATTTATAACTTATTGATAAAGAACTTCATAACTTAACTCTTAAAGAAATTTAGTACATTCTCTGAAGTAATAACAAGAGTCTTAGAGATTTTGACCTGATGTCATTTCTTGTAATGGAAAATGATAATTGACAATAAAATGCTTATGCAAATAATAAACTTATTTTTTATGAGCTTTGTCATGATCATAGAAGATTGGTTGAGGGGAACAAAACTCTTTTATCTAAGTTTATTGATGATGAGCAAAATGTTGTCTATGATAAAAATAATTTCAGTAGTGCAATCTGGAAAAGGTGGCGTGTTTTTCCTTTTTGGATATGGAGGTATAGGAAAATCCTTTATTTGGAACACATTGGCATTTGATTGGAGATCTAAAGGACAAATTGTTTTAATAGTTGCATCTAGTGATATTGCTTCCCTTTCATTACCTAGTGGTAGGACTAGTCATTCAAGATTCGTAGTTCTATAAATCTTGATGAATTCTCAACATGCAACATCAAGCAAGGTAATCCATTGGCTGAGTTGATTATTAATAGTAAGTTGATAATTTGGGATGAAGTTCCACTGATAAATAAATTGTTTTGAAGCTCTAGATTGAACAATGAGGGATCTTTTAAGGTTTGAAAATGAGAACAAGTTTAAATTGCCATTTGTAGGGAAGATAATTGTTTTTTAAGGTGATTTCCGTCAAATACTTCCAATAATCACTAAAGTTAGTAGGCAAGATATTGTCAACACAGCAACCAATTCATTGTAGTTACGAAATTATTGTGAAATTTTGACATTGACAAAGAACATGCATCTTCAATTGAATGCCATGGATTCACATACGATTGAGTTTAAATAATTTGCAGATTAGATTTTGAAAGGGGGAGATGGTCAGATTAGAAGATTACTAAAAGTATTGACAAGATCAAAATCATACATGATTTGATATGTGATTAGGATTATCGTATAGTTACTGTTGTGAAGGCCACTTATATTGAATATTTGCATAATTCAATTGATGAGTGCCATTTACAAGGAAGGGCTATACTTGCTCCTACTTTGCACATAGTTTATTCCATTAATGAGCATATGATTTATCTCAAATCAAATGGTCCCATGTCATACTTTGACTTTAATGCTACTTTCAAATTAAATTACAATAGTGACCTTATTTAAAGTATTCACAAACCTGAATTTTTACATACTATTAGGTGTTCAGGTGTTCCTAATCATAAGTTTATTCTTAAAGTTGGAACTCCTATTATGTTACTTAGAAACTGTCACGACCCGACTTAGGCACGTGACTGGCATGTGAGAAATCTCATTCTCACGCAAACCTTATGACCTGTTTACTAATTTTGCATGCATGTTCTGTTTTGACATCCATAAATGATAGAGAGTTTCTCTTTTTCTACATACAAATTAACTGTTCTCTAGAATCAAAATCGTTACATTTAAAATCTCAGAATAGCCTTTCGGATCTCAAAATCATGAATTATTTATATATATAAATCAAAATACACTTTGTCCAGATCTAATTATATACAATTTAAAATATAATTATATTATTTCAAATGCAAAAATAAAACATATTCTAGGTCCGGGATCCTGCCTGCAATGTACTTGAGCATTCTAACCAAAATATTATATGCTTCACCTACAGACTCACCCGACTGGAATCTATGACTGCCGAAGGTTCACAACAGCTGCTCTATCTGTAAAAATAGGAAAATAAAGAGAGGGGTGAGTTTTGTAACCAAAACTCAGTGAGTGAATCCTCATCTGAAACCCCCTTTCATGGGACACCAAGGAAATAATGCATAATATTATAATAACAATATAACAATCTTAAAGCATTTCATATATACATATATATAATCAAATCGTCATTTTCATAAATAAGGTCAACAATACTCTAGTACAAAGCAAAAGTTGCTTTGTACTAGAGTATTGTTGACCTTATTTATGAAAATGACGATTTGATTATATATATATATATACATACTCAATTCATCGTGTTACAAATTCTATAATCAGATTCTCAATTTACTTTTATTCCTAAAATCATATAAATTCATAGTATAGTAACTCTTAGAGAAACAGAAAAGTCTGATTTGTTCTAGTGGGTGCTAGACACGGGCCTCACCACACTGAACGGTCTGGTATGCTCCACCAGTGCCAGACACGGGCCTTACTGGGGACCTAATGTGGACACCTAACTAGGTTCCATTCTCTGCTATGCTCTGTGAGTTTGCCCTTAGGCAACTTGGTACCAAGGTTAATGATCATGCAGCCGTTAACTCGCTGTCTGTTTCTCTATAGCTACAGTCTAACTAAATAAACAAATAAATATAAGAATCCTTAAAATCTTTTAACTCTGTGAACTCTGAATCTATTTGATTCTAACAGTCCGACCTTAGCATAACTGTAGCTATGAAATCATGCCCAAGGGATCACCCTTTGTAGACATTTGTGATTTCATAGCCTCACAGAGTATGTATCCGCCAGCTGTTCTGAATCTCATGAAGATTCAGGCTCTAAAACCTTTTGATTTATTCTCTAAAGTATAATTCAAAGTATCAATCTTTCTATAGTCTAGAAAGCTTAGGAATATACTTGAAATAAAAAGGCTAAAACCATAGTTCTCAATTCACAGTTCCGTAATCTTTCTAAATAACACTTCAAGATACATAACAATGTTATATTCATAAACCACTTCTAAAATCAATTTAGCATTCATAAATATTTTCCATAATCACAATCAACTTCAAATACACTAGAAATCAATTCAACAAATATGGTCCCATGAGTTTTATGAAAAACATGTTTAATGCTCTAAAATCAGTGGTTTTAAAACATATAAACTAACAACAATTCACAATCCTTATACAGTAATCTCAAAAATCAAGCAGCAAATCGTATCTTTCATGAAAATAACTCTAATGCAGAACATAGAGATAACATATGTGAACCCACTCACCTGGAAGGGTAAATAATCCAGAACTAACACCAACAGCACCCTAGGAAGCAGAACTGACAGCAGAATCTGATATAACAACCATAAAACTTTAAATCAACCTCTAAATAATCAAAATCCATTTCTAGCCAGGTAGAAAACTTCCCTCCCTTGAGGAACTTAGAGAATCACCCTAATAACCCAAAGAAAATGGAGAAATGAGAGCAGAACTAGGAGAATAACGTACCTTAAAGCGTTAGGAATCAAAGATTGAAGTTAGAATTGAGAGAAATGGAGTTTGGGAGTGAATTGGGGGTAGAGAGAGAAGTTTCTCACGTTGTTGGGGGGAGGAAATTGTGTTTTTGGTGTTCTAAAGATTCTGGACCCCGAAATGGGTTTTTTAATATTCTGATGACCGCCTGGGTGGTCGGTTTCCAGTGCGGTTGTGCACCACCTTACTCTCTGATGACTGCCTAGGCGATTATATGACCGTCTGGGCGGTTTGCAGGGAGGTGTTTTAATGTCTCCGGGGCTTTGTTAACCGCCTGGGTGGTCATGTGACAGCTGGGGCGGTCTCCAGGAAAATGTCCTGGTGTCTCCAGGGCTCTGGTACTGGTATGTATTGTACTGGGTTGTCTCAATAGTCACTTATTTACATTTCTTACTATCCATTAACTTTAAAACATAAATGTAAATAAGAGAATACCCCCCCATTTGGATTCAAATAAAATATTAGGAAAATCAAAATCTCAACAAATCAAAATCTAAATTAGAAGATTTTAGTTCAAATTTTGGATTTTAGTTCAAATCCGAAGATTTTCCTGGTTTTACAAACTTAGACACTAGAAACGGAGTGTTTATTGGTTTCAAAAAATTCATTAAAAATCATTTTTTAACTTGTTTTTCTCTAAGGAACTATTACTGGGACTTTTGGTCCCAAGAATATGACTCTAACATATAGCCCTCCAAGGGCATGTGGGTCTAGACTTAGAAAAATTCAAGACCCGAAACAACAAGTAAGGGTGGCTGACGCCCTTTTTAGCTCGAAAAATTTTCTAACTCTTTTATTTAAAAGTTGAGGTATTACAGAAACAGACCATTCACTAGGACTATGCAATAGAACTAGGTTAGTAATCACAAGACTCACTGGCAGTAATATCAGTGAAAAGATTGTCATTCTTAGAATGATTGTAACTCCGTTAGATTGTAGACTGACTTTTAAGTTTCAAAAAAGACAAGTCCCAATCATGGTGTCATGGCCAATTGTATGTTACAATTTCCTGAGTTAGTAGTCAAAAAGGTTTGAAGATTTTAATGTCATAACAATTCTGAAAATGCTAACATGAAACCAATATCGTCTACAAGGAAGTGTTTGGGAATTGAGGTTGATGGATATCACAATGTAATCAATGAAGGATGTGTGTATTTTCATGTATGATTTTATTCAATTTGTACTTTGTTTTATTTATCAATCTATATAACTCAAAATTTTATAAGGTAAAATGCATTTTACCCCTTTGAACTTTAGGTTATATGCAGTGTACACCTTAACTTTTATAAATATGCATCGCAACACCCTGAAGTTTTTTAACGGTGTAAAACAATCCATTCGGTTAAGTTGAGATCTATTTTCACTATTAAGTAGTCACATACATGTCACATATACAATTAAATGGACAAAAATATTATTATTTTTACTCAAATATTCCAACCTTAAATCTTCTCCCACTCAGAAATGGACAAAAATATCTTTCAGATACTAGAGTTTGATTGTGTAACAACATGTATTTTTATCCGTTTTTGAGTGGAGGAGGGTTCTGGATTGGGACATTTGACAAAGAAAGGGTACTTTTCTACATTCAATTGTGCATTTGACATGCACATAATAATTTAACAGTGGAAATGAATGTCAACTTAATAGAAGGGGTGTTTTCACTATTTGAAAAGTTCATGGTGTTAAAATGCATATTTATAAAAGTCAAAGTGCAACTTGGATATGAGCTAAAGTTTAGGAGGTTAAAATATATTTTATCTAATTTTATATCCACTTATTTCAAGTACCCGTGCATTTTGAGCAGGTCAGTACCTAGTTGGCAGTTACAGACCTATTTGGTTTATGTTTCCAGGTTTCAATTTTTATTTTTGGTTTTCCAGTTTTTCAGATTTTCAATTTTTAGTTTTTCAAACCAAACGGGTCCTAAGTCTTCAATAATTCTCCTAATCAAGTAAACGATTCCTCAAATTTTATTGGTAGAGACTGCTAATTTTCACAATTTTATGCATCAAGCTATTACAGAGAGAATTAATGGATGTAAACTTGTTGTTTATTAATGAATGAAGTGATATATATGTGTACACACAATGGTATTCAAGGAATAGGAATAACAAAACAGAAAATTAACTAACTAACTTTGCTTGGTCTGTAACTAACTAACTATCTTAATTGATCTGTAACTAACTAAATGAGTTTGTTTAACTCTAATAACCCCTCTCAAGTTGGGAGGTATATGTCTAATACACCCAACTTGGGCAATAGAAAATGAAACTGAGAAGCATGTAGAGGTTTTGTTAGTACATCAACTAATTGATGTTGAGACTTGGCATGGATAAGCTTGAGCTATCCTTTTAGTATTGTTTCTCGAACAAAATGGCAATCTATTTCAATGTGTTTTAAACGTTCATGGAAAGTAGGGTTAGAGGAGAGATAGATGGTTGATTGGTTGTCACAAAAAAACTGTAGCAAGAGGCACCTTGAAACCAAATTCAGACAACAATTGTGTTATCCATATTTTTTCACTAGAAACATAAGACAATGCGTGATATTCAGCTTCTGCACTAGACTTGCTAACAGTTGGTTGTTTCTTTGCTTTCCAAGAGAGAAATGAGTCTCCAAGGAAAACCATGAAGCCTGTGGTTGATCGTCTTGTATCCAAGCAGCTGCCCCCGTCAACATTTGAGAAAGCAAACGAGTTTAGTGTTGATTATGCAGAGAAAGTAGGCCCTAGCCTGGACATGACTTAATGTAGCACAGTAGATGGTGAAGAGCTTGTTCATGTGGAACCCTTGGATCTAACATATATTGATTGAGTTTTGCAATAGCAAAATTAATGTTTTGGCAAGAAAATTTTAAGTACATTAAACTACCAATCATTCTTCGATAAAGGGATGAATCAACAACTTTGTCTCCTTCTGTAGCTTTCAGTTTGAGACTTGGATCCATGGGGACAAATGCTAGTTTGCAATCAATAAAACCAGTCTCTTCTAAGAGACTTCAAGCATACTTTCTTTGTTAAAGATAGATACCCTTTTTTGATCTAGCAATCTCGAGTTCAAGAAAATACTTGAGATCTCCTAATACCTTCAGTTTGAAGAGAGTTTCAAGTTTTTATTGAATCTTGATAATCTGATCCTTGTTGGGTCCTAAAATGATTATATCATCAACATATACTAAAAGAAAAATAGTGGAGTTACGTGAACCAATGTGAAAAAAAGAATAGTCATTCTTTGATTGAGTGAATCCCAACCTAATAATGGCATTGGAAAACTTTTGAAACCATTGTCTAGATGCTTGGCATAGTCCATAAAGTGATTTGTTTAGTCTACAAGCCATGTTAGTTGCAGTTTTTGAATAACCAAGAGGAAGTTCCATATATACTTCTTCAAATAGATCTCCATTTAAGAAAGCATTGTTGACGTCAAGTTGTAAGAAGTGCCAATTTTTTATTGCTGCCAAAGATAATGGTAATATGACTGTAGTGATTTTAGCCACTAGAGAAAAAGTGTCTAAAAAATCAATTCCAGCTTGTTGAGTATATCCCTTTGCAACTAATTTTGCCTCATATCTTTCTATTTCTCCATTTGCTTTGTATTTGACTTTATACACCCATTTGCATCCAATGATGTGTTTCCCTTGAGGTAAAGTAACAATAGACCAAGTGTTGTTGTCTTCTAAAGCTCAAATTTCTTCTTTCATAGCTTGTCTCTAATGTGGAAATTTCATTGCTTGATGGAAGAAGGATGGTTCAAAGGTTTCTGAAATTTGCATTATGAAGTTCTTATATGAGGTTGAAAGTTTTTTGTAGGATAAATGGTTATCAATTGGGTGTGCTACTTTTATAACAGTGATAAGGTTGTAAATATGCAGGGGGTCTTGATTGTCTAGTTAACTTTCTAATAGGATGAATAATTTGAGCAGGTGTTGGATTTCGTGGTGGCAAAGGTTGAATTTGTATTTCAAGTTCGATATTCATTTGTGTGGGAATTGTTTGTATTGGGTTGAAGTTTTGTACTGGAATATTAGGTTCAAGAGTGATTGTACGTTGAGGCATATCTGCAGGTTGAGGGAAATCTATGATAGGTTTTGGTAACATAGTTTGAATCAGATGCAGAAGAGCATTGGGACTTGGATTTAGCAAAGGGAAAACTAGTTTCTATGAATTGAACATCTCTTGAAATGAAGAATTGGTGAGTGTTGAGATTGAGGAGTTTGTATCCTTTGTATCCTATAGGAAAACCCATGACCACTACCCGAATAGCTCTAGGATCAAACTTGGTTCTTCTAGCTGATAATGAAGAGGCATAACACATGCATCCAAAGGCTCTCATGCTATGATAATCATGTTGTTTGTTGAATAAAAGTTGATAAGGAGTCTGATGCCTTAGAATGGGACTTGGCAGCCTATTAATGATGAAGGTTGCGGTTGAAATACACTCCCCCTAAAACTTTATTGGAACTTTGGACTGAAAGAAGAGAGATCTAGCTACATTTAGTAAGTGTTGATGCTTCCTCTCCACTACTGAATTTTGCTTAGGCCTTTGTACACAAGAAAAGTGATGAAGAATGCCTTGCTCTTACAAAAATTTGGTCAGAGCTAGCTCTTTTCCATTGTCAGACCTGATTTGCTTTATTGTTTTGTTGAACTAAGTTTGTATTAACTTGATGAATTTGATTAGAATAGTAGTAGCTTCAGACTTGGTTTTCAAGAGATAGGTCCATGTGAATCTACTAAAGTCATCCACAATAGTTAAAAAGTAAAGGATGCCATCATGTGTAGGTTTGGAATATGGTCCCCATATGTTACAATGAATTAATTCAAGAGATGCAGAAGACTTATTATTGTTGCAAACAAAAGAAAGCTTTCTCATTTTAGCTAGAGGACAGATATTACAATTGGTAATTGGATAGTATTTCTTTTGAAATGAATTGCTATTGCAGATTTTATTCAAGACATCATTAAACAAATGGCCTAACCTAAGGTGCCATGTATCAAGGGAACAGAATTAATATGGTGATCTTTATTTATAGTAGTAGAAACAGATTTGGTGATATTACTGTGTTCAGAAACATTGTCAAGAGGTGTGTGTGACAAGTAAAGTTCTTATGTCATCTCACCCTTGTCAATCTCCCTCCAAGAATGAAGGGCCTGTATAATAAAAGAATTATCAAACAAGGTTACACATCATGATATATCTTTTGCAAGAGATGAAACAGAAATGAGATTTACATGAAAACTTGGTTTGTAAATTTACATTTCCAATACAAGAAACCTGAATTTTGAGATTATTTGGTAAAGTGACAAAAAAATTTGATAGAGGTATGCAATATGCAAAAAAGGCAGTAGTATTAATAATATGAGATGTTGCACCCGAATCCACAATCCAAGAAGTATTCTTTAGATTATGAAAGTTTTTACCAGTAGTATATACATAACTTGTAGGATCACTTTTTGATTTCATATCAGCATTGGATGAATTTTGATGGATTTACAGCAAATGCAATATTTGTTGAACTTGTGTGGAAGAAAGTTGGGAATCAATAGAAGGGCCAACTTGATTAAGTACATGGTAAGACACAGCTACATGATGAACTGAAGGTGTGGTTTTGATTCTTATTTGTCATAGGCAGAAGGATATCTTATCCTCTGATAACACTTGTCCCTTGTGTGGCCTAGCATATCGCAGTGAGAACACATAGGTCGAACTTTCTTGAAGGTTTTTGGATTGTTTTCAAAGCTTTTAGAAGTATTTTTAATAGCAAAGGCAACTTGAGAAGTAGCATTAACAGAAGAGACTTCCCTTTGTTTCTCTTCTTGAAGAATCAAGGAGAATACTTTATCAATTGGAGGATTAAGATCTGTGGCCAAAATTTGTCCATGAAGGGAAGCATAAGAATCATTTAAACCCATGAGAAAAGTAAGGACATACTCAATTTGTGAAAAATCACTTAAGATTTTTGCTCCACCGCAGGTGCAAATAGGATCTAGTTTCAAAGCAGAGTATTCTTCCCACAACATCTTCATTTTACTAAAGTATTGATTCACTGTCAAAGAATCTTGAGATAAACTCATCATAGCCTTCTTTAATCGAAACAATCGGGGGCCATTGGCTTGCCCAAATCGATCTCGCAAATCCTTCCACAAGGTTGCTGTAGAATCTGCATATATTGCACTTTCAACATTGTCTTTGGAGACACAATTGAGAATGCATGAAGAAACCATGTCGTTGTTGCATTCCCAGGCTGCAAGAATTTCTAGAGTAGAACCAGTTGCAAGGCGAGGAAGAGTTCCATCAATGAAACACAACTTGCACTTGCCATTGAGCGCCATCTTCATAGAACGCGACCATGAGTTGTAGTTTAACTCAGTTAAAGGCTGGGTAACTAGAACCAGTCCTGGGTGGTCAGAGGAATGCAAGAAGTAAGGATTCTTGAGGCTGAGCCATATGGTTGAAACTCAAGAACCAAGGTGAGGAAGATTAAGAAAGAAGGAGTAAGAGATCAAGAATGCGGAAGCCGGGAGGAATTCAAAACTTGGATGTCATTTTCACTGATATCATATTACAGAGAGAATTAATGAATGTAAACTTGTTCTTTATTAATGAATGAAGTAATATATATATATATATACACACAATGGTATTCAAGGAATAGGAATAACAAAACAGAAAATTAACTAACTATCTTAATTGATCTGTAACTAACTAAATGAGTTTGTTTAACTCTAATACAAGCACACCCTTGAAATTAGGCACGAAACTGATGATTTCCACATAGTCCGTTGTCTACACCACTAACATCAACGGGTTATCACAGTGGTTAATTGTCCTTGCTGAAAGCCAATGGAATGATGATTGCCTGCTAAAGAAAAAAAAAATTTGTCAACAAAAAAGCAAACTTGTCAGACCATCAAAAGTTAGAAGTTATAACAACCTATTGGTTAATTCTAGCAACCTAAGTCAATCAATGATGTAAGTTAAAGAAGCACAATGAACGAGTCCAGAGTAAAGTCAACTGCTAAATGATTCTGATACTTGAATATAATCAACAACACAATATAAAGTGATCTTGTTGCTTGTTCAAACAATATATATGAGATCAACTTATTAGAGGCCTGACAGGCATTTAAAAGTCAAATATTTCCTGGAATCTACAAATACCGCCATCTGCCATTGGTTGTTGATTGTTACCTTGCCTTTATCCAGAGCTATGAGACCATTGCTGTATAAAATAGAACCATATCTTATGCGAAAGAAAAATGATAATATAGATTTAAGTTTGTAGTAAATCCTACACATGACACGATATCAACTAATGATTTTAATAATATCATATATTTGTAACTTCAAAGAGTGCTACTGCTCAACCCAAATTAAAATTCGTACTCATGCAACGAACGGTTGCAAAACCAATCATCTTGGGCTCTGAAAGACGGTGGAGAGAGAAGATTTGATTCATCTAAAACCCAACACTCTTTAATGAAAAGGTGGTTTTCGCACATCTTACGAATGTGAGTTACGTTCGTCCCACACTTAGTTCCCATTTAGTATTTTTGAACTTTAAATTATTGTTTGGATTGTTGATATGTTGTCACACACAGGATTTAGCTAGTGTAAACCTGAGACCAGAGTAACGTTACTTTATCAGGAAACAACCCATCGAGAAGAAGTTAAGATTATGAAGCATTTTTATCGTAGCCACTGTACTTATGGAAGTGTCGGAGAAAGAACACGTAGTTTGAACTCTGAATCTTGTTTCCTGTAACATCTGTAATGAAATCGTATCCGAGTATTACTACGAAGAATCAATGTAAGCATGGCACTAACTTAAGAAGTTGCCGAAGAATACTACTGAAGAAGCTATAACGTCCGAAAAACCAGAAGCAGCAGATGCTGAGTGCTGAAGAATGCATAGCAGAGGAATCTTTCGATCACATTGTTGCACAAAAAGTAAATACATATCACTTCGACTTCAAAATTTTAACAGAATTGCCAAGGTCTCTGAGAATGATTAGAAACATTGGCACCGACAATGAGCTTTTCCTGGAATAATTATATCAGTCTCTTCTTAACATACTTTGAGTACATGATATAATCCATACTTGTCACGGAAACTGTATAGTGCATTGAATTCTGTAAACCCTCTTAACGATTTTTGTTTGTATTTCACTCATTTGTAAGAATAATATAATTATATAATTTGATAATTTTTCTTGATGGAATTTCTTTTATTCTCCTCCCCACAAAGCTGAGGGAGTTCACTTTTCCTTTTATCATGAAGGTGACACGTATGGCGGTAATTCCTCTTTTTCTTTAGGTTGTACATAGCCGTTAGATTGATGCTGGTATTCAATTCGCACTCCACGGGGATCGATTTCACTCTCTATGGACAAAAGATCCATAGCTGTCTGGGTTTGATACGGGAATTTCTGCAACTAGATTATGGAATTGAAATTAATAAAGATAAGAATAGAGATATGTAATCCCACTGGGTTCATGGCACACCACACCTATCCATTTGGACCTTTCTAAGCATCAAGTTGCACCCTTCCACGAAATTTCGTAATTACTTTAAAGAATCTCGCCCAAACTTTCACGCTTTAAAAGTACAGAAAAGAAAAGAGAAAAGCGACTCTATTTGAAATTTTTGGTTTATTAATTTCCGCAAAATGAAATTGAACCGTTTCTATAAATAATTTTTTTCATTTCATATTAATTCTTAATGCAGTTAAACAAATTTAAAATTGAGTAAACCCTAAATTTAGTAGCTATAATATTGGACAAATAGTCCAAAAAATGAAATAAAAAGAAAAGTGTTTTGTGTCCTTCATAAATAAAATAAAACAAATTGATCCTTAATGATTTGATAAAAAAAAAAGGTCAATTTAGCCTTTGACAAAAGAGCATTGCTATTCTAACACTCAAAAATAGGTGTTTAATTGAGACACCCACTTCACTACCTTTACATGTGATAGATGAATGAAAAAAGTTGAAGTCATTATCACATCTAACGATAACAATAATAGAGTGAGCATCCCTTCTAAGTGTTGGAATAATATTTTTATTGACAAAAATATAAATAGAATAAATAAATCAATCAAGATACAAAATAAAGACTAATTTGTTCTAATTTAAAATTGAGTGGGAGAAAGAATTTCTTGAGGAAAATAACAGCTCCACATTTCTATAATAGTATTCTGAATACTAACACCCTCGAAACAAAATCAGAAGTACCCCACACCTGTACTGTAATTGTAACCCACGGAGAGCTAGCTTTAGGAGTGTGGTTGAAGGCTTGCAGCTTCGTCATCAGCCACAAAATCGTATTCCTTGATTTTTACTGACGACTCCTATTAATGAAAAGAAGAAAGTTAAATGTACAGAATAAAGATATAAATGGAAGAAAAAAAATACTAATTTATATGCAAACTTATCAATACAAAATAAATGTCGAACGTGGTCTTTTTTTCTATCATAAATGATATATTAAACATTTAATTTATTAATATTATAGACTTTAGACGCACTATTACCCGAAAACATTGAGAAAAAACAATATTGTAAGAGGTTGATCGGCAATTCCTGTTACATTGTCACATATCTGATTTATCATTTGATATCTACGTACGTGGCGTGATGCAGATATGGATCCTTTGCTGTTTGCCCAAGAAGTGTGCTGTTTTCAAATCATTCTCTCGAAGTAAATGGATCCCACATAAAAAAAAATATGGAGAACACAACAACAAAATCCAGATGGTACAGTTCCTCCTACTATTGCCCTTCCACTGCTGCTGTATGCTGAGTCTGCTGACAGAGTTTTCCATGTCAGAAATTACAAAAAGAATATGTAGAATCAAAATCAGCAAAATCATTCTCCTTTAGGCAAAAAGAGCCACATATCCATAGCCATTCTCTCCTAGCAAAGACGTAGGTCCTTCATTGCCTCCCTGAGAACTAGTACGAAATTACAGCGAAGCATACCAAAGAAATTGACCAGTCTTAGTCAGGAAACAAACAAAACAAAACAAAACAACTATAGTTCTAAGCGGACACAGCACCGTCCATTTCTTATTCAGGGTAGTTCCTAAGTCCCACTCACTAGTTACAAACCAAGTTTCATCCAAATAGTTGTTAGGTTACAAAACAGAAAAACTAAACCACACTAACTAAACTAACTGAACTGCCACTACAACTACCAATCTACAAAAATATATACAATCATTTACAAAATTACAGACATTCAGAGAAAGTAACTTGCAACGTAAGCAATTGTGAATATGGAATTCACTCAAACACAGTCACCATCACCATTATCGTCATCCTCGTTACCATTGTTACCATTCCAATTTCCGACGCTCTTCTCCGAACAAACATCTCCGGCGAGGTCGTCCGAGACATTCTCCGGCCCCACCGTCTCTCCGCCGCCGCCAGCAGCCCGCCAGCAGCCAATGCCATCATTCTCCAAGCAAAGAACTCTCCTCCTCAAATCCCCCAATTCCCTTTCCATCAGAAAAATTCGCTCTTTCAACGTCAAATTCTCCTCTTCCAGCATCGCAATATGCGAGTCCTGTTCATCAACCCTGTTCTCCAAAGCATCACCACCACCACCAACACCAACAACACAGTTAACGGAATTAGGATATATCATTTCGAACCTACTTAGATCGTGATCCAACCTCTTCTCCACTTCCACGCGCTCTTCGATGTAGCTGCGGCTGCCGCTGCAACCGCAATTGCCGATGGTGCCGTCGTCATCGTCGCCGGAATCTTCGTCGGAATTTTCGCCCTTGCCGGAACGGAGACGGATCAGGCCCTTCATGGAGCCGTACCCGTCCACTCCCCACTCCTCCTTCACCATCTCCACCAGGACCTCCCTCGCCGGAGACAGCGTCGGCGTCGGCAGAATCGCCGGCGTCACCGGACACGGCGAAACCAGCGACGCGATGCCGCCGGACTTCTTCGCCCGGATTATGAACGACGTCGTGTTCCGCGGCGCGAACGGTGCGGCTAGCCGAGCTCCGCCACCGGCGGAAAACTTCTTCTTCGGGTGGTGGAATCGCCATCCCTTGGATCCGGAGCGGTTCGCCGGCGGCGGCGGTTGGGGATCGTTCAGGTTTGAACCGGTTTTGCGTCGAAACTCGTTGCGTTTATCGGGTTTGCTCGCCTTCCAGTTGACCCGACCCGGATGGTTCGCCGGCAGCGGCGGCGGAGGGGTCGTGAACGCCGGCAGGAGAGAGAACACGGCCGGATTTTCCGGCGGGTAGGGCGGCGGGCGCTGGGGCCAAACGACGTAGTTTTGGTGGTTGTGCAAGATCTGAGACTGAACCATGATTTGGGGTTGGTCGTTCATGGAAAGGAGAAAATTTTTTTTAAAAAAAAAAAAAAGAAAAAGAAAAAGTCGCGAAACTGATTCGGGATTCGAAACTTTCAGAAATTTCAAGGGAAAATGAGCTACAGAAAATGAAAAAAAAAATAAAAAAAAAAGGAAGGAAAAAAAAGAATTACGATTGGTAAATTTGACGAAACCCTAAAAGCCCTAAATAACACGAAAAGAGAGGGTCTGAGTTTCTTGAAGGGTTAATGTTTGTTGGCGCCGAGCGAGTTGAAACATTGTTGTGTCTGAGTATTTCGTAACCAAAAAGGTATAAGGACTAACTGCGGATTACTACCACTTCAAATCGTTGGCTATATTGTGATGATGAGGAGAGAGAGAAAGAAAGAGGGGGAGGGGGATTGACGGTTAGATTTGAGTTTGTGTGATTTGGACGGTGAAGATTCGATTTGCTCTTATCTTGAGATTCGAGTTCGTAGGTTTATGTGGAAAGTAGAATCGTAGGTGTAGCTTGAGGGAGGATCTCATTTGGGGATTTCATCTTGTCACTGTAGTGGTGACAAAATCCCAACTATTAAATATTATATTTAATAGTTAAAATTAATTTAAATTTTAAAATAATTTTATATTTTAATATTCATAAAAATTAAAACTTTTAATAATTTGATCATCTTATCCTCTTTATCTTTTCAATATCTCCTTTCTCTCCCACCTCCTCTTACTTTGCTATTGCTACCCGTCTGCGACCTTGCCATCGATGACCGGCAACCTTGTTGCTACTACCATCAATGCCCTCCTCAAGATCTCTTTGCTTGCCCGGTGCTTCTTTAGCCTCTCTCATGGAACCATACATACCCATGACTCATTTAACCAAATTGGGTCTGTTCGAGTACATACAATTAGATCTGGACTGGTAGAAGTTAATAATGGCCAGGTAACCATCAATCTTGTGACCTATTCTGAACACCCCACCTTGTGCTATGATCTCTTTGCTTGCACCATGCTTCTTCAGCCTCTCTCATGGCAATCGCTGCATTACCAGTGGCGCATTTAACCAAATGATGCAGTCGAGCACATACAATTAGATTTGGACCAGTAAGAGTTAGCAATGGCCAAGTAACCATCAATCTTGTGACCTATTTTGAACACCCCACCTTGTGCTATGATGGTGGCAGTTGTAAACTTTCTTTGATGTGATCCAAAAGGGTATCCTTTATTTCTCTGATTTAGGCATCTACCTATCAGATATGAATATAAAGGAAAATTGAAAACCTATGTTTTTTGAACCAATGTTCTGGTTTTTGGTTTCGAATAAAGTTTGGGATTGGAAGACTGATAAGAAGGGTTGAGTGGTAAGAGGAAGGTTCATAAAGATTAGAAAAGTTCTGGTGGAATAACATGAGGCTTGTTATCATCAATCAAGATTCAATCTTATTTTCTCTAGTTTGTTTTGCTCTTTTTTGGTAAACAAAAAGAACAAGAGAGTTGGTGTATGATGGTGTCATACAAAGGTTGCCAACCAGATGAGGAACCAAAGTGAGATGTGGTGGGGAGAGAGAGGGTCTGTAGTGAGAGCAAAAGAGAGAGAAATGGTGGTGATGATAAAAAAGACATTATGCCTAGTTTCTTTCATTTAATTATTATAAGTAACATGGTGGTGACAAACTCTTTGACACCACTTAAGCATTGGCCATAGTTTAAGATCATTTGCTTTAGATTTTTCCAATATTACTTTTGAAATAATTGATGTTGAAGGAATTAATTTTAAACTAATTGATTTGTGTTTAGAAAATATGTAAGAAAAGTGAGTTTAAAAGAGTTGGTGTGAGATAGAAAAGTAAAATATAATATTTTGTTCACTTCCACAAGAATCAATCCTTATAAAAGTGAAATACTTTTATCAAAAGTAAAAATACAAAACAAACAACTAGTAGGTCTCATTGTGCATGGTTTTGTTTTCTTGTATTGCCACTGCCAAATGCAATACCTAATGGATGCTGCAACTTGCAATGTGATGTGCTGAAAAAGGACGATGTGTTTAGAATGTTTCCATCACAACAGTATATTATGATTTTCCTCTTTTATGATTTTTTTTGTGGGACAAATTACAGCTACCTCTGATGAGTTTTTTCACTACTATACTGTACCTCATCTAGTTTGTAGCTTGACACCTAACTCCCCTCAACTCCAACAAATACTAATTTTGTTAACCTAAAATGTTAACTGTCTTTTTTTATCATCCCTTCACAATAAAGCTTTCTTTCCTATCACCACCATTATCTTCCACTAAAAATCAAGAGCTCAACCTAAAAAGGGTGGGAGCAACAAAGCTCCGATGCAAATAACCAAAAATCACAAGGAAAAGAAACAACAATTAGGATTGGTTGGTCCTTTCCATGTTAGGGATCAACCTTAGTTGGCCCTTTTGATATCATTAGATTTAATATTAAAATAAGTGAATAGTATAGATTGAATGATAGTCTACCAACAAAATCTCAGTACCTCCCCTGAGCGCCTCTTCTCAAACCCATTTTAACAGTCTACCAACAAAATCTCAATACCTCCCATCAATCTCTATTAACAGTGTAAATGAATAATTCTTGGATGATCATTTCATTGATGATTAGAGATATATATACAATAATAAGGAAAAACAGAAAAGATGAATGATAACCTATCACTAACTTACAATAACCTGTAACAAACTAATAATAGCTTTCATTAAGAAACTAACAAACTTAACTAATTTTCAAATTTTATTAATTCTAATACCCCCCTCAAGTTGGGTGGTATATATCAATAACACTTAACTTGGATTTAAGAGAGTTGAATCTGGTTGTTGGTAGAGGTTTTGTCAAGAGATCAGCATGTTGTGTTTTGGAACGGATTTGTTTTAGAACACCTTGGTTGACTTTTTCTCTAATGAAATGGCCATCTATTTCAATATGTTTGGATCTTTCATGGAATGTTGGGTTAGTTGAGAGATAAATGGCTGATTGATTGTCACAAAATATGATGGATGGATGAGGATCAATTTCAATTTCTTTTAGGATGAGAGACATCCATGTGATTTCACTTGATAGTGCTGATAGAGATCTATACTCAGCTTCTGTAGATGATTTGCTAACAGTAGATTATTTCTTGGTCTTCCAAGAGATGAGGGAATCTCCAAGGTATACTAGGAAACCAACGATAGATCTCATTGTATCCAAGTAGCTACCCTAATCTACATCAGCAAAGCATGAATGTTAAGTTTTGATTGAGTTGAGAAAAAAATACCTTGACCTAGATTTGACTTGATGTATCTCAGTAAATGATGAAGTGCTTGTTCATGTGGAAGTCGAGGATCAGACATGAACTGGCTTAGTTTTGTAACTGCAAAGTTGATGTCAGGTCTTGAAATTGTTAAATACATTAGTCTTCCAATCATTCTTTTGTAGACTGAAGGGTCTGCCACAGTTTCTCCTATGGATGCTTGCAATTTTTATCCTGGATCCATGAGAACAAAAGTAGGTTTTGCAGTCATAAAACTTGTATCTTCTAATAAGGATAAAGCATACTTCCTTTGTGATAAAGAAATTCCAGTTTCAGACTTTGCAATTTCTAGACCCAGAAAATACTTCAAATCTCCAAGGACTCTGAGTTTGAAAGAAGATTTCACTTTCTATTGGACAACAATAATGCTCTTAGGATCAGGTCTAGAAATTATGATGTCATCGACATAAAATAATAGAAATACAATGGAATTTCCAGAATTGATGTGAAATAAGGAGTAATCTAATTTTGATTATTTGAAACCTTGTTAAAGGAGGGCAGAGGAGAACTTTCGAAACCATTATCTTGATGCTTGTCTTAGACCATATAATGACTTATTTAACTTACGTACCTGAGTGTTGGATTGTCTAGGATAGCCTAAGGGTAATTCCATGTAAACTTCTTCAAATAAATCCCCATTTAAGAAGGCATTATTGATGTCTAGTTGAAGAAAATTCCATTGTTTTACTACTGCAATGGACAACAATAATTTGACAGTAGTTATCTTAGCTACTGGTGAGAATGTGTCAATGAAGTCAATTCTAGCTTGTTGGGTACAGCTCTTTGCCACTAGTCTAGCTTTATACCTTTCTATTTCACCATTGGCTTTATATTTGACGTTATATGTCCATCGGCATTCTATTTTGTTTTTACCTTCTAGTAAGTCAACAATGGTCCATGTGTTGTTTGCTTCTAAAGCTTTCAACTCTTCAGTCATGGTTTGTCTCCAAGTAGATTCTTTAACTGCTTGAAGATAAAATTGGGGTTCAGGTATAGATGTCATTTGTAAGATAAATTGTTTGTATGAAGGAGTGAGTTTATTGTAAGATATGTAGTCAGATATTGGATATGTTGGTTGTAAAGTTATGGTATGATAGCAATGATATCAGTTGAGGTAAGATGGAGGATTCGATGGTCATGTAAATTTTGTAAGATTAGGATGAATGTTAGGTAATGTGGCGGAATTTTGTAAGATTGGTGTTGAATCAATGTTGATTTGAACAATTTCCAGCATAGGTGTATTGTTCTGTTGTGGGGAAATTTCTGGTGCAGGTGTATTGTTTTGTTGTGGGGGATTAGGATGTATCGTAAGAGGTTGAGTTTGAGATGAAGTAAAAGGATCACTAGCAGGTATATGTAGAATAAGAGAATTATTTTGGTGAGTTTGGAGTGTAATATTGTTGGAATTATTTGCTGTTGTAAAAGGAAAGATGTCTTCATGGAATTTTACATCTCTTGAGATGAAAATTCTGTTTGTTTGTAAATCTAATAGCTTGTATCCCTTATAACCAATTGGATAACCTATAAAAATGGCAGGTGTTGCCCTTGGTTCGAATTTTGCTTTCCCTGCAGATAGGGAAGAAGCATAGTATAAACATCCAAAAACTCTTAAGTCATTGTAATTAGGTGATTTGCCAAAGAGAATTTGGTATGGAGTTTTAAAATTAAGTATTGCTGCTGGTATTCTGTTTATAAGAAAAATGGCAGTGTCAATGTATTCTTTCCAAAACTGATAGGAATTTTGGATTGAAAAAGTAATGACCTAGCAACATTGAGGAGATGTTGGTGTTTCCTCTCCACAACTGAGTTTTACTTAGGTCTTTGTACACATGAAAACTGATGTAATATACCATTTTTTGTGAAAAAATTATTTATAGCAAGCTCCTTAGCATTATCAAATTTGACTCATTTAATGGTTTATGCCAAATTGTGTTCTGATAAGTTTAATGAAGTTAATTAAGGTGGTTGATGCATCAGATTTTTGTTTCAATAAGGAGGCCCAAGTAAATCTACTATAATCGTCCACAATGGTTAAGAAGTATTGCATTCCATCATGAGTGGCAGTATTATAAGGTCCCCAAACATCACAATGTATGAGATCAAAGATTTCATTTGAAAAATTGTTATTAGACACAAAGGATAGTCTTCTCATTTTGCTAAGGGACAAACATTACAGTGATACATGCCATGTAATGGTTTATTTAGGGAAAGACTACTACTCATTTTCTGTAGAACATCATGTGATATATGTCCTAACTTATGGTGCCAAATGTGAGAGGTGACATTATTTATAACAGCAGAATCAGCACTAAGAATGGAATTAGAAACAGAATTTGTATTAATGAGGTTACTTGATTGTAAGGTGTATAATCCATGTAGAAGGTCACCCTTGCCAATCATCCTCAAAGAATGAAGTCCTGCATAATGAAGGATTTAGCATAGAAAAACACAGCATGTGCCAAATTTTCGAGTAAAGCAGATATAGATATTAGATTTACTTTAAAAGATGGGATATATAACACACTATGTAGAGTTAAAGTGGATGAAATATTAACAGTTCCAATAGACTTTGTAACACCCTAAATCTTAACCTAATACTACTAGTATGTATTTAGGTTAATCTTTAGAATATTACCTCTTGGTCTCATTCTTTACTTGAAAATACTTAGCGGAAATATGGGCAAAATTTTTCTTTTTGGAATTAAAACCAAAGTTAGAGCCACGCATGATTCTTTGAACGGAAATTCATACAAGTCATATGAGCAAATCATAATAAAATACATAAATAGCATGGATACATCAACTGATTATATATATAGAAAATGTGCCTACCAAAAGGCAGGACTATTCGGTACATAGGAGAACGAAATACAACTGAAATGCCAATACAAGGAAATCATAAAAGCAAGTACAAGGAAACCATGAAAGCAATACCCATGCCCGTGTGCACCTAGAGTAGACAACCTCATATACAAAAGAAGGTTTGTCCACAACTATGTGGCGTGTGTGCACTAGCTACTACCCATCCTATGCACCTACTCCTGATGGTCCAGAAATGCTTGAGGGTGGAATCGATCCTTGGCGAATCTCGGCGGGGTGGTCGTGCCGATCATCGGGCGTGTCCCCTTTGCGGCGGCGCATGGATGGCCTCGAGCCAACCTCGGCTAAACCACTTGTCTCCTCACTCCCGGCTCTCGCCGGTGGGGAGCGGAGTGGGCTCAAGCTGTACATATGCGAGGCCAGGTCTTGATGGATGCGTCTCAGAATCTTTGAGTCAGGGCACGTACTCAGGGTAGTCGCGATAGAGTGGCGCCTCGGGCTGCATCGCGGAGGATCTGCTCGTCCAGTGGTGCAGCTCGCTCAAAAATCGTGTTATGTTGGTAGGGAGCGGTCGGGGTGAAGCGGTAACTCCGTCTTGGGTGTCTGAAGGAGTGCGTCCCATAAACATGAACACTACATTTGTCGGCGACCCTCAAATGGTATGACCCAGAGTGTTGGGTCATAGTGCGGCTCCCACGTCGGGTGTCGATGAAAAATCTGAAAGTCACCATCTGAAGATGTGTGGAAGAAAAAGAGGGAATGAGAATCTTCTAAAGAATTCTCAGTGAGGGTAATCCTAACTAAGTGACATCATCACATCCTCAGGAACCTTGGGTTTCATTTCTAAAGGTCTTGCATGCATGTAAACTTCTTTTAAGTTAGTTTTCTAAAGTATTAATTATCCAAGGTCCGTCATATTTTACAATGCGTTTTATGACTAAGCATGGGATACACTAATGATATGAATGCATCATAAAGATAAGCAAATCAACAAAGTCACAAAAACGTTATAATAGTGGCATAAGTTGATAGGTATGAATTTCATAATAGCTTCCTTGGTTTTTCATAGCATATGTGACATTTCAACTTTAACTTTATCTCATGGGGCCACCCTAAAACATCTCTAGGTTATGAGCTCATACCTTAACTAGTCATCACTAGCTCTTACTTATCCTATGATAAGCGTAACATAATCCCGACTTAAAGTACTGGCTAAGGGGCAAATTAAGGATCACCTCTTAAGGTCATTTCCCCTTTGAAACGCTCTACTAGCAACTAGTGCATAGTAGTATTGTCCGCTTTGGCAAGCTCTATGTCAATACCCTCACGGATTTGTTTTCTTGGGGGTGCTCGGCTAAACCGGTGTCACCCAAGAAGGCGTCTCAGTGTTGTGTCACATTTAGGTTCTCATGATTTTCAAAAAGACCTTTTTCTAAGTTCCTCAAATTTGATGGAAATTGGCTGACATGGTGTTTGTGGGCAATTTCCTCAAATTTCTTATACTCATGAAAACATATAAGACATACACAAACATTTCTTATGGGGTATAGCATATCATCATGTAAAACTTCTTTATAGCACATATCAACTTATCATAGACAAAGCTCATGTATCATATATCATAAATTAAGCAATCATAAAAACTCAAGACTTTTTAATGTCTTATGCATTGACCCTTAAGGTCCTTAACTCACGTTCTAAGTTATTAATCATCAAACCTAATCTCTTGGGTACCTATGAGGTTATAACTAAGTATTTCTTACCTCACACTATGATCAAGAACATCTCTAAACCTCAAGGATGCAGAATTTATAATCCTAACTTTACGGGTCCACAGGAGTCTAGCAGTGACCCTTTCTAAGTCCGGTTTGTTCCTAAGGCTTCAAGATCAAGTCCTAAACCATTTATGAGGCATTCCTATGCATTTAAACTAATTTAAATCCATGATTAGCATTACTAAACCTTGCTAGACAGAATCCAGAAAATTCAAACATTAAAGGATCTAGAACTCTCAAATTAATTCTTTTCTAGTTTCTAACTTCTCTTATCTTTCACATATGAGCTTTACCACTAATCATACTCAAAATCAAGCATATTATCATCATTAACACAGCTCATACAGTGGCAAAATAATGGCAAGGCAGAACCGAAACAAAACACTCTCCATAAAGGCATAAAACACAATTTCTAAAGCACATAAAATACTAGTTTCTCTTGGAACCTTTTTAAAACTTTCAAAACTCGTTTATAAACATTTTTAACATCTAAAATCATAAGAATATTTAAGAGGGCAGTGACCAATTCATCTTTGTCCCAAGAGGTCCTAAATTTATAAAACTTAGTTCTACATATTCCTTGTACTCATAAAAGCTTAGAAAAAGTATGAAACATAGTTTTCAATATTTAGAAACATCAAAGCCTCTTAGGGCCGAAATATGAACCAAAGGAAATAAATATTTTTAGACCTTTGTTTGAGACAACAATAAGCAAGTTTTTGAGCTCTAGGTTCATTAAAGTGATGGCATAAAGATAAACATGCTTATGTACTTGTTTTAGCTTTTATTAAAAGTAAAGTGAGAGCATAAAATAAATATGAGATGCATCATATTATTATCTTTGATATTTAGGTGAGAACTTGAAATGTAAACATGATAATGCATAGCTTGAAATATAAACATGATAATGCAAGTTCCTTTATTATCTTGGTACTTAGTGATAGCAAGGAAAATAAACATGATGTGCAAGGCATAAAAGTAAACATGATGCAAGGTTCATTTTATGGTTAGCTAGAGCTCATTCAAGACTTTAACAAAATAACAACCCAACACATATCTCATTACAAAGAGAGCGTTAGAGTTCTTGAACCAAGTTCTCAAAGGAACTATGAGGTCCTTGAACAACATTATCAAGCTCAAGTAAACAACTTCCAAAACAAAACCAAACAAAATTTCAAGGATCAACATACCAAAACTGAAAACCTTACAAAAGAACAAGAAAGTGAAACTAAGTCAAGTTCTTTATTAAATACCCAAAACCCCTATCTAGAGAAAAATCTCTAGAATATGCCAGCCAACTTTAAGGTTGACAAGGGTAGGCTTGGGCTTTTAGAAATCCTTAGATTAATTTTCTTAAGTTGAAAAACCATGTGAGCTAAGTATAGTATAGATGAAGTTAAAGAAAAAGAAAAACTCAAGCTCTAGAGGTTCGTTTGAGATGAACACATAGTCATTCTCTAGGAGTCCTCATCATTGAGCTATCATGTGCTCATCAAGGCCTCATGGCCGAAATGCAAAAGAAAAGGAAAACAAAGGAAAGTTCAAAAGAATCCAAGAGGAAACTAGAGAAAAACATATTCTTGAGCAAAACAAGTTTGAAAAGCAAATCCCTACCAAGTGATGAGGATGAAAGCTTGAACTTGAAAAGGAAAATGAGAAGAGCAACTCCTTCTAAGGTGGTGTGATGGCTTGACCAAGAGGAAGAAAAGGAAAGGAGATGTGTTTTGAGGAAGCTTGTGTTTGAGGTTTAGTGTTTAAGAGATTTGATGATGATCTAAGGTTAGGATATTGAAATGGTGAGGTGATAATGTGAAGAGAGGATGAAGATGAAGAGAAAGAACTCTTGGAACTTTGAGAGAAAAGAAAAGAACTAGCAAGATAACTCTAGAATTCTAAACTTAGCAAATGCTTCAAGGTGCAACTAAGCTATCACAAGCATCCTATTTATAGAAAAACAAAACCATGGGCTCACCAAGGGGGGAGTGGCCGTAGCAGTGGAGGAAAAAAGGAGAGAAAAATATCTCTTTGATTGTGTCATAGAAGCATGGTTTGAAGTATGGAAGCTATGCTACAAAGTATGGCTTGAGAGTTAATTTCCTATCAATTTTTGATGAAATTAGGCTTCTAGAAACAATGCATGGCTGGAACTTTTCCAGCCACAAATAAATGGAGAAAATGGGCTATTTTAATTAGTTATTTACTTGGAAAATCAAGCTTGATTGAAAGTTATGATAAGGTATAGTGTATATGACTTGAGGTATGGCCTTGGGGTGTTGAAAAATTGAACATGTGATGCATATGGGGGAGAAGGGTACACGACCAGGTCTGGTACAGCAAGGGGGAGGTGAGGTTTGATCATTTAATTGGGTGTTAATGGTAGGTTTAGATGTGTATTAGCTTAGGTACAAGGTTAGGAGTAATTAAGCTTAAGTTTAGGTAACTAAGAATGAGGTTTAGGGGTTTTATGACAAGATTATGAGTGCTCATACATCATTAAAGAATTTTAAACTCATTTATGAATAAACAATGTGTAACACAATTCCATGATTTAAGGAATTGGAGAGAGGAAATACTATTCAAGATTCCATAACTAGAAATCTTGAAATTAAAATATGATTTTAAGTTGTAACTAAGCACTTTTAGGTTCTAATCAACTTTAATAAATTATTTTGACTCAAGATTAATTAAGGAAATTAATTAACCTTCGATTAGAGCCTAATATTGCTTAGGTTTGCTTAATCACGCGATTAAGCGTAAAAACACGAAACTAGGGGCAAAACCATAATTTTGCACTAATTTGCCGAGGACCTCGGGACCAAAACTAAAGTCATAGTCTACATAAAAGCGCTTTTTAAAACCATCACGGAGAAGTTTTGAGTTCATCAGGCACTTGCAAGCGGGTAAAACACGCTTGGGGCGTTTTGGTCATTTTGACTGGCTTCGAAAAGCGAGATTTTGATCCGGGAAGGTTCACAAGTCATCAATCCTTCAACATTGAGTTTGCCCTTTGGTATTGCGGACACCTTTCCTCGGTCAGACGAAAAAATGACCTCAGGGGTATTTTGGTCATTTTCACTCTAACAGAAAATCGGGGCATTACAGACTTAGCAGGTAAATGTAAGTTATTTGGCAATGCAACATAAAAGTTTTTGAGATCATGAAAATCAGAATAAAAGGTTGGGGAAGATGTAGCATGTGAAGTTGCACCAGAATCCAAAATCAAGCAAGAATTATCTAAAACATTATTGGAATGAGTAGTAGAAAAAAATTATACCTGCTAAGGTTAAGGAATTATTTGGCGTCTCGGTTTGACTAAAATTTTATTGATTTTGTAAAAGTGTTAGAAGTTGTTGAACTTGAGCACTCGTGAGAGAAGCACTAACAGATGGAACAACATCTTAAATTTCTAAGGTAGCAACATGATGAACTTGAGCTTTACTCTTGTCCTTTTCATAACCAGGAGGATATCCTAGATTTCCCAGCATCTATCTTTTGTGTGGCCAAGAAGATTACAATGTGAACACAGAGGTCGATTTTTCTTTGTGTTCTTATTCTTTGAATCAAAGGTTTTCAGTCCATTTCCATTCTTGACAGCATAAGCAAGTTGTGGGAGAGGAGTAGCAGAGATTTCCTTTTGTTTTTCTTCTTATAAGACAAGTAAGAAAACCTTATGGATGGAATATGATCCATTGCAAGATTTTGTCCACGAATTGCAGAGAATGACTCATTTAAACCCATCAAGAATGTAAGAACATACTCAATTTGTAAGAATTCTTGTAGAGGTTTGATTCCTCCACAGGTACAAGTAGAGTTTGGTCAAACAAAAGGACAACTCTTCCTAAATCACTTTAATTTTGGTGAAGTATTGGTTGACAGAAAGTGAGCCTTGAGTTTGGCTTACCAGTGCTTTCTTCAGTTGGAAGAGACGAGGACCATTTGATTGTCTTTGAGATCTTGCCACAATACAGCGGCTGATTCAGTATAGAGAATACTTTCAGCAATTTCTTTTGAAAATGAATTCAAAATCCATGAGGAGACAACATCGTTGTTGCATTCCTAGGAAGCACTCTTTTTTGAATCATCCATAGGTTTGGATAAAGATCCATCAATGTAGCAAAGTTTCCTTTTAGCATTGAGAGCCATTTTCATGGAATGACACCAAGCATTGTAATTCATTTCAGTAAAGGGTTAAAACACTAAGATGAGACCAAGATGGTCTAAAGCATGAAGGAAAAAGGGATCACGATATCCCTGTTCTTGTGCCATGGAAGATATTGCAAGAATTGGGAAAAATAAGAAAGAAGGAAGAAGGCAAAAAGAGAAGAAGACAGAGGCACGGAAAGCAAATTTTCAAATTGATACCATATTAACAATGTGAATGAATAATTCTTGGATAATCATTTTATTGATAATTGGAGATATATATACAACAGTAAGGAAAAACATAAAAGATGAATGATAACCTATCACTAACTTACAACAACCTGTAACAAACTAAAAATAGCTTTCATTAATAAACTAACAAACTTAACTAACTGCTTAACTAATTTTCAGAATTTATTAATTCTAATAATCGCACATATAGTTTTTGCACCCACTCAAGTAAGGAAAGAAAATGGTGGTCAGAGGAAGAGGAGGTGCTGCCAAACCTCACCATGAGCTACCCTATTGGGTGTTTGGAAGTTAGCATGAGGCAAGAGTTCAAATCCAAGGCTCAAAAACTTGAATAACAAAAAAAAAATACCAAACTTTGCTTCAAGGTTAATCTTGCATGTGGTTTTGATAGAAGGAATTCATTTGGGGGTATGGATGTGTTTTTGTTGGGCTGGTCTTAGTTTCTTAACACAACAATTTCTCGACATCCAAAAAGGAGCTAAGAATCATGAAAAGTTGAAGCTGAAAGTTTATAATTCATCAATTGCGAGTCTGATTTTCTCTTTGAGTTTTGATGATCTTACTCTTAAAAATTTAAAAAGATAATAAACAAACAAAGAAAGATGGGACCTTTTCACATGGCTCACATTTGCTCTGTTTTCTGTTTTGTTTAATAGTGGTGTGTGGTGAAAGTTGGAGGTGTTTATGAATGAGTTTGGGAGCAAGAAGGGGATGGGTTTAAAGAGTCCATGGAGTATGGACAATGATGGATATGCTAATGCTAGGAGATGAATGGTTAAAATGAAAATTTATAAACTAAATGAGGTCAATTTGGCCATTTTAAGGTGCTTTAAAATGGTGGACTAAGGTTGGTCCCTAACATAGGTGGACCAACTAATCTTGAGCCAAAAAGCAACCCAGCAAGATAAAACAATATCAAAGATACATTAAGCATTAACACACATAAACCCAAACAAAGAACTAAGGAAATAGCAGGTGAAATGTAAAATAGAAAAACCCAAGCATATAAATCTTGGACTTCAAATTTGGCACCTTATCTTTGAAAGAAATAAATTTGTTTACTTTCAATATGTTAAAAATGAAATGGAAACATGATGGGAAATAAATGGTGAACAAGAAATGGCTACCACATCTTCCACATTTCTGAATATAGTGAGAAATAGACTTAAATTTTCACTGTTACATTGGTATTGCTAATTGCATGCTTCTTCTCACCTACACTAGCTTTTGTATGAAACTTCATTACAGATTGTTGAAGAACTAAGGAATGGCACTCAACATTATGTGATAAGATTTATTTACAATTAACTATTTCTCCTTACAATATTTCTACATATCCCATAGTGGGGTGGGCATTTCATGTTCATCATTTCAAATTTCTAACCCACAATTGCTCAAGTCAATGTTTTGATATGTGAAAAATGAGACGAAAACGCAATATAATATGGGACAAAATGGTATTTTCATATGATTATTTTGAGATAAAAATTGTAAAATGTAGGTGTTGGTTAATGAAGCAAACAATTAGTTAGTGTTAGGGGAAGAAACTATAATGTCACTAGATTAATGACAGGAGTCACGTATCAAGTTACCAACTAGAGGGGGTAAGGTACAATAGTCAAAGACCTCAAGAGAGGTAGTTGTAATTTACCTCTTTTCTTATGAGTTTAATTTTAATACAGTAATATTATTCTTTAATTAAATAGATTAGTTTTGATTTATGGACAATGTAAAATAGTTTTATAATCTCATTTAATTAGATAAGATTTTGGCCTAAGACATCATCCTCTCACCTTAAATTCTCATGCATCAAAACTATTAAGATCTTTGACGATGACTACAATTGTAGAGTGAGGAACTAATGATTAAACCACCATTGAATCAGTAACCAGTTAACTATCATCATGACTGCCAATAGAGGTGGAGAGGAACTATCAGAGGAAGAGATTGAATTGTTTGATCAGAGTAAAAAGAATTTGAAATGACAAGGGAAACTTCATTGAAACGTCGACCTTATGTCCTAGAGACAAAGATAAGATGGTGTAAAAGGAGCTTGGACCTAAGGCTATGATTAGGAGTTTTACAAAGGAGGGAAGGAAGGGTCATTAATGGAGTAAAGACAAAAGGTGAAGAGTAGAGTGTATGGTAAGAGACCACTCTATTGTTTGGAACTTTATAATTTAAATGAGTGGAATGAAATTATATATAAATTTCATTGTAAATTTTTTGTCTGTTACCTTATGAGTTAATTTTTTTTATATACGATATTGAAAAAATAGGAAAATAGGAAAATCAACCAAAAAAATGTTGCTTGTGATTGTTGTCCACCTGATTTGGAGGGAAAATGATACCACTGTAGATAAGGACTTGGAGAGATTTAGAAGACCCTTCTCATCCATGCCTTAACCTCCCTCAAAGCCACTCCCAAACACATATCAACAAGGCTTGTTCCTGCCTTTTCTCTCCATTCTGTAACACCCTCCTAGTACAACATCATCCTTAAGTCATGACATTGTACTCGAGAGTTGTTACTTATTAATTTACAAACCTTTCTTCAATAACTATAGCAAATTCGATGGGTTCATGTGTTAACTAGTGTAATTCGATCAACATATATAGTAAGATATAAAACATTTATTTAATATAAAGTTGATTACATAGGGAAGCTCTTCTATGAGCTCTAATACACATATGTTCTCCATTAGGTTTACACATCTATACATACATCTAAGTACATCTGATACAATCTCAAACACCCAACTACTACCGATCCGACCTCTTTTGGGGTAGCATCCCATAGTTCTCTGGTTCAACCTGGAGACGACACGGGAACACAAAAACACATAGGGATGAGAATTTCACAATTCTCAGTAGGGTATTCCCCAAAACATGCACTGAAATTAAAGTCATCGTCCCAGCCACTTTGGTTTATTAAGAAACTGTGAGCATACAACCTAGATCAATAGTTTATTTTTAAAGTTCTAAATCATACTTTCGAAGTGGGTCTTTTATTATTCAATTACTTGGTATACACACAACATACTACTTAACATTATAGTGCTTTATTTACAACTTTACATACTCTCGGTACATTAAAAAGAATTTTAGAAATATTATCCCTACCTTTTCGTGTCCTCGACCAAATAAAGGGGACTTTTTCGTGCCCTTTACCCACTAACGGAGACTTGCCCATGCCCTTTATACATTAAAGGGGACTTTTCCGTGCCTTTACACATTAAATGGGACTTTTCTGTGCCCTTTTCACATTAAAGGAGACTTTCCCGTGCCCTTTACACTCTAAAGGGGACTTTTCCTCCTTTACATAGCTTATATTTCACCCTCAGGCTCACATATATAGGCATGCATTAGCATAAATTTTTTTATTTCATAATGCTTCAAACATATATATGTCATTCATTTATCACCTGTCTCTTACTAATGCATGGTTACTCACATATAAAAAATTTATCACATGTGATTCTCATTCATTTCTTGTAACCCAAACTTTAGAGTACCTAGCCTACATTTATATTCATCATAGTTGCATCAAAGGACATTTTACTTCTAACTCATTAATTTAGCTCATTTCCAGCACATTGACAGATTTCTCACTCAAGTAATAAAAATTATTTCTCATATGAAACTATCAATTTCATGTCCAAAAAAAATTCTCCATGACACCTCAATGTGTCCCCAATGTCCTGTAAAATTTTCATGACAATCGAAATTCTATAATCATGTCACTAAATTTTACAAGTTTGGTGGTTAGAGAACACTTTTTCGCAGCCTAGGACAAGGTTCTCACAATTTTTAAATTTATAAAATGATGGAATTGACCAAAAAAAAAAAAATTACATTATAGTTTAAGATGTCATTAACTCCTTCTAAAAATTTGAAAGGAAAATTCAGTCAGCTACTATGATAAAAAATCATACAATTTTACTGCTTCAGTTTCAGAAGTCTAGGCAACATGAACATCATTTTGGTTTTTGATTTTTTTAAAGCATCAAAACTTAAAACTAGTGCTCAATAATTTTCGTATATTTAGTCAAAATGTCAGCTCTAACATATATTTTTCTTAGCTCCTAAAAATGACCACAAATATGTCTAAAAATTCATGAGATTTCACTGTCTATAGCCAAACTGAAATTCCAGCAGCATAACCCTAACTCTCTTTTGACAAAAAGGATTTTTATTATCATCCAAACACATCAAAAAAATTCATACATCAACAATCATATATCATCCACCCACTGAATAAAAAATTTCGGGATAAATCTATCAGAAAATTCCAGAGAAAAATTAGAAAGAAAAGTGGATGAAATAAGCCCTACTTGTGATACTTGAGACTTCTAACTTCAAAAGACTTTCAAGAATGGTTTTTCCTCACTTCAACCTTCCAAAAAGCCCCTAAATCTTCCCTTAAACAGTGATGTATGATGGCTCAAAATGAAAAAATAGTGATGGATTAAAATTCTAATTGGTTAGATTTGTAGGTGGTGATGTCTAGAACAAGTTTTGTGAAGGAAACTTTGTGTTTCAATGACTTTGAGCTAGGGTTTTGCAAGCTTTAAAGGTTGTCAATGGATGTTTGGAAGAAACAAACATGGAGGCTGTATTTTTGGAGTCTTGGACGAAAATGATGGAGTGGTGGTGATAAGATATTGATCTTGTGAGTTTAGGACAAAATGCATAATGATTTCAAGTACAAAATGATTTTTCCTAAAGATAATTATGGTAATTTTGTACAATTCCTATTGGTTAGCCATAAAGGTGCAATGGTGTGGCATATCTCAAGCCACACACTTGTCACCTTAGGTGGCAAGCTTGCACTGGTAGCTTTATACGGTGTAAAAACTACACACTATAATTTACCGAACGGGTAAAATAGTGTACCCGGGTAATCAACTATTGCCCAAAAATTAATTTTAGGAAACAAATCTTTATCCCTACCCATTTCTAATCTTAATCCTATAATTTCTCACTTTTGGGCATCTCCGAGCTTTAATTATAGGGTTTCGGCTGTCCCGGTGGGCCTGCAGGGCTCGCAAGGGTACTATTCATTTTTTTTTTTACAGATCTGTTGGATCATCCTTATTATTTCTATATCTATCAAATTTTTGAAATTATAACTAGAAAATCTCAAATTAATGTTTTTATATAATTTTTAGGGTGTTACACATTCCCTCCTCCGTATCATCCCAATCAGGCCCTAACATTCCTCACTCCAAACTGTCATATGCAGCTCTTGTCAAGAAGGATCCACATGTAGATGGATGGATGCATGAAGATGATTCTGTGGAGAATGGGTCAGATGATGATGACTATAGTGAAGATTCATAATTAGACCAAAGCTTAGAGGAGGAGTCTGAAGGAGAATATAGGAAGAACAAGATGATAGGCAAGAGAAACGAGACAAATGATGGGATTGTGGCTGAAGCTTATCTTAGTGGATGCATCTATGTCAATGTGGCTTTTAAAGTAAAAGGGGAGAAATATGATGAGAACTCTTTTGCATATCAAGTCAAGAAGTCACTTGTTGAGGAGAGCTTTAGAAAGAGCTTCAGTGTCATGGCCCGATTTGGACACATAATCGGCATGTGAGAAATCCGGTTCTCACGTAAGTCTCGTGACTTGAGTTTCTCTATATGCACAGTTGATTATAAAATTATTTAAAACAAAACTTTTTTTTCTACGTACAAATCGCCTATTCATCAAATCCAAAATAATCAAAATGATCAAAATAATCTAATATGAAGTTTCATAATATGTCTCTAATGTCCAAAGTCATGATACAATATATAAATATAAGTTTCTCTATTTCAAAATATCCATGAACTAATACAATCAAGACATTAAATACAAAACTTGAATATACTATCATAGTATGCAAAATGCAAAACATGATCTAAGGTCCGGGATCCTACCTGCAATGTACTAGAGTACTCTAGATCAAAATAATAAACACTTCACTTAAGTGAAGCTCACCATTGGAATTCTAGTTTTGCTGAGACAGTGCTGGCTATGAAGGATCCACAGTTGCTTCTACCTCTGTAAAGGGAAATAGAGAAGAGAGAGGTGAGTTTTTTTATTAAAAAACTCAGTGAATGAGTCCTCATCTGAAACCCCTTTTTATGGGACACCAAAGAAACCCCCTTCCATACTCAAATATACACATATATAAAGTTCAAATTATCATTTTACAAACTCAAAAACAATTTCCTCAATTTACTTTCATACCTGGAATCATACAAGCTTATAGGGTAATAGCTCCTAAAGAAACAGTAATCTCTGCTCTGTGGGTACCCAATTCCTTGTGAACAAGGGCTCTTAACTAATATTTTAATGGTTCATTGTGAACCACGTCCCCATGGACTAATTTATTATATGGTTAAATTGCCCCTCGTGAGTCTTGGTACCAAGGTTAACGATCAATTCCAGCCGTTAACTCACTAGCTGTTTCTCTATATATATCGTCTAAACTAACTAAATAAATCCATGTAAATCTGAAAACCTTTAAACCTTTTAGTTCTCTGAGAGCTCTGAATCTATTTGATTTTAACAATCTGACCTTAGCATAACTGTGGCTATAAAACTATGCCCAAGGGTTCGCCCTTTGTAAACATCTGCGATTTCAAAAGCTCACAGAACATGTAACCGTCACCTGTTCTGAATCCCATGAAGATTCTTTTAATTAATCTAAAATGTTTTAATTAATCATCAAGAACATAATCCAAACTATCAAGCTTTTCATAACTCGAAAACTCAATATCATATTTTCAAAATAGCCAATTTTGCAATCATAATTTCATTCTCTTATATAAATAGCATTTCTAGGTATATAAATATGTTATATACATAAACCATATTTAGAAGTCATTCAAACTATCATAGTAGTCTCTAACAGTTACATATATAATCAATTATATTTAAAATTAGTTACACAAATATGGTCCCATGAGTTTTTTCAAAACCAAGTTTCATGCTCTAAAACCAGGAGTTCTAAAAAATATAAACCAATAGCAACTTCAAATCATTGTACAGTAATCTCTAAAATCAAACAATAGGTTGTATTTTCATGAAAATAACATCTAATGTATAACATAGAGATCACATATGCGAACCCACTCATTTGGTGGGGTGAACAGTGAAGACTCTACACCAATAGGAAACAGAATTGCTAGTAGTGTCTGATATAGAAGCAATAAAATTCTAAATCAACCTCTAAAACCACTCAATACTCAAAATCCATACCTAACATACTAAATCTTTCTAATAACAAGAAGGAAATGGAGAAAAGAGAGCAAAACCAAAAGAACAACATACCTTAAAGCCTTAGGAATGAAAGATTGGAGTTAGAATTGAGAAAAATGGAAGAAAATTGAGTTTGAAGGGTGAAGAGAGGCTGAAGGATTAAGTTTCTAGTGTTTGGGGGTGGAGGAGTTTGTTTGTTGGTCTGAACCCCCAAAAATGGGGTTTTTTTTTATCTAATCTTTTGCCACTATAACGCTCAGTAGAGAGCATAAAATCTCCCCCTGCGCTGCCTTACTGTCCATTGACCACTACAGCGCTCACTTGAATGGTTTTTCTTCTAACTTTGAGCTATAATTCAAGTACTGGTATGTATTGGACTGGGTTCTCTTAGTACTCCCAAGTTAATACCATAATTTATTTTGCTCTCCATTAACTTTAAAACATTAATGCAAATAAGGAAATACCCGTTATTTGGATTCAAATAAAATATAAAAAAAATCCCAACAAATCAAAATCAAAATTTTTTGTTTTAGATCAAATTTGGGAGTTCTAACGATTTTATAAACTTATAAACTAAAAATGGAATGTTTAAATGTTTTATAAAATTTATTAAAAATCATTCATTAACTTATTTTTCTCTAGGAAACAATTACCGGGACTTTTGGTTCCAAAAATATGGATCTATCCTATAACCCTCCAATGACGTATAAGGTCCATATTTAGTAAAATTCAGACCCTGGAATGGCAGATAAGGGTAGCTAGCACCCTTCCTGATTTGAAAAAATTTTCTAACATTTTAATTTAAAATTGGGGTATTACTTTCTAGTTCTTCAATTTTTTTTATTGTTGTTGTTTAAGCTTATGAACTATTTAATATGTTTCTCTTTTTTACAAACATTACATTATCTCCATATTATTTTTGAATGAAATCTCATGTTTCTCAAATCATTTGGATACTCTATGCTAAATGTTTTGTTTTATTCAAGATTGTATCATAAATTATTATCTGATGTGAGTTTTTGATAGTGTTATAAGAAACCTAACAAAATCTTGATTCACAACAAAAAGCTTTAAGAAAGTTCTCTATCTGAAAAGGCTAAGTTGTAAGCAAAATATTTTTCTAAGTTTTTGAAAGAAAGTTTCTTTAAGTCTCTCATCAGTAAAGAAAAATTCTTTCAAATATTCTCCAAAAAATTTTCTTGAAATTTGGTTTGTCATCATCAAAAAGGAAAAGGTTGTTAGATTCAAAACTCTCAAGAAAGCTATCATAACTTGAGTTTTGAATGACAACAAATCAAATTTTGTTAAATTTTTTTGAAAAAATAACTAATAGTTTGTTTGAGTTTCTGTAGTGCTTAATAGGGTATTTTCATATACATATAATTTAATTCCTGATTTATTTTTTCATATTATCATAATTTAACATGATTAAAATCTCATTCAAAGATATTCGGATTCTTAAGAATATGAAAAATAATTCAGAAAGTAAATTAATGTACGTAAGAAACTTAAGAAAGTATGCTAGAGCATTAGAAAGTGAAACTAGACCTTCAGAAATTAGCTCGTGACTTCAAAAAGTGGCATGACAACTTAAGAAAGTACTCTCTCATGATCAAATCATGTACATTATCATCATTCTCATTTGTGATCATCAATGAACGAAATCAACATTATCAAAAGATCGTTATCCATCTCAAAGAGAAGATTAGATGGTAAATAAAGGGCTCAGAAAGTATAGAAGTGCATCAGAAACCATGGCATACATCATAAACTTCTTTGGGTCAAGAGAAACCAAATGAAAATTTGAATTTCAAAACTCTGAAAGTAATAAAAGTGACCTATCAACTTTATACTTGGATATTTACCATCTCTTATGTAGTCTTCACAAGAAGAGAAATTCAAAAACCACATTTAGATTAAAGATTCAGCTTATGAAATGTTGTTCAGAAATAATTGACAATGGATTATGTACTATATGGCTATGTTTAACACAGTTAAGCATATAATTCTAGAAGATTAATTCTAGGACACACAAAGATTGATCAATATGTGTCAAGAGGAGAAAAGTTCAATGGCACAACAATCCAATTCAAATACAAGTATAAAAAGAGAAAGTCTTCAAACTTAGAGGAACTTTTGCACTGTCAACTTTCAAGCAACATTCATACTTTTTGAAGTTCTTTCTTATCTTGAATTCAGTTTTTGAAAAAGAAAAATCTTCTTTCTTGTATTTCTTAGAAAACATAATTCATTAGAAGATCATAAAGAAGTCTCTCAAGTAGCCTTCTTATACATTTCATTATCTTAGGAAACTTAAGTGTTTTCTTGGAGCATTAAACACCAAAACCTTATATCTCTTATACCTTGATCCATAAGTCATCAATGTGAGAATAGTTTGGAAAAATTAGGATCAAAACTACTTATGAGTGAGGATTAACTGTATAAACTGCTCACTAGAACTACCTTGAGAAAGCTAGTAAAAAGAATATCTATCCTTCTTGTGTTGAGAAAGAGGTTGATAATGGAACTTAACAATTTTGTTGAGAACTAGATATTGGCAGAGTTGACCAAACCAATATAAAATTATCTGTGTGATATTTTCTTCTCTCTGTGTCTTTAATTGCTGACTTTTCTATTATGTGACCCTTTATATTTGTTTAAATATCTTCTGAAGTTTTAGTAAGTTTCTGTCACTTCAAAAAGTAACTTTCTGAAACTTATTAATTTGTGTTTTCTGCTGCCTTCAAGTTTTAGCACATGATAGACTTTGTTTTAGTTTTCAGAAAGTAAAAGGATTTTAAAGCACGATTCAATCTCCATTTCCATGCTATATCTTCCTCTACAATTGTAGCAATATCTATAATTATGAATCATACCAGTTAGAAAACAATACATAACTTAGACATTTAAATAAAATAGAAATATATGTTTCATACCTATGCCTGGCATAGGGGAAAAAACTCAACCACTGCACCTTGTAGCCCTTGTAAATGTTCAAATTTATCAAGGAACCAAAAGTTAGTGTATTGAAATAAAGATGAAAAAGGCCAAATAAATATGATTTCAAAGGAAGATGATCACTTGACCTTCTCCATATCTAACATGATAGTTTGAGGTGCATTTAGCCTCTATTCATGCACACACTCTAAACTATTATTGAGATGATAAAAGAAGAACTTTGATGAAGTAATGCACTCTCTCTCCACTATAGCAAAGGCAATTGAAAACATGTCTTTGTTTCCATCAATAGCCACAAAAGATAGAAGAATAACACCTTAAGGATCCTTATGATGACAACCATCTATACCAAACCATGGTTTGTAACACCGCACAAATTGTTTCTCCGTAGCATCAAAATAGACAAGGAACGTCTTGATATCAAGGTTTTTATCTAGTTAGGATTGTATTTCTAACTTGAAAATGCTACCCACGTTTGTTTCCTTTGCAAGTTCAACCCATGCTAGAATCTTATTAGAGCTTGCAACATGCATCCTTTTGTTGTCTCCTTTACTCTTCTATTTTCTTGATATAGCTACATCGAAGTGTTTGGGGCTAATCTCCATTTCTACTCAGGCATCATCCCATAATAGGCCATATCTGGATCTTCTCTCAATAATGTACTCTCCAATCAATTTACAATCTAAACAGAGTTAGCATCCCTATTTGCTGTTTGTCTTATGCAAGAATGGACACCAAAAGTCTTAATCTTGTATGTGACACCATCAGGGATTGGAGAGGCATGAATGCACCAATCACACCCCTTAATAGAACATGTAACAATCGCTTTTGATTTTTCATTTTTAGCCTAATTATTTCAAACCCTTCCTAAATAACGAAGCACTTCACTACCTTTCTTAAGTGATATATGTCTCTAAAGAACAAACCCCTCTTTAGTTTAACCTTCCCATTTGAATGCAACTTGAATTGTTTACCAAATATATATATATGTGTGTGTGTGTGTGTGTGTGTGTGTGTGTGTGTCATGTCTATCATCATCACTATGTACATATCCCATTTTGTCAAATTTATCCTCTCTTTTACTTATCACTGCTATGAGCAACTTGCATCTCATCTTCATTAACCACAAATGATAAATCCTCTCTACTATCTTCATCCCCCTAACTCTTCTTCAGCTTCCCCTAAAGCCTCGTATTCCCCATCACTAGTACTAAATGGGACTTCATTAGATACACTCATTTCACCAACAATCAATTATTTACCTAAGCCTTATCACTATTTCTCACATTAGTGGAGTAGCAAGATGTAGAGTTCTCATGCATTTGAGTATTCAGAATTCCATGCAATTGCAAAGTAGCATGTACAATAACAAACTTGAACTTCTTGTTACTTCAAACATTGCCAATATCTCTTTATCATACATGATTACTATGGTATAAATGTTAAACATCCAATTACTCATTCATATCTACAATGAGCAAGCTAGCATAATTATCTTATAAAAGATCTCCATTTGTTTTCTAGATCATTTGCTCATGAGAACAAATCTCTCAATTTCTAATTATGAGTATACTATTGTATATATTGCAGCACTTATTTATATACGACTAACAAGTTTTCATTAATTTTCTCCCTTACATTTATCATGTTGGCTAGTAGTCAAATGTTTCCCATTTAAGAGTTTTGGGTGTATAATATATGGCCTAATTGCTCCTTTGTATCTTTCCAAATGGGAACCACAAAAAAATTGGGGAT
Source organism: Dalbergia cultrata (assembly GCA_031216105.1). Lineage (NCBI taxonomy): Eukaryota > Viridiplantae > Streptophyta > Magnoliopsida > Fabales > Fabaceae > Dalbergia > Dalbergia cultrata. The sequence continues at coordinate 25,311,448 of CM062350.1, read as the reverse complement.
ATATGTTCAATAGATTCTCCCTTTATACTAAAATATATTAAAATACATATAAGAGATATTTTAAGGCTAAATTTGTAGGTTGCTAGTTTTATGAAATAATGTTTCCAACATTAGGGGGAAGGAATATATAGCTAAAAAAATAGAATGCATCAGTTTTAGATTATTTAGATTCTCAAGCAGAGCAATGTGAACTAGAAGTTCAATAAATTATACATTTGCAAAGAATAACAAATGATTTGCTACATGAATCCTTCTATATAAAAAGGATATCTAAATCCTATACACTAATTGAAAATGTTCCAATCGGAATTGATGTCCCTATTGGATAATTGGTCAATGCAATAAATCACGCGCTAATCGTGGTAAACCATTTTTTTTCCAAAAATGAAGATCCTCAGAAAAAAAGAGGGGCAAAGAGGGCAAATGATATTATGGAGACAAATGATACTTTTCCTGTTAAATATAATAGAGCTATAGTAAGGACACTTATAGTCCAAAATTTTTTATATGATTAAAATGTCAAAAGATGTTTAGGTGCTTCAAAATAATCAAGCTATTCAAAATGATGAGATCTCAATAAACTATTTCTACATGAATAATATGGTACCAAAGAGAAATTGATGTTGGCAATATATTCAAAGATAATGTAACACTACACATTATACATGAAAATGAGGATCTTGAACCAGTAATAAGAGTATCGATGAATAATGATTGGTCAAAAGGGAATGAAGGCTTTCATGCTTAACTTAACTCACTTGTTAAATGTGAAGTCTTTGAATCTCTAGTCCAAACACCTGGAAAGTATAAAACATGTTGGATACAATGAGTATCTAAATGAGAAAAATGGAGTTTTGGATTGATGATGAATGCATGACATGTTTTAAGCTTCTATATTATTGAACATATGTTATAAATGTTTTTGGTTTTGATCTATCATATTGTTAGGCATATCATTTTTCTATTTTGATCCATTATGTTATTCTATAATGTATCTGTAGCAAAGTAGTAATGTAGAAGGTTACTGGGGAAGTGATATCATGGGTTTGCTTTATTATTCCTTGCACGATCACAATTTACGAGGGGATGGGTAGTGGATACCTGCAACCACTCCACCTAGGGTATGGGTAATGATCTGAGATGGTAATTAGTGTATATGTTTGAATGCGTACCTAATGTATTGTTGGATACTTTTTAAATGGAGACCCAAATGCCCGTTACCATTTCCCCATATTTCGGGAACGTGGTTAGTGGGTTCATATGCGGATCATGGGTCACGTGACTCCTAGCTGTGTAGGGCCAGAGAGAATCCATTGCCCCGATAAACTCGGAAAATGCAAGGCATGAATGCCATATCCAAGCTCGGAACACATAGGATTTGGATGCTATATCCCTCCACTTAGTGACCTTGAGTCCTTGTATAGTGTTGTTGGGTTTTTAATCATGAGCTTTTCCTATAGGCTAGCCCAATGTCTTTATAGTCCTTTCTTGACTTTAAGAATAGGTCATAATAGTGCCCCCAACTCGGGTCCCAATTATGTAGAGTTGGATGCCGGGTTAAGAGCAATTTTTCTAGTTTCACAATGAATTTAAACTCGAACTCCAAATTTTAGGACGTTGAGGGTTGTTGCTATTTCCATCAGAATTTCGTCTTTATAGGCGGATTCTCAGGATGATATCTTGCTTCTGAGGAAATGCCCCCATTTCGTTATGAACTTTGAGGAAATGATGACTCCGTCCTGCTCAGCGTCATTTCAAATATCACACTATTTCACCATTTTGTGACACGTATTGATGATCATGCTTCTCGAGGAGTTGTAATAAATGAGGCTTAAGTCGATTTTACAAGTATGCCCTTGGCGGATGTGATGAAAAGTCATTATTGCCCCTAGGTGGGTTTTGTCCTCCCATGCCTTTTCTTCTTCTTTGTATTTCTTTTTTCTCTATTGTACTATTTCTTCCCCATTTACAGAATACTAGGGAGAAAACATCCTTGAGAGTTCTTCAAGTATCTTTAAGTATTGCAAGATTTTTCCCCGTGTCAATTCCAAGTAAGTTCCTTATTCATTCTCTTTTTTCCATTCAATGACTTCTAAGGTTTCTGTCTTAGAAGGTGCCATCAAAGGAAATGTCCGTGAACCAACACACTCATCTATGGTTCTAAATCAATTTTCTATACAACCTTCACAAACTAAGGCTTGTAATGTTGTGAACGTTACAATGGAAATGATTGACCGTTTCATGTTACTTAACAATTTAAATTAAATATATAAACTTGTAAATATATTTCAATCCCCCACTATTTTACAAGTTTAAAAAATTATACAAATTTATGCATAAAGAATATATTAGTGTAAACTTTAAAAGTTCTAATAGTGTAATAGGTGTTTAATTGATTAAATGTATACTCTCTATGTTAGTACCAAAAATTCACACACATAAATTATATTTTCTATCAAGTTCAAGAATTTGTTAATTTTAAGCACTTTTATGACCTTGTGCTCATCCTGATTTCATGAATATTTACGAGAATAAAACCTTTAAAATTGTTGACCAAAGCAACACCACTCCTATATTCACGTAGATGGAATCCTTTGATAAATTAACATTATCAATCCATTAAGAGTTTTAACTTACCCTCCTAATTACACACACACACACACACCCCACTAAATCCTATAGCTTAGAGCTCCAATTGTTAAATAATTTGTTGTTACCCATTAAACCTTGAAACTAATGTTCTGCTAGAATAAGGTTGGGTTCCCATTATTTAACAATTATAGGTTTCAATCCCATTTTAGTAGTAGTCTCTTTGACTGACAAATCTTTAGTTAATGGATATGCTGAATTCCTTTGGGATTTTACATATGTGATGGTAATTATACGATGTCCTATTCATTGTCTTACATACTCATGTCTCAAGCTTATATGTCTAGACTTTCCATTATAATACTTGTTATGTGATCGAGACATGGTTGATTCACTATCATAGAAGATTGAAATGGCAGTCATTGGTTATGGCCACAACTCTATATCATATAACAAATTCTTAAGTCATTTTGCTTCTTTACCAGTGACTAATAAAGCTATAAACTTAGCCTCTAAGGTAGAATATGAAATACATATTTATTTCTTTGAGGCCCAACTTATTGCTCCACCACTTATGGTGAAAATCCATCCTGAAGTGGACTTATTATGGCTTAGATTTGTAATCCAATTAGCAACAAAATAATCTTCTAATACAGCAGGATAATTACTATAATGTAATCCCAAGTTTATAGTTTTCTAGAGATAACCAAAAATTCTTTTTATAGCTTTCTAATGTTGATTACTTGGTTTTCCTGCAAATCTTGATAGCTTGTACACAGCAAACGCCGTATCTAGTTTGGCGCAAGGCATTGCATACATTAAACTTCCTTTAGCAAAGGTCTCCCTTTGTTTTCTTCTAATTTAAAATTAGGATCATAGGGTGTATTGGACTCCTTAATTTTAAGATGTTCAAACTTTTCCAATATCTTTTTGATGTAATGAGATTGACTTAAAACAAAGTCAATTTCATGTTTAAGCACCTTTATGCCTAGTATTGTATCTACTTCATTCAAATCCTTCATCTTGAATTTATAAGTTAGATACTCTTTTGTTTGACGAATCCCTTCTAAATTCATCCCAAAATTTAGCATATCATGTACATACAAATAGATTATTACTCCATAGCCCTTAGTAAATTTGGAGTATATACATCTATCTAAACTATTATGTGAGAAGCTATTTGATAACACTACTGAGTCAAACTTCTCATGCAATTGTTTAGGCCCTTGTTTTAAGCTATATAAAGGCTTAACAAGTTTACAAACTTTCTTTTCATTTCCCAATAGCACATAGCCTTCTGGTTGTTCCATAGAAATTTCTTCATTAAGATCTCCATTAAGAAAAAGTTGTTTTAACATCCATTTGATGCGCATGAAGCTTGTAAATGGATACTAATTCTATAGGAGTCCTAATAGAAACCATTATGGCCACAGGTGCTTAAGTATCAAAATCATCTAGACCTTTCTTTTGCCTAAACCATTTCGCTACCAACCTTGCATTGAAGGTTTGTAGTGAACTATCTACATCATACTTTTCTTTAAATACCCACTTACATCTTTTAAGCTTTGATCTTTGAGGCAAATCAACTAAGACCCAAGTATTATGAGATAATATTGAGTTCATTTTGTCATTTGCTACTTCTTTCCAAAATGCAGAATCTCTAGAGGCCATTGCCTTTTAAATGTTTGATGGTCACTCTCTACACTTAGAATAATAAGGATCTTGTTTATCATAGAATCCCTAGTTCCTTCAGCCAAAAAGGTTATAATCTGAGAAGAGATAAAGTCTGGACCCAAATCTTTCTCTTTTCTCACTCTTTGGCTCCTTGGTTCAACTAATTCATTGTCACTTAGACTTTTATTGTCTTGATTTATAATTGCTTCTTGGGAAATTTTTGTATATCCTTTTGGGAATATTCCAAATTAGGAGTTGAATCACTGATGAATTTATTTCAATAAATTCCACCTCCCTTGATTCAACAACTATATTGGACACTAAATCCAAAATTCTATGTCTTAGAATTTTGAGCATATCCTATAAAGATGCCTTTTATGGCTCTTGGCCCTAATTAAGTTCTATTTTGACTAGGAAGATGATAAAAGGCTGGAGAAACCTTTCTGTTTCTTGACGGTATCCTGTTATGAATATGACATGTTGTCAATAATGCCTCACCCCATAAATTGTGAGGTACCTTAGCATTTAGTAGCATTGAATTAACTATATCCACTAAGGTGTGATTCTTTCTCTCTGCTAAACCATTTTGTTGCAGAGTATATGGAGCAAAACAATCATGCACAATACTATGTAATTTACAGAAATTATCAAATTCACTAGAAAAGTATTCTCCACCTCTATCACTATGAAGAACCTTTATTTTCTTATCATGCTTATTTTCTACTTCCATTTTTTATTTCTTAAACATTTCAAATGCTTCATCTTTATTTCTTATTAAATACACATAAGCGAATCTAGAACAATCATCAATAAAGGTTATAAAGTACCTTTTTCCTCCTCTAGTAATATTTTCATTTAATTCACAAATATCACTATATATTAGTTTTAGTAGATGTGTATACCTTTCTACTTTAGGAAATGATTTCTTAGTAATTCTAGATTGTATACAAATTTCACATTTATTATTAAAATCCTTGTTACTAAGATCAATATAATTATGTTTTTGCATATATTTAATTGGTTTTTAATTTAAATGTGCTAATCTATTATGCCATAAATCACAAGAATCAACAACATATAAAGAATCATTCACTTTATCATTAATACTAAATTTGAACATGCATCGAGTACAATATCCTTTTCCTACATACATATCATTCTTAAGCAAGATAATCTTGTCAGATTTTATCACAATTTTGAATCCTCTCTTACATAAGAGACTAGCAGAGACTAAGTTCCTCCTTATATTTGGAACATGAAGTACATTCACCAAGTTTAACTTCTTTCCTGATGTAAAGTTCAATTCTACTATTCCTTGACCACACACTTTGGCTTAACACCTCTTAGTTGTTCACTTCTTCATATATCTTGAATTGATTGCCATAATTGCAAATATGAACAATAGCACCGGAATCTAGCCACCACTTATGGGATCTTCCATGTGTTGCCATGTTAAGTTATGTGATCATACCAATGTGCATGCATCCAATTTCCTTGGTTATCATAGCAACCAAGTCTTTTTCTTCCACTAGGTTGGCATTAGAACTTAACTTTTCTTTTGAGTTATTACCCTTTTTTAGAAGTTGACAATCCTTGATATAATGCCCTTTCTTGTGGAAACGGTAACATTCTCTGTCTCTTTTTATATCCATGAATGATTTCTTTCTTTTGCCTCTATTGACATTCACTTCTCCAACATGGTTGACTTTAGAACTTTGAGAAAGATACACAACATCACGTTTTCAAGTTTCCTCTTCTATATGAAAGTGCCTTTGTAATCTTTCAACAGAGAAGTCTTCTCCAAGATATAGGAGTTTCTTTCTATAATCATTCCAAGACGAAGGCAATTTTGAAATAATTGCTCCAACTTGTAATGATTCAGGAACCATTACTTGTAGATCACGAAGTCTACTTACAAGAATTTGTAATTCATGAACTTGATCCATGATAGACATACTATCAACCATACTAAACTCAAAGTACTTCAACATGATAAATTTATCTGTACCTTATTACTCATTATTGTATTTTTCTTCTAAAGACTTCCAAATCTCCCATAGAATTGATATTAAAGATCATAAAGTCTATCTGACAAGCTGTTGAGAATATGTACTTGGCATACAAAAGTGTCCTCATCACGTTTTTTTTTTTTTTCAATTGGGCAATCCTTTCCTTTTATTCATTGGTTGCATCTTCAGCAACATTGGGATTTGATGTGGCGTTTGGATCAAGCACAAAGCGAGATTTAGTTTCGAAAGAAGAAACATCATTTTGTCTTTCCATCGGTTGAAGTTTGTCCCATCAAATGATCTAGTTTGACAAACTCTTGATTCATAACCTTGAAAGTAGTATTTTGATCTTAAGTCATCTTCAAGAAAATATCTCTCTAAAATTGTTAGTAAAATTGTATAGAAGATGATGAATAAGAACTTGAATATTGTAGTTTCAAGGCACGAAATAAATCGCTATATTTGGAGAGATATTTGCCCCCACACGTAGTTGCTATGAGCTTATGACGATACTCTCATAGGATACAATAAAACCTCTATATGAATTTCTTGTCTAACAATAATAAGAAATTCCTTCACTCTTGAACTTTAAAGAACTCTTAAATCCACATAATACTCAAAGTAAAAGTGTGAAACTTGTTCAATAATGAGGATTATTTATAGTTGATGATTAGATGCAAATGAACAATCACATCTTTACATAATTTTTCATACAAATCTCCACTTAAAAGACATGCCTTTTAAACCAAGAGGTTCTATACAGAATTTGAAAGCCATGACTCATGAGACACAATACTTAAGCATGCAAGCTCATGCTTGAATTGGGTCAACCCACAAAATTGCAACGTTTGTGAATAATCACAATTTTTCATGAAAGCATGAGTCATTTGGTGCCATCAAAGGCACTGTCCGTGAACCAACACACTCCTCCATGGTTCTAAATCAATTTTCTATATAGCCTTCACAAACAAAGGCTTGTAACATTGTGAACGTTATAATGGAAACGGTTAATGACTGTTTCATGTTACTTAACAATTTAAATTAAATATATAAAACTTGTAAATATATTTCATGAGGCAACATGCATAGCTTTAGCTTAGCTAAATGGAATTTATCAAAGAAGATAAAATAAAAATTTGAGAAAGTGGTGCATAAAATTAGAATGCATTGATTATGAGATTTTACGTGATACTTCATAGAGAGGGAGAAATGATGTACTCTATTTTTTTTAATTATGGTTTTTATTTCATTAGATTTTTCCTTGATAAGAATTTTAACTCTGAGGATAACATACTATTTTTCTTTTACTAAGATTTTTTTTTCACTTAAAGTTTTAATTATGTATATCCCTAGTAAACATACAATGAGTGTTATGAAATATTATTTGAATATGAATGTCCCAATGTATTGTACTTTTGAGACTATCAATGACATTATTCTCTCTTGTTCCCATTATCTATTCTTTCAATAATTATTTTTCACAACAATAAACTATTAATAAGGATATTTCAGATATTTCTCTCTCTTATCTTAACTCGCAATCTTATTTTCAATTTCAACCTTCAAAATTAATATATGATTTGATTAAAAAAATGTTGATGATTGATTACTGCTAAGTTCATCAATATCAAGTTGCTGGATTCATCAGATTAATCTCTAAAACAAAATTATAATATAATTTCAAGAAATAAAAATATGGGTCATTTCAGATATAGTAGGATTTTCAACATCACCACTGATATAAACAAAGAAACAGATAAAAGGAGAGGGAAAAAAAAGATGAGGCATTATCACTTGTTATTCCTTGTCCTATCATAAATCAAGAGAGGACCAAAGGGTCATCACCTCATATTGAGAGGCATTTGAACACTAGAAATAAGAAAAATAAATGAAGTGAAACTTACATATTGAAGCCTTTCTTAGCTTAAACAAATTTTAACATGTAATCCGTTGCAAAATATACACAATATACATAGTAGGGGAATTAAGTTGTAACACCACATTGACAAAATGGCCAGTGGGGATATAATATATACATATATTTCACTATTTATGATCCTCTCTCATTGTAAAACTTTTCACTATCATCTACTCATGTACTCTAACACTAAAATGATTTGACAATTATAACAAGTATCTTTGATCTCAAACCCTACCAATTACATAACAACAAGTGATTGGATGTATAAATATTTTACAATGATAAAGATTAAAATTAAAACCAAACGTACAACATGATAATATGTTGGGTTATGATCACTCTTTGTTGTTGGAGGAGTGATCCCTTCTTTGTCCACCAAGAATACGAGATATCTGTAGACCTCTACTGAAAGCTTGGTTGAAAAGCATTCTTGTTTGGAACTCTGAAACAAATGGGAACCATGCCAAGAAAGCAACTGGCGTGAAGAGAAGCAAGCCCATTATTATTTCATATCCACGTGCAAGTGCCCGGACAGACCCCCAAAACCCAGCTGTTCGAATGAGGGGCTTGCAAGCTTGTGCAATCTTTGAAACGAAAGAAAGTGGAGATGCAATTAGTATAAAGTCAAACAGGATTATGAGCAGAAATATTGAAAGTAAATATTCGATTTGTTCTCTAAAATTGTATGCATATTTCACTTCAATGATTTAGTCCTTGAAACTGTAAAGTGTGATTTAAATTGGTCTTTGGAATGATTTAGTTAGTCCCTCGGGTATGTCACCCAAGGGACTCAATGTAAATCGCAATTCTTAATTTTCAATGACTTAAGCGTATATACAATTTCAGGAGGCAAAATAAATATCAACTTAAGATATTGAGCTATCACTATTTTTATCTATTTTTTTCCTTCTTAACAATGAAATGTCAAGTTGCAGAGTATTTGACAAAAGATAGATGCCACATAAAGAAAATGTAAGTTAAAAAGAAACTATATAAACTGACCAGCAGCAATCCCCAGCCTGTTGGCATGACAGCTAGAATGCAGACTACTATGTCCTTAATTGTCATTTTGGCAACTGCTATCAATATTATGAAGATGGCAAGGAATGTTAAGAAAATAGAACACTTAATCAACCGAAACACAATCTGGAAGTCTGCGCTGAGGCGGCGCCTACCAAGAGATACACCCTGCAAAAATGGCATCATCATTGTATCGAAAGGGTTAGTATAAGAGCAGGCAGATCTAGAGACAAATCCATTAGGTATAGAAAGTAATTGTGTGTGAGGGGTGTAAGAGAGACAGTGTGTGATTAGCATTAATCTTCATCTCTAGCTTGCACATTAGCAATATTTTGTTAACCGTTATGCAGTGAGAAAGATCAACATAAAATATGTTTACAGGGCCATGGCCCAAAAGAGAGAGAAGAGAATGACCTAATTAGTTGATGAAAAGATGACAGATTATGTGGATATGAGCTTTTAATACTTTGCTTAAAATAATATTCAACAGAAATAAACATGAGAACACCATGGTATAAGTGACTAAATTTAGAATGTTAGACCATTTAAAACTTCTACGTAGTGAATTTTGGTTTATTTATTGTGTATTCAGTATTTTTTTCGAGTAACATAGTGCTAAAAAATCATTAGTGATTTTCACAAACGAAGTCTGTTTTCCGTTGCTATGCATGTGGAAGCAGCATGAAGGATTCCTAGATAAAGAATTGCATCAAAATTTAAAGATGCAAAATACCGTAATTTGAACCCTTACCTTCATTAAACCCAAGATTACAAAGATTATCACCCATGAAAGACCATAAACCTGCAAGTCAATGGTAACTACAATTAAACTGATATCCCATAGTGGCAAGAATCATGAACAAACAAGAGTATTCATAAAGGGGCCATAGGAGAAAAACACTTACCAGAACACTTGTCTTCCCATCAGTGACTGACAGGTGGTACACAAGCCCATATTGATATAGGAAAAAGCGGAGGGATAGTATAATCTCAGTAGCAATACCACGCCTTCCAGAGTGGCGGAGATGCTCATGTTCCTTTTCCCACCATGATTCCCAACTCTTCTCAGGAGATACACCAATACCTCCTCGGTTGCTGATCCATTTATGCCAATCTGTATAGTCATCAATTATCTTCTGCCACTCGAAGCCTGATGGGTTGAAAAGGAAGGGAGCAAAAAGCCATGTCCCTACCATGAACCATATGGTTATGGTAATCAAAATATAGGTAACCGCCCCGCTGTATGAATGGCCAAATATATGGTACACCACAAGCAGAATCATCAATTCAATTCCTTTAACAAAATGGCTTCGAGAATAGAGCCTGTAATTTTCAGCAAACTTGGCATGAAAAACCACAAAACCACGGCCAGTGCCCCTGTACTCTGCACCCCCATGAAGCAATGTCCTTCCATAATAGTGTGTTTTTGTTCCAAGAGAGAATGTGAAAAATACAGGAGCCAACTGCAGCTGCATTAGCACGAACTCACTCAATGCCTGACGAAAGCCCCTCTCCAAACCAATTTCCATCAACATAGGCAAAGCCAACAAAAATCCAATTTGCACAACAGACTGAGAAGTAAGAGCCACTTGAAGAGCTTTGTTATCTCGAATAGCTCTTCTATTGTTCAACCCTTCTTCAAGTCCACTAAGGGCGAGATAGAGGCGGCCATAGAGGAACACATAAACTGTGAGGACAGTCAGCTGTTAAAAGTAAAGTCAGTACTTGTGATAGATCATATTCTTATATGCCACAAGAAGTAAGGAAGGTTTAAAGCGTACCAGGGTACTGAAATAGAAACCAATGGTGGTGAAATAACAAGATAGCATTCGGAAGAAATCAAAGCGGTGCCCAAGCCTATACAAGTCCCTACTCATTGTCTGCTCACCGTTCCCATTGGCTATCTTTGCCTCAAACATTGATATCTGGTTAAGACCAACATCCCGTCCTTTACCAACTTGTATGTACTCATGATGAGTGACATTCCCTTCACGTAATGTAGAATTGTAACCTGTAGAACATGCAGAAACTTATACTCCGGAGACTTCTCCAGCAGAGAAGGAAACAAGATATCCACATGCAGAAACTAAAACACATGCCTGCAAATATATCCTCACTCAAGTTGATGACCTTAGAAGCCTTGCTTACGCCCCCTCTTGTCAGGTGGAAAAGTCTGTCAAATACATCTGGGTGGCCATAATGGAACCGCACTCTGAATGAAAAGCACAAAAACATTACTCAAAAGTTCAAACAATAGTGGACACGGCCAGTATAGACATTAAATGGTTCAGCTGAAATTGTGACACAGCACATAGAACAGAAAGAAAGATGCGTCACAGTGTAAAGAGAGGAAATAGAACAGCTACTGCTAAAAGGCCATATTAAATCCCTGTTATCCTATACATCAACAAGTAGTTAGCTGGATACTAATATTGATGTTGTTAAAACATTTTTTTTCCTTGTGATATGACATTTCATAAAACCTAAATTTGAACCGTTGGAGAGCAATAGATAGTGTCCGAATTTAATTCAAATGGATTATTCTTACATTCATAACTATATCTTGCTTTAATTTGACCAAAATGGAAAAGCTATTGAAGTAAAAAACTTACTTCAGGGGGTTAGCCAACAATCTTTGTCCAATTGTCACAAAACTATGCTCCTGATTGGACATAAACCATGCAAGGGATGAAACACTGCAAGAATCGACAGGGAGATCAAGATGAATAGTGGTCATCCATAGGTTTCAGCATATATTGGAAATAATACCTTTCCATGCAGAAATTGATTACGACAGAACACATACCTGCCAGTAAATATATGCTCCCTAAGTCCAAGTATTGTAGGATATCTCACACCATGTTTTGTGAGAAATTCTTGCAGCAAATTCCTCATTTTGAAAGATTCTTCCATATAATTATCCTGTTACATGAATATTTAGCAGTGGGAATTATTTCAAAAGCAGATTTCCCCTTTTCATTCACATATCAATAAAGCAAGACCTGATTCATATCTATTGTTTGCAAGCCTTCCCCACGTGTGAAAATGATGGCATGGTTTTGATTTTCTGGCTTCCCCTCACCCAATATAGCAGGTCCTGGAAGCTTTATCTTGTAAATTACCTACACCAAAATAACCACATGACAAATTGGAAATCATTGTGACTATGGATATTTCTTATTTAGTTAGTGCCACAAATAATAGTTGAGAACAACCTATCTGTATAGAACTTGTTTGATCATTTTCCATAATAAATAATAGAAAACTAGAAAGATCATTTTCTTCCTCCAAGAAAGATGCCTAAGGATGTGTCTGATGCTTTTGTTTTAGAAATTGCAGGTATGGCTGTATTAATTTTGGTTTCAATAGTAGCAAAAGGGGGCTTTAGTTATCATTATTTCAGGGGTCTAAGAACAATACCTGGTCCAAACTTTGAACTGTTTCCGATGAACCAATTGATTTTGCCGGTAAAGCAGCTTTAACAAGAGCTGAATAGTAAACCTTATCTGTTTTTCTGGGATTTTCTTTGCTGGGCTCTTCAACCTCGTCAATGTAAGCAACCCGAAGAGATGGATACCTGCAATGATATTTGTAGCAACTGTAACAAACAGTGCTTGCATAAGCTATAGCAAGTGAGGAGGTTCATCTGGGTAACATACTTAGTCATAAGCTTCAAAATTTCTTTGGCCCTCAGATCACCAGATCGCTTGTGAATGCCGTATTGTTGACATGAAACTACATACGTGAACTTCATGTCAGCCAATGATTGACACTGTGTCCACAGCGATCGCTCACTGTTTGGGTTTTCCTTGCTCTCTAGTTCAGCAGCCTTGTAGCCTTTCATTAGAACTGACAATAAATTGAAATCAGAATATTAGGCTGTGCTGAATAAAAGATAAGGTAGTGATCACACACACACAATGAATTTATCTCCAATACCTTCATCCTCTGCCATATCAAGAAAAGCTTGTAGCTCCAATGCTTGTCGGAAATACATCATTCCACGGACTTCATTCACAGAGAGGATATTCAAAGTTATGCAATGCAAAATAGAACACTAAATTGCATATCTAACACATACATAAACACTAGCGAAGGGAGAGGAAGCATTCTATACCAGTTTTGGTCAATGTCTGGCCTCTGTATGAAGCCCATAAGCGGAGTTCTTCTTCTAACTCTCCTCTAAGTTTAAGTTCTTCTTCATTCTTACAATCAACGCGTTGAAGAAAGTTTTTCCATTCATCTGCAGAAAGGCACAAGCATAAGCAAGAGAATATTACAACATGCAGCATAAGAGGAAAAAAGTATATCATTGGCAATTATGGACAATTGTTGTTGATAATAGGGCTACAAGCCCACTTAAAATTTTATGATTTTACTATTAACATAATAATATGGGGTCAGTTGTTATCTTATTTTGCTTCAAACTTTGACCACACCATGAGGATGAACTAATACATTTAAACCTACCCATATTTCCTGTGTGTGCCCCCACTACCAATGTTTTTGGATCCTTCACTGACCATTAGAGTTACCGAACTCCATATTTCGCCATTGGTTAACAGTTTTATATTTAAGTGGTTCTTTGACAAGGTATGGAACCAAGTTAAAAATTGGTTTAGAATTCAATCCATGCCTACAGACTATATCAATCTTCTAATTAATATTTTAGTGGAAGTAGAATTTGGTTTGGACTTAGTGGTTCTTTGACAAGGTATGGAACCAAGTTAAAAATTGGTTTAGAATTCAATCCATGCCTACAGACTATATCAATCTTCTAATTAATATTTTAGTGGAAGTAGAATTTGGTTTGGACTTAGCACTGCGTAGTCTTTTACTTCATTTCAAGCTTGAAGGACTTCTGCTTGAGGGAGCATGCAAGAGTTAAAGTAGCCATTCTTGGATCTTGCTTAACATTACAACTTAAGCTTTTAGGCCCAGCAGTTCTTTGACAAAGATATCTAATGGGAAAACCTGGAAATATCTTTTGCAAGTAAAAGAGGATAGAGACTCCATCTTCATTTGGCTCTTTCAGCTCGTCTGTGGAGAAAAGAACAGACTCATCGAAGTATGGTGTCAAGACACTGCAAAATCAAGAAACAATATGTCATTAATATATTCTAGTTAGATATTATATCCAGCACATGTATGTTATAATTCAAAATGCTGTTGATTATATGACAGTGAGATAGTCACACAGATAATTTCTCACCCTAGGTTCATGTTGTATAGAGTAAATTACATTTAACTATGCCAAGGTTTGTAAAAAGACAATAAACACAATTTACACACCACCCCAAGTTTTCACTTTGACTAGTTGCTGACTTAACACCATATAACTATCTCAAAGAAATTATTAGTTATTGATCAGCTCTATATTACCCAAACAAAAGCTTGACTTTCAAATACATAAATGAAAGGCACATAACTAGGAACTTATTGGGAGGAGTATAATTACTTCATATGTATTTCACTTACTTTAAGAATAATGTATATGGAATCAAGTGGACAGTTCTAAGATAAAAATGAAAGGAATATAATTTGACAAATGCTAAGATGTAAGTATGTTTCTATTATGTAAAGGATATACTCTCCTTTTAAGAAACAACCACCTTTCCAATTATTTTATATACGCAAGATATTGGTTATCATAATGTGTCATTGCCTATAGTGATGCTAAAATGCCTATTTAAAAATCTGCAATTGCCAGGATTCCATGTGACATGGCTGATATGGACATGACCTTTTCCATTGGTGGCAGGGATAGAACAAAGAAATATTATCTCCATTTAATAAATGATGGTAGAAGATGAGATCAATATATCCGCCATTGTAGGTATATCCTTAGTAAATATTTAAAAATACCCTTATTTAAAAATATATATTTATGCATGAATATTAGTTTTTATGTACGTGTAGTTGTATTAGTAATTGTGCAATACAGATGTACAACATATCTTATATCTTGCCTCAATTATCAAAAAACAAAAAATGTAATCTGTAGTTTTACTAAGAAGGTCAGCCTCGGCACAATGATAAGGTGGTTGCTGGTTTTTGACCTAGAGGTCATAGGTCTAAATCTTAGAAACAACCACTCCACAAAGTGGGAATAAGGTTGCGTATATATACCCTCCCCAGACTCCATTAGGTGGAAGCCTTGTGCACTAAGCCATCCTTTATGTAATTTATAGTTCTACTATTTTTTTCCCCTCAATTTTATTAGAAATGATTCTAGTGTTACAAATATCATTAAATTCTAAAATTAATAATATTGTTAGTTGTTAAATGTAGTGCAATAAGCAATGTGTTTAATGTGCTTGAGGGCATTTGATTTAGGTCCCTCTTACTACTTTGATATCTTGTAAAGGGATGAGAAAGATTGAAAAACTATACCAATGTCTGTTTAGGACATGTTAGAAGTTAGAATTGGAGGACAAATACCTGACGTCCTTATTAAGACACTTAGGCTTTGTTTGTGAGATGGGATTAAGAGGGGAAAGGAAGGAAGGGAAAGGTTTTGAGGGGTTAAATTGTATTTGTGAGTTTTTTTAATTGAGGAAGGAGGTGTTTGAAGGATTTTGAAAACCCTCCCAAATCCTCCATTCACCGTTATTTTTAGTTCCCCATTTTGGGAAGTGTTTAGTTAGATATGAATTGAAAGTACCATTTTACTCTTATTAGTTTTTGTCAATTTCAAAAATAGACACATGATACATCATGCAACTCTCTATGTGGAACCCTCACCTTGGAACCCTAATCCCAATCTTCCTCCAAACCTAATCCCAATCTTCTTCCATTCGATTTTGTTCAGCTACGAGGACGAATATTCTTCACCTCAGAAATACGAAGATCTTCTTCCAAGAACCCTAACAATCTTTTTCACCTCAGAAATACGAATCTTCTTTGTATTGCTTCTTACATTGACAAGGACGAATTGATGAGGACAGATTCCACGAGGATGAATCAAGTTTGCTACCTTCTTTTGTGTTGTTGATTTCGCCATTTCAAGCTTCAAATCTCTGTTTCTTCACCTTAGCTTAGAAGAACCGAGAACGCATCCCAATCATAGAGAGAACAAGAAAGATAAAGGGAAGCTGGGAAGGGAAGAAAGGGAGGACATAGCACTGCGCCACTGTGCTGCTGTCTCCTCACCTCACTGCCGCCATCTCGCCGTCGTCTGCCTTTGAAAGGTGAGTTTTGATTTTTAAACTTTGCTGTGTTGTTCTGTTGATCCTCCTTTTATGTTTTGATCGCTTCATCTGATAATATGGCCCATTAAGCTGTTGCTAGCTTCTTGTTGTGTTAATGACTTACTGTTTTTTTCAATTTTTTAATTTTTTGTGGATTTGTGTTCTATTATTTTGCTGACTTATGAGTTTGTGATCTGACACTTTGTTTGTTTAATTAGATTTTGAACTTGTGTTGTGATTGTGAAATATGAACAACAATTACTTGAACTTATGTTTTGGTTGGCAGTTGTTGAGGTGGTTGCCTTTTTGGACCATACTTTGTTGAATTATAGCGTGAAATGCTTTACTTTGCAGTTGTTTGTGTCATTCTCTCCTATACCATGTATCATGATACCAAGTTGGATGACAGGATGGTAATTCACTTATGAATGGCTCTTATGGGTATGTTTTCTTGTGAGAAACTAATGAGTCTAGCTAGTAAGTTTGTTTTTTGATTCACTACTGAGATATATGAAAGCAATAATGATGATTACTAGCAATTGGCTGGAATCTCAGCAATCCTACAGAGATTATGACTTGGTAAAGGAAATATCTATGATGACTTGATTCACAATCCCTTTCTTATATATATTTTTGTTTTGGTGGTCCAGATCATTTGTAATAAACTATGATTTGCAAATTCTGATTTGATGGATTTGAGGGCAAATATTGGTTTGGTTATCCATAATGAACAACTGTGTAAAGGTGTCCTGATTCATAATCTCGTTGATCAAAACTTAGAAATAGCAAATCAAATAGGATTTAGGATTATATCTTGATTGTCTCAACCTATTAGTCATTACTCTCTGCGCATTGACTCAAACCATGTGTTGCTATTCTAAATATCTGTTTTGATACTGGACCTGGATGTCGTTCTCCTTGCTTATTCTCTTCTTTGGCTTTTCCTTTTGTTTTGGAGGCAAACAATTGCAGTTGTTCTGAATTTGTGCCCTTGAGTAATAGTATCTTTTCCTTTTCCTTTTCTTTTATGCATTTCTGACTTTAATTATGGCCTCATCATTGGTCAAAGTTCATAACCATGCAAGTGATTCTGAAATTTAAAGGAAACTAAAATGACAAATTTATTTGAGTTATACCCAGATTTAAGAAAACAGAAAATTTGGCCTTTTTGTCATGTGAAAAACAAAAAGTTTGGAGTGAATACAAGAAACCATTCTAAAGTTCTGGTCCAAGTATTTGATGTTGTCCTCTTCACATATTGTGTTCTGCATGAGTTTGTGGATGTTGCAGATTGAGGATATTGTGTCCAAGAATTCTGGGATTAGTATTGGATACTTTGATTCTTGTACAAAAGTTGTTGGTTCTATCTTACTTCTAAATTATATTTTATAACTTGATGATATGATGCCAAATGGAAATGATAAGTGTAGATTAGTTGATAGTTTACATTAAACTCAAATGAAAATGGGTGATTATTGTCACTGATATAAGTTTTCAATGTATTGCCTAATGAGAGATGCTTTTGTACGCATGCTTCACTGAGTTATCTATTTTTGGTGACCATTTATCACATTGTCTCGACCCATTAGATCTGTATTCTGGCTTTGTATTTAATTTCAAGATGATTTGAAGAGAACTCTTGATTTTAGTTGTACATTTTCTTTTCCGAAAGTGAAAGGTTGATGTAGTACTTGGTAAATATTTAGTTCTCCAATTCTTTTGTATAAATCTTTCATGAATTGTTAATTATAATAGTTTTTTTAACACAGCCACATAAACATTTGGAAATTGGAATGCACTACCTTAGGTTGTGGTGCATGAACTAGAAGCATGGTAAGACAAAAACAAAATTAGTTACATAGTTAAAGCTTAATGAATCGATGATGCAATTAAGGCCTCTTTTGTAAATTTATAGGCAGATTTTGCTTATGCAATTAAAGTTTAATGAATCAATGATGTACCTATATTGACTGTTCCTACCTTCATGCTATAGGGTTGTCAGGATCATGTCTAAGTCAGCATGAGAGACATGGACACAAGAGATGGATAATACTCTTGTTGATACTTTCCTAAATCAACTAAATTGGGCAACAAAGTGGGTGGGAGTTTCACCTCAAAAGCCTAGGAAGTAATAACAAACTTCTTGATGTAACTTTTAAATGGATTCTGAATGTGAACCAATTATTAGTATTTAGGTTGATTTAATACTTGAGATTGTTGGAATATTTGAGTTTCAATTAATGGAAGTTGTTTTTCCTTGTGTATTGTTTAATGAAAAAATTGCCAAAGTGTTGGACCAATAGTATTTGTTATTTTTTTTTTTCTTTTTGCAAGTTGTGGATGTGTATCCAATTGATAGTAATATTTTTTTTGTCCCTTATTGTAATTTTTTTGTAAATATAAATTTTTAGCATGTTATTATTTTTTAATATGAATTTTTAAAAAAATTATAAATTTTTTTTATAGACTTTTTAAAAATATTGATGAGAAAAGTCATTTTTAGAGATAAAAAAATAAAGAGATAATTTTTTTATATGATGTATTGTATATAGAGAAAAAAAATTAGAGGAAGAAGTACTTTTTAAAATAATTTTCCAAAATAATTAACTATTTTACAAATAATTAATTATTCAAAAATAAAATAATTAAATATGTTAATAAAGGATAAAAATGTGAAAAAGTCATGCATTTTTTATTACTCTCCTCTTTAAATAAAATATTTAAATTGATAAAAATAAAACAATCTAATATTATAAATAAGGTTAAAATTGTAAAAATAGACTACAAATCCCCCAATTCCCTTGCTTCCATATATCTTGCACTCCAAAACATATGAAATCCTCTAAACTCCAATGTCTTTCCTTCCCCTTCCCTCCAAACTCCCAAACAAAAGCCTTATTGGGAATAGGGCTAATTATCTTTGTAACTAGTTGAGCGTGATTAACAACCATGAACCAGCTCGTGGGGAACGTCAAGAGCACTACAGTGTCAAAGGCATTGTATTAAGCACATATTTAGGGTGCTTGAGTTTATTCAAGCCTTTTACACTACTACTACTAGAACAAGAACAACCACCAAGCCTAGTCTCACTTAAGTGGCCTGGCTATATGAACCAGACACTACCACAGTGTCTATGGTCAAACCTATTAAAATTTAAATATTTTTTTTATAGGCTTTGCCTATAGTTTTTCTTGATCTCCCTCTAACTCTAGCAATTGGGATACCCTCCATTGATCTACTCTCTTTGTTGGGCTTCTACAGGTCCTTTTCAGACATGACTAAACCATCTAAGGCAAGAAATTACCACCCACAATAGCTGCTTCCCCAACTTTCTCCATAATGAATTCATTCTCTATGCAACCTTGTTTAATGTATCCACTCATTCAACACAACCACCTCGTAGAGCTTATTTTTTAGTTGGCTTTTTACTGCCCAAGATTCTGTCCCGTAGAACATCATCAATCTTATAATTGTACGGTTAACTTTTTTCTTAAATTTGAGCAGTACATTCTTATCACAAATAATACTCAAACCTCATCTCCATTTTATCCACTCAGCTTGAATCCTATGGTTTAAATCTCCCTCTATTACCCCATCATTTTGCATGATGGACTCAAGACACTTAAATCGTGTAACTTATGGTTGTTATTGTCTCCAATTCTCACCTCACCTAGAATTAGTGCATCTTCTACTAAATTTGCATTCCATATGCTTTGCCTTGCTCATACCAAAACCATGTGCCCTGAAAGTTTGTCTCTAGAGTTCTAACTTCCCACTTATCGGGTCATTTGTACTATATTGTACTGCTAGCCTAATTATCCACTTATCGGGTCATTTGTACTATATTGTACTGCTAGCCTAATTTTCTGTATAAATACATGACCAACAGTCACATTGGGCATGATTTTTTAATCTTTCTCACCCTTTTACATATTAGTAAATTCAAATCCAAATATTCAACCAATACCATATATGTTACAAATTTTGGTGCTTTCGAAACCAAACAAGATATAACTTATGCTGAACATATATATAGTACAACTGCATATATATTTGCAAATCTAATGTCAAATATATATTTATTTATTGCATATTTTGTTTTTTTGAGCTAGGGCATTCTTATGTTTATATGGTAGATAGCCATGGGGATAGAGACCTTGATCCCAGCGCCAACCCAATAAAGATCCTCTCTCTCTCTCTCTCTCTCTCTCTCTCTCTCTAAGGGAATTAGTATCTATACCTGTTGCATCATGAAATCCCTCATATTTATTCATTTAAATAAATATTTTTCTAAAATTATCAACAATCTATTATGACAATCTATGTCTTCCATGCATTACAAAAGTAAACGGAAGAAAGGTCCTTACATATAAGCGATTGTGTTTGATGACACAGCAAAAGAAATGAAAAGGAAAATGATGTACTGTCTTTTATAATAAAGAGGTATACACGGTATGTCAATTATTTGTTAAATTTAAATAAAAATATTCAGATACATACTCATTTGCATAACCAAAAAAAAACGGAGCTTTTTGCTTTCATTGTAATTGTTCAAATATATCAATGTTGTCTTTATCATACATTTATATTTTTTTATCTTTATCATTTATTATGATAGATATAGTCAATGTTGTCTTTATCATACATTTATGTTTTTTATCTTTATCATTTATTAGGTGGTTCTTGCAATGTATATATAAATTGTATCTTTCCCTTTATAGAAATAACACACAAGAATTAATTCACTAGTATAATTCCCATTCTCTCTTCAAGTTCCTTTTTTTTTTTTTAAGTTGGTATCAAAGCTCCCAATCTGAGAGCTTGATCACTCTCCCATAGCATTCTGGCCTTCATTGCTAGTCATTTACAGCCTTAATTGCTGTAGTCATTTCTTCTTCTTCTTTTTTTGCTTTTTCTTTCCCGGATTTTTTTTGTGCCTGTTTCTTGGTCCTCTCTGCCACTATTGCAGCCATTGGCCACCCTTCCAGTCACTATTCCTACACCCAACCACTCCATCCAAACTGCCACCCATAGATCGGCCAACCCACTCCGACCATCCTCTGGCCACCCTATCAACATGGTAGAACCTAAAACTTCTGTAACTATTACGCCTACACCTTTAAATCCTAATGACCTACCTATTTTGCATCCAACCTACCACTTGAATAGAAAAAACTACTTGCAGTGAGCTCAAGTTATCCGGCATACTCTCAAAGGTTGTTAGAAATTGTCCCATATTGAGGGAAATCCTCCTAAGATGGATGACCCTACTTTTGAGGCTTGGGATAATGAGGATTCTCTTATTATGACATGGCTGTGGAACTCTACGATTCCTGAAATCAGTTGGAATTGTATGTTTCTTACTTCCTCTCGTGTGATTTGGGATGTACTAAGCAAGATTTTATCCAAGAAGCAGGATATTGCTACTTGTTACGAGTTGAAAACGAAAATATTCTCCACCAAGCAAGGAGTAATGTCAGTAACAGATTACTATGGTGTTCTCACTGGTCTGTGGACTGAGTTAGACCAATACCAAAACTTGCAGATGGAATGTAGCAAGGATACTTCTACTTTGGCAAACTTTGTTAACAGGGAAGGATTTTGAGTTTCTCTCAGGCTTAAATCCAAAATATGATCCCATTCGAATTCAGATTCTGGGTAAAGAGTGACTCCTATCTATATCCGAGGTATTCTCCAATGTGCGGGGAGAAGAAAGTCGTAAGGCAATTATGCTTGATGACAAACCCAGTAGCAGTTTAGCTTTGGTCACTAGCAAGACAGCCAAGCCAGGACCCCCTTCTTCTTTTTCAAGGCCTTCCCGAGATGGTCATTGGTGCACTTATTGCAAGAAGTCTGGGCATACTAAAGAAACCTGCTTTAAATTTCACAGGAAAGACAAATTAAAGTTCTTAGCTGCACAGGAGGATTTTGCGGCCTGCTAAGTAGTCAAGCCTCTATCGCTACATCAGACAATGCCTCTACTCCTCAAGTGGATGATGAAGTACCTACCTTTAGTAAGGATGAGCTTACACACTTGCAGTCTCTCATAAGCTCTATTAGTAAGCCATCTAGCTCTTGTTCTCTAACCTTGTCTGGTAAGGTTCCTTGTTCTCAATCTTTTCATGTATCTAATACTGAATGTAGGGATTTATGGATCATTAACTCTGGTTCGACCGACCATATGACCTCCAAAACTCCTCATTTTTCTTCGTACCTTCCCATTTTTGAAAAACGCCACATCACTGTAGTTGATGGCTCCCAAACCTTAGTTGCAGGATTTGGTAGCATTTCTCTTCACCCTTCCTTACACTTAAATAATGTCCTTCATGTTCCTCAACTTGCCAATAACCTTATCTCTATCCATAAGCTTATCAAAGATCTTAATTGTGCTATAACTTTTTTTTATTCACTTGTGTTGTTCAAGATCTTGCCACAGGGAAGATGATTGTAGTTGCTAAGGAACAAATAGGGTTATATTATCTCTTTAATGCACTAACTGAAGGTGATAGTAGACATGAGACACCAACCTCATGTTATACTGCAAATTAAGAATCTCAAGCATCGCAAATTTGGTTACACCATAGGCGTCTATGTATCTGTCTCTTTTCTTAAAGGAGTCAGTTGAGTCTTTCCTTGTGAAGTTTATCAGTATGCTAAACACCACCGTGTGTCATTTTCATCTAATTTTAGTAAACGTGATGAACCATTTGCACTTATTCATTTTGACGTTTGGGGTCCTACATCTATTCCTAATATCATTGGCACAAAATGGTTTGTTTCTTTTATTGATGATTGCACACGTGCCACTTGGCTTTTTCTTATGAAGGATAAATTTGAAGTTTTTCAACTCTTTATTCAGTTTTATCATATGATTAAAACACAGTTTGGAAAATCCATTAAATGTTTACATTCAAATAATGGCATGGAATATGTGAATCAACAATTTTGTAATTTTATGAAGAACATGGCATTATTCATGAACTTACCTGTGTTGATACTCCTCAACAAAATGGTGTAGCAGAGTAGAAGAATAGGCATTTGCTAGAGGTTACCCGTGCTTTTCGTTTTCAAATGTCTGTCCCTAGCTCTTATTGGGGTGAAGCAGTTTTAACAGCTGCCTATTTGATTAATAAGGTGCCTTCTCGAGTCCTTGGTAATGTCAGTCTTGTTCAATCTGTGTTGTCTCACTTTCTCTTTGTTCCAATTAGGCAAAGTTTACAACCTCAGGTTTTTGGTTGTGTAGTCTTTGTCCATGTGCATCATCAACATCGTACAAAACTTTATCCTCTAGCCATCAAATGTGTTTTCATAGGCTATGCACCTAACAAGAAAGGATACAAATGTTTTCACCTGTCTAGTCATTGTTTCTTTGTCACTTTGGATGTTACATTTTGTGAAGCTGAGTTGTTTTTTAGTCCTTCACTTCAGGGGAAGAGTCTAGTAGAACCTGAGACCTTAACCTTTTCTCTTCAATCCTTTTTCCCCTCCTATCATCACAAGAATTAGCTCTCTTTGGTTCCCAAGAGTTAGTGTCTTCCACTACACCACCTGAGGAAGATCAGAAGAAACCACTTTTAGTGTATGAAAGGAGAAAGAAACCCAATATGATCCATCAGCAACTTCAAGAGTCTGCACCCATGGTAAGTACTAAAGAAACTGACTCTTCCAATACTTGTGAACCCAACCTAGATGAATTACTGATTGCCTTGAGAAAAGAAAAAAGGACTTCCACCAAACATCCTATTTCTTTTTTCGTCTCCTCTAAACACCTTTCCTTGCAACATCAGAAATTCATTGCAGCTATTGATTCCATACAAATCCCAAACTTTAGTACAAGAGGCATTAAAAGATAAGAATTGGGTTCAAGCCATGAATGAGGAAATGAGGGTGTTAGAGAAGAATGGAATATGGGAGATTATTGAGAAGCCAAGAGATAAAAGGCTGATGGGGTGTAGGTGGATATATATTGTGAAGTATCGATCAGATGGTGCATTAGATCGATATAAAGCAAGACTAGTTGCAAAATGGCATACATAGACGTATGAATCGACTATGAGGAGACGTTTGCTCCTATATAAAAAATGAATATAATTAGAGTCTTGCTTTCTCTTACAGCTTCTTTGGATGGGATTTGCATCAATTCAATGTAAAGAATGTATTCTTCCATGGAGACTTAGAGGAAGAAGTTTACATGAAATTCCTCCACGATATGATGTCACCAATGGAAGAAACAGGTATGCAAGCTAAAAAGGCTTTGTTTGAAACAGTCCCCTTGTGCATGGTTTGGGAGATTTGCAAAAACTATGATGTCACTTGGATACAAGCAGAGTCAAAGAGACCATACTATTTTCTTTAAACATACAGTTGGAGGAAAACTTACAGTTCTCCTAGTACATGTGGACGGCATCATTGTAGCAAGTAATGATCCAATTAAGAAGAAGCTCTTGGAGGAGAAGTTAGCTACAGAATTTGAAATGAAAAATCTAGGAAAATTGAGATACTTCCTTGGAATAGAGGTGGCATACTCTAAGGAAGGTATCTTTATCTCTCAAAGGAAATATATCCTAGATCTACTATAAGAGGGTGGGGAAGCTTGGGAGCAAAGCTACTAGTGTTCACATTGAACAAAACCATCAAATGGGAAGTGAAGAGGAGAATTCCAGTGTTGATAAGGCACAATACCAAAGATTGATGGAAAAACTCATATACTTGCCCATACTAGACCAGACTTGGCTTATGATGTAAGTATGGTTAGCCAATTCATGCATGATCCTAAAGTGAGACACATGCAAGCAATAGAAAGAATATTATGGTATCTTAAGGCCACACCTGGTAGGGGACTACTGTTTAAAAGTGGTGACAAGCTCTCTATAGAAGTCTACACTGATTCTAATTATGCAAGCTCTATTAATGACGGAAGATCAACATCAGGATATTGTATGGTTTTAGGAGGAAATTTGGTGACTTGGAGAAGCAAAAAGCAAAATGTTGTTGCAAGATCAAGTGCAGAAGCAGAATTTTGTGCCATGTCACAAGGAATTTGTGAGCTACTATAGTTGAAAATTATCTTGGACGACTTGAAGATAAAATATGAGGCTCCTATGAATATGTTAGGTGACAATAAATCAACTATTAGTATCGTTCATAACCCTGTCCAGCATGATAGGACAAAGCATATTAAAATTGATTGACACTTCATCAAGGAGAAGTTGGATCGTGGACTTATAGCCACGATACATGTTCTTTCCAAATTACAGCTGGTTGAGGTGTTGACTAAGGGCTTACCCATAAAGCGATTTCAGGAGCTTACACGCAAGCTGGGAATGATAGATATTCATTCATCAGCTTGAGAGGAAGTGTTGAAATATATCAATGTTGTCTTTTATCATACATTTATGTTTTTTGGCTTTATCATTTATTAGGTGGTTCTCGCAATGTATATATAAATTGTATCTTTCTCTTTATAGAAATAACACACAAGAATTACTTCACTTGTATAATTCCTATTCTCTCTTCAAGTTCTTTATTTTTCAAGTGTAATATACAAGTCACTAATAACTAGTAATACGTAAATTCTTTTTCCTTTTTGAGGAACTCACTGTTTTAATTCAAAACTCAGTCAAAGTTAAGAAGTGAAGGTGGAGTGTGATTTATAGCCGAGTATGTGGTTTGCAGTCATTTTAAAGAGTCTCAAGGAAGTGGAGTATAATTAACTCAATCACAAAATATCTGAAGCAAGTTCAATATGAACCAAGCTTACGAGAAGGAAAGCATATTCCGAACTTTGGGAGCAGCTGGCATATCCATAAACAATGAATTGGAGAAGAAAGATATACGCCTCCTAGCATCCAGGTTGGATGGTACATCCATAGCAGACTCCTTGACAGTAAGCAGTAAATGAAGCCTTTTTATCTATGAAAAACA
Source organism: Dalbergia cultrata (assembly GCA_031216105.1). Classification (NCBI taxonomy): domain Eukaryota; kingdom Viridiplantae; phylum Streptophyta; class Magnoliopsida; order Fabales; family Fabaceae; genus Dalbergia; species Dalbergia cultrata. Next base: position 25,285,121 of record CM062350.1, on the reverse strand, counting down.
ACAGAGCAAAAAATCAAATACATTACATTATATCACTATGTAGGAGAAGTACATGTATAGATTAAGGCAAACTAGTAGTTGAACCACATAGAAAGATGAAATCAAGGTCAAATGAGTTTAAGAGTACACTCATAATTTGTTATAGAAATAACAACAATAACTGTAAAACTTACTTTCTCCTTCCAAGCTTCAGTTTCTGTTTTGACAGGAAATGCAAGTCTACCAAAAAACTGATATTGTTGATCAAGGGGTGTCATCCTTTCATCTTTTCCAAGAGACCCACCATGGCTTGAGTCTATCAAACTACAAGTGAATGATAATCAATCCACAATTCTCACCATTAATCAAATTATCAAGGGACATAGAAAATTCGAAATGACTTACCCCTCAACCTCTCCATCCATTATGTCTCTGGTCACAATCTCTAGCATGTCAAGCAAGATAATCACAACTTGATCCTTGTCCTCTTGTTTGTTTTCTAACTGAAGATACAAGGTTGAATTTGGTTAAACATCACATTTGATCCCACATAAAACATAGCATTAAAGTCTCCAAAACAATTACCAAAAATTCAATCAGTCTAATAAAGTGATCGTAAAGAATAGGTAGAGCACTCATATTCAAGTCAGCTAGCAGATCTCCTTTTTCTATGAGCTCATCAACTCTTCCAAAAATATTATTTATAACCCTGCATAAGTGAAACCATAATGTAGTAATGTCAGCACAAGAAACTATATCAACCTTCTCCGTTAATGCATATTCAGATACAAGGAACTTACATTTTCTCTCGATCTCCTAGAACCAAGAAGTTAATAATATTCTTATAAGAAGCATAGCATTCAAGAATTGCAGATTTCATGTACTGGTCCCTAGACAATCTTTTTTCCAGCTCTTGTCCTTTTCCAAAACTGTCTTTGGCCATAGACACTGCTATAGGGATCTGTTCAACATGTACAGATTTGCATATGGATTTAAGCAGGAAACTGATTATTCTCACAAAAACACCTAGAACAATTGAACAAAAGTAGATGAACCTTGCTAGCAAGTAAGAAAGGAGGCCACTGAATAAGGTTCAAATCACGGTCAGCCCAATATGGTACGAGCAAGAGGTCCATTTCCCTAAATATTTTATTGTATGACTCATTAGCAACAAACATAAAGACCTCACATGTGAAAAATAATGAAAATCTCAGACGTCATTACTATAAGGCTCACAACAAACAAGGAAATAAGAAGATATTAAGAAATGTCCAATCACCACACTACCTGTTGTCAATTAGGTCCTCCTCCCTCAAACTAGTAATTATTTTGTTCCATAACTGTGCAAACCTTGCAGCCTCCTTCTCTTTGTTAGAAGAGACCTGAAACACAGGCTCACAGAGAATTATATGCATGCATGTGTGTGTGTGTGTGTGTGTGTGTGTACAGGTAGATCAGGAATCTACAAAGAAAACAACAAAAGGAAAATATATCAAGTCAAGAGAAAACCAGTCTACTGGCATATTTGATAAGGAAAAACCCACGACTACGTTAAAAGTGTGAATGGAAAAACCTTCGATTTTAAATTCTAGAACAAAGCCAAATATACCACACAGCAGAAAAAGGGAGTACCACTCTGTACTATCCTACCATCCTTTCTACCCCCAAATCTCTATAATGCATAGAAAAAAAGATCTCTTACTTAGACAAACATATACGATGTTCAGTGAAAAGCCCAAACAACTTAGATGTGAGATGCCAAGCTCAATTGATACTTTTAATTATCCAAGCTTACAGGCTGATGATGATTGTGAGATAACTGAATTCTAATAATGCACAGAGAAAAAGATCTCTTACTTAGACAAACATATACAATGTTCAGTGAACAGCCCAAACAACTTAGATGTGAGATGCCAAGCTCAATTGATACTTTTAATTATCCAAGCTTACAGGTTGATGATGATTGTGAGATAACTGAATTCTAATAATGCAGAAAGTTGCAAAACCTGATCAAATTTGCGAAAAAATTTGGCCATAAATCTCGTTCTCTTGGTCTTCTCACTCTTATCCACAGGAATCAAGCAAGCATTAAAAGCACCCGGAATTGAATCAAAGCGAGACCTCAGTAATTCCAATGTTCGAATCTGAAATTTGGAGTGAAAACAATGAGCTAGGTATTACAAGATCCATAATTCTGCAGCCCATAGGTCTGCAGCCAATGTAGCAGAAAAAATGTTAGCACTGAAAGAGTAATACAACAATAACAAAATAAAGTCTTGTCCCAGAATAATCTTCAAAAAGAAAATGTGAAAAGCTTCCAAGATACACACACACACACACACACACACTCTCAGAAGACAAACCTCTCCCAAACGACGAAATGCACCATATATGCCTCCTACTATTGTAGAGAAGATAGCATACCAAATCTGCGTATCCATAAAGTAGACCTGCAAAGGGGCACCTAATTGACCATTATAATATTACATAGTTTTAATATAGAATGATGAGACATGACATAGACGGACATACAAGAATGATAGGAGACCATATAGCAATCACTACACCGATATTGCTTTTGGCTGCAGAAAGTAGAAAATGAAATCAAGAGAAATCCGAGTATATGAACTACAGCTCTGCATTTTCTTTTATTCCAAGTGCAGTTACCATGAGGGAAGAACTCATGCCACCTATAAACTGATATCCGAGCCCGCATGATGATTTTTGTTGGAGCCACAAGAGGCTTAATCTGTGGTGTAAAGCAAATGAACCAGAAGTTAGTATATGGAACTTAGACGAAAAAATGTGAAACGTGGAGGAATTGAAAAATACAAAATAGGATAAAATTTGTTAGGATATGCATATGATTTGATTTTCTTTCCAGAATATTCCATTGTACCTATATAAGCAGCTTTTGCTGCCATCAGATTTATATCCAAAGAAATTATCTAGTGAAATCAATTTACATATTTTCTTCTCTCAATTTCTTGCTCTTCAGTTTTCAGCTCTAAGCCATTTTTTAATTCATCACTTCTCTCGATGCCATGGTTTGCAATTTTATTTTCTCTTGCAATTTTCCCAAGAAAAATTAATTTCCACCGTCAAACCCCCTTTCTCATAATCTAATTGTGATTTTTCCATAGATGTGTTTATACAAATTTTTTTACAGGCATAAAACCTTCTCTTGATGTTGCTCATTTGAAGAGCTATTTGATCTGGATTCTTGAGCAATCAACTTCTCTTTGATGAATTTTTTCTATTGAAATTGATGTTTCCTTCTCCCTTGGATGATTAAGCTTGGATGACAGCATGTGCCCTTGGTGGTTCATAGCCTTATGACTAACCTTTCCTTGATACAGCCCCCTGACTTCAACCTCTCCTTGATATAGCTCTAGGGCTTTAACGTCTCCTTACTATAGCTCTATGGCTTTAACTTCATTCAAATTGATATATTTGGACATTCTTTTGCAATGAGCTTTATGGAGACGATGATAGAAGATTGAAGAGGCCCAAGTAAAGGTCAAAGACTGTTGACTCAAATCTTTAATGGTAATGATAAATCATTCTCTTGGTCCAAATGCATTTAATTAAATCAGAAAATAGCATCTCTATCCTTGATTTAAAATATTACATGTACAAGAAATAAAAGGAAAGAATGATGACACAAGGGTATGTATCTCAAATCTCAAATTTATACAAATAAAGGTTTTGAAATCGTGATGGGTTGAATGATATCTTGAACCTGATTTTTATTTGTAAATGGAAGCTTTTTGTACGTGATAGCAATATATTAAGGACACATCTCTTGGACAATCATAGAAGGAAAGCTTTAATATGCTGTTGGAAGAAATCAAGGTCAACTTATTTCGAGAGACATATATCAATGAACATTAAGATTAATAAATTGATATGACTTGACATGTTATTCGACCAAAAGAAAGAGAAATGTTTTTTCAGGATTACATCCGTTGGTGCACATATTTGGAAAGAACACTTTTCTGGTGCAATACTCAAAAATTTGGGCTGCAATATCTCAATCAATCAAATTTTGTGTATTATTTAAATAAGGCAGTCTGGGCATGAAGACTACCAAAGACAGTCAGCCTCATTAACAATTATTCTGGAAAATATTTTAAGTTTTTGAGATTCTGATTCTTGAAGATTTTGCTTGTTTTTTGGGAGAGATTCTGGGTTGTTATTATTGGAGTGTATTTGTTTCTGGGAGAATTAGTGTGATAAGCCTCAAAGTGAGTAACTCACAGATAGTAGAGGTACTGTGAAATTGAGTTGAGTAAGCTTGAAGGAGTAAGCTTGAAGAAGGTGCCGTAAAGATCTATTTGGCGATTAGTGAAAATCCCACTGTTTGGTGAGTACTGGATTTAGACTTTGGGTTTGGAAGTCAATCCAGTATAAAGCCTGCTATGCTAAGTCTCTCTATCCCTCTCTATATTTTCTTTATTATATTTTATTTATTTAAGTTATGCCCTCATCTCGAGAATTATCTAAAATTGAATCAGATTGTCTCACAACTATGTAGTAGACTTTCATCAGTCCAGTTTATACTACTTGAGATTTTTTAATATTTGTACTTAGTGTTTCTAAACCAAAGAGAGAAGAAGACTTGACTCAAACCCCCCTCCCCTCCTTCTCAAGTCTCTTGGTACCATAAAAGACTTCTTGAAACTAGACACACTGCTGTTGCTGACACGGATGTTTTTTATTTACTGCACGTTGGTCTTGTTGGTTTTCTTCAAACTGAAGGTGACTGACATCCACCACCTTTCAGCTTGTGGGGCACTATTGAAAAATACAAAATAGGATCAGATTTGTTAGGACATGCCATGTGATTTGATTTTTTTTACCCCTCAAAATATTTCATCAGATTTGTTAGGACATGCCATGCGATTTGATATTTTTCCCCCCAAAACATTTCATTATACCTATACAAGCGACATTTGCTACCATCAGACCTGTATCCAGAGAAATCAATTTACATCATTTGGCAAAAGATTTATTTTTCAGTGATCAGTCAATAAACCTCCTCCATGAAGGAATAGATGGGACCTGGTAAAAAATTGGTAAACTATAGGAAAATACGATAAGAAAGGAACTAAAAATTATAAGAAATCTGTTTGTCAATAGCCCATCAATAAACCCCCTCTATTCAGGTGACAGAGGCTTACTTTTCATCCTTGTAAACACCACGTTTAAAGTGCTGTCAGCCTTAGACTAAACTATATGGATATCATTTAAAATATCAACATAAAAATGATATATCTCCAGATTAAATTTTTACCTCCATGTAGAAACTGAACGCTAGTTTAGTCAGAATAAGGAGAACCCAGAAAGAAGTGTACCTATAAAATTGAGACAATTACAATTACAATAATCAGTCACAGCTGACCAGTGAATATAGCCAGAGATGATGCATGACATTAAAGTTCATTCTCTTACTTCAAAAGGGAAATTGGGCCCTCTTGCATTCCTCTTCCAACAAAGAGTCGAGGCTGCAAATTGTTGAGAAAAGTGAAATACAGAAAAAAAAAAAGAGATATAAATAAATAAATAAATTTTGTTCTTCCTCATAAACCAATAGTTTTTTTATCAATTATCATCTTTAAGAAACATTAAAGAGGACATATTACATTTGTCTGAAGTATTTCTTAAGGATGAGAAGAAGCTACGGTTAAGAAAGAACATCTATTATTATAAAATATACAAACATACACCAACAAAATATGCATCCGCTTACCTGGGACCACCACATCATGAGCTTCACAAGGCCATTGTTAGACCGCTCAAGATACCGGCGAATGAATGGAAACACGAATAGCAGTGCAGAAAGTATATTTGGAGATAAGTAGAGGAAGATGGCCAAAATGAACAGAGAAGGAGAACCTGAACCATTGCCAAACCAATTCCTGATGGTTTGTGCTAAACCCGATGGATTTTTCCAACTATAAGCATAAGTGACGGGTAAAACTATGACCCATGCTGCGGCTGAAATAGCTTTACATATATATCGCAGCTTGACATGATGTGACATGACTTTCCTTGCTTTCCAACTTAGGATTATGTCAAGAATGGCTGGAAAAGTATAAAAGTCATGATAATTAATCAAAGCTGAAACTTCATAAGTAGAAAATGTCATAGTTTGATCAGAGAAAATCCGAAAAAAAAAAAAAGATTAGGAATTTCAGAAGGCAAAGACATTCTGTAGTTAAATAATTCAGTAACTTTTTGGAGAAGATGCTACAAGTGGAAGTAAATAGTAGGCCCTGATCACTCAAGCCTTTCAGCTCACGACTAAAAACTGGGCAATAATCATTCACATAATAGCTACATAGTTGATATCATTATTCAGTCAGATATGAGTAATAGTTGTTGACAAATAACTATTGACTACTTATAGTCAGTTAAGAAAGAATAATAACTCTATAGTCATATAGTTATTGTTATTGACTACTTAGATATGAATGATAGTCGTTGACAACAAATATCATATGTTTAATGCTAATCACTCAATAACTACTGTTAGCCACTCAAAGATGAGTGATGACCATTCAAGTGATAGTCATCCAGTGGCTTTTTATGGACCAGCTAGACGAAAGTAATGGTCATATACTAACATTCATTAAATTGTTAACATTTAATTACTAGTATTGTCCACTTATAGATGAGTTATAACCATTCACAATTTAGCTATCAAGTGGCTGTCAATATCTGATTGATAGCCATCAACAACAAGGGTAACTTTAGCTACTAGATAAGATTAGATGGTCCTTCTCTCTAATTAAAATTTAGGATGGCCTCAATAACTTCAAATTATTGTTCCTTTATATTAAATATTATTCCTTATTGGTCCTTGGTATTAATTTTTGCAAAAAATTTTATGATTGCCATTTGTTTTATTAAGGGAATAAGATGTACAAATAGGATAGGTTCTATTTTCATAGCTAATATTTCAAACAAGTAAAAGTGAGATATCCTCCTTTTAGCATTCTTAAATTTGTATTTAATTGTAACAGGCAGCAAAATACCTGAAAAAGAAAGCATAACTTAAGAGTTCTGTAAAGCTTATGCCTTTTTCAGAAAAGCATTGACCTTAATAGAAATAATGGAACTCTCTGATACACAAACATGAACAATACAAACTAAGTTTGTACAGCATGCTCTGTTCTATAATTATGACCAGTTGAACATGTGGTGACAGACATGGAAAATGCAATTACATGTTTACAGCATTTAGACTTTGGGCTGTAAATTACGGTTAATTTTTCTTTAAAAAAAATTTTGATTTCATCTATTGAATATATTACCAGATAATGGTTTGAATGTAAATATAAATTACAGAAAGACACTAAAGCTTCGTCTAATCCATGTAACTGACTCTATCCAGTGAGATAAGGCTTAGTTTGTTTATTTGCATAACAGCCAATCATCAATATATAGATACTTTTGAGTTGTCTTGATATGAGTATATGACCTGATTCCAAAGGGCACATAGGATGCATGACTAAGTGATGTTAATGAAATGAAGCAATCAGAAGCATTGAGCCTGTTAGGCTTCATTTTCCTAAATATTGACAGTAGAAATCTCTTAAAAATCAGTTATGATATTCAGCTGAAATTGCATGAAACATTAAACATGCTATAAAACTGGGTTTCACTGTGCTTTATATCTTCTTTTGGTTCCAATACTTTTGGACAGAGAAAAAATATGGAAATATAGCTGAAGCCTCTAGGAACTTGGAAAGTGATGGTGGATGGATATGAATTGGGGCAGAAAGAAAAACTGAATTTTGAAACTCTTTAAACATTAGTAGAAAAGGAAAATAAGCAGTCACAGCCAGATAGACAGGTGGTGGTTTTATCTACCTTGCACAAGCTTCAATATTGCAGCAGTTATAAAGATGCTGAGAACTTTCTTGAAAACATCACCATCAAATACACCGCTTAATTGGCCAGAGCCATTCCAAGCGATGATTATCATTGCCTTGGTTAAAAAGCATAATCAGCATCTCATTGGATTGAATGAATATACAATGAAAGTGAATAAAGGTTTTAAAATAAGAACTAAATCCGGAACTATTACCTGTAAACATAGTATATAAAAGCCCCACATTCTATCAAAGCTTCTAAATATATGCCAAAATGTGCGTATCTCAACAAAATTAACTTTCCCAACCCATTGACCTCTGTAAGTTCCAGTTTCCTGTTTTCCATATCAAGCACAGTTATTTAAGACAAAATCTTGAAGAGAGATTGTTTTCTCAAACTAGAGCCAACATTTGAATTGATCCAGGATGAATAAGTTACAACACAAGTGACAATGAATAATGAATTATGGTCAGATCTTTCAAAATAATAATAATGACAATAAGAAAGGTGGAAATCAGCTCTAACAAATATAAAGTTAATATATGTGCTGTCCAAGTCCTAGTGGCAGACTGAAATCTATGAATAAGAGAGGAGAAACAAAAAAGTCAAGACCACAGAAAGCAAATAAAGCTTAGAGGAGTGCAAGTAAACCATCAAATATGTTGTACCTCATCTTTTTTAGCTGGACGTGGCACAGGAGACCGAGGCACAGAAAAGAATTCAGAGTTACGCATCGGCCAACCTAGCTTGAAACAATCAACTGACCTACAATTTGGGATTGTAATCTATTAGAAATAAGGAAATATCTATTAATATCTTCATTATATCGTAGAATATTTCACATCATATCTTAGACTGATTTATATTTATTTGGATTGATTATATCATTATGATTAGATTTTATCTTTAACTTATAAATAGGATTACCTCATTATAGTACAACAACACATAATATTAATATATTGGCCTATTATCTAGAGTTGTTATCCTCTCTCTTTTCTTCCTCCATTATCTAAAACCTTCAATTTCAACGTGGTATCAGAGTGGTACCATCCACCATGACCTGCATGTCCACTCTTCCGCATCAGAGTTTCCTACAATTTGGAGATCATTTTATTTTTCTCTTTCCCTGTATCTTAATTAAACCAAATTCCACTAAAAATCACAATTTCAAACTTCAAACAGCCATTGACTTTTGCCAATCTTAATCGGCAGCAACTTTTCTGATGACATTTTCGGCTTTTCAGCCCCTTCCTTGTTGTATCATCATCTCCAACAGTCAGAAGCCGCTGTTCGTCCGGCTCTGCTACTGTCCGTTGCTCTCCTCTGTTGCCGGTGCCATTTTCCGGCGGTTTCCAGCCAGAAGACCCACCTGCAAGGTTGCCTCCCTCAGCATAGCAGACACACAACAACCACGTCCCTTTCCAGTGACTCATGTGCCTCTAACAGCATCCGCAATACTATTCATCTGCCATGCTTTCCGCCACATGTGAGGGCGTGAGGCGCGTTTGGCATCAGCTCTGGCTGCTGCTTGCATTGGCCAACTCGCCTCACAGTCCTCTTTTCGAATCTGTGCTTGGTTTCATGATCTGTACACTTCATCAACTTCAGCTTTTTTCTTTTTTTTGGTTCTACCCCACTTGTGACCATCGTTGTGAATTAAGTGATGAATATTAGGTTGTGCTCCCTATCAACCTCATATTGTTAATCATACCAATAGTTATATTTGTTTTCACTCAGTCATGCCAGTGATATCCTATTTTGGTTTCCTTGGATCTCCGATCTTTCAATTATTCAAGACTTCCATATATTGTTCTTGCGATCTATTGTTGCACGTCCAGGAAAATTCCACTACCTTCATCGCATCTCTTCCAATGCTGATAGCTATGTGTGTCTCTTTTTTTCCAAGTTGTGCAATTATTCAACAAGCTGTTCAAGCTAATGTTCATTCCAACTATCTTGTTGTGTCATCTTTTTCAGACGTATCCAGCATCCCTGAGTTGCATTGCTACTCTTCAATGGAGATCATTTTTATATTTTAAGAGTTTAATCGTAACAAGCTTAAAGCTTAGTAAGCTTTAGCTTGAGGGATAGTGTTAGAAATAAAGAAATATCTATTAATATCTCCATTATATCATAGAATATTTCATATCATATCTTACATTTATTTAGGTTTATTATGCCACTATGATTAAATTTTATCTTTAACTTATAAATAGGATTATCTCATTGTAGTACAACAATACATAATATTAATATGTTGTCCTATTATCTAGAGTTGTTATCCTCCCTCTTTTCTTCCTCCATTATCTAAAACCCTCAATTTCAACATAATCCATTTAATAATATAATTTGCTATAACAGGAAGCAACTAGATAACAATGAGGAATAATACCAAAAGAATTCGTTTAAATCATCATAGTTTCTCCAATGAGAATGCTTTGCTTTTACAATGTTACTCTTCTCAGCTTCCTGTAATTGCAAAAAAGAAAACCGATAAAACTAAGAGAAAGCAATCAAACGTTGAAAGTAAATGTTCTTCAGCTCATTAAAAAGCAGCACACCTTGGCTATTGTATCATATATTGGTCTTACTACTTTCATCAGAAAAACATCTTTTTCACCAACATATGCAGGCTTTACAGGTTCACCTGTCACTGGACTAACATTCCCAGCCAACATGCCATACAACTCAAATGCCATCTAGATAGATCAAGAGGGGAAAATGATTTTTAGTTCTTAATAGTTATTATTTTCACACTCCAATAAAATAACATCAGAAAAGTTGGATTTTACAACAACAGATATAATAGTGAAAGTTGGATGTATCAGAGCTTGAAACCATCAACCATATAATAACATAAACCAATCTTGACCTCCCAATTTTTTCTTTATTATCTCTCTCCATTCATAAAAGTATTACTCTCTCCATTTCAAATTAAATGTCTCTTCACTTTTTTGGCACATTCATAAATCAATGTATCTAGATATATTTATGTCTAGATACATTGATTTATGAATGTATCAAAAAAGTAAAAGAGATATTTCAATATGTCTAGATACATTGATTTATGAATGTATCAAAAAAGTAAAAGAGATATTTCTTTTGAAATGAAGGGAGTATGAGGAAGCAACTATCTTTATTAGGTCCTGGAAAAAATACAAAACCCGCTTAACTTTTGACACTAGTCAAAGAAACTCTTGGCAATTCCATGACAAGGAGCCAACTTTGAACTATTGCCCAATTACATGTAGGCTTACGATTGGTATGTATTTTATATCTCAAACACAAACAATAGAAAATTCTCACACGAGATTACGAGAACAATGCAAGAAGACTTTACTTCTTAAACTGATTTTCAAAAATTACTCTTTTGGGTGCAGATATGAGAATCATGAATTGCAAGTTGATCAAAGTATCAGATGTGCCTAAAATTACACATTAAATTTCTCAAACTAAATAGCTTTTTTTTTTTTCAAAAAAAGGAAAGGCATTTTGAGTCTAATAAACTTCCTTACTTGTAATTTCATGAAAGTGCATAGTTGATAGGGCAGCAAATCAATATCCTCTATATCATAACATTTTTACATGATTATTTAAACCACTCTTGCAAAAATAGTTTGAATTCATTGGTAAAAAGTTAGGCATATATGATATTATATGCTCTACCTTGTGTGAAATGTTAGAATATTCTCCTATTTAGCATATACAAATAAATAGTCAAATGTAATTATGATGAGTTCTGTAAATTTGTAAGAGAATTGGCTTCTTAATCAAATGTAATCAAATTGTAAATAAGATGTCCTTGTGCAGCCTCGACACACCACTTTATGCACCTATGTGCTGACCTAAATTCAAAGCCATCCAGAAGCACAGCCCACTCATCGCATGCAGGTTTTTTATATTAGGCCTAAAAGTGACCATATAGCTACCAAACCACATGCAACATACATAGAATTTAACAAGATATTAAGTAGAGTATGCCAAAGGCAAAAGTTCATACTAGATAATTTGAGTGGAATTGAAATATACAAGCAGGGAGTGAAGTACTTCACAGTCTCCCTTCATGACTTAGAATATTTTCATTTCAGATAGTACTTACATGATGATAGATATAACAAAGGCATTCTGGCATAAATCTCAAGTTTGCAGCTTCTCCCCATATAAGAAGATATAGACCCATGTATAATAATTTGCGCTGCTGCACTTCCTGTTGAATAGTTGGCAACCTAATAGCCAAAGAAATAAGAATACTTCAGAAGATAGTATACTACAAATTTTTAGTGTAGACAATAGTGCAAAACTCAGGTCATTGGAGTAAATAGGTTGGCGAATCCAAGGAAATGAACTAGTTCCATCTTCTACCAAACAAAAAGTATACAAATCTTGATAGAAATTTCTAGAAGGATTTTTCTTCTTTTTTTTTTTCTTTTTTTGGTACAGGCTAGATAGTCTAATAGATCTACTCTAGTACCAAAAACAACAGCATAAATGTAGAGCTGTACTAAAGCAAAGCTAGAGCCAAGTCAATCTCAGTTTTCACTGGCTTAGCTCCAATAATTATGCTTCCATATACAACTAAAAAATTTATGATAAATACAAATTTAAAATAATATCATGCATTAAGTAATAAATGCATGTTTTACATATAGATATGCGAGATACAGAACTAAGCTTGGTTTCATTATGGTGTTTCAAACAGTTCAGGCAAGATGAGATCAGCTCAAAAGCAAGTTGATTTCTAGCCACAATTCATCTAGGTGCATTTAAGACATTCCAGTTAAACTTGATACTCCACAAAACTTGATTTGAAGTGATTACTAGATTAAAAGATTCAAATCTCACCAAAGGCTACTTTTGCGACCCAAATACTTGCACCACTTCTTGTAGTTTCTAAAGAGCTTCTTCATGACTTCTGTTAAAGCACGATCATCCAACTAAAACAGGAAAGTTCAGTACGTAAGCAAAAATGAGTAAATCAGGAATTGAAGCTCCCAGACAGCAATACATCAAAACTAGCAAACCTTGGGTTGTTGATCTGGTTTTGGAACTTGTCGTATATGTACATTCGCAAGTAAAAGAATCAAGTGCTCCCTTTGATTTTCGACATTTCCCTTCTGCACTTGAGCACAAGGAAGATAATCTTTGAATGAAATATAAATCCAAATGGTGGGAAAAGATTAATTTAATTCCCTACCTGGAAACCAAATTCGAGCTGAAGCCAGTCCAGAATGTCTTCATTTACTTTGTTCTCTTTGTTCTCATGACCCTTTGGCCAAGGCAAACCCCTGGTATTACGGAGTGCAGAGACAGCAGCTTGAATCTTTTAAAAATAACCCGAAAAAAAAAATTCAGTTTTAATCAATAGTGTGAAAGAAGTTCTAACAGCAGTTATTCATCAGCCAAATCATGTAATGGTAAGTTGGTGATGGATGTGTAAAAGGATGAGTAAAGTAAGGCATAATAAAAAACAAACCTCAGGGTATCTCATTATAGCCTCTTTCCCACTCTCTGGATCAAGGGGCAAAATATTATAAGGGGCATATAATTGCTTCTCTGCCTCGACCTTAGTATGAGCTTCCAGAATCTACAATAAAAAATTCAAAACAGAAATGCAATAATCGAAGTAAAATTAAACAAGGAAGGAATAATGCTTGTGTGTGTGTGTGTGTGTGTGTGCATTATTCTCTATTCAGTGACTAATAGGCTGATATAATGCAAGTCAGAAGCAGGATAACAAAGTTTTACCTCATCAGCTACTTCAACAGCCTCTGTTTGATTAACTGCCTTCAAAACCTCAAATAAAACAGCAGCAGTTTGGTATGCTTTTGTGAGCTGGGCACTGGGGAAGCATAGGACGTTAATGCCAGTATTTTATTTACTTTGAATTGAAGAAAGAAATTATACTAAGAGAAATTTGGAGAACTGACCGGTCCTTATCAGCAGCATTCTGTAATGCTTGAATATACTTTTTGTAGTAATGCTGATAAAAACTCTGCATTTCCCGAGCATCACTCTTAACTCTTCCAGCCAATGTTGTGTCATTTTCCTGTTAAGGATGGAAAAATACATCTATATCTTCAGATTTCCCAAGAAGGAATTTCCAATCTATGCAACAACAACATGGGATGCATTTTTTTTCCTTTGGCCTTTTGCTGGTCCATTAATATACTTGAATTAGATATCGGTATAGAACCTTTTCAATTCTCTTAATTGTGCAATTTTGGGGTCAAGGAAGCGAATAATCCTAAAAAGATTAAAAGTAGAGAAGAAAGAAAACAAATGTAGAAATTGGTAACTGATGAAATCAGAAGTTTACCCTCTCTAGACGTTGAAGAAGAGCAGTTTTGAACTGGCGAACACCACGCCCACTAGATGTCGGATCTAACCTGTGAGCTTTCTCAAAGGCATAAAACCGACCTAAATACAAAAAGGATGCAAGCATTACATGAAGAACATATACATCAAAGTTCAGAAAGCATCTCATTGCTACGAGAGTAACTCAGGAAAAATTGAAAAGAAAAAGTGGCAAGGGAGTGGTTTCCGATACCAAGGAAGTAAATATAAAATAATTTGATTGAATTAACAAATAACAAGGTTGATAAAGATAAGTTACCTGGTGACCTAACCTATAAAAGGAAAGAAACAAATGAAGTTCACAAAACAAATAGTTTCACTTCTTTGTGAGCTTTTACAGAACCAGAAACTAATAGTCATAAAAAATTTTAAAAGCCATAAATTTATTAAAAACATAATGGACTCATAACTACAAGTACCATCCCAAATAAAATGAAGCATTCATGCAAAGATTGGATGAGGACATACCAAAAAGTTTTCCTCACCCAAAACTCCACAATTTACTCACAAAGGAAGTTCGCAAGGCCATTTTTAATACAACACTGAGCAACATTTCTAATCAAGCCAAAATTCTAGTAAGTGAATCGATCAACAAGAGCTAAGACCCCGTCTTCTTTCCTTTCTCACATACAATCAGTGATATGTTGTCAACGTTTCTAAAAGCATAAGCTTCTAAACAACATTGGACTTCTAAGTTCACATATTCTGACAGAACAAGAATTTATCCAGCAATGAACCAATCATTAATGGCAACATCTCAAATAGCCTATACATGTAGATATATAAAGAGAGAACACAGCAGGAACTTACAGAGATAAGCAACTCTTGGGTTGCTAGCCTCAACTTCATTAGCCACACGAAGAATGGGAGCTATCTCAACTAGTGAGGAAGGCACCACTTCACTGTCCAAGATTGGATCTGCCCCCAAATTTCCGGCAGTCTGAGTCCGCAGTATCCGCCTTTGCGGCTGCTGATCAGACCCCCTTCTATAAGACATCTTGACTCCTCAACTTGTCAATCTATATCACTTCTCTGTTATCGCCATGGAAGAAGTAGCAAGAAATGTTTTTAAAAAAGCAAATATATTCACAAATCATAGACAACAATTATAAATAAACTATGGCAAATCAGGAAACTGACCCCCAACAATTATCTTATATTAATCACTTTTCAACACCATTCTTAAATGAAAAAAAAACACACACACACAAATTAAGTGTGGTAATTTGGCACAATCAGAGTAAGAAATTTGAGGTTGGGACAACCAGAGAAGGGAAGGGGGAAAATAAGATGCAACATTGAATATGATAATACTATTCTTATGGTTCAGTATGAAAGGGAAAATTTTCCAATCTCCACAATTAAGCAGTGAAAAACTGAATACATCAATGAAACCCCATATAAACTAAATTATAAACAAAATTGGAAACGGGAAGTTGGCATGTAAGGAAATTCCCCAAGACCACCTGATGCAATGATCACCAAAAACACTAGTAGCAAACCCAACTCTGAAAATTTTCAACTTGATAAGAAAAAAGCAGATTCCAAATTGCAAGAAGGTGCCTATAAACACACCTCTACAGATCACGTATGTAACTCCTTCAACACAGTCTCAGACTGTGACTTCTACGTTTTGGTGAGCATCTGCAGCTGCAAGACACACCAATCAAGAAAGAATTCCTCTTCTTCTTCTTCTTCTTCAGTTTCTCAATATCCCTGAGCAGCAAAAAAAATAAACGATCAACTTTTGCACTTTGCATGAATCAAGTTGAGGGAAGATAAGCTTATATTGAGGACAGTTGGAAAAAGCAAAAAAAGAAAAAGAAAAGAAAAGGAAGATCAAAAGTTCACCAATTGATCAGAAAGGACAACTTGAAATTAAATCAAATTAAAAAAGAGGCTCTTCAAAAGCTTGAGTGACTCAAAAAGAGAGCTTTTTTTAATAGAAGGTGAGAGAAAAGAAGATGTAAAGTGAAGAAGTTTACAAGGCCACTAGATAGTGTGAGAGACAGAGAAAGAGTCAGAGAGCAAAACAGTAGTTGTTGTTGTTGGGAACTAACATGGGATGAGTGTGTCACCTGTAATTCACAAATAAGGGAGGAAAGAGATAAGCAATGGGATTGCTTAACTGAGGGAAGTGTCATTCATGTGCATACAAAAGACTTGGTTGTTTTTTTCAAGTCAATGCTATTTTAGCGGGTAACGCCCCCTCCAATCACAGAATGCCATGTCATGAAATTGAGGTTCTGTCTAGTTTCTTCTTCCAAAAAGAAACATTTTCGCAGAGAGAGAGAGATAGCACAAGCTTCTTTCTTTTTTTTTTTTAATAGACGAAGGGTATCTAAACATTTTCAAAAGTATTGACTACTCTTTTTCGGTGCAGAGTTTACATATGTAAATCTTGACTCTAATCATAAATTCTTTTTCATATAATTTTTAGAAAGAAAGTAAAATATTTATAAAAAAAAAAAGGAAGAAGGCAAAATATTTAATGGTTGATGGTTTGGTTGGCGTGTTTAACTCTATTAATTTTTTTATGAGGAAATGATTAGATGAGGAGAAAATGTTGAAAAGGTACGATCTATTTCATTATTTATAAATACTTTATAAATATGTTTTTTTATATAAATAACATGTGCATGAATCTAATTTTAACTTCCATATGTTCCTAATATACAATTTTTTTAATACCATCAGTTATTTTCATTTCTGATCTTAACATAATTATTATTGTAATTAGATATTTTTAATAATGTAATAATATATTATTATGATATAAAATATTATATTGACAATATATTACAACTATATCTTACGAAAATTATCTTTTATTCCCGGTGGTTAAAAATTATTTTTGCATATAATGTAAACGTTTTTTACCCTATAAAAATTTTATACTATCTTGTGCATAGAAATTAAGATCACTGTATTTTTAATTTCAATTTAACAACTTAATATATCTTTATTAATGTATTTTGGGATTCGCTGCCCAATAATATTCAATAGAGTGTTAAACACGGCTTCTTAAATGATGAAATTAATAAACAGCCAAACCGATCATTGTCCTCTTGAAAGCCGAGAGCATGAGAATTATTGTCATTTATCACTCCAATCCGGGGTTGGACGGTGATCTAAGCATATCACTCAAACATGTCACTTTGGGTTCCGTCGTGTTTGGCTCTTGTCTTCCGTAAAAATCTGTTACATAGATTCTCTCTTGTATAATTCTCTCGTTATTTTATTTTCTTTTTCGTCTAATTATGTTTCAGTACTTACCAAATAACTGGATTTTGTTTCTTTTTCCTTTCAAAAAAATTGTGTGGCTTCGATGAAATATTTTTAAATTTGTTTGATTTCTTTGTTATTAGAGTGGTTATATTAAATATTAAGTTAACTAATAAAAAATAAGATCATTCAATCCTATGTGACTGAGAATAATCATATGTAACAAAAATTAAACCTAAACAATTTTATAACTTTTTTTTTTCAATTTAGTTTCCTGGAGGTCACCTCTAAAATTTAGTTTAAGTTACTCAAGTAGCAGCACATTACAATATTGAGTTCTTAATACTGGGATGTAATTAACGTTCTAATTTGATATTTCGCTGAACTGTTTACTTGCAGCATTGTTTGATACATATATCACTGTCACTTAACTTGTTGGTCTCAACAATATTTCATATTTACTACGTATTTCCATATGACCTTTATACCATTCTAAAATGACAACGCCATGTATTTGCATAGTAGATGCCGTGTTCCTCTGCTAATTACTTTATGTAGTTTCTTTCGCTTTTTTTTATCTCAGTGATAATATGGGACCATTTATCTGCCTGCCCAATTCTATATTTCAAGCAGACTTGATGAACTACCCTGCAACTTCAAATAACAAATTAATAGATCATTGACCACAAACTTTAGTCTACTAGGATTAGGATCTTTGCATGCTATCATGTAATGATGTAAAATAGAAAAATACTAGATTTTCTATGGTAAAATTACTAATATTATATTGATATATAAATTCTATATAACCATGAGCTCCAATACAATTGATAGCTAGTTGAATTTCTTAAGCTTCTAGTTAAATATTCAATTTTTGGCAGTATGTATGGAGAAGGTCTCGTGACTAAATGCAAAACACAAGTCTATAAACTCTACAACCCAAGAGAATTAGTCTTTGTTTCCAGTGATAACTATTATTTTGACTATCCAAGTCGGATCCTATAGCTTTTATCTTCTTCTAGTTCCCCATCATTTTGAATAATCGATCCAAGATACTTAAGTTTTCTGACTTGCGATATAGTATTATCTTCAATCATCATTTCTACATTAGAATTTATACATCTTTTGCTAAAGTTGCATCTTATATACTCTTGTCTTACTTATATAAAAACCATAATCTTCCTAAGCTTGTTTCCACAAGTTAGGCTTCTTGCTAGTTCTTCTCTTGAGCCACTTACTAGGAAAATCTTCTGTTACAGCACTTTATGTTCTCATACTAGTTGCGATCTTATCATATATATCTTTAATTGCTTAGATATACGCTATACTCAAGCTTCTTCCTTCTTTAAGACCTTCCATTAAACCTCTCTTGATACTTTATCGTGCGTCTTTTCCAAACCAATAAAGAACATGCATAAGTCTCTTTGATTCCTTCAAATCTCTTTATCAACCTTCATAACAAGTGTATCGCTTCTATGGTATAGACCTCTTAGGCTAAAAGACCAAATAGGTTCTCTAAAAAGTGGGTATCTTGTCTTAGTCTCATCTCGATTACTCTTTCCCATAGCTTCATAGTATAGCTCATGAGCTTTATTTCTTTGTAACTCATATAGTTTTGTATGTCCTCCTTGATTTTATAAATTGATACTAATATACTCTTTCTTTATTCTTCTACCGTCTTCTTTGACCTTAGAATCTTATTAAACACATTTTAATATATTGAAGGCATTACAAACTTCAAAAAAAAATTATTTTTCCATCAAAATTCTTTTATTTTTTACTCTGCAGTCTGTACGTTTAGAGTATTGGTTTCTTGTTATTTTATTTACGCATTATTTAAAAAGAGAAAAAAAAAACTAACGAAAAATTTACTTTAATAACACCAACTTGCTCAATTATTGATAACGGCATCACAATGTTATCTTCACTTGTTAACAGACACGGATTTGTGGTGAAGACATAAAAGTAAGTTTGTGATTAAAAATCCTTGGGGGGTTGGTGGCAGCAGGGTCTGGGATAAAGTTACAGGATAGCTAATAAAATAGTCCAACATCCTAAGCACTATCTTAATTAAATATTGTCTTAGTCCACAGACATCATTACACTTCACTAAAAATTAAATTAATAATATTAAAAACAGTTTAAATGAAGATAAAATAAAACCCTAAATCCTAAACCATAAAATAAAACCGAAAAGAAGGTAAAATAAAATATAATAAAAAAGTAAATTACATTTATTTCAATTAAAATTTGATGAAATTCACTTTAATTCTCTATTTATTTGAATAATACTAACTTCTCATGAATATATTGTTTATTGTATAATAAAGAGAATAAGAGTATAATGATTTTCAAATTTAGGAGAGAGTGATAAAATAGTTTTACAAATTTAGACATATGTCGATTCAATTTTATAAATAGAGAGAAATAGAGATAAATTTTATCACCAAGTCGCTGTAACTTGCTCTAAGAGAAGTCATTTTTGGTTTTCCTCTTTTTCATTAGACCGAATGTGAAATTGCGATACCAGTAATCTAAATTAGTTAAGATTTGCACAATTTAATCAAAAGTATACTTACTAAATCTAAAGAGAAAATGAAAATAATGTCTTAGTTGGAATTCCACTGATTTTTAATGCTTTAGAACAGGACACCATTTGGCTATGCTGGCTGAACTGGAGTTTGAGTTTATCCTACAACTTTATATTAATTTTAAAACATAAATCTGAGGACGGTGGAGACGAAAAGAGGGAAGAAAGTTGAGTGAATAACATAATCAAAGATTAGGCAAATGTTGAATCAAGATGACTCATCTGCATACTTAATAGTAACTTGTATATATTGATAGGGTGGAAAGAGAAAGGAAAAAGAGAAAAGGAGACTATGAATCATAGTAGTATCACTGATGTGATGTTTGGCTATGGGTGGATTGAAAATTATGGGGCTATGAATGTATAAATAATTTTTGGTGCCCACCTGCGAGATAGGTCCTTCCAGTCTTTCTTTATTGCCTATAATAACGACAAGCTACCAAGAAGACATTGACTTGGCTATTATTGATGGTAGCATAGTTGTCCATTTTACAGCATCGTGTACATAACAAACAATAGTTCTTGGAAGTTTATTGAGGTGTGGATCAAAACACATGGCATCTTCAGTGGCTCTTGTCTACATCTACGGTGGTGCCTGAGTAAATTGACTTATAGAGCACCCCGAGTGACTTGTGGCTTGGTTTCTAGCAAAGTGAATTGTACATGTTATGCTTGAGGATATTATGAGTTTCCAAAATGAAATGTGATATGCATATAATATTTTTATATAATATATTTACAAATAGGAAAATAAATAAATAAGATGGTGGATCTATGGAAATAAAAAATTGAAATTAGTTTTTTTTTTTCTATATTTTAAGTATGTTATATAAAAATATTGTATATGTATCATTTTTCTTTCAAAATAGATGATTTGTGGCCTTATTCGCCCCACCCTAACAAACACCCTTCCACTCAGGAAAACACCCTCGTTCCCAAACCCTAACCCCAAAATCTCTCTTCTTCCATCCCCACTTATTTCAACCACACTCAATCCTACCTGCTCCAAGCCCCAAGGTAAGGATTGTTCATGGTTTATGCTAGAGTTGCTCCTTTTTCTTATTATTATTGAGTGTGAGTGTTATATTTTCTCATTGCTATCAAGAAAGGGTGCTCCCAAATGTTGTTAGAGTTGGTTTAAAGTTATTCTAGAGATTTTTTAGAAATTAATCACAGGTTTTATAGTTTTTATGGTAGATATTGGTGCTATCCCGGCTTCGTAGAGTTCCATTAGTGTTGACACCACTCATTCCTTCCCTCCAAGTACCACTCATTCCTTCCCTCTAAGTAAGTGGGTTTAAACTCACTACCTTAGTTTTGTCACTATTAGTATATTTATGCATTATGTTTGTTAAACACAAATTTAGAGAGGAAAATGTGTATAGACACGATTTTACAAGTTATGGTGATGCTAGCAAAAACTATAATTTTTTATTATAGCATGTAAGAAATATGTTTTAGAAAGCCATGTGACCATGATTGCTATATTATATGTTATGAAAATATATTAATTGTTTGAGACAAGATTTATTAAGAAAATATGTATTGTATCAAGTTTGCTATTTAATCAAACACACTTTATGAGTTTATGACATCACTATGTTTTCACAAATTGAGATTTCAAACTATCCTTTTAGAGTATCTGTTAAGATATATTGGTAAAATATTAAACAGATTATGATTTATCTTCAAGAAGTAACAAGTTATTATGGTTTCTAAACTATCAAGATTATGAAAAATATATTAGTCTAAGATATGAATTTAGAACTTCAGCTTTATGGTATTCAAAAGAATGGAATTTATTATGATTCATAGCAACTACCAGATACACATTTTGTAAGCTTAAAATCAAAATGCCTAAAAGTTGGTGATCCCTCGGGTATGATTTTATAGTCACAATTATGATAAAGTCAGATTGTTATAGTTATATGAACCTGAAGCTCTCAAAGTACTAAGAATTTTAAGAGTTTTCATATCTAAATGGTTTTTGTTCAAACTAGTTTAAACAATAGGTATAGAGAAATAATTGTGAGTTAACGATAGTAAATCATTAACGTTGATATACCAAGTTCCCACCAAGGGCAAATTATCCTTAATTAGATCAGTCTACCAGGGATGCAGTTTGCCAAAGACCGTTAAAATCTCAGACAGATGCTCTTATTTGTTAGGGACTAAGTATCACCTTACAGTTGATGGAGAAATTTCAAGACCTTGTAAGGTACCCATATAGAACAGAGAAATTCAAAGGCAGCTATTATTATTATTATTATTATTATTATTATTATTATTATTATTATGTCCATACTTATCATGTTCAACATACTGTTTCTTAAGCCTCTACTGCCCCATCAGTTAAAATGATCACATGATAGATTATGGATTTAATAAATCTTTCGTATGAATTAATGAACTCAGATGTGGTTTCCTATGTAGCCATGTGTGTAAATATCAAAGGAATTATGCTTGTTGCATGTATATTGTATTTATGTATAAGGGACGTCCCATGTGGATTGTGGGTGCGGCTCCACTCATTGAATCCGATGACTCACCCCTCTCCCTTCCTCCTTACAATTGCAGGTCAAATTGTTGCATAGTTATCGATCCAATAGTTGCAGCTGTCTAGTAGTAAGCTTTACTCGTAGTAAGGCTTAGATTAGAATATTGTTAAAGTAGAGTGCTCCAATATATGTGCAAGCAGAATCCGAGCCATGCATTTTGTAATACCCTAGTTTTAAATAAAAATCTTAGAAAATTCTTTTGAATTAGGAAAGGTATCGGTTACCCTTATCTATTATCTCGGGTCCTGAATTTTATTAAGTTTGGATCCAACACGTCTTTGGAGGGCTATACGATAGAACCATATTCTTGAGATAAAAAATCCCAGTAATTATTCCCAAAAGGTAAATAAGTTAAAGAATGATTTTTAATGAATTTTATGAAACATGTAAACATTTTGTTTTTAGCCCATAAGTTTATAAAATCTCAAAAATTCCCGAATTTGAACTAAAATCCAAAATTTGGATTATGATTTGTTAGGATTTTAATTTTTTTTAATATTTTATTTGAATTCAAATGGGGGTATTTCCTTATTTGCATCTATGTTTTAAAGTTAATGGAGAGTAAAATAAATAAGGACATTAACTTATTTACATTTATGTAAATAAGTAAGTATTGAGACAACTCACTCCAATGCATACAAACACCTGAATTGTAGCATGAAAAATTGAGAAAAACCACTCTAGTGAATGCTGCAGTGGTCCTGGAACAGTAAGACAGTGCAAGTCAGAAAAATCATGAGCTCTGGTGTAACGCCCCGGTTTTCTGTTAGAGTGAGAATAACCAAAATGCCCCTGAGGTCATTTTTAGCCCGGAACTCAAGGGAAGCCGGCCCGACAGTCCTCGAGGGGCAAACTTAATGTTTAAAGGGGATTAGTTGACTCATGTACCTTTCCGGGATCAAAAATCTTGTTTTTTGAGTTTTCGGGTCAAAATTACTAAGATACCCCGTGGTGTTTGACCCGATTGCAAGTACCGGATGAACCCAAAATTTCTCCAGATGGTTTTAAAAGGTATTTTTATGTATTCTGTGACCTCAGTTTTAGTCTCGGTGGTCCTGGGCAAAATTTGTGTAAAATTACGATTTTACCCCTAGTTTCGTGTTTTTAAGCTTAATCGTGTGATTAAACAAACCTAAGCAATATTAGGCTCTAATCAAAGATTAATTAATTTTCATAATTAATCTAGAGTCAAAATAATTTATTAAAGTTGATTAGAACCTAAGAATGCTTAATTTAAACTCAAATCTTATGTTAAATTCAAGATTCCTAGTCATGGAATCTTGAATAGTATTTTTTCTTTCCAATTCCTTAAATCATGGAAATTTGTCTACCTTGTTTACTCATAAAATGAATTTTAAACTCTCTAAATGTGTATGAGCACTCCTTAACCTTGTCATAAAATTCCTAAACCTCATTCTTAGTTACCTAAACTTGTGATTAATTATTCCTAACCTTGTACCTAAACTAATACAGACTTAAACATATCATTAACACACAATTACATGGATAATTTTCCTTCCCCCTTGGCTGTTCAGGTCTGGCCGAAACCCATGCCCCCAAATTATCCATCACATGCTCAAATTTTTACACTCCAAAGACCATGCTTTCACCTTACATACACCATACTTTGTCATACTAACACCATGCTTTCATCCATGCTTCATATGACAACTTCTAGAAGACTTTCTCTCTCATTTTTGTGGCTAAAAAATTGCCAGCCCTCCTTGCCTTCTAGAAGAGTTATTTTTTTTCAAATTTGAAGGAAAATCACCTCAAAAACACCATGCTTCAAGCCATACCTTGCACCATGCCTTCCATACTTCAAACCATACTTAAATGACATTGTGTAAGAGATATTTTTCTCACCCCCTTGCTTTGTTTGCTACGACCAGCCTTCCCCCTCCATGAGCTCTCATTTGTTTCATTCTTCTATAAATACCATACTTAGAAGCACTTGGAAACACTTTAGATCACTTGCAAAGTTTTAGTTTTCAAGCTTTCTTGAGTTCTTTTCTTTTCTCTCTAGAGTTCTAAGAGTTCTTCCTTTCCATCTTCATCTTCTTCATCTTCTTCATCCTCTCTTCACATCATCATCTCACAACCTCAATCCACCACACTGTAACCTTAGATCATCATCAAACCTCTTAAACACTTAACCCCAAACACAAGCCTCCTCAAAACACATCTCCTTTCTCTTTTTCTCTTGGTGGCCGAATCATCCTCACCATCCTAGGAGGTGTTACTCATCTCATTTTCATCCTCAAGATCAAGCTTTCCTCTTTATCTCTTGGTAGGAGTTGCTTTCAAACTTTGTTTTTACTCAAAAATGTGTCTTCTCTAGTTCTCTCTTAGTTTCTTTTTGAGCTTTCCTTGGTTTTCCTTCTCTTTTTCATTTCGACCTCTTGGCCTTGTTTATGTGAACATGATATCTTGATGATGAGAGCTCCTAGATGATGACCTTATGTTCATCTCAAAGGAACCTCTAAAGCTTGAGTTTTGTTCTTGATCTAGTAAAGTTTTGGTTTTTTTTTCCTTTTCTTTTCCTTCATAGTTTCGCCCTCCATAGTCTTCACCTCAAAGATTTTGTTTAAGTTTTTAAAGTATCTCTATGTTCACTTTGTGCCAAGAAATAATGTTGTTTTGGTTCTTATTTCCTTGAGATTTTGCTTTCTTTGAGATTGCTTCTTTTTGAGCTTGATGATGATGTTCAAGAACCATGTAGTTCCTTTGAGAACTTGGTTCAAGAACTCTAAAGCTTACTTTGTTGATGAGATAAGTGTTGGGTTGAGATTTTTAGTTCTCTTTAAAAGTCTCATATGAACTCTAAGTTAAGATAAAAGACTTGTATCCATGTTTACTT
Source organism: Dalbergia cultrata (assembly GCA_031216105.1). NCBI lineage: Eukaryota > Viridiplantae > Streptophyta > Magnoliopsida > Fabales > Fabaceae > Dalbergia > Dalbergia cultrata. The sequence goes on along the minus strand of CM062350.1, from coordinate 25,259,671 downwards.
CTATGTCATCACTAAATGCTCAAGATTAAAGAATGAACTTGCATCTTCATATTTATGTTTATGGCCTCACTAAATCTCTAAGATAATAATGAGTTTGCATAGCATATTATTTTATGTTCTCACCTCTAAATAAAGACTAAAATAAAGTGCATTGCATATTTATTTTTGTGTCATAACTTAAGAGATTTAGAGCTCATAGACTTACCCATTATTATCTCAAATAAAGACTTGAAAATATATGCTTCATAGCTTCTTTGATTTCGGCCCTATGAGGTTTGAGTAGTTACAAATAATAAAACTTATGTTCTATAATTTTTCTAAGTTTAGATAAGCTTAAGAGATGTTTTGGTCAAAGTTTTATGATTTTAAATCCTCTTGAGATTTATTTGATATGGCTACTGCCCTCTTTGGTTTTATGATGGTTTTAAAGAAATAAATTGTTTTAAGTGTGTTTTGAAAGTTTTAAAAAGTTTTCAAGAGAAACTAGCAATTTATGTGTCTTGAAAATCAAGTTTTATGCTTTGTTTGATGGAGATAATTTCGGTTCTGCCTTGCTTGCTATGCTCACTATTTTATGCTATTTTGATGATGATAATATGAGTATGTTCATGTATATTTGATGCAAAGATTCATATGTGAAAGATAAGACAAGTTAATAACTAGAAAAGAATTATTTTGAAACTTTTTAGATCCCTTAAAGATATAATTTTCTAGATTCTATCCAGCAAAGTTTAGAATTAGAAATCATGGTGTATAATTAGTTTAAATGTGTAGGAATTACTCATAATTGGTTCAGGACTTCATCTTGATGCCTTAGGAGCAAACCGAACTTAAAAAGGGTCAATGTTGTGACTCCCAGGTACCTGTAAAACATGAATTATAGATTCTACACTCTTGAGGTTTAGAATTGTTTATGATCATAGAATTGAGTGAGGAATACTTAGATATGAGCCTATAGGTACCCGAGAGCTTAAGTTGTGATGATATACAACTTAGATTTCAAGTTAAAGAACTTTAAGGGTCAAAGCATAAAACGTTAAGAGATCTTTTGTGCTATGAGTTGTTTTATGCAAGTATGATGTTTGGATGTATATGCTTGGATGATACATGAGCTATGATGAAATGATTTATTGAGTTATTAAGTTTATCATGAGCATGAAAGTTGAATGAGAAATATGTATGTGATGTAAACTTGTGGCATAAAGTCGGTTTGAAGGAAACTCGGTTTACAACCATTATACAGCTGAATTCCATCAAACCTAAAGGACTTGAGAATGTTTTTGAAGTATGATATGATATTTAAAACCCTGGGTGACACCGGTTCGGCCGAGCACCCCCCAGGAGATTTTTATGTGACAAAGCACTGAGATGCGCTTTCCTGGGTGACACCGGTTTGGCCGAGCACCCCCAAGGGAGACAAATCCGTGAGGGTATGAGTAGATGCAGCCTACTAAAGTGGACAAATTGTTGTGGCTAGATGCCCGCAAAGCATTTCAAAGAGGGTATATCCTAAGAGAAGTGATCCCTAGCCCCCTAACCCATACTCAAGGAGTCGGGATTATTTTTATTATGTTTCGCTTATTCAAATAATAAGCAAGAACTAGTGACGACTAGCTGAGGTATAAGCTCATAGCCTAGATGTTTTTAGGGTGGCCTTATTATGTTAAAAGTACCATGATTGATGTCACAAAATTAAGGAGAGATCCACTTGAAAGATTTATGCCCTTTATGCCACTTGTATGTTTCTTGATGTTGAGATTTGTTGAGTTATTTGCTTGAAGCATTGCCATGCATTCATGTTCTGATATGTTGCATTCATGACATTAAGAGGCATACTAAAAGGAATGAACCTTGGGTAACCTAGTTTCATAAACCCTAATAATGAATCTTATATGCATGCACACCTTTTATAAAGAAACCCAAGGTTCCTGAGGATGTGAACGATGTAACCCTAGATAGGAGGTCCCTACTGAGATTCTTTAGTAAGATTCTCACTCCTTTATCTTCTTTCTCTTTCTTCCGTAACATCTTCAGAGCTCGATGGCGACATTCATGGTCTTTATCAACACTCCGACGTGGGAGGTGCATTTTGATCCGGACCACGGATCTTATCATTTTGAGGGATAGTGCACGATTCGGGTTTTCATTTTTGTTGAACGTCCATTCGCTCACCCTGTACAGAGTTATCGATTCTCTGCGATGTCCCCCTATGACAACGCGATGGTTTTTGAGTGTGCCCGGACGCATGATAAGAGGATTCTTTAAACCTATACCGGAGGATCAATGCCCCGTGACTTCCAGGACTACGTGCCTCGGTCTCCCGGTTCGGAGAACAACCCTTCGGAGGATCCACCGACGCACATGTATAGCGAGAGCTCTGCCCCCACTCCTCAGTTCATGAGATGAGGGAGCGAGGAGATGGTTATGCAGCCGAGGTTGGCTAGGCGAGCTGAGATGCGCCCTTGCCGAGAAGCATACGTTCAGCCACTGCGCGTACCTACTCCTGCCGCCTTATGTTCGTGGATCGGCTATACTCCACCATACCCCGGGTTCCAGTAGTAGACATCTTAGGGGAGGTCTAGTGCACACACTCACTCATAGTTAGGATAAACCTTCTTTTGTCTTGAGGTTATTCACCTTAGGTGCACTCAGGTAGTTGTGGTTTATTTCTATTTTCCTTGCATTTATATTTCTGTTGTATTTCCTTTCCTTGTATTGCAAGCTCAGCCCGATTCTATAAGGGCGTGCTATATATGTATCCTAAACATGATATTAATGAAGTGTACCCTTTGTTGTGTTAATCATTGTTCCATTGTTACATGCTTTATTTACTGTGTTCTTTATGCCTTGTTATGTGTGCCTTATATTTCTGCTTTACGATGAACGCAGCTCTCACTTTGGTTTTATGTTTTAAAAAAACAAATTTTACCCGTAATTTGCACTAAGTATTTTGTTAAAACAATGAGACTAAGATGTAATAACCTAATGATTAACCTAATGTGTTTTAGAGTATTGGCTTAAAAATTAGGGTGTTACATCTGGTGAGTGCTGCAGTGTTCAAAATTTCAATAAAAACCCCCCATTTCGGGGTCCAAACCATCAAAACACAACCCTTCACCCCAAAAACTCAAGAACCTCTGCCTGCTAACCTATTTTCACCTCGAAATCTCCATTTTCCTCCATTTCTTTCAATTTTAACTTCAATCCTTTATTCCTAAGGCTCTAAGGTATGTTGTTCTTTTGGTTTAGCTTTTTTTTTCTTTCAGTTTCTTCTTGTTTTTTGCGGTTTCCATGCTTATAAAGGTAGAGAGTTCTTCCTCCATGTTAGAGATAAAGTTGAGTCATTTAGAGATTCTAGAAGCTAATCTAAGGTTCTATTACTTCCATGGTAGAAACTAGTGCCATTTCTGCTCTAAGAAACCCTGTCAGCATTGAACCTTCAACTTCTGCCACTCTAGGTGAGTAAGTTGGCACCTATAACTTCTATGTTAATTATTATATCTATGTTCACCTAAAACATGAGATTATATATAATTTTAGAGTTTATTTTGTGAACTATTGAGATTTCTGTGAAATACTATGTTATGAATTATTGTTTTAATAAGAAAATATATTTTCTTGGAAACCACAAGACATCCATTATTAAAGCTGAGTTTTGTACAATTGCACTTTGAATTTAATTGTTTAGAGCTGATTTTATTATCATATAATTCTGGTACTGCATATTGTTATATAAAGAGTGATTTGGAACCCTGGGGTAGACGACTTTATGAATAATAGAGAAAAGAGTAAGATTTCAAGTTACGCTACCAGTAACTATAAAGAAACATGCTGTATGTTAGCGAAAGTTAATCTGTTAACCTTCATACCAAGTAGCCTAAGGCCAAAGGTAATACAGAATTTATTATCATACTAGGGATAACGATATGTAACACCCAGATGTGACTACAAATTTATATTCAGAGTTTTGTTATGTCACAATATTATGCATAACTAAGGCAGAGATTACTATTTCTCTATTAGAGTATGTTAGGCCGACTTATAGAAAGCTAAGCTTTGATAACTTGATTTTAATCATGAGATGCTTTGGTATTTTATTATTAGCACTATTATTTTGGTGTTCTGTATCTTCTCTTAGTGTACCATGAAAGGGGTTCCAATTGAGGACTCATTTACTAAGTTTTGGTAATAAAACTCACCCCTCTTTTCCTTTTCCTTATTTACAAATATAGAAGTTGTTGCGAATACTTCCACACCATCTTCCTCCCAGCAACGTTAGATTTCAATTGCCAAGCTTATTAGGTGAGGTGTCTAGTATTTTGCTCTAGACGTGCTCCAGTATAATGTAGGCAGAATTCTAGACTAAAGAGCATAGTTACATTTTGCATAGTCTTGTATGTTAGAATGTTATTTTGTACTGTATAATTTTTACTTTTCATAGACACTTTGTATAAAAGGACTTCATGCATATTTAGTGATGATATAGTGTTAGACTTTGAAACAGACTACGAGATTTCAGTTTTATGATTATGATATCAAGAGCAGGTGATTTCTATGTAGAAAAAGAACTATTTTGTGGCTTTTTCATAATTCAAATGTGCATATAGAGATGATATAAGTCACAAGGCTTACGTGAGAATGAGATTTCTCATGTGTCGGTCACGTGCCCAAATTGGGTCGTGACATTTATTTTGAGATTATATATTAAATTTCAAAATTATGAACATCTATATATGTATATAGACTTCAAGCATGAATTTGAAATTGGAGACGGTGATTAGAGTATATGTAACAAGCCAAACATGAAATTATGATTCAATTTCAAGTGATAGGCTGATTTTTAGAGTATGAGTAAGATGTTTTTAGAGTTTTGTATATTAAAGTATTTCAGTTTTATAATTTTATATATAAGATTTTGAATAAATATTTACATGAAATTATGTTTTTAGAATGATTATCTCAGTAATTTATGCATTTAGTGAGACACGTTACCTGGAAGGCTTATGTGGGAATAAGATTCCTCATGTGTTAGTCACGTTTCCAAATCGGATCATGACACAGCCAAACCAAAATAAAGTTTTTGTGTGATCTTCTTCATGCTCAATCTCTCTATATCTGTCTTGTGTGTCTTTTTATATTTTGTGTGTGATATTATAATTGTGTTTATCACTTTATAAACCTCTTTGTCTCATTGGACACTTCAGAAAGTTACTTTCTAAAGCTAACTAATTATTTTTCTGCTACCTTCGAGTCTTGCACTTGACAGAATCTTTTTAAAAGTTTCAGAAAACAAAAATATTTTTCTAGTAGCATGATTCAACCCCCCTTCACATGCGCTTTACACCTCATCTACATCGTCAAAGGTTAGGCCCCTAAGGGTCTAAGCTTTTTAACAATTGCTAAGGAAAAGGTTCTTGGACATCATGGCCTATAATGCTATGCACATTGCAAAAGGACACTCCATGTTACTTGATGGTGGAGATTATGCATATTGGAGAGATAGGATGAAGCTCTGCATTAAGTACACAAGTCTTGACTTGTGGGATATTATTCAAAATGCAGACTATGTCCTTACTAAAGAGCCTCCAGAAAATATACTTGCTGAAGATGAAGAAGTGGACCTTCAACAGTAAGACAAATACCTATGAATAGATGGACAAATTAGCAAAAGGCTAAACTTCAAATGAACTCTAAAGCTAAGTATCTTCTTACTTGTGCTTTGAGTAAAGATAAGCATGATAAGATTATAGCTTGTGACACTGTAAAGGAAATTTGGGACATATTGAAAATGTTTCATGAAGAATAGGCCAAATTAAAGAAACTAAGTAGTTGGTTCATTAATATGAAATGTTCAAAATGACAAAACATGAAAATATTGATGAAATTAAATGACCACATGGTTCATGCACATCATCAATCAACTGAAGGGTTTAGGCAAGAAATATATGCTGAGATGGTTAGAGAGATCCTCAGAAGTCTTTCCTCAAAATGGATCCCCAAAGTAATGGGCATCATAGAAGCTATGAACTTCAAAACTCTTAGCTTAGATGCCCTCATAGGTTCATTAAAAACTCATAAGGTGGTCTTGCTTGAAGTTCATGCTAAAACCATCAAGGAAAACAAGTTTTTGAAAGCAAAATCCTCAAAAGTTCTCACAAAAAGCAAAATCCTAGCAAAGCCATGAAAACCATGGAAGTTTTTGAAGAAAAAGAAGAATCTTATGAAAATTCTGAAGAAGAAGGAGATGGGATCTCCATGTTAGTAAAAAAGATTCAAGAGTTTTGAAAAACAGACTCAAGAAGAAGAAGCAATCAACTTTCATAAAGGAGAAAGGAAAACGAAAGCTTGAGAAAGTCAACTACTACCATTGTGGTGAGAAAGGACATTTCAAGACTTATTGTCCAAAGCTCAACGGCTCTCAAAAGAAGTTCACATCCAAGATTAATAGCATGGTTGCAACTTGGAGTGATTCTGATGATAAGGAAAAAGGTTCTAAATCTAAAAATGATTTGGAAGATGTTGCAAACCTATACTTCATGGCAGATTATGTCTCTGAAGAAGAGATTAAGGTAAAAAAAAAAAATTCTAAACCTCAAATCTCTTATGAGGATATGTTAAAGTTATACATTGAATTGCTGAAAAATTCTCAATTCGAACTTTTGTTATCTTTCTTTTAAGAAAAACCATCAGAAAGTAACTTCAGAACTTGAAAAATGTCAAAACAGATTGTGAGAATTTGAGGTTTCAGAAAGAATATTTGAAAGGAGAAATCATGGTTTTAAATATTAAAGTAAAAGCCTAAGAAAGTAAAGTTTCTAAAAAGGATCAGAAAGCCCAAAAGGAATTTTCTAAACTTGAATGAACTTCAAAACTTCTCAAATCTGATCTTAAGAAAATGATAAATGGTTCCAAGTTTCTAGTCATTATGGTTGGTGCTTAGAGACCATATTTTCAAATAACTGGCATCTGATATGAGAAAATGATGGATGAGAAAGTTGCTACAAGCACATCATAGAAAGTTAAAATTAACTCTATTTATGTTTTTTGTTATAAAAAGGGTCATCTGTAAGTATAAAAGCACACAAGAAGGGGGTTAAATCGTGCTTCATTTTTCCTTTCTTCTTTTGGTTTCTGAAAAGTCTAAACAAAAATTATTAGGTGTTTAACTTGTAGTGCAATGAAAATAGTGGTAGTCACTTCAGAAACCTACTTTCTGAACTACAACTGATAAGATAAATGCGTGTATAAGTTGGTTATTTAGAAAACACAATAGGATAGGCACAAAGTAGAGAATATAAAGAAGTTAAGGTAGAAGAAGATACTTCACAGATGTTTGTATAATGGTTTGGCCAACCTATCTATAACTAGTTTTCAATAACTATTGAGTTCCACTATAAACCTTTCTCAACCCAAGAAAGTTAGATAGTCTTTACAATAACTTTTCCAAGCTCTTACCTGTGATCAGTAGCTAACTCTACTATCACAATTGAGTAGTCTTTAACTAGCCTCTCTAAGCTAACATAGTGACCAGCAAGTACACTCTGTTATCACAACCTGAGTAGTCTTTAACCAGCCCCTCCAAGATAACCCTATGACCAATTGTTCACTCTAAATGTCACGTTACAAGTAGTATTTGCTTAGCCTTTCCAAGATAACTCACATTGATCACTACTGGATGAAGGTTATAAAAGTTTGTGTTTGGGTTTATTACTCAAACTAATCAACACTCAAGTTTTCGTAAGATATACATCAGCAGACCTGAAAAACTTGAATGACTTCTTTTTATGATTCTTCCTAGGAAGAACATATGATCTACTAAGAATGTAGAAAGAAGATTTTTACAGATAAGAAACTAATTACAAGATGTAATGAAACTTTACAATACAGATGAGGAGGAAAACTTTCAGTGCTTCATCACTTCTTCAGCAAAAGTCTCTTTGATTGTAAGCACAACATCTCAATTTATATATGGTCTGCATTTATGACTGTTGTCCTTGGTCTTTTGTCAAAGCGACATATGTTGATCATCTATTTATGTCTTGGAAATATAGTCTAGAGAAGTAGCTCATTGTCTATCAGAGCTGTTGTAAAAGCTGTTGTGAGATAGAGGTTTCTAAAGTCACCTTTAGAAATCACTTTTTACTTTTTGAACAAAATTTCTAAACTTTTCCTTCTAGAAGCCGAAGTGGTTGACCAAGTTGGCAGAAGAGATTTCCCGTCACTCTGTAATTGGTTTGACTTTAAATTTGAATTTCAAATTTCCTTCATTTTCTTGCAAAGTGCAGCATTTCATCGTGAAGTGAACTTTCTAAAGTACGGCATCAAATTTTTTATATGTCTTCAATTTTCCAAACTTTAGTCAAAGCTTGTAGATGATGAAACGATTGAGATTATGATGACTGAAGGTTGTAGAACACATATGCTTCAAAGATGGATTGATATCTTCACTTGAAATGTATTTTCTGAAGCCATGTGCTACTTTCTGAAGATCTGAGTCTTAGTTTCTTGTACACGATGATTTTCATTAATCTATTGAGCATGTACACGTTTATTTCACAATATATTTTTCACTTCCATTAAATGTCAATCTTTTAAATGAGATAAAACATTTTTTCACATGTCATTTGAAAATATTTTCATTTTAAGAGCCGTCTTATGCTAATGTAAGAACTTGTATAATACTTCACGAAACTCAAGGGAAACATTAGTCATTCTTCAAAATATTTTCCCTAAATTGGTTATGTTATCACTTAAAACGTTTTGCATTTGTAATACCCAGTGTACACATGTCAGTAGACGAGTTCCGTATGACCTCAAGGTCCCTCGAGACCCATTGCTGTTGCTGGGTCTGGGTTTTCGCTAAATCTGGAGCCCTGCACCTCCTTAGAGGGCTATATATTAGAGCCATAATCTTGGGATCAAAAGTCCCGGTAATTGTTTCCTAGAGAAAAACAAGTTGAAGAGTGATTTTTAATGAGTTTTTGGAACCCTCTGAATATTTCATTTTTAGCCCTCAAGTTTAGAAAATCGCCGGAATTCCAAAATTTGAACTAGAACTCAAAAATGAGATCTTGATTGGTTGGAGTTTTGATATTTTATTTGAATCCAAATAGAGGAGGGGTATTTCCTTATTTACATTTATGTTTTAAAGTTAATAGGAAGTAAAAATAAATAAATAAACTTGATATGTGAGTATAGGGGTGAGCTATTGTCAAGACAGCACAAATTATTCAGATTGGTGTTTATTATCACCGCTATAGCGGTCCCAATGGCTGCAGCATATTTTTGGCTTCTGGAAACTGCTATAGCGGTCATAAGTACACAGTGACGGGGCGGAGAATGGCATAGATCGCTATAGCGGTGTCAGTTTTCCAGAAATAGTGAGAAACGTCACAGTTTCATCAAATGAACCCCTCCACCCCAATATATACCCCCAAACTCAGGATTTCTCCCCCATTTCTGAACCCTACCCCAAAATTTCATCTCCTCTTTTCCTTCCTCCCCTCCACTCTCATCCTCCATTAAATCTTCTTCCTCCAAGCTTCAAGGTGAGTTTTGTTATTGTTTATGTTTCCTTTCTCTCATTCCTTTTATATTCCATGGTTTGAGTTGTGTTTTTCCTTACTGTTGTCAAAGGGGGGTGCTCCCCCAATGTTGTTAGAGTTAGTTTATGGTAATCTCGAGCTACCCATAGATCGTTAATGAGTTTTATGGTTATAATAGTTGACGTTGGTGTCCTCCCGGCTCCCCGGAGCTCAGTTGGTGTTGACGCCGCCTCTTCCTCCCCCTCCGGGTGAGTAGGTTCAAACTCATAGCCTTATCTTTAGTCATTATGATTACGTCTGACGCATGACGATTGTTAAATATGGTATTAGAGATGAAATATGAATATATAATTTTGCAAAGCCATGATTTTGAATATATAGCATGAAAATGAAATTTAGAAAACCATGGGACCATGATTGATATGTTGTGTGTTATGAAAATGTTTTATTTGCCAATGAAATGATTTTTGGAATAATTCATGATTTAGAAAGTTGCAAATTATGCAAGAGTATATGATTGAATAGTTCTTATTTTATTAGACATGTTTTAAGAGTTTATAATATGCTATTGATTCAAGCTTTGAGATTTATATATATGATTTTAGAGTATTCAGTTGACGTATGTATATATATTGGAAGAATGTTTGATAGAGTATAATTTAATTTGATGAATAGAAATGTATATTTTGGTTTTAGAGGTTTTGTGATTATGAACTCTTTTATTTTGAAGTATAATAACAAAGTTATTAAGTTATGAAAATATGTTAGTTAAGAAATGGATCTAAAACTTTAGTTTCATGGTACCAAGAGGTATAGAATTCAGTATGATTCTTAGCAACTGTCAGATACATATTCTGTGGGCTCGAAATCGAAATGCCTACAAGTGGTGAACTCTTGGGCTCGATTTCCACAGCCACAGTCATGCTAAAATCATATTGTTAGAGTTGTTTGAATCCAGAACTCCCAGTGTACTAAGAATTTAGGGGCTCTACTTCGCCAGGGACAGAGTACCCACTTTTAAGCTATAGTTTTCTTTTTGTCAAACTAGTTTAGCCAGTAGAGATAAGGAAACAGACAGTTAGTTAACGACTGTGAAGAGATCATTAACCTTAGTACCAAGTTGTCAATTAGAGGATAGTTTTGCCCCTAACAGTTATAGAAAACGGGACCTAATTAGGTGCCCACAGCTTGTCCAAGAGGGACTATTACAGATTCAGCAGGAGCTCTAATTCGCTAGGAATAGAGTCTCACTTGGCAGTTTAAAATTTTATAGCTTTTATTATTATGATATAATTATTGTATTCAGCATACTATTTCCCGACACTCTGCCGCACCCCCAGTTAAATTGATTTCATGCTTGATTTTGAGTTAGAAATGTTTGTTTATAAATACATGGAATGAAAAGTGTTTCCTAGAGCTAGCTATGTATTTAAATATGAAATGATTTATGATTGCTGTATGTATATTATATTGTGTATATTCTTGGTTGTCCTATGTGGGTGATGGGTAAGAACTCACTCATTGAGTCCGTTGACTCACCCCTCTCCCTTCTTCTCATAGTTGTAGGTACAGGCGTCCTTCCTCCTCCAACCCTATAGATGCAGTTGCTCCCAGTGGTGAGCCTTATTTGATATAAGGCTTAGACTAGGTTTTTGTTAGTTTAGAGGGCTCCACTAGTTTTGCAGGCAGGATCCGAGCCACGCATGTATTTTGAAATACTGTAGTTATTTTTAGAATTTATGTATTTCACCATATATGTTTCCAGAGCTTAAGTTTGGATTTCATCTACTTATTTTGGTTAGATTATGATTTCATCAGCTATGAAGTTATGATTTAGTTTTCGAGGGTTAAACAGGCTTTTAGATATAAGGTTAATATTAGTTGATGAACTAGTTCATGATTTCAGATTAGTGGTATTGATTTAAAAGGGTTTTGAGAGCTTGAATATTAAAAATGTTTTCAGTTTTATTATATTATATGTATCCAGAGAGCCACGTCACTCAGTAGGCTTACGTGGGAATGGGATTCCTCACGTGTCGGTCACGTTCCCAAATCGGGTCGTGACAGTATTAATGCTTATTGAAAGGTTTTAGAGCTAACATCATCTATCTAATAAATTCCCTATGCTAAATAAGGCAAATAAGCAATTCATAAACAACCCTATTAGAGTTACTAACACAAAAGAACTAAAAAAGATATGGGTACCTAAAGTAAAAACAACTCATGGTGCAGGTGTGTCTTAGGACATGTGTTAAGAAAGATGATAAGTGGTATATGGATAGTGGCTATTCAAGACACATGTCTGGGAAAAGAAAAGCGGTTCAGAAAACTAAAACCAAAGAACTCTGGCTCAATAAAATTTGATGATGGTGATAGAGCGAAAGTTACTAGAATTGGTAAAGTTTCAACAATGATTCTCATCAAATTATTTATGTATTTTTAGTTGAAAGTTTGACTCATAATCTTCTAAGCATTAGTCAGTTTTGTGACCAAGGTTTTAATGTTTAGTTTGAAGCCAAAGACTTTCATATATTAAATCTAGTTTCTAGTCAAGTCATTCTTTCTGGTAAAAGGCATGGTAATACCTATATGTTATACTCAGATGATCTCTTAGATTAAGATGTAAAATGCTTAGCATCCTTTATGGATGATAAGTGGCTAGGCAGAAGAGAAAGTGGATATAGAAGCCATGGATAGAAGAATAAAGTGGATAAAGAAACTACTTAGAAGCCATCAAATAGCCATGTCGTGAATGGAGGAAGAATAGGAGAGGGCAGAACACAATGACTCGATAAAGGAGAGGGGAGAACAAAACCTATCAAGGAGAGGCAAAGTAAACCTTTCTTCCAATTTTTTGTTTTGTGTTTGTTTTCTAAAAAAAATGGCATGGGTTAAACGAAAGGAAAAGAGTATTTTACTATGTAGTTTTGGTCTTGTCCTCATGTATCCAAACAGGATACAGAGATGGTCTTTTTTATGTCTCCATCTCTACTGTATCTATGTCTTTGTCTTTACTATTCCGAGATAGGAACCAAACACTACCTAGAAGACTAATCCTAGGCATACACCAAATGATCAACATGCGTATGATAGGGATTAAATCAAGAACCAATGGTCTCATTCAAAATTTCAAGTATAAAAGCAACATCCGTTCAAGCTGGAAGGAACTTTGTGCTCAAGATATTCAAATATGCTTTCCACCTCTTGAAGCCTGTACCTTTTTGAAATCCAGTTTCTGATGATAAAAATATTTTTTCTACGATTTATTAGCTAATATACTCTTGTGAGAAATTAGAAAGAAAACTCTTAAGTCTTTTCGTTGCTTCATATACACATCTTAGAAAAGTTGAGTGAAAATTTGAGTGAAACACCAAAACCTTCATATCTTTTATACCTTGATCCAGTAGTGATAATTTGAGATAGCTTAGAGAGACTAAAGGACTGACTACTTGTGAGTGAAGGTCAATTGTACTGACTACTCACTGTGTTTAGGTTGAGAAGAACAGAGAAAGACTATCTTGGTGTTTTTTGTACAAGAAAGAAGTTATAGTGGAACTCTCAATAAATTTTGTTGCAAACTAGATTTAGGCAAAGCTCAGCTGAACTAGTATAAACTTCTTGTGTGCTCTTCTTGATATTTAATCACTCTATAACTGTTTTGTATGTCTTTATCTATTTTTGTGTGTGATATATAATTGTGTTTATCATTTTCTGAACTTATTTGTTTTACTGAACACTTCAAAAAGTTATTTTCTTAAGCTAACTTGATATAATCTTTTTAAAAGTTTCAAAAAACAAAATTCCTTTTTTTTGTGTAGCACGATGCAGCCTCTCTTCTCTTGCACCCTATACCTCACTTATAAGAATGGCTCAAGTGAGATAGATGGTTTACTAAGAGAATAAGATGAGCAAATTTTAAAAGTTAGATTTTACATGAATCGTGAAAATTAAAATATAAAGTCTTATGACTTCTAAAATTATCATGTAATCATTAGTTATTATTAATCGTCCAGATTTGCTCTACTCACTCTCATGGTAAATTACTCATCTTAGTTGAATCATCCCCTATATGCATATGAGGCATTATTCAATAACACCATTTGTAAGAGCTTTAATCTTACACCAATATCTGACCATTTATTTTATGCTAGTATAATGGTGTAAAATTATATAATTTTTTGGTAAGGAAATCATATGATTTAGGGTGCGTTTGTTTGTGACTATTTTGGACTATTTTGGCAAATAATCACTTTTTTACCCAAAAAAATTATTTTTCATATATTTGGACAATTTTTAAAAAATAATTGAAATTTCAAAAAAATCAGTTTTTAACTTTTTTAGTTATATATAAAATTTAGCTTTCACAATTTTCTTTTTTCAAAATCTAAAACAAACACACCCTTAATAAAGAAAGAAAATAACAGATTTATTTCGATTATAATTTCAATGAAGAGAATCAACAATGAATCTAATAAGAGAGAGACAATTTGATTATTTAAGCTATAAATTATAAAATAAAAAATAGAGCATTGATGCAATAAAAGATATTAATAAAATTTTGTAAAAATCAAATAAATAAAAATATTGATAAAAACAATAGATTTTTTGATAAAATAAAAAATTCATCAAATATATTTAATATTTTTAATAGATAATTTAAAAAGGAAAACATTTTTCTTGAATTTTTTTCACTAATTATAGAACAAGCTGCTTTGAATTTTTTATTTAAAAAAATTTATGTCATTTATATTTTCAATAATTATTCATTAAAAATTTTGAATTAAATATTTTTTTATAATTTCTATTGAAAACATAAATTCTTATTTCTTTAGAAAATTCTTTCATTTTATATATTTTAATTTATTTCATTTATAATTTTAAAAATTATTTTTTAAAAAATTTAAGGTAAAAATGTTTAAATTTCCAGAAAATATCTATCTGAAAATAATTCATATTAAAACATAAAATCATAAATAAAATGAAATTTTCAAATATCACTAAAAAATATAGAACTTTTCACTATTTGAAAAAAAGGTCTACTGTTCTTTATCATTATTTTAAATTTTATATCATTTATTTTTAATAAATTTGTTTAAAGAAATTGACTCTAAAAAGGTATATGTGTTTAGGAATATTTAGTAAAATGTAACGCATTTATTTAAGCATTTTCGTTTTATTTGACTAACTAGATAAATTCTCATTTGCACGAATAATATAAATTATATATTTTTAATTTTAATTTTTTTAATAATAAATTTTTCATATGTTAAAATTTGATCATTTAAATTTAAATTTATCATTAGTGTATATTGTTATTCAATCAAATCCTCTTATATATATATATTTAAAATAGTTGAATGAAAGTCAAATTTCTTATGCTAATATAACAATATATAATTCAATGACTATATAAAAAAATGTTTGATTTTGGTACATCGATTTTGTAAAATATTTTTGAAAAAAGATATATGAACAACATCCTTGTACCATATACTTACAACATAAGCAAAAAAACATAGGCAAAGATGTTGTACACAGAGCATTTCTTAATGTTTTTATATAGTCATTCAATCATATATTACCACATAAGCAAAATATGTTTGATTCTTGCATGTCTAAATGAGCTATGAAAGATTGTGAGTTCAATTTTCATCCTTACTTTTTATCCACCAATATCTTAGTTAAAAAAATATGTTTGACTCTTATGTCACTACTTCAAAAGTTATCTATATGGTAGGATTTGATTGAATGATAGTGTAAAAAAAATTTATTCTACAAGTGCAATCAAATTACACTATTAGAAAAATGTTTGTTACTGGTAGATTTTTCTTGTTTCCACCAGAAAAATTTGTTATCAGTGCATTTTGACGTATACTGATAACATTGTTAGAAACTATTACCAATAGAAAAATCTACCGGTAACTATTTTCGAGTGAATTACCAGCAAATTTTACAATAAAAATTTGTCAATAGCTGGCTGGAAAACTTCGTCAAAAATTCATCACTGGAGGAACATTATTGGCAGATTTTTTGGGTGTTATCAACAGATTTTTTCCTCTATATTGCATTTTATTTTGAAAAAAATTAGACTTACTAGTAGATTTTTCTGGTGGTAATATTAATTTAGAATTTTTAATTATATATTACTAACAAAAAAATTTGTCTATAACACTTTTTGTTTTAAAAGAATTAAAATTTTGTATGCAATTTTGATGACAGCAGCAACTGCAATGGCAACTTCGGCAAGTGGTAGAGATAAATAGGAAAAATAAAGCTACAAAAATTATTAAAACAAAAATGCAACAAATCAATAGCTTTTTAGATATCTAAAAACATAATTAGTACTTTGAAATAAAAAACTCACTCATAGCAGCATCTCCGACATGGTGATGACGGCGGCGAGCACTATTGGCGACAAGTAGCGGCAGTGACGATAGTTAAAGATTTGAACAAAAAAAAAAACAAATGGTAAGAAGAAAAAGGTAATAAAAACAAAACCAAATCCAAAAACAAAATCAATTAAAATGTAGAGGACTTTAAGATAAAGACAACAGTAGTCTCATCACCAAAGACAACGGCACGATGGAGGAGTAATGGTTTAAAAACCGCAACTAGAGAGAGATTGAGAGGAGAAAGGGAGAGCAATGATAGAAATGAGGGAAGAGGATGATTGATAGGATATTTAAATCACTTACAGTCAAATTTTTAACTATTACTAATCGATTTTCTGACAGTAACTTAAGACAAAACACAGCATTTCACTTATACTATTATTGATGGAAAAATTCACCGATAATATTACAATTTTTATTAAAAAGAATTTAACAATTACTGACAGATTTTTCTACTAATAATGTTAAATTTAAACAAATATCTTGTTACCAGGGATTTTTCTGTTGATAACTTCAACAATAGGGGTAATTTTTTAAAATTGAATATCGATACAAAAATCTGTCGATAATGGGTTTTTTTTTGGAAAAAATTGTTCATAAACTACTGATGGAAAACTCTACCCGTAATGGGCGCGTTAAATTTGGCGCTAGATAGCGCAATTGTTACTGACGGAAAAATCTGTTGATAATCATTTTCCAAAAAACATTATTTTTGCTATTTCTTTCTTTTTTGTCAGTAAATCTACAGGTAATATTGGTGAAAAATCCGTAAAATTTGCTGGTAACTCTCATTTTCTAGTAGTGTTAAATTTAAAAAATTTTACTCTGTCAATAAATTAAAATTAAACTCCAAATTTATTTACTATTAGAAAGAATTATAGTTGAATTATTTTTATAAAAGTGTTTGATTAAATTTTTTTCATCAAAAATATAATTTTCATAAAAATATTTATAATATTTTAGTGGAATGAAAAAACTTGTATCGTAAATTTAAAAAATTATTTAGTTGAATTCTAAAATTTTCATTAACCTTACATAGATAAATTTACAAAAAATAATTGGTCTTTATTTTAATATCTTTTAAAGAATTATTTCTTAGATATATAAAATTTTTATAATTGTTACTTTTATTTTTATAAATAATATTTAACTTCACATTAGTGGTGTTTAGATGAATTTTCCTTAAAATTATGGATTTTATTTTAATAGAGTGACAATATAAAACTTTTTTATATTATTATTCAATAATATATTATCATATCAGTTATAATGGTTCACACCCATTAGTCAAAAGGTTATTCAAATAAAATAATTTAATTTGATAATAATATAAAACAATTTTACACTGTCAATGCTTCAAAATCAAACTTTAAATTAATTGAGTATAAAATTTTGGTTAATTTTATCTTCTTATTATAACTTCAAAATCTATACTATATATAAAGAGAATAATCCCTTTTAACTATCTTGGTATCCTAATTTCCTTTTTCCTAAAATACCCTTGATTGGGGGAATTTACGATAGAATCACTTTTAGAGGAACTACCAAACATAGATTACTTTACTTTAAAATTAATTCTAACTAAATCAATTTTGACAGAATCAATTCTACCTCAAATTAATTTTACAAATATAGAACCAAACACGTTATCACTAGTTATAAAAAAGTACGAAAGATATAAAACTAGTGATGGATAATAAGGAAAAAATAGTTTAAAATTTAGTACATAACAAATTATTTGATAGCAGCTTTTGTAAATTAGCAGACAATAGTAGATAATTAAAAATAATTTTATGACCAAAAATAAATACTCCATATGATCATTGTAGGGAAAAAACACTACAAAGAATTAATTGCATAGGAACTTTGTTTCACGTTTTGATCTTCATATGCCACCCTGTATTATATAATAAAAATATATATCATTACAAAAATAAGTAAAGACTTGATAACAAATGCAATAAATTTTTTATTTGATAAAAAAAATGAAACACAAATCCAAACTTGAAATTTAAATTTTTTGAAACACATCTGGATAAACAACATTTTTGGTTATGTTGCAAGGTTACCCATTATTATTCAATATCAATATTTTCAAACCACACCTCGATTTTACCTAGAGATAGCTACACAAAGTTGCCCGTGAGTGAATATAGGTTTAGGTAAAAACAATCCAACAAATGATAAAGATTGACCTTGACTTTTATTAATGCTCATAGCAAAGCAAAGAGAAATCAGGAATTGTCTTCTTTGAAACTCATGAAGCATTCCCATATTAGAAAGCGTTAGATTCATTCGAGGTATGTGAACATTTTCTCCAATTTTATTGCCAATCGCAACAATTGCTCGAATGACGTTGTTTCTCAATTCTTCAACAATCAACCTTATTCCATTACATCATCTAGAAGATTGATCAATGTTCCTAAGCAACATAATTTGGACTCCCTTTTTAAAAACTTATTTATGATTTGGAGTACTAGAACATTTTATTTTATTTAAAAGCTCAGCAGTTATTCAATTGGCATCAATGCCAACATTTTCGTCAACTATGCAATATGAATCAAAGCTTAGATACTCCTTTTCTTCCCCAGGAAATTAAGAAAGAACAAAGTCATTATCCATTTCAACTACTTTAAGAGTAGGAGTTA
The DNA here is from genome assembly GCA_031216105.1 of Dalbergia cultrata. Lineage (NCBI taxonomy): Eukaryota > Viridiplantae > Streptophyta > Magnoliopsida > Fabales > Fabaceae > Dalbergia > Dalbergia cultrata. The sequence continues at coordinate 25,241,086 of CM062350.1, read as the reverse complement.
GTAATGCTCTATCCTAAAAAATGGCATAGTTTTTTAAATTATCCAATAAATTTGGATAAGTGAAATCTACAATACTCCTTAGAAGGGAAGGTGACTCTAAAATTAAAAATTCTATTGGAATTTCAAATTTTGCAATTTCATCATTGTCCATTCCTAGCTTTACATATCCAATTTGAACTATCCACTTAGCAAACAATCTGAATTTTGGATCTACAGAGGAGGAACTTGTTGATTGTAACCTCATATGTTTTGTTAGTGTAAGAACCTTGCAATGTGTCCACAAATTTGATGAGTTTATGGTGGCATTTACAATTTCCTCTCTTGAAGCCCTTAAAACAAAGGGAAGTATCTGACATAAGTCTCCTCCAAGGACAACATTTTTTCCACCAAATGGTTCATGTCTAGACTTATTGTTTGTGAACCTCATAAAATCTCTCATTGTACGATCCGATGCCTCAAAAGCAAACCTATTTGCCATGCATGCTTCATCCCATATGATAAGACTTGCTTGTTAAAGCAATTCTACACTAGCACTTTCTTACTTTATAGTACACATTGACAACTCAGTAAGTGTCAATAGAATTGAAGATCTACAATGAGTTGTCTCCCACCAGGTAAAAGTAATAAAGCAATGTCACTGGATGCAACATTCAAAACAATTTTGCCATTGGATCTAATAGCAGCGGATAATGTTCTCCAAATTAATATTTTCTAGTTTTTTCATAACTATATAAAAAATAAAAGCCTCCTTTCTAAGTGGTTATCAAGTCCATTATACTATCATAAATTATCCTCTGAGCTTCGTTCATTGAAGTTAAGTACCCATCAAGATCAACAGACAATTGCTCTCTATCATAGTTTAGGTCTTCAACTAAGAGATGATTTTGAAATTAATTGAGTGGAGAATAATTTGGGTATGGCATGGAGTAGAAGTCTTTCAAAGACCTTCCATTTGAATTAAGTAACTTTTCAATTTCAATCAAACATAAATTCTTCAACTCCAAACTTCAGATAGAAAGATCTATCAAAAGCAAAAAGATTTTTTAATGATAACATGAAACTCTCAACTCATTCTAAAAAATGCAATATTTGTGAATTATGGAAATATAGTATTAAAATCATTGAAAAAAATTAAATGACAATTTCAAGCATATCTTAGTTCCTTAGGCTATGTTCCTGAGTTTAAGTTTGGAGAGAAGAGGAAGGAAGGGAGAGATTTTTGGAGTTTTCTTGCATTCAAGAGTTTTACTTTTTAGAAGGGGAATGTTTTTAAGCGCTTTTATTAACCCCTCATAATTGTCCAAAACCCATATTTTATAGTTCCTTCAAATTGGGGGATTTCATAGGAATTACAGTTTAAATTACATTACTATCCCTACTAGAAAAATTAAAATGCCATTTGATTAATCAATTTCAATTTTATCTTTTTATTGTTTCCATCCAGATCTCACTTTGATCTTCCATGAAAATTGATCACCCACCTAATTAATAGAATATGTTTAACAAATGAAAAGATAATTTTTTTTTGTACAAAACAAAAATTTCTATTTTTTGGAAAAAATACGTTAACATGTATATACGTTGAGACTTTGCTAAAAGGAAACTGAAAATTATTTTTAATATACACAATTTTAAGGTAAAATGGTTTATAGAATTTTTAAAATTAATATAGAACATATTAACTACAAAAATAACAACTATTTTGAATTTATTTAATTTAAGGGTAAAATTGTAAGGATATATTATAATCCCTCCATTTCTTTTTCCTTATCAATTTTAAACTCGTGAACAAGATTGGTTTAAACCCTTTAAAACCCTTCCTTCCCGTTCTTTTTATTTCTCTTTGATGCCTTTCCTTTCCTTCTCCTCCAAACTCGTGAGCATAGCCTTAATATTCTTCTCTGGTCATGTAAGATTCCATTTTCTTAAAGTTCCCAAACGTGCTCCCATATAAATTAGGGTCTACTCATTGTATTTGTCACTAATAATGTAAAAAGAGTTTCCTTAGTTGATTTCCAGATGCTATCTCTACAGATTTTTTTATACCTTCAATAAATTCATTATTCAATAGGTGTATGAGAAAAGAGTGAAAATAACCGTGAGGACAATAAATATAACACTAAAGACTGAAATCCAAAAAAGAGAAAAAGAAACCAAAAGCTAAAGTAAAAACAACCAATAAAAATAGTAAAAAAGTCATTATACCTTCAATAAATTCATTGTTGGCTGCTAATAACTCGAATGCATGACATGCTTCTTCAAAAGAGTGATAAGCCAAATCACCTACTTTCCTTAAACTTTGGAAACTTGTGCATTTTCTCTAAATTGTTAATAGCAATCTCAAGTAGTAAAACTCATCAGTTCCAGGAGTAAAGCCTGCCAATTGAATGTCTCTGCTTCCTAGGGAACCATTCTTTCTTTGCTTTATTGTAGACGAAATGGCTTGGAAACACAACATAAGTTAAATCTCTTCCTTCTAGGTAAGAAATGTTTGCAACCATCCAAGCCTCAAACATTGTCTTTTTTTTTTTTCCTTATTCTTTTGGAAAACATCGTCAATTTAGTCACTGTCTCTAAAACAACCAATTGTTGATTTGGAAGATGAAAGCTTAATCTCTAAAGAGGAAGCCACCCATGTTGTATATCAAATGTGAGAATTCTCTTTACAGCTTCACACGCAGAAAGATATCAACAATCATAGTAATTTTTTATCTCGTCCCCCTTTATTAATAGGATCTCATGTTGGTTGTATCACTGCAATTGTAACTCTATTTAGGCCTTTATTGACATGAAGAGATACTTAATCGAATTCGACTTGTTACAGTATTCAGTGTTGATATGAGCTTGATACTTTATCATCAATTTTGGATTGTAAGGAACAACAAATATGTTGTCCAAGACTGTGTCCTTTCTTACAGTTGTTACTGTTGTATTTCTTCTTTTGTATATAGGATAACCATCTTCATCAAATGTTGTGCTTTTTGCAAACTTCTTTGGAAAAAAATTTGAGCATTATCCTTCAATCATACATGGTGATTTTGGATCAACCATGCCTCAAGGACCATGCATCATTAATTTAGTTACAGCCTCAAATAGCAGAGGATATTTTCCTTTGTCTATAAGCTTAGTAAATATTACATGATCAATAGATTCAAGTGTCTGAAGTTTATCATCGGGGTGCAACCATAGAATATGTGCATAGGGCAACCCTCTCTATTGAAACTCAATTGTATACATACCTAAACATAATAAAAATTCATTTTCTTAATATAAAATACATTGATAGAAATAATATTTATTTTTATTATAATATTTTAAAAAGTGAAAATGACTTACAAATAAGGAGCAATATTATTACCTGCTATAACTTTCCCAAAAATACATCCCTTTTTGAAGTTAATAAATATTTGATCCAACTTTGTTTGCAAGAATCTGCATGCAATATCAGGTCGATCTTTTGCTTTAATATCCCTGCCTCTAACAAATCTTGCTATTTCTGCCCATTAAGGATTGCAGGTAACCATAGCAAATAAATTGAGATATTCATACATTTTACAATTAGTTATTGCATCCTAATAATTCTCAAACATGTACCTCATCCCCTAGTAAAAGACGAAGGTAGAATAATGGGCTTTCCTAAGTTTCCTAGATATGTTTCACCTCTCGCAATAGCCTCCTCTAAGCCACTAAAAATGTTAGACCTAATCACAATTTGATTTAATCTTACCCATTAGATTTTTTGTGCTTCAATCATTGTTTAGGCGTCAACCAAGAATTGTTGGAACAATCTTCAAGACTGTAAGATGTTTCCATGTTCTATTTGTCTCTATTGTATCCTAAACATAATAAACTATCTCAACATTACTCTAACTCTTTTAAAACTATTATTGCTCATGATAGAATCCCTCAAAGGGATGTCCTCTTGGTACCTGTATTCTCTAAATGGAAATAATAATGGGAATTGAAGGGGGATGAAAGTTGTGTGAGTTTCATGAATTCTTTGCAAATGACCATAATCTTTTCTAATAGTGATATCCCTCCCTTGATCAGAAGCATCAAAGTCCCCAACTATTAGAGCAGCAACTTCATCAGTAGCTAGGATATTATAATTTCTTGCATCTCGAATTCTGCTCTGAAACAACCTCAAACAAATATTAGAAGAAGGTTTGTGATTTATAAAGTCTTGTACCCTTCTAAAAGTTTTTGCCAAAACATTGTGTTGATCAATCATGTTGTCACGACCTGCCTATGGAGCGTGACCGGCACATGAGGGATTGGGTTCCCACATAAGCCTCTGATAACGTGACTGACTAATATGCATAAATAAATTAAAACAAATTCAAAATATTTCAAGTTCAACTAAAACTCTATAATCTGAAAATGTTATCAAAACATAAATTTTGAACATAAAACTGCATAAAATCCATAATCTGGGCCAAAGTCAAACATAATTAAATAAATAATTGAAATTCTAAAAAATAGTCAAAATAATATAATGCATGTCCAGGATCCTGCCTACACAATTATTAGAGCACCACTAAATTGACATAACCAACAATAAGCTCCACTCCAAAGCAAAGCTCACTAAGGAAGTTGTAGCATTACTGGGGAGGATCCCATGGTACAACTAAGCCTATAGCTATATCTGTAGGGGAAGAAAAAGAGAGGGGTGAGTTCACCAAAACTCAGTGAGTAAGCCTTCACAAACTACATGGGACAACAACAAAAATACCTACCATATACATGCAATTAATGTAAAATATTTTACATATAATTACATATAATTGTACTAAAAACAATAAATTAACTAAATTCATGGCAATAACTAATAGAGAAATAGTAATAGTTCTGTACATAGATATTTAAGCTAAATAGCTAAATCTGAGCTAATGACTAATTTGATGGGCACCTAACTAGGTCCTATAAATGGACACCACACTGGATTCCTTTTGTGGGTGAGATAGTCCTTTATCGGACCACTTGGTACCAAGATTAATGATTCATCATACAGCTGTTAACTTGCTGATCTGTTTCTCACTATTTATTGGCTAACAACAAAATTCACTATTCTTATTATTTATACAAAATTGGGAGTCATGAAATTTTCTAGCTGATAAAATAAATTTAAATCATACATACAATAAGCATGGTCCCATAAGTTTTCTAAAATAATAATTTGTCATGATAACTACAAAATAATAATTTTATAAAATTTTTATAATCCATAAAAACATATTTCTTGGCATAAATCATTTTAAAATTTCATAAATAATTTATATAATATGGGAAAATAATAACAATGATACCCACTTATCGTTGGTAGGTAGCTGGGAGTGTGCTTTCACTAATAATTTGATTCTAAAGAGCTAGAATGGCATTGGTAACTGTCAAATATAATTAATGAAAACATAAACATTTTGACTTTATCACCAAAATTGAGTTTGGGATGGTAGGAAGGAAAAATATTGTGAGAAGACTATGCCAGACAATACCCAAACTCACAGATTATATAAAAAGAATCACTTATCAGAAAAGATTAATCAGATAAAATTAAGAGCGGTCACGTTTCTCTCTCTAGAAAAATTCTTTTGACGGCTATGGTTCTTAGAAAAATATTTGGAAGTATTATGATGTGTCTAAAACATACTAGGAGTATAAAATACTCCATGTGGCACTGTTCCACATCCGTTTCAGTTAGCGGTACACTGAAGCTACTCTCCTCCTACACTGATCGCTACATGTACATATATACACACACAGTGAACCTATTCCATGTCTGTTACAATGGCTTTAATATATAAATATATATCTACTAACTATAATGCATGCAACACTACTAACTATAATGCGCACTACTAACTATAATGCATATAATAACTATAATGCATGCAGCACTACTAACTACAACGTATATAATAACTATAACATGATAGCAATCATGCTTACCTAACCGTGCATTACATATATATAATAATATAATATAATAAGATCAATGATAATACTAATGGTAATAATAAGTACTAATAATGCTAACAGTAACGATAATAATAATAATAATAATAATAATAATAATAATTCATATAACACTAATTACCGTACTAGGGATATCACACATGTCCTTTAAATCCTCTACTAAAGTGATGTCCAAATTTAAAGTTTGTCGTCCATTATTGAGAACAAATAACAATTTGATTTGATTAAATATGATTTATAGAAGTCTAATGCATGAATTCAGTTTTAAGAGAAGTTAATAATTAAAGTGTCACAACATTCTCCAGGGGTGCCACGACGAGAATGACAACCAATTTAAAACATAAATGAGGGTCGCCACCAATTTTAATTATGGCTAAAATTATGAAGAACCTTTTGATTTGCAAAATGATCTTTTGAAAAAGATATTGAAGTTCGAGAGTCTAAGCATGATTAAGGAATGGTGAAAATTTAATCCCACTGCACCCCTAATACATTCGTATAAATACGGTTACCTTAGAGCTCATTATGCAAATTTTCATAACTTTAAAATATTTATTCTCCCCCCAAAAATATAACAATTACATATTTACAAAGAAATAAAGCTAAAATTAAAACAGAAATTAAAGAACAAATTTTATGAAAAAAAAAATAGCTTGATAGTTGTTAGCTTTGACGATGTATCCTCTGATGCAATGAAAAACTCAAAGCCACGTCGTTCTTATAGAAAATGCTTGTGTGCTAATGAACTTTAATTACTAAAAAAAATATAGGTTGATTGATTTTATTTGTGAAAAAGGTTTTTTATGTTTTAATGAAATATAAAAACAAAACCCAAAACTAAGACAAAAACAAAAAACCCCAACAGCTACTGGCAAAAAATAAACTTTAAAAAAAAAGAGAGACTCTAGACACTAGCCTAAGTATAATAAGACACCAACCAAACTAGCCTAAATGAAAAGAAAAAGGCCCAAATTAAACTAGCCCAAATAACAACTACAAAAATAAAGCCGGTTAAAAAAACAAAGCCCAATTCCCAAACTGAACATAACCAACTACAAAACTAATGAAATAAAAAAGAAAACTTGACCCCAAATAAATAACAGGACCCAAATCCCAAATTTCCCCAAACTGCTGAAACACATAACAAGGGAATAGGGGTGGAATGGAGGCAGCAGCAGCGGAGAACAACCAGAGGAGGAGAAAAGCTTGCGGCAACGCTGGAAGCAGGACCATGGCAGCAGAGGCTTCATAGACTGGTTTGGTTGTTAGTGGGCTCCGTGGTAGCGGCGGAAAGAGGAGGCACTAGCTGACGCAGAGAAGGAGGCGCGATCTCGCGCCTAGGCTGGGTGGCAACGGTGGTGCCATGTCCTGCGCGCTGGAGCTCTGATGCTGCTGGCTTCGCGGTGCTGGTGCGCGATGGCGATGGTTTCTGGCGGAGGAGGGGCTGCTGTGATGGTCCCTGTTTCTTACTCCCTCTTTTCCCTTTTTCTCTTTATTTCATGGTATAAGTGAAACAATGTGTGCTATGGCATGTGTATGCTATGGAATGGTGAAGGATGATCTTGTGAAATGCAGAAAAAGAAAGTGGAGCAAAACGATGCAAATACCCAAATAACTCAATCTGTATGCTTTTTCCGATCTCTTGTTAAGCTCCTTCTCTGAATTTTCTGGTCTTATTTATATACACTGGGGAATTAAATCTGTTGGTCCCTGATTTGTGCTCGTGATTCTGATTGATTGATTTTTCTATGATTTATTGTGATTCTTCCTGATTAGCGGGATTTGGTTTGATTGAGGTTACAATTTGATTCTGATAATTATTGCTTGATCCTCAACAATTGAACCCGAAATCTCCTTTGGCCCAGCATCCTTCCTTGATTTGCTTTGTGTTTCTTTCCCTTTTGAACAGACCAAATAAAATAAACAAAATAAAATAGAAATGGACAACAAAGATCCGTGGATTGGAAACCTGAAGTAAAGTAATTGGATAACACACTCACATTTTTTTCTTTTTTAATGAAGAGAAAACAAAACAAATAAATAAATGATGAATAAAAGATAGCCCATCAAAATATGGTGTTCACATAAAGAAATGAGTAAATATAAAAAAAGTGTAAATAAAAATATACCTAAAATAAGTCATTATATTTGATATCTCATTCTTAGTATCATATATATAAAGATGTGAAAATGTCAGTAGATGACCGTCAACTAGAAGCAAAAAGCTTATTTTATGAAAATTCTACCTATGCAGAATAAACTATGGAGGTGCTCGGCCATTGTTAAGAGAGGTTTTAGCCTTGCCTCAAATAGAAGTGAATGAAAACATACTATTGTATTGTCCTATATTTTAAAAAAAAATGAGCACTTCTCTCTCATCGTTGTTGTTTAGCAAATTAAATAGTATATCAAGGGATCTTTGCAAAAGTGGGAGCTAGATCTTTCCTTTCGTACAAACAATTGAAAATCGTAGGTCTGTAGAGCTTTTGTAGTTTTTCAACCTTTCCTTATATCATACAGAAGTGCAACAAAATTCACATTGTAATGAAAAGTCTCCAAAATCCAAGCATTCTATCAAAAAGAAAATTTTTATGGTTATACTTTCAATATAACTAATTGATATAGTACAAAGACTTGCTATAAGTATATTTCTAAGTTACCTTCACTCTTAGATTGTTCAAATAAGGGATTTTCAAATAAAAACTCTACCATGTTTTCATCAGTGGATGGGTTAGATGGAGTATTATCTATTCATATCAAAGAGGAAATAGCTAATAAATTAGGCTTCAAGTAAAATATATCATTCACAATTTTTTTACATACTATTGTAAGGGAAAGAATATAAATAAAAATTAGATTTCTACCTTCAAGCTCAAACGTGACATGTGATATAATAGACGAAATAATAAATCTTCTTTGGACTTTGCACCTTCCAAAGTTTATTGAATCTCAAGAAGAGTCAATGTTCAGCCTCTTTGAAGAACTTGCAACTACCATGGGCATTTGTAAAGTGATATTATTGTTGGTACAAATTTAAATTTAAATAAGTGTCACAACCGAGATCGCGACGTAGATGGCGAGGAATTAATATATTGAGAATTGGGGTCGCCATCAAGTCTATTTAAATTGGGAAAAACATGGAAAACCCATTTTATTTTTGAAAACAATCTTTGAAAACCATATATGGGTTTGGGAGTCGATTATGCATAGGGAAGAATAGGAACTTAATCCTACAGCATCTCTAATACACCCGTCCTTAAATGATACCTTAGAAAATTATGCAAATTAATTAGTAATCCCTTAAAATTTTCAATAAAAGAAGACAAAAATTACAATTTAAACACATAAATTAAGAAAAGTTAATTTAGACAAATGTATTTACAATTGAAGCATATAAATTAAGAAAATTAATTTACACAAATATATTTACAATTTAAACAAATAATTTAAGAAGAATTAATTTTGGCTTGACAGGGGTCACCTGCTACTACGTATCGTCTAATGTAATGAGGAACTCAAAGTTACATAGTTCTATAGAAAATATTTGTGTGTTGGTTGATTTTATTAATTTAAGAAAACATTCAAGTAAACAATTTTTGGAAACAAAATCCACCTTTATATAGGATTTAAGTTAGCATTTGGCTACTTAATAAACCCCTATGATTCAACCATGGTGAAGATAACATTTGCTATTCAATCACCTTCATTGATCATTACAATAGAAATTATTTTATTTTTATTTTTATTTTTTAAACAAACAAATTTATTTACAAGAAAGAAACATGAAATATGTTTATTTATTTTTTGACACCAATCTCAATGAGTTCATAAACAAATAACAAACATACATTTAACCTTCGCAAAATACCGAGACAAGTGAAATAATCATACTAAAATCAAGGGTCCTAAATACTATTTTTTTAAAAAAAATCTTTTAGCGCAAAGTTCACTAAAACAAATGAATAATTAAATTACTCACTAAAAATGAGCCCAAGACAAATATAAAAACCAACGGCCCAACAAATATACAAGAAGAGGAAATAACCTCATACAAATAACAAAATTTTTAAAAAACTACCTGAACCGTATATTAACAAAAACAAAAACATCCCAAACCCAAATTGAGAAATTATCTTCAGTAACTAAACATAGACCATTGATCTCTAAACCCAAAAGGAAATAATAATTCAAAAAAAATTCACTGTCTAAATAAATAAAATGATAAAATGGTCCACATACAATATGAAGTCTTAGCCCACAAAAAAAGAAAGAAGTTCCGACCCGCACAAAACAATGCACACGGTCCATAAAATGAAGTCTTGGCCCACAAAAACCAATTAACGTGACCCATACAGGAATCAAATGCACAAAGTACTAAAGAAATGAAATAAAAATTAACAAAGGCATGTGGAATGTTATTTGAGTTTTGAGTTCCATACTTCCATTGTTCTTTAGAGAAAAAAACACAATGCACAGAGAGGGAGAGAACTAGAGAGAGAGAGAGAGAGAAAGAATGGTATAGAGAGAGGGGGAGAAGGAGAGAAACTACGCGACCAAGGATGGAGGAGAGGGGAGGCCGCTAGCCAGCCCACAACAGCGGTGGCTGGCATGTGGTGGCGAGGTGGAGTGCGGCCATGGACACCAGGGGAAGAGGAAGGCCGTGAGTTTAGTGGAAGGGGAAGGCCACGCGGCTTGTAGCGCGGGGAGGGAACCAGGCACCGGTGAGGACACGGCCGGCGGCGCTATTCACGGCATACATGCAGGTAAAGGGTTTGCGTGGTGGTTGAGCAGAGGCGGAGGCAGAGAAGGAAGGCGTGCGCGGAGAGGCTGAACTGAGTTGCGGTGTCGACGGACCGATCTGCGGGGTCGAAGAGGACGGCGTTGATGAGTGGTGGAGGGGAAAGAGTCGTTCAGATATGAAGAGGGATTATGAATGCATGCAGCGATCTTATTGTTGGGCTCAGAGACTGATTCACAGTGTAATTAAATGATGCCAATGTGTGGCAATGAGTACCAAAACTAAATCTGATAGAATTAAATCTATCAATCGGCGCAGCACAGAGAAAATATGAATAAGGATAAATAGTAAATTTTTCTGCAGTGGGGCCCACTAGTCACTATTCACGTGGGCCCGATCTTTACTATACACGTGGGGCCCGCTAGTCACTATTCCTGAATAGTACTATTCACAAAATAATACTATTCACACCAGTATCAAGAAATTTGCACACTGAATATTTAACGTGGAAACCCCCAAATACCGGAGGAAAAACCACGGGACAAACTCCGAAAAATATTCCACTATATTCAGGATAATTACAAAATATCCTTTCCACACTCTCCAACCCAAGAGGTAAATATAGTGTATCCCAGTGAGAACCCTCCTATTCAAATACTACAATTTTACAGTACCAAGGAGTAATAGAGATGATACCCAAAAAATATTCTCGGTGTATATACCCACACCCTACACTCTAAGGGATTTACTCACACTCTCTATTTTTCTCTCTCACTCTCAGAGAATAATTCTCTCTCTCTCACTAGCAGCTCTTGTTTTTGCTGCTTCATTGTTGTGTTATTGAATGAACGAACATCCTCTATTTATAGAGGTACATGCAGTGTAAACACACACTGCAAATCACGGCACGAAAAATAACGCGTACATGGCGTTCATTTTTCAATTTTCTAACTGTAGCAATGATGGCTTTTTTTTCTCTTTCAACGTTTTCAGCTTCAACGTTCTCGGCACCGAAATCATCACGCGTGCACAGTAATTTCACTGTTCATTCGTTGAAAAAATTCTCTTCAGTATCAAACTCTTCACACGTGAACAGTGATTTCACTGTTCACGCATCGAAATTTCTCTTCTTTCCTTCACATGGCTGGACCCTACAATTCTCCCCCTCCAGCCGATGGGAAATAATCTGGGAGTAATCATCTAGGATCCATGCCGATCAACTCGGCACAAAGTTGAAGCTTATCTCGTGCTACAACTTTCGTCATCATATCAGCAGGGTTTTCATCAGTGTGAATCTTTTTCAGCTCAAATTGCTTTTCTTCTATTGCTTGACGCAACCAATGATACCTGACATCAATGTGCTTTGTCCGCGAGTGATACATCGCATTCTTGCTCAAATCCAAAGCACTTTGACTGTCGCAATGGATAACGGACCTATTCTGCTTCATTCCCAATTGTTCAAGGAATCTTTTCAACCAAAGTATTTCTTTTCCAGCTTGATCATAGCAACATATTCTCGCCTCGCAGTGGACAAGGCAACACACTTTGCGCTTTGATCGCCAACACACACTCCACCGCAAAGTAAACACAAATCCGGAAGTAGATTTCCTACTATCCAGATCACCTGCCATATCAGCATCTGCATAGCCTTCCAAAACTGGTTCTGGTCCTCCAAAGCTCAAGCACATTCTTGAACTACCTTTCAGATATCTTAAGATCCACTTTACAGCTTCCCAATGATTTTTACCTGGATTGGAAAGAAACCTGCTAACAACTCCAACCGCATGAGCGATATCTGGCCGATGAGCACCATAGCATACATCAAACTCCCGATCAGAGGAGTAAGGAATATCAGCCATAGCCTTCTTTTCTTCATCAGTCGTGGGACAACTCTTTTTGCTGAGTTTGAAATGATTGGCCAATGGTGTGCTAACTGCTTTAGCATTCTTCATATTGAATCTTCCTAGAACCTGCTCCACATATCTTTCTTGTGACAACCAAAGCTTTCTAGCCATCCGGTCTCGCAAAATCTGCATGCCCAGAATTTGCTTTGCAGGGCCTAGGTCCTTCATATCAAAGGACTTTGATAGCTCCTTTTTCAAATCACCAATCAATTTTGCTTCCTGTCCGACTATCAACATATCATCTACATACAACAGAAGAATGATAAACTTATCACCTGGAAATGTTTTAACATATACACAGTGATCTGCATCTGTCCTGGTATATCCATGACCCATCATGAATGAGTCAAACTTCTTGTACCATTGCCTAGGAGCCTACTTTAATCCATACAAGCTCTTCTTCAATCTATAAACCATGTTCTCCTTTCTAGCCTCCTCAAAACCTTCTGGTTGATCCATGTAGATTTCTTCCTCCAAATCACCATGGAGAAACGCAGTCTTCACATCTAACTGCTCAAGCTCCAAATCCAAGTTAGCCGTCAATCCGAGTATAACTCTAATAGAACTCATTTTGATAACTGGAGAGAAAATCTCATCAAAATCTAATCCTCGCTTTTGACCAAAGCCTTTAACAACCAAGCGAGCCTTGTACTTCACTAGCTTGTTACCATCTTTCTTCAGCTTGAACACCCATTTGTTCTTCAAGGCTTTCTTACCTTCAGGGAGTTTTACCAGCTCATAAGTATTGTTCTTCTGCAAGGAATTCATCTCTTCTTGCATGGCTTTGATCCACTGAATTTTATCCTTATGAGTTTGAACTTCTTCAAAACTCTCTGGCTCCCCCTCATCAGTGAGAAGGATATATTCTGATCTGGGGTACTTCTTGGATGGTTGTGGCACTCTATTAGATCTTCTAAACTGCGGTGTGTGAGCTTGCTCCCCACGCCAACACCTCCTCCATCTCCATCATCATCAATTCTTTGGCTCATCATCAACCTCATGATCTTGGACCTCTCCCCCTGCTGTGGCATTTTCTTTAGGAAGAGAGACTGGTGTAAAATCAACCTTACCACTAGCTTCATCAGTTTTCTCTGGAACAGCAGAATCCGACATAGTTTCTTGCTCATGAAACACTACGTCTCTGCTTCTAATAATCTTCTTCTTTTAGGATCCATAGCCTATAGCCAAATTCCTCATCTCCATATCCCATAAATATGCAAGGAATGGCTCTATCATCAAGCTTCTGTCTCTGCTCCTTACTTATGTGAGCAAAGGCTTTGCATCCAAACACCTTCAGATGAGAGTAACTAACATCATGTCCGGACCATACTCTCTCTGGAATGTCAAAGCCCAAAGGAACAGACGGAGATTTGTTAATTAGGTAGCACGCCGTTTGAACAGCTTCACCCCAGAATGGCTTAGGCAGCTTAGCCATTCTCAACATACATCTGACTTTCTCCATAATGGTTCTGTTGATTCTTTCGGCTACACCATTATGCTGTGGGGTGCCAGGAACCGTCTTTTCATGCCTGATGCCATGTTCAGAGCAATAGTTCTTGAATTCATAGAAAGTGTACTCTCCCCCATTGTCACTGCGAAGACACTTCAAAGGTTTCCCAGTTTCTCTCTCCACCATGGCATGAAACCTCTTGAAGTATTGAAACACCTGGTCCTTCCTCTTTAGGAAATACACCCACACTTTCCGTGAAGCATCATCAATAAACGTCACAAAATATCTGCTACCACCCAGAGTCTCCACCTCCATGGGACCGCATACATCAGAGTAAACCATATCCAAAATATTCTTCTTCAACTTCAACCTTTTGCTGAAAGATACTCTATGATGCTTGCCAAATAAACAATGATCACAAGGATTTAACTTTGTACCTTTGGCATAAGGAATGAGGGATTTCCGAGCCAAAATCTGCAATCCTTTTTCACTCATATGAGCCAGTCTTTTATGCCACAAATTTGGCGAAACATCGTCTTCAACTGCATTCAGTTCTCCAATATGCTTAACTTGAGTCTTGTACAAAGTGTTGTACACTTCTCCTCTGGCAATCACCATCGAACCTCTGGAGAGCTTCCACTTGCCATTACCAAAGTTACTATGATATCCGGCTAGATCCAGAGCATGCACGGAGATCAGATTCAGGCGTAAATCCGGCACATGTCGCACGTTCTTCAATGTCAGTGTACATCCTATATTTGTTTGAATGCACACATCACCAATCCCCACAATGTCAGAATTACTTTTATTACCCATATTCACTTTGCCAAAGTCTCCTTCTTTGTACAAAGTAAAAAATTCCTTGTTGGGAGTGGCATGATCTGGCTTGAGTCAACGACCCATTCAACACATGAATCTGCAACAATTCATTCTTCATCTACAAAAGAAAGCACCACCACTTCCCTATTTATCACAGGGGTTGTAGTATTTTCATCATCAGCCGCGTCCTGACTTCTCCGATTTTTATTGCCTCTATTCTTCCAAGCCTTACAATTCCTTTTGATGTGTCCTTCTTCGCCACAATGGTAACATTTAAACCTTCTTCTTGACTGAGACTGCGATCGATCCTTTGGTTTTCTGGACCGCCCTCTGCTCTTGCTTCTCCCCCTGTTCTCTGTGACAAGGGCCTGGGAATTATTAATTCCCACCAAGTCCTTTCTTCTGGTTTCTTCATTAAACATACTATCTTTGACTTGGACTAAAGATAGTTTTCCACTTGAAGCAGAGTTGCTTAGTGACACCACCAAGGTCTCCACTATCCCAAGAAAGAATTCAAAAGTAATAGTGCCTGTAACTCATCATCCAGCACTATCTGCATGGTGCTTAACTGATTCACCATATTTTGGAAGTCACTCAAGTGCTCAGCAACAGACCTTCCATCTCTGTACTTGAGATTTACAAGCTTTCTGATTGCGAAAGCTTTATTCTGTGCAGTCTTTCTCTCATAGAGATCTTCTAACTTCTTCCACAAAGTATGTGCATTCGACTCTGTGGTCACATGGTGGAATACACTGATATCCACCCACTGCCTAATTAACCCAATGGCCTTCCGGTGCATCTTTTTCCAATTTTCTTCAGACACTTCTGCTGGCCTTGCATCTCCCTTCTCTACAGGATCATATAAATCCTTATAGAAAAGTATATCCTCCATTTTTGGCTTCCAAATGGAGTAATTTGTTGCTGTTAGCTTGATCATGGTACCCATATTCTCTTCCATTTAATTTACACAGCACAATCCTGAGCTCTATCCCACTTCTGACACCAAGTGGCTCTTCAAGTACCAGGGAGAAATTCTTTTCTAATGTGGAAGATCAGATTAAACTGCAACCACAGAGCATACTAAGAATAAATCCCACCGTACCAAAGCTCTGATACCACTTTGTTGGGCTCAGAGACTGATTCACAGTGTAATTAAATGATGCCAATGTGTGGCAATGAGTACCAAAACTAAATCTGATAGAATTAAATCTATCAATCGGCGCAGCGCAGCGAAAATATGAATAAGGATAAATAGTAAATTTTTCTGCAGTGGGGCCCACTGGTCACTATTCATGTGGGCCCGATCTTTACTATACACGTGGGGCCCACTAGTCACTATTCCCGAATAGTACTATTCACAAAATAATACTATTCACACCAGTATCAAGAAATTTGCACACCGAATATTTAACGTGGAAACCCCCAAATACCGGAGGAAAAACCACGGGACAAACTCCGAAAAATATTCCACTATATTCAGGATAATTACAAAATATCCTTTCCACACTCTCCAACCCAAGAGGTAAATATAATGTATCCCAGTGAGAACCCTCCTATTCAAATACTACAATTTTGCAGTACCAAGGAGTAATAGAGATGATACCCAAAAAATATTCCCGGTATATATACCCACACCCTACACTCTAAGGGATTTACTCACACTCTCTATTTTTCTCTCTCACTCTCAGAGAATAATTCTCTCTCTCTCACTAGCAGCTCTTGTTTTTGCTGCTTCGTTGTTGTGTTATTGAATGAACGAACATCCTCTATTTATAGAGGTACATGCAGTGTAAACACACACTGCAAATCACGGCACGGAAAATAACGCGTACACGGTGTTCATTTTTCAATTTTCTAACTGTAGCAATGATGGCTTTTTTTTCTCTTTCAACGTTTTCAGCTTCAACGTTCTCGGCACCGAAATCATCACACGTGCACAGTAATTTCACTGTTCATTCGTTGAAAAAATTCTCTTCAGTATCAAACTTTTCACATGTGAACAGTGATTTCACTGTTCACGCATCGAAATTTCTCTTCTTTCCTTCACATGGCTGGACCTTACACTTATTTATGGGAGAGGAGCCACCGCGGCAAGAGGGAGGCCATGGTGGAGCTGCCGCGGCCTTCCTCCCTTCTTGGCTATTTGGATTTTTTATTTTTTAGCTGCTTTGAGGTTATATCTGATATTGACAAATAATTATGTTTGTGTTTTTGTGACATCAGAATGTAATGATATTAAAATCATGCAATGACAAATGAGAATGTAACCGTACCAAACAGGTTCTTTCTCCTGTTCTGCCTTCTTCTGAATCTCTGGAAACTTTTATTCCTTTTATTTTTGTTTCAGGTAAAAAAAAAAATTCAAATGATCATCCCTGATGATCTCTGCCACTTCTCTCAGACGCTAAAATTAGATCACTCTTCAAAAAAGTGGCAACAGGAAGTAAGTATTCCTCTTGATGGTGATAGCTGTGTATCTTGCTAAAAATTCCCCTCCCTTTCAAAATTTCAGTTCTACTTTTACACATTTTGTGATTCAATTATTTTCAAGCAATGATTCTTCAAGCTTGATGGGGTACAGCTGAAAGGTGGAGATTATTGTTGCATTTGCCGGCTTGGTAATGATGATTCGGCAGGGTTCTTCATTCTCGTCTGATTTTTTTTTTTTTTGGTTATCTTTTCTCCTTTTTCAGTAGAAATTGAAATGCCACTGGTTGCCTGTCCATCACTGCTATTTGTATATTATTTGCGTATGCCAGAAGTGGAATCCTCAATGTACAAGCTGTGGCTTCTCTCCGTCCTATCCTTTTTTTCTTTTTTTTTTTTTAATTTTGTTATTTTTTTATCAAACAAATGGAAACAGGCTGAAACAAATGGGTTGGACCTTTCTCTTTTTTTTTTAACATGCAAAAGACTAATTTTTTTTAAATGAAATGTACACAATATTTTTTAGATATTGATGCACATGGATCAAAAATTAAAATGAACCTAAAATCATGGACTAAACAGGATTTGGGTAAATAAATTGTCTAAACTATGAAAATATGCCAATTTCTTGAATTTTATTTTTATGGGCCGAATAAAATCGGGTGTTCACAACAAACATCAAATTTTTAGGTAAAAAGGTAACCTAAATGCCAAAATTATTAGAAGTATAAAATTTTAGTTGCTACCTTTATTTGCAACTAACTGTCCATTTTTAAATGTGTATATCAATTCATTAAAATGATGGAAAAAATCTCAAAGCTAGCCAAAAAAAAAAAAAAAAAAAAAGCTTTAGATGAATGACAACAAGATATTCCTCACAAATTAGTTATTTTTGCTTACCATCTCGCTTGTACTCCTTTTTTTCCCCTCTTTTCCATTATCATCTCACTTTCATTAATTTCATAATGGCGAAAAAGAAAAAGAAATATAGTCTAAACTTCCTAAATGTACAATTAGTTTTAGAAAAGTAAAATTGTAAGAGCAAACAATTATTCGGGAATAAAAGTAGTAAGAAATATGAAGTGCAAAGAATACTTTAAGTTGAATTCAGACTTAAAACAAATATCACTTGTTAAATCTGATAATGGGCTTCTTGAATTTGACAATACCATTGGTATGGAATGTGTTGATTTTGGTGTCAAACATTTTTTACCTGCATACAATTTTATTTTCAATCTTAATATTCTAATGACAGCAAAATGAGGTCAAATAAACTATTTATAAAAGAGTGTAGGTGTATAAAATATATTAATAAATAATATCATTATTTTTTTTGAATTACCTCTAACATCTGGAGTAGAAGGGAGTGACGTTGATTGTGTTCCTTGTAATTTAGCAGTGGTATGAGGATTTTCATTTTCACCTGCGAATATATAATATTTTTTTTATTTAGTAATTATTAAAATTATCAACGTGAATTTCCTTAAAAGATTATTATCAGTATGATTGGTGTTACAACGTACCTGGAGGGTGCCATAAAAAAAATTTATTCTTAAAAGAGCTAAATGGAGTCGCCACCAATTTTAATTCTGGCTAAAATTGGAAAACCTTTTGATTTGCAAAGCTGGTCTTTTAAAAAGGATTTGAGTCTGGGAGTCTAATTATGATTAGGGAAGGGTGAAAACTTAATCCCACTACACTCCAAATACATTTATATAAATACAGTTACTTTAGAGCTTATTATGCAAATTAATTTATAACTTAGTAACATTTATTTTTCCCTTTAAAAGTCACTATTATATACAAAAATAAAATAAAATTAAATTAAAGAAGAGAAAATTAAATTAAAAGAGAACAAATTTTTTTTAAAAAAATAATTTTGACTTGATAGTTGTTAGCTATGCCGACGTATCCTCTAGTGCAATGATGAATTCAAAACCATGTCGTTCTTATAGAAAATAAGTGTGTGTTAACAGATTTTAATTAAGAAACAAAAATAAAAATGTGTTGATTGATTTTATTTGTGAAAAGAATTTTAATTGACAAATTATTTTAAAAAAATAAAGGAAATAAAATAAAACTAAAATAAAAAGAAAACTAAAACGAAAAGAATATCACACCTACTTAATCATTGTAAAGTGGAAATAAGGAAGAAACAAAACTGTAAGGAAATAGTGGCATAGTGGTAGCACTAAGGATGATTATTGTGATAACGGTGGCTTTATGGAGATGGTGGTTGTAGCGGTTCTGAAGGCTATGCAGAGTTGATAACGATTGTGGTGATGATAAAAAATAATATCCAAGATGAGGATGGTGATAGCAATGAGGTTTATTGATGATGATGGCTTATGATTGATGATGAAAGGATTGTGGTTTGGTGAGAGGCTTGTGATGATAATAATGGTAATGGACTATGATTTGATTCTTTCAGGGAGGAGGCTATGACAGTGGTGATGAATTCAATGGAAGAGAATGGTAAATGAATGAGTCTTTTCTTTTCTTTTTCTTACTGTGCGTAATTAATTATTATATAGAGAGCAGAGCAGAGAGATTTTAGAAGTCAGTTAGGGTTAATCCAGTTAGGATTCTAATTGATTTTTATTGAGTTAGTTAGGATTTTGATTTGATTTGATTTTTTATTTTTATTTTTGAGTCAGTTGGAATTGAATTTAAATTTTAAATGCAAACAAATTGAAGACAAAAATATGGTGTTCACAGTTGCCCCTCTTTACTTGTTTCTTACTAACATAATATAAAAACATTAGTTTTTAATATTTTTGTTGTGAGAAACTAGTAAAGATATGAACACATATTTTTGTTTCAACTTGAAAGCTAGATGCATGTGGAAAGTAAATACATGTGAAAGTGTGTGAAAAGTGAACGCATGAAAGTGCTGAAAGTAAGTGGAACTTAAACTTGATGATGATACTGAAAGTATGTGAAAGTAAAGCTTGACAATGGTGAAAGTGTGTGAAAGTAATAGCTGACAGTGTTGAAAGCATGTGAATTTAAATTGGCAATGATAAAAGTATGTGAAAGTAAAAACTGAACAGTGCTGAGAGTATGTGAAATTAAATTGACAGTGCTGAAAGTATGTAAAAGTAAAGACAATGCAGAAAGTATGTGAAACTAAATGTCAGATAGTGCTGAAAGTATGTGAACTTAAATTGACAATGCTGAAAGTATGTGAAAGAAAATAACAGTGGTGAAATTATGTGAAATTAACTTGAAATTACTGAAAAGTAAATTATGTGATAATTACTGAAAATAAATCATGTGATAACTACGAAAAATAAATGACGTGATAATGCTGAAAAGTAAATTGTGTGATAATTAAGGAAGAGTAAATGATGTGATAATTGCTGAAAATTAAATAATGTGATAACTGCAAATAAATGATATAATTGAGACAGAAACATAAATGATTGGGATCAAGACAAAGGAAATGATTAGGATATAGATAGAAAAGTAAATACTAGTGATTGAGATAGAAAATAAAATAGAGTATTAAAAGTAAATGATGTACGATACTAAATGTTTGTGAAAAGTTGAAAAATTAAATACTTGGTAGTGTGAACATAGGAAATGACTTGTAGAGACATTGAGAAAGGCATGATGGATAGAAATGAATGATATGTGCATGATACGATATGTGATGTCTGCTTATGATATATGATATTTACAAAAGACAATGATTCATGGTACAGAAAAGCAAATGCCTAAGGATGATTATGCAATAATGGTGTGATGAACGATGTAATGACTATGATAACTATACCTAGGTGATTTAATAGTGTAAATGATGAATGCCCTAAAATGATAAAATAACTCCACACAGAGATTTTTGTTTTTTTTTTTCTCCATTTTGGGGTATGAAAATGATAAATGTCCTAGGTGATCTAATGATTGAAAATGTGAATGCCCTAATGTTATAGATAAATCCATATAGAGAGAAAAAAAAATTGCCCCAATTTAGGTTATGAAAATGTTGATGGTATAAGTATAATGAATGTCCTAGATGATTTGATAATTGAAAACCTTGCATATGATGAATGATGAAACCTAGATGATCTAACATGATGAATAATATGCCGATGATGAAACTTGGATAACTTAATGATGTAAAATGAGAATAAGAGAGAGAAAGCGAATTGCCCCAAATTCTTTTTTTTAAATGAATGATGATGACATGCTTTCATGATGGGAAGATGTATGACCCAATATGGTAGGAAGACTATACAAAGGGAAATGGAGTAGAAAAGAAAGATATTTTCCCCAATTTGCCATATCCAAACATTGTTTTTCTTGGAAAACTTTAGCCTGATTCCAAATGAGCTATTTTGTTCAACGAGTCACTGTGATTGACTTTATCTTTGATTTTTCAAACTACTCATATTTTATTTTCTGCTCTTTCCCCTGTCTTGTGTCGGAGTCTGACTTGATTCTGCTCTAACTTTTGTCTAGATTGTCATTTTTTGTATTTGATCTAGTAGCCTTTTCTTCTTGTTTGCCCTAACTTTTGCCTAGATCGTCTTTTCAGGTTTTTGATCTAGCAGGCTTCTTCTTCTTCTTCTTTTTGACTTTTTAATGCCTCTTGACTCTGTATGATTATGCGTGATTCTAGAAAAGGATGTTGAAAGCAAAATGCATTCCTTGAAAGAATACACTTTTTTTTTATGAAAATGGAGGAGAAGGGTAAGAGTGAGGTATGAAAGATTGGAAAAAATGTAGATCTAATCAATAAATCCATTTCATTGGTAACTTGGTTACGTTGAGCTTAAAATCATGACCACTATTGCAACCTTTTGCTATACAACCAATAAGTTTGTATGTGAAAGCTATCTCTGTCTTCTGTCAAATGGTTCTTCATCAATCATTCATTTCCAAATCAAATTGCCCTAGTTTGAGCCTTTTTTTAAAAGTCCTTGATTGTAGAATTTCCCAGCTGATGCATTTTTTTAGGTCGCCCTTTCGGGTTTTCAACCTAATGGGTATTTCGTGCTCTAGCTTTTGCCTAGATTGTCATTTCTTTTTTTGAGACTTCAATCTAGTGAGCTCTTTCTCCTTCTCTACTTTTTTTTTTGCTCTCACTTTTTCCTAGGCTTTTTATTTTTTCAATTTCCAATCCAGTGAGCATTTTTCTTTCTTTTCTCAAAATGTGCGCTTTGATTGGGTGATTTCTTGCAAAGTGTTATATATTTGCTTGGGTTGTCTACTTGGTATGACACTTCAAGATTGAGTCATTTGACTAAAACATTCAAGGCCATTCTGTATGATTCCTTCAGTTGATGGCGACAACATCACCATTTGAACAAATTATTTGCATAGTTTAGGATCTTCATCATGATCATGATCATTCAAGCTCATTGTAACACAAGAATCAATTAATGAGTTTTCTGATTATTTTCTACCCCAATCTTAGAGAAAGAAGAGGATTAAAGAAATAAAGTGAAAGAACAACAGTGATAAGAAAGAAAATAAATGATATAATGATTGGAAAAGAACCATACATAATCATGAACACGTCTCAAGACATAAGCAAACTGACAAATCTAGTAAAATTTTAACAACAACATATTCATGCACCATTACTCCCAACAGGGACTTCTTATGTTCTTGCATCATGTACTTCGATAGCTTTGACATCGATCAGATCCTACACAATATCTCTAAAGCTCTTACAATCATCAATTGAGTGTCCAAGAGTGTTCGAATGATATTCACACACATGATTTGGATTAAACCAATGAGGATATGGGGGCATTGCAACACCAACAGGATGTGCAGCTAATAGATTTGCGTGACGCAAGCTCTTAAACAATTCAGAGTTACGTATTTTGAAGTTGGGCAACGGACAAATGTTTCTTGGTGGTCTAGGGCTAGCATTGTTGAAAGGGGTTCTTTGGTGATTTGGAGCCATGGTCTGGTAAGGCATGGCTTTGAAGGGTGCATGTGGTTGAAGGGAGGAGATGTGATTGACTTGATATGACTGAGATGGGTAGTGTGTGAGAGATGGATAAGGTGAGGAAGATGGGTAATATAGGTGTTAGTAGGATGGATAGTGACTTGGATAAATAGGCCTGTAGGATTGGGATGATTGTTGTGGTTGGATGAAGTTCACAGTGTCTTCTTTCCTCTTACACAATGACTCCTGCTTGGATTGTGGCTGACTTGACTCATCTTCTGTTAACTCCATCTTCCCCTCTTAAATATTTACTTCAATTCTTTCTCTGATTTCCACCAATTCCACAAATTTCTTGACATGGGTCCCCAACATATTCTTGAAGAATGGACCTTCTAGTGTGTGAATGAAATAAGAGTATCTCTTGCTTTAACATTGGTGGAACAACTTTAGCAGCCGTAGTTCTCCACCTTTGGGCATACTTTTTGAACGTCTAACTCTATTTCTTTCTCAACCCTTTTAGTTGATCCCTGATGGGTGTGACATTCAAATTGAACTTGTATTGATTGGTAAAAACTTGAGCTAAGTCTTCCCAACATCTAATTTGTGTTCGATCCATCTGTATGTACCACACCCATGCAGCCCGTCCAAACTTTTAGGGAAGAAGCTGATTAGGAAATTCTCATCTTTAGACCACATTCCCATTTTGGTGCAGTACATTCAGAGGTGCATGATAGGATCGATACTACCATCAAATTTGATTAATTCAAGCATCTTGAAATCCTTGGGAATAGTGACATTTGGAGTCAGGCATAGGTCATTGATGCTTATGGGGCCATAGGGATTAGGCTCTCGCAACATTCGAAACTGCTTCTGCATGCTTTCTTCCAATTCTTCCCTAAGCTTCAATCACTCCATCTCTCTTGTGATCTTGCATCTGCTCCCCTCTTCATTATGCGGGATTGCATTGCTATTGTTTGCATCATCATTGTTATTTCCAACATATTCCTTAGATTTCTTTATAATCTCAAGAGCTTCTTTAATCATAACCCCCTGTTCAAGCATCATGTTCTTCAGATCGTCAAACTCTTGGCTCATATTTCTTCTTTCAGCAACCATGACCCTCTTTTTTTTGTTCTTCCTTTTGCTAAGATCAGACAAAATTTCTGAGAAAGAGCAATGCTTGGAGACAGCAAACCTTTGAATTGCATTTTAGAAAAAAAAAATAAATTAACCATGAGGAAGGAAGAAAAAAAAAAGTAAAAAAAAAAAAGAGAAAATGTCATGCCATGAGTACATGCCAAATATTTTTTTTAAAAAAAGATGCATGCCAATTGGATTTTTTTTTGTTTTACTTATGGATATATGTTATGTCATGAATGCATGAGATGAATGATTTAGGACAAGAGATATTCTTTTTCTTTTTTTTTTTCTTTTTTTTATGCATAATGTTATGTGATGAAAATGCATACTATATATGTTGCAATCTAGAGAAATGATGGATGAGAAATGAGAATACTTGTTTAGTCTCTTCCTTTTTTTTCTGGTTTGCTATTATGAGCGAAAAATGAATGATATGAATGCATGAATTTATGTTGGATGACTTAAAAAAAATGTTATGCATCATTTTTCTTTATGTTTATGAATGCGAACTTTGTATATAAGAAAATGTATGTATGAATGCATGCCTTTTTTTTTTTTAATGGATATGGACTATGCTTGAAAGAAAATGTATGCATAAATGCATGCCATTTTCATGAATGCATAAAAATGCATGTCAAATGATTTTATTTTTTTTATGATGAAGGAAAGTGAATATATGCTAAATGAAAGTTTATGTTGCATGCATGCATGTATGTTTGAAATGGATGTATAATATGTGAGATGGAGAAAAGAAAAAAGGATGCTCCTCTGTGTTCTAATAGGGTGGGACCCAATGATTGAGTATTTCTAAGGTCAACATCCTAATTTGGATAGCGCTAGGCATAATTTATTAGTGTGTGATTTTTTTGAGTTGGATCTATGTCCCTAAAGGTCAAGGTTCCCAGATTGCCCTCATTGATAAGATAAGGATCCAACTCTACGAGCCCAACCACAGGGACATGAACGTCACAATATGGTGGCTTGCAGATTTGGTGACAATTTGAGGGGAAGAATCAATGACTGTCAGGGAAGCATAAGCCTCACAATAACAACGTCAAAACCCCTTTTAGCCCTATGGATTTCCGAGGCCCAGGTGTAGAGCTTAAAAATATGTATGAGATAAGTGATTGTACATTGTGTGTGAGGAGCATAGAAATTGAAGGCCCTATGTTACAACGTCCCTGGAGGATGCTATAACAAAAATGACAACAAAAAATTTATCCCCAAAAAGAAATAAATTTGAAAATGGAGTCGCCACCAATTTTAATTCTGGCTAAAAATTGGAAAACCTTTTGATTTGTAAAATTGGTCTTTTTGATAAAGATTTGAGTCCAGGAGTCTAATTATGATTAGCGATGGGTGAAAACTTAATTCCACTGCACCCCTAACATATCCGTATAAATACGGTTACCTTAGAACTTATTATGCAAATTAATTTATAACTTAATAATATTTATTTTTCCCCAAAATATGTAACAATTATATACGAATAAATAAATGAGTAAATGAGAAAGGAAAAAAATAAAATAAAAGAAGAGAACAAAATTTGAAAAAAATAATAATTTTGGTTTGATAGTTGTTGGCTATGCCGACATATCCTCTAGTGCAATAAAGAACTCAAAGCCACATCGTTCTTATTGAAAATAAGTGTGGGTTAATGGATTTTAATTAAGAAACAAAAAATAAAAATGTGTTGGTTGATTTTATTTGTGAAAAGAATTTTAATTGATAAATTATTTAAAAAAAGAAATAAAGGAAATAAAATAAAACTAAAATAAAAAGAAAACTAAAACAAAAAGAAGACCACACCTACTTGATCATTGTAACGTGAGAATAAGGAAGAAACAAAACCATGACGAAAAAGTGACACAGTGATAGCGCTAAGGATTATTACTGTAAATAGCGGTGGCTTTGTGGAGATGGTGATTGCGGTAGTTCTGAAGGCTATGCAAAGTTGATAATGATTGTGGCCATGATAAAAAAAAAAAAGATCTAAAATGAGGATGATGATAAAAAATAAGATCCAAGATGAGGATCATGATAGCAATGAGGTTTATTGATGATGATGACTTATGATTGATGATGAAAGGGTTGTGGTTTGGTAAGAGGGTTGTGATGATAATATGGTGATGGGTTATGGTTTGGTTCCTTCACGGAGGAGGCTATGATAGTGGTGATGGATTCAATGGAAGAGAATGGTGAATTAGTGGTTGTTATGTGAGGAATAGAATCAAAGATGAAAATTTGATGATGGTGATAGAGGCCAAGCAAGGGAATGGTGAATGAATGAGTCTCTTTTTTTTGTGGTTAATTATTATATAGAGAGCGAAACAGAGAGATTTTGGGGTTAGTTAGGGTTAAGCCAGTTAGGATTTTAATTGATTTATTTTGTTGAGCCAGTTAAGATTTTGATTTGATTTTTTTTTTTTGTCAGCTGAAATTAAATTTAAATTCAAATGCACACAAAATAATAATAATAATAATAAAAATAAATTGAAAACAAAAATATGGTGTTCACACCCTAAAACTATATAATAAAGTCCAAACAATATATAAAAGAAAATCTAAAAATAAAGTAAAAAAAGTCCACTACCCTAAGGTTTGAATGATAAATATTTATAGATGAAATAAACAATTATTTACAAAAAAGGAAGACAATTATTTACAAAATAAAACAAAAGTGTTATGAAGGGGGAAAATAAATATTATAAATTTGTAATTATTTTGCATAATTAACTCTAATGGGCTTGACTCTCTACAGTCCTCAGTGGAGTCGTCAGACTGTTACAACGTACCTGGAGGGCGTCATAATAAAAACGACAACAAAAATTTATTCTTAAAAGAAATAAATGGAGTCGCTACCAATTTTAATTGTGGCTAAAATTGGAAAACCTTTTGATTTGCAAAACTGGTCTTTTAAAAAGATTTGAGTCCGGGAGTCTAATTATGATTAGGGAATGGTGAAAACTTAATTCCACTACACCTCTAATACATCCATATAAATACGATTACCTTAGAGCTTATTATGCAAAATAATTTATAACTTAATAACATTTATTTTTCCCCTTTAAAAGTCACTATTATATACAAAAATAAAATTAAATTAAAGAAGAGAAAATTAAATTAAAAGAGAACAAAATTTAAAAAAAAAATAATTTTGACTTGATAGTTGTTAGCTACGCCGACGTATCCTCTGGTACAATGAGGAATTCAAAGTCACGTCGTTCTTGTAGAAAATAAATGTGTGTTAACGGATTTTAATTAAGAAACAAAAATAAAAATGTGTTGATTGATTTTATTTGTGAAAAGAATTTTAATTGGCAAATTATTATTTTAAAAAATAAAGGAAATAAAATAAAACTAAAATAAAAAAGAAAATTAAAACAAAAAAAAGACCACACCTACTTGATCACTGTAACATTGGAATAAGGAAGAAACAAAACCGTGAGAAAATAGTGACACAATGGTAGCACTAAGGATGATTACTGTGATAGCGGTGGCCTTGTGGAAATGATGGTTGCAGCGGTTCTGAATGCTATGCAAAGTTGATAATGATTGTGGCTATGATAAAGAATAAGATCCAACATGAATATGGTGATAGCAATGAGGTTTATTGATGATGATGGCTTATGATTGATGATGAAAGGAATGTGGTTTGGTGAGAGGCTTGTGATGATAATAATGGTGAAGGACTATGGTTTGGTTCTTTCAAAGAGGAGGCTATGACAGTGGTGGTGGATTCAATGGAAGAGAATGGTGAATGAATGAGTCTTTTCTTTTTTTTTATTGTGCGTGATTAATTATTATATAGAGAGCAGAGCAGAGAGATTTTAGGAGTCAGTTAGGATTTTGATTTGATTTGATTTTTTTATTTTTATTTTTGAGTCAGTTGGGATTGAATTTAAATTTCAAATACAAACAAATTCAAGACAAAAATATGGTGTTCACAATTGGTTACTATGAAAATAGAGAATGAGGATAGATAAAATGAAATAGTAATTTATGATGCAAAAATTATAAGATCTTAGATTATTTAAAGGAAATGTTATTAATAATCTTTACTCTCAAAACTATTTTATAAAGAATAGTTTCAATACAAATGGTGTAATTTGTTGCCGAAATTTGACTTGCATTAGCATTTGTTATTGTGTTTATTTTTATGTTGTACTCCAACATAATGTTGGTGTGTGTCCCACAAGTGCACAATGACCACCTGCTGTCTCTGGTTTTCTGTAAATACTCCCACCTTTTGTGCTTCATCCTCACTTTATTTTAATTCTCTTAGCTACGCTTAGAGAGAGAGTTTCATATGGAGATTCAAGTTCTGTTTTTTTCTTTTGTTGTAAATAATAGCTGATAGGAGTCATCCTTTTTGATCCACAGGATAACATGGCACCGTATTTTTCTCTTGCCAAATCATTTTGCAAATAAATAAAACAAATTTAACTTTTTCAACGCAAAGCCAGAAAGTTTTCTTCTATTTGTATCCGAACCCTATCTCATTATTTAACAATATTGGCACATTTTTAGTAAGAGATATTGGTAGAATAAAAACTTGATAAAAGATAATATAGAGAGTCAAATTTTGAGATAGCGAAGAGTAAAACTAAGTGTTAAACTTGTATGTTTTCTACCACGTTCTTCTTGTATTTGTATTTTTGTAATTGAGCTTTTTTTGGGTTGGAGAAGAGAGAAATCTGATTGATGTCCATAACCTTCTAATTTTGAGAGTAAAGATAAAACAGTTGAATGATAAAATGTCATTGTAAGCCCTTATTATATAATGAGTCATTTATCTTCTTTTGATAAATCAAAATAGACTTTTTTTTTATAATAGTATATATTATAATTAATATTCACAAATGACCTCGATTTGTGGAAATTATTTTATATATATATGTATTCCTCTACATGATCAAATAATCTCATCTCAATATATATCATTGAATTGATATATTCTCTGTCTTCAAATCATTAAACTCATCATAATGTTATTGTTAATGAAAAAGGTAAATGATATAACCTTTTTAGCTTATATTAGTTTTGAATGTTCTTGTGAAAAAAATAAAAAATTTTAAAATTAGTTAAATGAAATCTTAATTATTACATCTACAGAGCATATATTTTGCAACTTTCTTATAATTTATCTTTGATTTCATAAATTTAATATAATAATATTTAAAGAAAATTACCACATGCATCAAATATATAAATTTTAGATTTGAAATAAATATTAAACTAATAAAATTAATTTGTTAATATAATTGATATTTTAAGGTTAGAAAATCTTTAATCATTGTTCTAGACGTATATGTTTTATATTAATGATATAAGTATGATTGACACTTTCCCATTTCAGATATCAACACTAGTAAAAATACCTTTCTGACAAAGTTCTTTACTCGTTTGACTATCAAAGTGTTTTTTTTTTTTCCAAAGAAAAATATTGTTTAAAAACATGCAAAGGCATATTGTCATATTTGACATCCCAAGTTTTTGCAGCAATTTGCACGTCTAGTAGGTATCAGCATCAAGATTTTAACCTCATCAAGTATAGAGTTTTCAAATTAAGAGTTTCAAATTTTTGAACGGACAATTCAAGAAGGCAAACTTCCCAATTAAGATAATGAGTAGAAAACTGGAAATAGAACTCTGCATAAAAATGTGCTAGTGTTAAAGTTTCAAGACCAAATAATTAAATAATAGCAATCAAAATGTATGTCATTCAATACCAAAGGAATGATTAATGTGCGAAGAAGAAGTCATCTCAATAAAGAAAGAGGATGAAGCAAGGAAAAGCCTCCGAGGGATGATCATAATTAAACTGTTGCGAATTGATGAAGAAAAAAAGTTGAATGGAGTTGAAGATGCCACATAGATTGGATTTCAACTACCTGCAAGCAATTCCCCTTGGCAAATTTCCTTATTTACATTTGTATCAAGTCATAAAAATAGAGTTTAAATCATCTTATTTAGAGGATTGAAATCCAACACCAATTCCAAAGGACAATCCATTAGCAATAAAGAACCCAAAGAAAAAAACATTCAAAGAGCAAACTAATCCAAGCATATATGAACATGATTAAAATTAAAAAGCTTGAATTTGGCCAATAATTAAATACCTTAAATTATTGTAAAAAAATATGCAATTTGTCCACAAATATAATGCGTATGAAATAATAACTTTCAGCTATTTGCAACCATAATAAAGACAAATTGTCTACAACCATAATAATTTAGATATGATTAGTAGGCTTTTTATTAACCTAATTAAAAAAAGGAAAATCCTAACAAAACTTGACAAGTTTCACTCCTTATCAATCTTAACACATTTTAGTTTCTCCAGTTTATTAGTCTTTAACTGTGTAGTTGACATGTCTCCATAAGCTTTTTGTTCACACTCTTGAGAAGTTTGCTATGCTGGAGTTATGAATGGGATATTACCATCTCCTTGAGAAGATTAATGGCATTCTACTTCAACAAATTCTAGCATCAAATCCTACAAAAAAATTATTTTTTTATTATCAATTGACTTAGTTAGTTAGCATATTCTAAGAATTAAATAGGTTACAATTTGATAAGTAATATTAGTACCACCTTAACTACAGATGACGAGGATAGAACTTCATCAAATTTAAAACTTGATGACTTCTCTCCACTTGATAGTCCAGTGGTCATGTTAGGCTAATAAACATCAATAGAATAGAAAAAGGTACTAAAATGAAACTTACATATATGGTTAAATAGTTCTAAACACAAGGAAGAAAATTAAAGTGCAATTTAATTAGAAAAGTAAACCATAACACCTCGATATTAGGAAAGACAGATTTTGATTCCTTAAACTTTGATACAATAGACTGATCATCACAAGCATCGATAATATCAAAGGCATGCTCATTTTGATTTAGTCCAAAGTCTTTTAGAACTACCTTGAATAACTCCATCCTAGCAAGTAATTTGTTGAACTCCTTTGGCTAATTAAGCTGCCTACTACCTTGGTTTAATTAAAAAAAAAAAAGATTACATGAAATGAGTGAAACATACTTTAAAGTATTGCACATTTGCAATTTAAAATGTATCGTGAAGGAAAAACCATAATACAAGTAGCATTTCCCAGAAAATAAATAACATAGTCACGCAATACACTCCAACATTGTGGAACACAAATTCCATAACAATTGACAACCTTAGGGATCCCATAGAACAAAAGTTGCACTATCAATTTCATCATCATCCTGAGCTCTACTCTATATCTGAATAATAGAAAGAAATATTTTTATTATAAAAAAAACATTTCATAGTAATAGATTTAAATCTCTGAAATTTTGTTTAAAATAATCACTTTATCTTGGTATGACAACCACTACACAACAATCATAGCTGCCATAGAAATATAGGCATTTGTCGATTACAACTTTCTTGCCGCACTTAAAGGTTGGGTACCACCAACTTCGGACACCATCTAGGCATTTAATAGTTGCAAGCACAACAAACACTCCTAAGTAACATCATCAAAAATAATTTTAAAGTGAGTTAGTTGTTAACTAAATGCAATAAATCAAAAAACACATAAGAGGAAGAAGAAACTTGTAGTTAATGACCAAAGAATAAGGTACAATTTGAAAAATGTTAAATAGCATAATTTGCAAATTGTAAATCACAATTATCAACATATTATGCTAATTGGTATCCCATAGAGAGTTATCATACAAGTTTTGTAACATCCAAAAGGTTCTATAATGGAGATACTTACGTCATTTAAATTCTTTAACTACTCAAGTGGCTTTCTAGCATTATCTCTTAAGAGGTCATCTTCAAGGGAGTAATACTGAACATTAGCCTTGATAATTGCCTTTTCAAAACAAACAATAGAGCCCTTAAAATTTAAAATCACAGCTTTATCATAACACATTTTCAAGACCTTGAATGAAGGTTCATACTGGCTATGTAAACTTGCTTTGACCTTAATTTTGAATAGAAAAGATTGCTGAAGTATTTTATCCTCAAATTCCCAAGGATAAGCCATCTCACAATCACTCTGCAAAGAATTAAAACAAAAATGACTTAAGGCTTAAGGAAAAAAAAGTTAGAATGCCTATAGAAAAAAAAAATCATAATGTATATAGAATAAGACATACTTTGTGAGTGATTTCAAATAATTCAAAACATGATTTTCCAATAACATTTGACCTTACGATAAAAAAAAATGACAAGATCAATTGTGTTGGATTCATCAATGACATGCATCTTAATCCCATATTTGCACAATTACAAATAAAGAGGTTAAACATCGTA
The DNA here is from genome assembly GCA_031216105.1 of Dalbergia cultrata. Taxonomy (NCBI): domain Eukaryota; kingdom Viridiplantae; phylum Streptophyta; class Magnoliopsida; order Fabales; family Fabaceae; genus Dalbergia; species Dalbergia cultrata. The sequence goes on along the minus strand of CM062350.1, from coordinate 25,208,435 downwards.
TCAATAATCAATATTTCAAAAAAATGGTCTGCATATGCAATTTTTTTTAAAGAAAAAGCCTTCAAATACCTTGGAATCATATTGACAACATGGCGAAAACATCGCTCACAACAGTACATTCATGAATCTGGTCTTATAGCTTAATTGCATTTACATGCAATGTACCACCAATCAGAATTGGTATTGATATCGGAAACAGTAGTATGTTGTAATATTTGGTGTACATGTATCAGTATATAAGTTCTGTATGGTCCTAGGGTTCCCCGGGACTCACCGGTGTTGCCGAGTCTGGGTTTTCGCTAAGTCTGGAGTCCTACACCTCCTTGGAGGGCTATATGATAAAACCACATTCTTAGGATCAAAATTTCCGGTAATAGCTCTCTAAGGAAAAATGAATTGAATAATGATTTTTAATGAATTTTAGGAAACCCTTAGATGTATCGTTTCTGGCCCCCAAGTTTAGAAAATCGCCCAAATTTAAGAATTTGAACTAAAACTCAAAAATTAGATTTTGATTGGTTGGAGTTTTGATTTTTTTTATATTTTATTTGAATCCAAATGGGGGAATTTTCTTATTTATATTTATGTTTTAAAGTTAATGGAGAGTAAAATAAATAGGAACATTAATTTCACAGAAATGCAGTCACCATTTTGGATGTTCTGGCGATCGCTATAATAGTCCAGGATCGCTATAGCGGTCATAAGTGCACAATGACGGGGGGCAGAACGCAGCTTGACAGCTATAGTGGTCCCTCTGAAACACAACTAGTATAGAAAACAACAATGTTTCATTTTTTTGGCCTTTAAAAGGGCCATCAGTCTCCCTTCCTCCCTAAAATAGAAGTAGAGACCGAAACCCCTCTCCCCCAACCCTCATTTTCTCTCTTCCACCCATCCCACTCCAATTCTCATCATCCAACCTTCAAAGATATGTGATGTTGTTAGATTTTGTTCCCATTCTCTCCATTCTTTCATGATCTTGAGTTGGGTTTTATTATTTTTTCTCATTGTTGTCAAGTGGGGGTGCTTCCCCAATGTTGTTAGAGTTAGTTTGTGGTAATCTAGAGCTACCATAGATCGTTAACGAGTTTTATGGTTATAATAGTTGACGTTGGTGTCCTTCCGGCTACCCGAGACTCAGTTGGTGTTGACGCCATCTCTCCCTCTCCCTCTCCCTCTAGGTGAGTGGGTTTGATCTCGTAGTTTTAGTTTCCAGATTATAATTATATTTCTTGCATTATGATTGTGAAATATGGAATTTGAGATAAGAAAAAGTATATGGAACAATTTTGTATGAAGTTAGAGATAAGATTTTGTTATGGATTATGATTCTTTTTGGAGTCATTGTAAAGCTAGTAAATATTATAATTTTGACTGTAGCATGAAAATGAAATTTAGAAAACCATGGGATCATGATTGATGTACTGTGTGTTATGGAAAATGTTTTGTATGCTAATGAATGATTTTTGGAATAATGTATTATTTAGTAATATGTCAAATTGAGAGAAATAAATAAATAAATATGTTCTTCTGGATTTATGAAATTATTATATTTTCCCAGATTTAGATTTCACGCTATGATTTTGAATATTTAGTCAATATATTTATATGTGTTAGAGAAATATGAAATAAGAATAAGACCCAGCTCTATGAATAAATACGTTAGTTGATTTCCAAGTTTTATGTTTATGAAGTCTAGCATTTTGAACTATGATACTAGAGATTTCAAGTATATGAAAAATATGTTTGTAAAGATATGAATTTAGAACTTTAGTTTTATGATACTAAGAGGTGCGGAATTCAGTATGATTCCTAGTTACTGTCAGATACACATTCTGTGGGCTCAAAATCAGAATGCCTACAAGCGGTGATCCCTTGGGCTCGATTTTCATAGCCACAGTTATGCTAAAGTCAGGTTGTTAGAGTTATATGAGTTCAGAACTTTCAGAATACTAAGATTTAGGGGCTCACATTCACAAGGGACGAAGTATCCACCTTTTAGCTTGGTTTTTGACAAGGGGCTTGCATTCAAGAGGGATGGAGTGGCCACTCTTTAGTTATGGTTTTTGACAAACTAGTTTAGTCGGTAGAAATAAAGAGACAGACTGTGAGTTAACAGTAATTATTCTATTAACCTTGGTATACCAAGGCCCGTGAGGGGCATTTTATCCACATACTAGAGTAATCCGTGAAGGGCACAGTTCACAAAGAACCATTAAGATTACAGTTCATGGCTCTAGTTCGCGAGAGACTGAGCACTCACCTCATAGTTTATGATTCTTTAAATTTTATTATTATATAGGTATTTATTATATTTAGCGTATTGTTTCCTGATACTTTACCGCACCCTCAATTAAAATGATTTCATGCTTGATTTTGAGTCTAGAAATGCTTATTATGAATTCATGAAATGGAAAGTGTTTTGTTATATACCTAAGTATGTAGATATCAAATGATTTATGATTGCTGCATGTATATTATATTATGTCTCTTGGTTGTCTCTTGTGAGTGATGGGTGAGAGCTCACTCATTGAATCCGTTGACTCATCCCTCTCCTTTCCTCTCGTAGTTGCAGGTTCAAAGATGATTCAGATCCCTATCCATAGACATCGTTATTCCAATGGTGAGTCTTACTTTGCAGTAAGGCCTAGAGTAGGACTATGTTAGAGTAGAGTGCTTCAGTAGATGTACAGGCATGATCCTATTCACACATGTAGTTTGATATATTCTAGAATTTTCAGATATTAAGCATGTAAATTAAATGTAAATTGTAATTAGAGACTTATGTGATGTGATTGTTATGAATCATAGATTAGCATATTTGAATAAGAGTTTTCATATATTAAATTATTGAATATTTTCAGTTTATGAAATTGAGCTTTATGTTTTAATTAGAGAAAATGTTTATATTTTAAAGAGATCATATTTTAATAATTATATTTGTTGATAAATTAAGCATTTAGAGAGACACGTCACCCAATAGGCTTAAGTGGGGATGGGATTCCTTACGTGCTAGTCACGTTCTCCAAGTCGGGTCACGACACATGTGCAACCAAAAAAACATCCTATACAAAAATGGAAAAGGAAAAATATTTGTATTGTTAAATTAAAGAAATCAGTATAACGAAAGCACAATTTGAAATTAATTTTCCCAAATATTAAGTTTCTAGATCTATTAAAAAAATGTTACTTGATTACAATCTTTACGATCATGAATTAAGCTCCTAGTCATTGCATTGATGAAGTCAGGCTCCAATGAATATGTTGGACCATCACTCAACATAGACAATGACGGAGGGTTTTCACTGGTAAGAGGAGGAAGTCTGCCATAAATAAAGTAAGTTAAAAGAATATAAAATCAGTACCAATATCATGTAAAAATTATAGACTTAAAAATTTTCAACCTTTGAAATAAAAATAAAATAATATCTGGCTTTGAAGTTGACAACCTCAGGAATATTTGGCTCATACAATAATCTAGTTCCAAAAATGACAGTTTGGAGGACTATTTTACCTACAAATATTTGAGAGGACAACCAAATCAACAAATAAATATAATAGACATGAATGATAAAATGTCTTAGATGCATACTATGTAAAAAACAAAAGCATTAGCATGGGGGAACCTTCCATCTACTTTGCCCCAAGTGGATTGATAAGTGATATTCGTATTGGGTAATCAATAGGAATTGTATTTGAATTCATATTCAATTGCAAATCATGCTTTAGGACATTCTCAATTCTCGAGATCAAAAGAAAGTTCTCAGTTCTAAAAGACCATAAATCACACCGCTGAAAAAGTTCACTGAGGAAAACACATAAGTCACAAACAAAATAAACATTTTTAATGGGTAGTTACAATGTAAGAAATCATGAAAAAGAATGACTATTATCTCATGATGTGTGATTATTTATTCTTATTAAGTAATTATAACCTTATAACATTTATCAATTGCTCTAGTCAATTATATTAATATTAATCATCGTTATCTTTTAACTAATTCAATATAGTACTTTTAATAATTCACCCAATGTCAGTAAATTAAAGTAAATCAATGAATACCAAAAAGCAAGTTATTATGCACATGAAAATCTGAAGCATTGTGATCAAGATACTTGAATTACTGTCCAACAAATTATGCATTACTAACTTGAAAGAAAGACAATTGCGAGTATTTGAAACCGTGATCATAACATCTGATCAAAGCGACCAAGTTTTCAATGTACTGGTATCCAAAAATTATGGAAAATACTACTACATACTAATCATAATCATTTTTGTCATTATCTACATTAAGCAGGTCACTAGTTTTACTTCGATCAGTTAAACAAAATATAGAACTAACACTCATGCAATTCAATGTGCTTTACTTCATCATTTGTAAATAAGTGATAAGCATTTAGACAATAACCCTTGAATGTCGTAACTATGGTAAATTGCACAGTGACAATTGACATGACTCCCTCATTTTTTGAAGCGAAGTTACGAACTTTGTCAACAAATTGATTAAATAGAGCAACTTCAAGCTGCACTCTGCAAATACACATTATTTATTTTGTTAATTGGATTTTATTTGAAAAATAACTGCATAGAAGTGAACAAATTGAATAGTAAAAGATTACCAAGCTACTTCTAATTGCATGACAACCAATCAGGTTTTCCTTCCATGTGCATCATATTCTTTTTTCTCATCAATGGTAGTTAGAAGTCCAATAGTATCTAATGTAAAACATAATCACAAATTAGAAATTAAATGCAAAGGTATGTAAATTAGAGAACAAAAAATAAAAAATAAATTAAACCCCAAATTGGTCTCTAACAATATCATCAATAGGACAAATTAGTCCATGACAAAAATGAATTAGTGTGAAGGTCCCTAACAATTAAGAAAATAGGATACTGCGGATCCTTAATATACCTACAACCAATAGAAAGTCTAATGTGTCGGTTAATTATCGACATGAACTGTCATTAATTGATCCTTGTGGCATTAGTGAGTTTGTCAATACCAAAATATTTGCAATCCCACCCAAAAATATAAAATATTTGCATCCCAACCTTGGGCTCCAAAAAAAAATAAAGATTTTTCTTCTCCTTCATTGGTACACACCATCCCTCCCTTTACCTTTCTTCTCCATTCCTTCACTACCCTCCACAACTGAAGCATTTCGGACCGAAGGGTATTGTGCGGCTAATAGAGGAGGAGTCCAAGGCTTGTGTTGTCTGACACGCGATGGTGATAATGGCCTTGCGAGTTTGTGATTGTTTTGAGCATGGGCTAACAAGCTAGCCACGATTAAGATTATGTAGATCTAGAATGGAGAAGATAATGGCTAGTCCCAGTTCAAGGTAGTGCTAGAGTGACTTCTACGGTAGTTGGTAATAATGGATCATGGTAGGATTTTATATTTTATTTTTTTTTGGATTTTATATTATTTTCAGAGGACAGGGTTAGGGCTACAAAATTCTATATTTTTGGTTGGAATTGCAAATATTTCGGTATTGGAAAATTCATTAATGCCATATAGATCAATTAATGATGACCATTCATGTCAGTACTTAACCTATACATCCGACTCCTTATAGTTTGTAGGTGAATCAGGGACCTCGAGTGTCCTATTTTTATAATTGTTAAGGGCCTCAACACTAATTTATTTTTGTCAGGGACTAATTTGTCCATTAATGATATTGTCAGAGACCAATTTTAGGGTTTACTCTAAAAAATAGTTTGAAAAGCATATTAAATGCTTCATTACCTATTAGATGCAGAAATTGAGAGTTGGTTTGAAGTATGTCATTGAATGGGACAAGCTTGAAACCATAGAGAGGAATCAAATCACTATTAGAAGGAAGTACATTAGTCCTCAACTGGAATTCAGTTAGAACTCATGCCTATTGGTTTGATAGTAACCACCACTTTTGCTTACTATGAAGTAAGACATAATATAAATCAATTGTTCTATCAACAACGTCTTCAATTTATATATTAAGCCCTTCTTCATAATGGCATGAATGGCCGCACCCTAAAACAAAATATAAAAAATATTGAAAAGAGATTGAACAAATATAAAGGTGTCCATGTCTATAACACTAAAATGAAAACTATAGTAAAAAGAAGAATGTAAAAGAAAATAAAAAGCTTACAAACTTATCCATCAAGACCATTTCCAGCTGTTTACCAACTCAAAATTGTTGAAAGCAAGAAAACACCAAAGGCGAATAATTCGGACCTTAATCCTTTAGCATTCCTATCATGACCCATTTAGGGAGCATGACCAGCACATGAGGGATTGGGTCCTTACGGAAGCCTCTTGTAACGTGATTGACTGATATGCATAAATAAATCAAAATATCTCAAGCTCAACTAAAATTCCATAATCTAAAAATGTTTCCAAAACATAAATCCTGAATATAAAACTGCGTAAAATCCATAATCTAGGCCGATGCCAAACAAAATTTAAAATAAATGACTGAAATTCTGAAAATAACTAGAATGCATGTTCGGGATTCTACCTATATAATTATTTGAGCACTACTAAACTAACATAACCAATAGTAAGCTCCACTCCAAAGCAAAGCTCGCCAAAAGAAGCTGTGGCACTACTAGGAAAGATCATGTGGTACAACTGAACTTGTAGCTGTATCTGTAGGGGGAGGAAAAGAGAATGGTGAGTTTATCAAAACTCAATGAGTGAGCCTCCACTCACAATCCACAAGGGACAACAACAAAAATACATAACATATACATACAATTGATGTAAAACATTATATATATAATTATATATAAATCCATGGCAATAACTAGTAGAGAAACAGGAATTATTCTATATATAAATATCTTAGCTGAATAGCTGAATCTGAACCAATGGCTAACCTAATGGGCACCTAACTAGGTCTCATAAATGGACACCACACTGGGTTCTTTACTGTGGGTGAGCTAGTCCTCTAGCGGACCACTTGGTACCAAGGTTAACGATTAATCCTGTAGCCGTTAACTTGTTGATCTATTTCTCACTATTTTATTGGTTAAAAATTAATAGCAACAAAATTCACTATTCTTATCATTTATACAAAACTGGGATTCATGAAATTTTCTAGTAGATAAAATAAATCTAAATCATACATACAACGAGTATGATCCCATGAGTTTTCTAAAATAATAATTTGTCAAGATAACTACAAGACAATAATTTTCTAAAATTTCTATAATACATAAAGACATATTTCTTGGCATAAATCATTCTAAAATTTCATAAATAATTTATATAATCTAGAAAAAATAATAATAATGACCAAAGTATGGCCATGAGCTTAAACCCACTCATCGTTGGTAGCTGGGAGTGTGCTTCCACTAACAACCAGCTACCAACTTGAGTCTGAGGAGCTGGAATGGTACTAGTAACTGCCAAACAATACAATGAAAATATAAACAATTTGACTTTATCACCCAAACTGAGTTTGGGATTATAGGAAGGAAAAAATATTGTGAGAAAACCATGTCTGATAGTACCCAAACTCATAAATTAAATAAAAAAAGGGACGAACTAGCTAAATTTCATAGAGATCACTTATTAGAGAGATTAATTGGAGAAAGATGAGGTTTCTCATTTTTCTCTTTAGGAAAAATCTTTGGATGGCTAGGGTGTATATATATATATAATAATTATTATTATTATATTATTATTATATATGTATGTATGTATGTATGTATGTATGTATGTATAATAATAATAATAATACCAATGATAATAATAATTCATATACCACTAAATTCCATATTTGGCATATCACAATTCCTGAACTAGAGTGATGGCCTGTAGTGGGTTGCAATGATTCGTCGTGGAATAAAAGGCAGAGTAGTGAATAGGAAGGTAGGAAATATTAAAGATAAGGGAATGGAAATGAAATTATTTTTCTTTTCAAACATGAGGACAATCATTTATAGATAATTACATTTATAGAAATGCATATAGAAGATGGAAATTGGAGAACTCCATGGATATAGGAGATATATCAGGTAATTATGGAGAATAAATCATTTTAATTCAGATAAATAAAAATCATAATAAATCAAAGAAATTCTTGGATAAAGGAGGAGAATTTTGGACAAAGATATAAATCGAGTAATTTTGGAGTACAAATTAGTAAGTCAGAAATTATTATGAAAATCTAAATAAATCAAATTGTAATAAAGAGAATAAATCAAGATTGAATCAAGACCGAAAAATCACAAATCAAAATAATGATTAGGTATTTCAAATCAAAACTAAAACAATGTTACGTTGGGGAAGAAAGCTACGCGGTGGGCAAAGAGCCATACCTGAATGGCCTACACCATCAACCATCACCATATAACAGCTACCATCTGAATGGCTGATAGACAGGCATATTTTGTTCAATTAATAGACCTACCAGTATGACATATTTTACCTGCCTGATGCCTATATAACCAACCATCCCTAAGCCAAAACACTGTTCAGAATATGCTACTTGTGTTTGAGTGAGTTTTCTTTTTTTTGTGTCTTTGAAAGAAAAAATGTCTAAGAGATATTATTTGTTTGTTCATTATAAATGTGAAATTAGTCAAAATTCACAAGATGAAGTCTAGTTTTGTTGTCAAAATCCAGCACTTATTAGTGTTCATTCATATATGAATCTTTCTGAGCTTCATAGCAAAATACTTTACAAATTATGAGAAAAAAAGCAAATAATTCAGATGATGTATCGACTACCTATGTTGGTCAATCAAGGTAGGTATGGTATGGAAGTTGCAGCATTAATACCGATGGTTATTTAAGGATGAGATTTGATTGTCATAGTCAGCTTCTTGACCTTCATGCTATGGAGGTATTTGTGGCTCTGGGAGAGTTGTAGTTAGTTGAGTTATGATGGATTAACTCCCCTTAATGCTTTTGATGGGTTGTCACTAGCGCAGTCTTCAAGATTATTTCAATGTTCTAGTGCAAAATGAAAATATTGGAGAAGTAAATTTGGAAGAAGGGACTAGTGGCTTGATCTCGAGAGAACTTGCAGTTGAGGTTGATATAGATCTTCAATCGGATTGTCAAATTGCAGGCTATGAGCCTTATAATGAAGTGATTTATGAAGAGGAGCCAAACCACCGTAAAATTTTATGGTAGTGTTTGAAGTTGTTGTATCTTTTATGAATTTGTAGTTAACTTATTGTTTAATATTGTTTGAATTCTTATTCATGAATTAGTTCAATTTTTTATAAAATAGTACTATTTGTTAAATTTTCCTTTTCAGCTCACAAATTCTCATCCATGCATTATTGTATTGTATTTTTTTATGAAGAATGTGGTTAACTTGTTTTTTAATATTGTTTAAACTCCTATTCATGAATTCTGTTATTTATTTTTATTATGATGTATGTGGTTAATTTGTTATTGGTTTAATTATTCTGTAAGTTCCTATTATTTCACGCAATTTTTAACTAGATCCCTATAATTTAAAAGTTTTTAACTAGGTTTCTATAGTACATAAGATTTTTCAATCAAATACTTAACTTTGTAAAAAATGGAATATTCTAATATAAGGTCCTAGTTAAAAACTTTTAAAATATAGTGACCTAATTGAAAATTGAGTGAAATTATAGGAACATATAGAATAATTAATTCTTTATTATTCAATAAAATTGATTATTTACATTGAATATTACGATATTTTCATATTACTTCAATGTTTTCACTTCAAATTTTCATGCGCTCTAAAAGTCAACGGGTTGGTCACTATTCAGGTTTGAATATAGAAGAAGCTCAGGTGACCATGAAGGGGGTTGGGGGTATTGTAGGTAGCGGATACATTGTGCAGATATTTGGAAAATGCCTTTTGCAAGAAAGGCATCAATTTCCCAATAGAGTCTGTGCTACTTACAGTTAAAAATTATAGCATCTAAAAGGGTGTTGAGTACAAGATCCATGAGTCAAATCAGCCAAAATATCAAGGCAATTGTAAGCACTTTGGGAATGGGTGTCATTGGAGCATTTGCATCACATATAGGGGGAAGAAGGGACTATGAGAGGTTCGAAAGTAAAATGTATGAGTATACTTGCTTGGAAAGAGGAGTTTCACGATGCAACTCCCACTTGGATGTAGATGTTATCACTTCTTCCATATTTTCTTTGGTGGAAGTTGACCTGATAGTTCCTATTAGAGTATTGCAAGGCTCAGTGCATGAAAAGTATAGGTTTTCAATTTCATATAAGAGGGCATGGCTTGCAAAACAAAAGGCCATTCGGAGGAAGCAATGCACTGCCAATAAGCAACAATATACATGCACAGGCTGACTGCATGATCTGTGCATCAGTCTCCTATGGACCCAATGGGAGAAACTCTCTCTAAGCCAATTCATGGAGAGTGTATTCTTATAAACTCTCTAATAACTCTCAGATGGCAACCTCCCAAGCAACTGGTTGCAAAGATCCCATATGTCCATATCCTAATTATGCAACCCCCATGAGCCTATGCAACCATTCACGAGTGCCTCATCCACCTGCAGTCTTAACTGGAATGTTATGCCTTTATAGAGTGATGGTGCATTCACCACTGTGCAGGTGGAAAGTGTATGTCTCAGGCTACTAATGCTCTACAAAGGCCGACAGCAATGCACTATCATACTCGTAATACAAAATTCTTGAAGCATGTCAAAACCCTACCTGTATCAAGTATGGATGAATAAGGGGATCGGAAGCTACATGGTTAAAGACAAATCTACTGTGTAGAACTCGACAAGGCTAGATAGAGGACATAAAATTAACAAGGTTAATGTCACAACCCGATTTGGGAACGTGACTGACATATGGAAAAACCCATTCCCAAGTAAGCCTCACAACTTGTTGACTGCTTCTACATGCATGATTTGTTCATGGAATCCATTTTAAATAGCAGTTTTCTTTTCTACGTATAACTCACCTGTTCACATATAGATCGTACTAATCAAAACTGGAATCTCGTAATCTATTTCTGAAGTTTATGATAATAACATTATCAAGTAAATCCATCATATACAAATATCTATGAACAGTAAGGTTATATAAAGATAGTTCCAAAATGCTATTTTAATAAACAAAGCTATGCAAAATGTGAACCATGTTTTACAGTCCGCGACCCTACTTGCATCTACAATGGAGCACGTTTAGTGTAAAATACCAGTCACTTCACTTAATGAACTCAAAAATTGGAACCTAACATTGCTAGGAGGAAGATGGTTACGAGGTACCCTCAGCAGCTATTGCATCTGTAAATAGGTGAAGAAAAATAGAGGTGAGTTTTTTTACAAAAACCTAATGACTGAGTCCTCACCTAGAATCCCTTTCCTTGGACATCAAAGTAAAATGCATAAAATCATAATAATAATAATAATAATAACAACAACAAATAAACAAACTTCAAATAGTATACGCTTATACACATAACATTTTAAAACAATCTTAAACTACTTTGAATCATAATGAGGGGTACTTGGAAGATGATAAATACATACACATAAAAGCTATAATAATCATAGTTTTAAAACTCGGCTCGGTGATCGACTCGGTTGAGGCACTGGGTCACTGGTTCAATCGGTGGGTCACTGGTTCAACCGGTTGAACCGAATATAATTAAATAAATATATAAAAATTTAAATAAATAATATAAATAATTAAATCTTTAACACAACATAAAAATTCAAATGCTATATATGTATATATATTTATATATTTATGTAAGCATGTATAGTTGTGTACATGAATAATTCTTTAAATTATAAAATTTACACATATAAAATAAACATATCACATGATGGCTGTAATTTCCCGACCCATATTTTATTTTCGGTCATGATTTGCTAGCCCATTTTGATTTCTCAACTATGTCCATTTGTAAGCTAGTTGTAACTTGCAAGTGTTTCACGTTTTGGGCTTTGACCCATAGCAAATGTTAATTTTCAAACAAAGAAAGCTACTCATAATTGGTCAAACCCTAATTTTTTATCTCATATATAACTCTCTCTCTCTCTCTCTTTCTCTTTCCCTTTCTCTTCTCATACATGAGGCCGCCACATAGCCCCTCCCTCTTCGCATCAATTCATCTTTCTCAATCCATCCTCAACTCATTTAATCTCTCTTTTTCTCTTAATCACACACATGCACAGATCTTTTCATTTTCACTCTCCACCACCCACTTGGGAACAAGGCGATGGTTCGAGATATTGTAGAGGCATGGCGGCTGTACTAAGCAGCAAATCTGAGGTTGTGGGTGAGTGGCAACTATGATCACAATGGATCTGGAGTGACGGTGCATAGCACCACTCCCTTCCTTGCAAGGCAATGGCAAATGGCTCTTTTTTTTTTTTTTGGGAGATCGCTGTTTATGTGAACCGGTAACCTGTGGCGGGTCATCGGTTCTTACGAAAAACTGGCAAGTTGAAGCAATTCATGCCGGTTCTATTGTAACACCGATCTGTTGTGCTACTCGGGCCGGCTACCTGTCCGGTTCACCGATCTACTGGTCGGACCGGCTGGTCCAGTCCGAGTTTTAAAACACTAATAATAATTGTTTGTAAATAGTCACATTCTCTAGGGGCAGCTCACTAGGTCCTGAACTTGTCTGCTTTCTAAAAATCTGCCTCCATGGCAGCCAGGTATGCCAAGGTTAAGGTTTAAGGGATTGCCTTCATAGATGATTAAGGGATTGTTTCTGTGGCTGCTAGGTATACTAAGATTTACATTTCATAAGATTGCCTGTAAGGCTACTTGGTACACCACCTCCTTGGCAGTGTGATGTACCAAGGTCACTATTCTATAAACATGAATCATATATAATTTAACTAAGAAAGGATAAAATTAACAATAAACTCTTAGCATTCTTAGAGCAAATGAATCCTTGAAACTCTGACAATTTGACCTTAGCATAACTTTGACTATGAAATCATGTCCAAGGGGTCATCCTTTGTAGACATTGTGATTTCACAAGCTCACAGAATATGTAGCTGTCAATTGCCATGAACCAAGGGATATCCGTGCTCTTAATTTTTCAGACTAAATTCCCAAATCATATCTTAAGTTAACATGTCTTTCTCTAAGTCTTTTCAAAAATATCTATCTTAGAGTTCAAAGCTCCATCATACAACAGTGTTCAACATTAAAATTCATACAATCATCATAATAGCTCTAAACAATTACAATCACAATCCAATTCTTCATAAACTCATTTCAATGACAATGGTACCATGGTTTTGCATAAAACATATAATTCATGCTATTTTGAAATCATAACATCATAAATCAACAAAAGTCACAAATCTTTAAACAATTATCTCTAAAATCAAGCATAAAAGTGGATTTTGATTAAAACAATTATAATAACAAACATAGAGGCCATAAATGTGAATCCACTCAGTTGGAGGGGTGAAATATATAGGATTAACACCAACTGGCTGGGAAGTAAGAATGACATCGGTTTCCTAAAGCCTTAGAAGTGAAAGATTGAAGTTGGTTTTGGGAGAAAATGAAAGAAAATAGAGTTTGAGGATGAAAAAGAGTGAAAGGGCGAACGTTCTTGAGTTTGGGGAAGTGAAAAGTGTGTGTTCTAGACCCTGAAACAGGGGTTTTTTTTTATATAGAATTTTGACTGCTGCAACACTCACCAAAGAGTAGAGAATCATCCCTTGTACCACCTTAGTATTCCCTAACTGCTGCCATGTATTCCAAAATGGTTTTTCTCCTAACTTTGAGATATAATTCAAGTGTTGGTATTTATTGGGTTGAATTGTCTCAATACTCACTAGTTTATATAAATGTCTTCATTTATTTTACTCTCCATTCACTTTAAAATGTAAATAAAAATAAAAAAAATCCCTCATTTAGATTCAAATAAAATATCATAAAAATCAAAATCCTAGAAAATCAAAATCCAAATTTTGAATTCTAGTTCAAATTTAAGAATTTTTAAAATTTTATAAACCTGTGAACTGAAAACTAAATGTTCAAAGGTTTAACAAAATTTATTAAAAATCGCTCTTTAATTAAGTTGTTTTTCCCTTGGGAATAATTACCGGGATTTTTGATCCTAAGAATGTGGTTCTATCATATGGCTTTTCAAGGACTTGTAGGATCTAGATTTAGTGAAATTCAGGATCTAGTTTAAAAAAAATTCTAACATTTTTATTTAAAAACCTGGTATCACGACCCAACTTAGGAACGTGACCAACACGTGAGAAATCTGATTCTCATGCAAGCCTCGTGACTAGATTTTCTCTATATGCACAATTAATTATAAAATTATTTAAAACAAAACTTCTTTTTTTACCTACAAATAACATGTTCCTCAAATGTAAAATAATTAAAATGATCAAAATAATCCAATTTTGAAGTTTCATAATCTATTTCTAAAGTCTAAAGCTATAATACAATATATAAATATAAGTTGCTCTGTTTTGAAAATGACTATGAACTAATACTATTAAGTCATTAAACATAAAACTCACATATGTTATCATAGTATACATAATGCAAAACATGGTCTGAGGTCCCGGATTCTACCTACAGTGTACTAGAGCACTCTAAACAAGATAAGAATGCTTTACTCAGGCGAAGTTTACCAACTAAACTCTACTGCTTTTGGCAAGATGGTGGAGAAGGATCAGCAGCAACTACAATATCTATAATATAGAGAAAAGCAGAGGGGTGAGTTTTGTAATCAAAACTCAGTGGGTGATTGTTCACCTGAAACCCCCTTTCATAGAATACCAAGGAAACCATGCATAAAAACCATAATAAAATTAATAAACTCAAAAGTCTTACATAATCAAACAAACATATTTCTCTTTCTCTCTCTTTCTCTCTCTCTCTATATATATATATATATTCAAATCATCATGTCAGAATTCAACAACGATTTTCTTAATTTACTTTCATACTTGAAATCATATAAGCTCATAATGTAATAGCTCCTAGAGAAACAGTAAACTCTGCTCTGTAATTATGTTCATCAATCATGGTATGATTATTTCTCTGCTCTGATATGTGGTTCTTAAAGAACCAAACTTGGACACCTAAATAGGTTCCCTTCTCTGCTCTGATCTATGAATACCAAGGTTAACGATCAATTCCAGCTGTTAACTCACTGGCTATTTCTCTATAGCTATTATTTAAACTAAGTGAATAAATTTGTTTAAATCTGATAACCATTAAGCCTCTTAAATTCTTTGTGATCTATGAATCTATTTAATTCTAACAGTTTGACCTTAGCATAACTGTGGCTATGAAATGATACCCAAGGGATCACCCTTTGCAGACATTTGTAATTTCAAAAACTCACAGAATATATAGCCATCAACTGTTCTGAATCCTGTGAAGATTCAAGCTCTAAAATCTTTTTGGTTGATTATCTAAGATATATCTCAAACTTTTAAGCTTTCCATAAAACAGCAACTTGATACCACACTTTGAAATTTCAAGGTTTACAATCAAAATTCTAATCTTTCCTTTAAACCTTGTATCTGAATATAAAACTATAGCATATACATAAATCATTACCAGAATCCATTCAAACAATCATAAAAGTCTTTAACCACTACTTATATCATCAATTCCATATAAAATTAGTATAACAAACATGGTCCTATGAATTTTATCAAAAATAAGTTTCATGCTCTAAAACTAGGAGTTCTAAAACATATAACCAACAATAACTTTAAATCCTTGTACAGTAATATCGAAAATCAAACAATAAGTTGTATTTTCATGAAAATTAACATCTAATGCATAATATAGAGATCACATATGCGAACCCACTCACATAGAGGGGTGGAATAAGCAGAACCAACACCAACAGGAGTTTGGGGAAGCAGGAATAACACCACTATCTGGCATAGAATCAATAGAGCTCTAGATTAACCTTTAATACTTCCTATTTACATAGATACCACTCTAACACCATGAAAAACCTCACTTCCTTAAGAACCATGAACTTCTCTATGCCAACCTCTTCAAAAACAAGAGAATCTTAAAAGAAAAGAAGCATAATCCATGAAGGAACATATCTTAGAGCTTGGAAGGTGGAAAAATCTTGATTAAACTTGAAGGAAATGAAAGAAAATGGAGGTTTAAGTGTGAAAGGGGCAGAAAGATGCAGTTTTGTGTTTAGAGAGGTGTGGGGGAGTGTTTTTGGGTATGTGAGTGTTCTAGACCCAAAGCACGGGGTTTTATAAAAATTTTGAGCACCGCAGCGCTCATTTAGTGCATGATTTTTCTAGCATGAACTGTCTTACTATTCCAAGACCGTTGCAGTGCTCACCAGAATGATTTTTCTCATATCGTCGAGCAATAATTCAAGTATTAACATGTATTAAATTGGGTTATCCTAGTACTCACTTATTTACATTTCTTAATTTTAAGTTAATGTCATTATTTATTTTAATCTCCATTAACTTTAAGACATAACGTAAATAAGGAAAAACCCCTATGTGGATTCAAATAAAATATCAGAAATATTAAAATCGCAACAAATAAAAATCTAAATTTTGGGTTTTAGTTCAAATCCAAAAATTCTTATGATTTTACAAATTTGTAAGCTAAAAACGAAATGTTTAAAGGTTTCATAAAAAATTTTAAAAATCACTCTTTAACTGATTTTTCTCTAGAGAACAATTACTGGAACTTTTGGTCCAAAGAATATGGCTTTATCATATAGTCTTCTAAGGGTGCGTAGGGTCCAGACTTAGTGAAATTCAAGACCCGAAACAACAGAAAAGGGTAGCTGACATCCTTTTTAGTTTGAAAAATTTTTCTGACCCTTTTATTTAAAACTAAGGTATTACACGTAGGGTATTACAATTAATTTACATGAGCATAACTTAAACAGACTTACTAAATTATATTACAATTTCTAAATTTCATAACTCCATAATATAAAAACAAATATTAAAGACGAAGCATAACAAAATTTTTATCATAAAATTCTGATATTCAACTTCTAAACTATACAAATATAATAAAAACTAAAAATTATAAGCTACACTTAAAATGTAGAAGGCGGGAGCCCCTGACCTAAACTTGACTAAGATCATAATTTGGAAATAAACTCATTGCAAGTCTATATATTCAATTTTAATATTTAAATTTATGTTAAAATAAACATTAATGTTAAATTAGCACAAAAATAGTTAATTTTTGTATTAATTTAAACCTTAACAAAAATTTATAACCTAAACTTTCAATGTAAAATGCTGAAGTCTCTAACATAACTAGACTAAAATCATAAACTTAAAAAAAAAATGGAGACACTAAATTGATCTTAATTATTAAACTCTTTATAAGCCTATTTATTTCATTTTAATATTATTATTAAAGTAAATATTAATATTTAATTTTTATTACTAAAATTTATAATAGTATTTATAGGGTATAAATCTTATTAGAAAGCAAACTATTTTCTTTTTTCTTAGAACTAACAATTTATTAATCTCAACTTAAAGTAAATTTAAAATGTTTTTCTATTGCATTCAATTGTGATTTGATAAACTAGTGTGAATTAATTGAATTAGACTTAAATATATACTTTTTTCAACAAATAAAAAATCTATCTCGAAAGAAATCAAGCCAAACTAAAGTATACATAGACTCACATAAATTTCTAACTAATTACCATAGCACACAAAACTAAATTATTTAACTATAATAATAGTAACAAATAAAATTAAAATATTAAATTACTTGCATATCTAGATTTGCTAAGATGTGTTAGCATTGATCTCTATGGTATATATTGTTGTTCTTAGCCATATCACACTTTTACTACTACTTTTCCCTTTATCTTTTCCTCTTTCTCTCTAACTTCTCTCTCAATTGACAATGCAATATGTGAGACATTGTGGTCCCATTTCAATTTTATAGGCCCACCACCAATAATACATCTGGCTATGTAACGTATTAGGGGCATAACATGTGAGACTATCTCACGTATTCTGTTTGTGCCTTTGATAGTGCATAGATGAAGCATCAATCTTCTAGGAAATTGAAATGGAAGTAATATGTTGGACTCTTTGACATATTACATGATCTATCATTATTAAAAATACGTAACGCTGTTAAACGTAATACTTTTATAAAAAAAAAGAGTGTATTTTGATAATTAATTTTAATACCCATGAGTATATGTATATAATCATGTTTTTTTTTGGTAAAAACAGCCTTTAATTTTTGGGTCGTGATTGGTTAGAAAGCTTTGGTTTTTCTTTGTGAACTTAGTATCATGTGGGCTTATCTCATGATCTTTGTTTTTCACCGCACTGATATTTTATTGTTTTTATTGACTTTAGCTCAAGGTTAATGTCTAATATACTTCTTTATCGTTTAATTATTTTATAACATAATTTAATTGTATATAAATATATCTTTATAATATACTAGTTGTATTTCATTTGAACCATCTGTTGAACCTCTAAATTAGTATCTCCTCCAGTTTGACACTCAGTCCGGATTTTAGAACCTTGATTGTAGGAACTTAGGTTTAGTGGATTAGGTTCAAGGATATGTTTTTGCTTGGGTCAAATTCTGTCTTTGCGTTTTTGGGGTCCGTTTTTCGTTTTCCTTTTCATGTGAACTGATGTGGGCTGGGTATGTTTGGGCCTTTTTTAAGACAATCTTTTTAGTAATTAGCGTGTTTGTTTTCCCTTTTGGGGACTGGAGTCTTTTCCTTTTTTCTTTTCTCTTCTCATTTCTTAGTTTGGGCTACAAGTGTCTGGGCTGACATGTTTTAGAGTCTCAAGAGAAGGGCGACGGTTCAAAGAGGGAGGTGTTTCGGCTTGGCCACAGTTTGGGGTGAAAGGAAGTGTTCAGAATGGAAGACAGTATTTTGCAATGCCTAAATGCGATGAGGAATGTTTGTTAGCCGCAATTATTTTTTTTATGTCATTTAGCTTCTTTTGGTGTAATTTTCGTTAGCTGTAATTATTATTATTTTACATCATTTAGCTTGTGTAATGTTTTTTAGCTTGTCTCTCCCTGTTTGTTTTTATCTATTTGTTTATGATCCATATTTTTTTAATCAATAATAGATAAATTTTTTAAAAAATTATAAAAAATAGAAGAATTTGATGAGATTTAAAATATATAAATTATTATATTTTTTATTTAAATATTTAATTACATATTGATAATTTTCATTGATATTATAATAATATATAATAACTACAGGTTTTTTTTTTTAAAAAAATAATGATTAGTTAAATTCTTAAAATCCTAAATCATTTTAATCGAGACATCTTAAAAAAGCTTTTTCTCATATAATCTAAAATATTAGTATTATATTATGAATAGATGAATAGATTTTACAACTCTGTTTTCTTTTTGTCATCCAAACAAACTACAAAGATATACTAACGTGAAGAGCAGGCGCTTTCGTCGGCAATACAACTGTAACAAGGCGTTGCAAAGACGAGTTCTGATTTCACGAAGAATTCTGGTTCTCATGGCGGAGGACGGGAAACCCGATACACAGCTCTTCCAGCTTCTTTCCACTCTTCTCCACCAGGTTTCGCTTCCATCGTCTAACTTTCATCATTTTTCATTCTCGATTTGCTGTTTTTCTTTTTATTTGGTTATTATATTCCTGAGTATTGTGTTCGGTTCTGATGCTCCTGTATTATGAGCTCGTTTTCTTTTTATTCAATTTTTGGTTTTTTTTTTTGCATTTTTTTATGGAGATCAGTGATCTGGGTATGTCATTTTTTATCATCATATGTAGAGTTTTTAGACCAAGATTTGTGAATTGTCAGAATTGCGTTTGTGTTGCAAAAGGTATTCTGGTTTTGCGGTTTAATCTGGTTAAATTTTACCCACGAGATTGGGTTTTGGGCTTTTTACAGACATTATTACAGGCACGTGCTTTCTGTTGTTGATTTGGATTTTTTTTTCTTATTGAGGTCTCCTCGCCCCCTTTGATGTGCCCCTATTCACATGCGTTTTGTTATTGTCAATGTAAACTCTCTTTTTTTTTTTTAAATCTCTTTCTTTAAGCTGCTTAATACGTTTTGTGGCTACTGAGAAATTGTTGTTTCTCTTTATATGGTTACTGGGAAAATACGGTTGGCTAATCCACTACCCGTGGATTGTGTAATTCCTTTAAGATAAGGCACAGTGGTTCTACAGCAAACTAATCATGAATTTTTACGCTTCTTTGGCTGTTCCTTGTGTTAAAATTTCTTAAATTTTATACAAACGTTTCTTTCCTTTCCGCTCCCTTTTAGGATCCAAACTCACAAACATACCTTAAAACAATTTATCTCTGGATTCTTTGATGTATTGTAGGATAAATATAAGCGGTAAGATAAATGGCAGGACAACCAGTGGTTAATTGTCTCCTGATGTCATGTAGAAGGATATCAAGTCTTTGTAGAGTTCCCTTAAAAGAAGTTAAAATGAAAACTTGATATGTCTTGATGTGAGTTAAGAGCTACTTAGTATTATGCTCCATCAATTGCCTTTGGAAAATTGTTTCTGTTGTCATCCTTCTTTTGACAGCATGCACTTCTTGTCTTTATTAGCTTTTGTTGAATTGGAGATGGCTGCAGTACTCAAGCACCCAAGAATTGACCCTGTAATACACGCATACAATTCAGTACTATGTCTGAAACTCTGATATATATGCCTGGATCTTGCAATATCACTTTGCATGTTGCATGCCTTCTCACAAGGCTCCTCTTATCGATGTTTCAGTTGGGTTTGTGTGCAAGGTTTAGATCAGAAAACGGTGGAGGAAACAAAATAAGTATGCATATCTACCTATAACAGTAATAAACTATTTGGATTGAGTTATTGAGTGGTATGTGTCTAGTTTATAAAGTTTGGAGATAATTGAGTAGAATTGAGGATACTGTATCCAAAGGGAAAAGAAAAATAGCTTTCTTCTTTGGAACGATGGAGGTAAGGTAATGATTTCTCCATCATCATCGCTACTGTGAATTGCACATAATTCTTTGCTCTGTTGTAGCCTTGTAGGCCTAAGCATAGGGCAAGATCAGTGTTTGTGGTGGGTAAGCATATCTGCATAGCATTCTGTGATCTTTGTTTCATTTACCATGATACTTGATTACAGGCTTTCTATAATTAATTGGACTTGTTTTCACTGTTATTCTTCTAAAACTGCAAAATATTAGACAACTTTTTTCCTCTATGATGAGTGTGGTTTAGTATATTCATAATTTTGCTGGCTTTGGCAATGATTACTTTGAGAAAATGAAGAAGATTCGTATGCATCCAGATTCTTTGGATTTGCTGATAGTGCTACTTCCTTCTCACTATCTCTTACTGGTCAATGGTATGCATAATCATATGCATGTTTGATTGTAAACTGTGTAGGTCGAATCTCTGACTAATCAAGAAGAAGTTGAACTGCGTTCTAAAATTGAAGCTCTTGGATTAGAGGTTACAAAAGTTCCTTCAAAGTCAACCCAGCAGCTTAACGAGGTAGTTCTCAGTTTCATTTTATCGTGTAGCCTTAGCCTTAATGCGCCAATGATAGTTGCCACAGTTGGTAAGAAATGGGCTCATATCCTACAAGAATGCGACTTTGATTCCTTTTACCAATATGAGGACTCCTTTTGATAGGCGATCTTGTAATTTGTACATCTCCTATAATACTCTCTGAGCCCGGGAGCTTTACCGGACTTAAGTAGGATAATCGATGCCAAAACCCTAAAGCCTTAGCCTTAATGCACCTTTCTTTGTTTCTGTGTTTTTATGTGCTGCCATGACATAACATTTTCTCCATTTTTTTTTTTAATTCCTTGTATAAATAGTTGGAAATAGCAAGGGAATTGGATAAATTATCAGCCAAATTGGATGATGTTGATGAGATGATATCATCAGCCATGGCTGCAGATCCACAGGTGAAGACACTCTTGAGTGATACAGCTGATGTGTGGATGCCAGTTATCACTGCCAATTCTGAGGAAAGACGTAATTTCACTGCATCTCCTGGAGACAACACAAACCAAACAGAAGCGGAAAACTCTAAATAGCTTCTTCTTTTTTCTCGTCGTTCAATATTGATATGTTTTTAGTCATCTTTATTGTTATCTTTTTAATAAACTACCATGCATAAGAAAATGTTTCATTATATTATTCTTTTTTGTTATGTATCAACTCAACTGGATTGGCAAAAGATGAAGTAAAAGAAAAGCCGTTAATTTTGAGGCATTCTACGGGTCATGTTTTTGGCATATCGCAGCAATTGGGAAGTGCAATTACACTAATGTGGTGATTTGGCACGAAGTTAGTGATTATCAGAATCCGCCTTGGATTGTAAATTTAATAAAACGTCAAAAAGTGAAGAAAAACAATTCATATTTTAAGCTGATAGAATCCACCAAAGCGGATCTGGAAGATTAAAAATTTTATTTTTATAGAATCCGCCCAAAACTTGTAGACATGGTAACATTTTACAAAATATATAAACCCTCTCGCCCGAGCACTTCCTCCACATATCATTGTTAGTGACTTCTAGCGTATGTAGAGAGATTGTGTGAGCTACCAAATATATATATATATAGAGAGAGAGATAGAGAGAGAGAGAGAGAGTATTTAGAAAAAAAAAAAAACAGAGAGACTGACCAAAAATAGAGAGAAAAGAGTGCATTCAATAATTTAAAAAAAAAAAGAGAGAAAATGAATAGTAGAATTATAGTAGTTTATTTTAATAGTGAAGTTCTTACAAATACAAGTAAAGGTGTCACATTTATATGTTAAAGGCCATTGAATTTTTCTATTCCTAACACTTTGTCGTATACAAAGCTAAAGAATTGACTCTGTCGGTCCATAAATAGCGACACTTCAAATACTATGGTGGCAATGAGATACAAGTGTCATATCTCGATTTTTGACAATTTCATACAATACCAAGCAACTCTAATAACGGATGATAATGATATTTAACAGATATTTAACAAATATTTAGGATATATTGGTGGCATCAACCAAACATTTCTGCCATTGAGTTATATGTTGATTTTGAAGAAGTTGTTACTTGGAATGTAGAATATGGGTCAAGAACATTTGTAGACACAGACATAGAATGGTGAGCAAGTGACGAAGAGGACGATGAAGCAGAAAAAGATTATGAAAGTGGCGATAATGCACATGATGAGGACAACATGGGTATGTGGCCTTAGTTAGAAATTTTAATATGTTTTTATATTTTAGATATCATTGAGATAATTAGAGAACTATAATTAAAATTTTGTATTCAACATACATTCAATTTGTTTATTTAAAGCATACAATAAATCTTGACCGGCGTTGGTATTAAAATAGTGGTGGTTTAGTATTTTATATTTGTACTTGATTTATTAAATTTGTTTGATTTCATATTTTGAAGGTGTTTTCTCAATTATGAATTAATTTAACATTTTTGTTACTACCCGCTGCCATGGACACCGGAATCTAGGAAATGGTGGTGTACGGGAAGCTTGAGAGTCGCTCCAAACAGGTTAACATAGGATGGAGACCATAATCCTCGGACCTCAGCAAAATCCGCGAATGCCGGGAAGCTCCAAACAAGACCTGATGGGGGACCTTGGAGACTTCCTCCTGACCTCATTTCGAGGTGACTTGTGGTAACCTGGGACCAGCGTGAATTGAGCACATGTTGAGTATGGATTCTGACACATCTTCTAGAAAAATTCCCCTAACAATTTTTTGTATCATCCGTATGATACATCTCAACTCTAAATCACCTATTTTAAGTTGTAAGCTATTCATTCTAATTATTTGTATTCCTTTCTCACTATCCTAATTGACTTGGGTCGGAGTCACTTTGCAGGTATTCACCCCCGACACCAAAACCACTGTGAGGAGAGCAGAAACACCCAGCCTTACCATCGTCCGTAGCAATGGAGGACCATCCCAACTTACAGTAGACAACATTGGCTCCATAGTCAAGGATCTGCTTCGCCGGCGACATACTTATCCTCACCATACCCAGATCCACCAAGCTCCAATGAAACACCGCACCCCAAACACTACACTACCCTTACTAACCCCTACATGGCCAGAATCAAGATCACCAGCAGACCCATCTCTAAGTGAGGCGGTGGTGCCACCATGCCATCGAGGCCCTCTAACTGCTACTCGAAACTTATAGATTTATGTTTAATTAATGTGTGATTTTCTACCTAGATTTTACAAATATTCAATTTGTAATTAATGGCATTAAGTACTCATGCCAAAATCCTATGCTTGTACTCTTTTTAATTATTGTTCATTGCTATACTTCATGTGTAAATTCATATTACTGGCTTTAGTCAGATACATTTCTGAGGATGCTTGGGCAGTTCTTTTTTTTTTCTTCTTTTTTAAAAAAGTAAAAGAGTGAAAATTTCCCCCTAAACCTTTATGATCTTTTACAAGTCATCAAGGCCATTTATTTTTAAAAATATTTTAAATTAGTTCTTAATTTTTTTCCCTTCACTATCAAACTTTAATTAAGAATTTTCCTTCCGTTTAAAAATATGTCAATGTACTGATAAGAAGACTATGCAAAACCATTTTATCTAAATATCTTTCAGTATTGATTATTATACTTGCTAATTAAAACTTTTTTGTAATTTTAAAGTGTTAATTCAATTTATAAATTTTGAAACACTACAAGATTTGTGCAAGATACTGATGGATACGAATTTTACCGATGGGTTTACCAATGGGCATAAGATGTTGATTTTTCATTTGTCAGTAGATTATTACTGACAGGTAGTGATACATGTCCGTATTTACTAACAAGAAGGCCAATGATTAGTAAAAAATAGTCAGTAATCATGTATTAAAGGCGTCAACGTTATGTGGTTGTCATGAAGTTGATATTACCAATGGATGTACTTATGGGTTGGTATTTTTATTTTTTAATAATTAAAATATTCATTTATTTCCTACGGCTTTACCCAATGGTTTTTTTTTTTGGAGGGGGACATATTAAATTGCCATATGTGAAGCACTTGCATAAATGGTCTAATTGTTTATATTTAGTCATTTATTTTATATATATATATATATATAATTATTTAATTATAAACTAAAATGATATGAAATAAAGAAGTAATAAAATGGTAAATAAACAAACTAATGAAATAAACAATAATGGTAGTAAGGTATCAGAATAAAATAAATATAAATAAAAAATGTGATAACTAAAAAAAAGTCCATAAAGTAATAGAAATAGAAAAAACTAGTTGCCAATGCTCCCTCCAAACCAAACCCAAAGAAAATACATGGGCAGTTCTCCCAAAACCAACTCTGTCAGTGTTCCCTCTAATAGAACTCCTACATTAAAAAAACAGTAACAACAATTAGTCTTCAATGCATTAAAAATCAACACTTTTGGGCAACAAAAATGAATGGAAAAACTAAGAAAAATACAAAAATAAATCGATTAAAATGCTCAAAAATATACTTAGATTGCAATAGTAGCCTTGGTTTCATAAATGGAGCTTTAGTGGTGGCGAGGAAGGGTAGTCGCGATCAAAGAGAGAGGGAAGAGAGAGAAGTTATAGAATGAGTAAGAAGAAGGGTTCTATGAACGACATATATGTGGGTTACTAACGAGTACTCCCGTTGGTATTTTCGACAGGTTTGTACCCATCAATAACTTATGTCGATATATCATGGATTTTTACTGACAAAATTCAAAAGTTACTGTGATAAAAATATTATTAGTCCTATACTTTTTAATTAAATAATTTAAATAATAATATAGGTTAAAATACATATAAGACATTTTCATGAGTAATGGCGGTTCAATAATGATTAGAAAAGTAAAATATATTATCTAATAAGTAAAATATACTTTAAGCCACTAGGATTGGACAAGTGGTGAAAGGTTTGAACAATATGTAAGGGTTATTTACCCGTCGGTAATTAGTTAATGAAACGGTATGTTTCAAATTTCACTAATTATTGACGGGTATATTGATGGGGAACAAGAATCCCAAGAAATGCGCACCAACATCCTAAAAATTCAAAGTGCCCGTCAGTATACCCATTAAAATGATAAATCATAAAAAAAATACAAAATAACCTATCAAATATTCATCGATAATATGATTAATAAAATAATTTAATTATACCCTTCCTAACGATCAATATATAAAAATAAAAAATAAAAAACACACCCATCGGCCAACCCATCAGTGCCTTCGTCGGGCCACGTAGTGCGGAAGCATATATTGACAGGTTTCTCATGAGCTTGGTATAGATATCCACTCAGTTGGTATTGCTGTCAGTCTACCCCTTGGAATTGAGGCGTGCCATATGGCGCATGATGGTGCCAAGCACAATCAATGGTTGTCATCTATTTTTTTTAAAAAAAATAACGTGAAGAAAAACGTGTTATGCCATCAGCACTCCCATCAGTATCGTTAGTCCTATATTTTTTAATGAAATAAATTAAATAATAATATAGGTTAAAATACATATAAGACATTTTCATGAGTAATAACGGTTTAATAATTATTAGAAGAGTAAAAGATACTTTACGCCATTAGGACGGGACAAGTGGTGAGAGGCTAGCATAATATGCAAGAGGTTATTGCTTCATTATTTTACTTTTTATATATTGTTAAAAATGATTATGAAACAAGTAATTGTAAGCTCCAACATTCCTTAGTAGCCAAGTTTAGGCTTACTGCAAATTTCTGGATGTAACTCGTGTGTTCTAATGACATCAAATGAAACTCTTAAAAAATGATTTTGTAAGGTCTAAAGTTTTATCTAGCATTGTGACACACAGATAAATAATGTTGACAAGGGATACAACTAGTTGTAAAAGATTTTTTCTTTTTTGTTGTCCACCCGATGTCTAGCCCGGAAGGCCGACTAATCCAAATTTGAGTACTGCAAGGCTTGACTAGGGGCGACTCTGGCTATAGGTGACACTCCATTCTCATCCCTCTAAGGATCGAACCCGGAAGGAGATGGTTAAGGGAATACATCCCCTTATCAGCAGTGCCACACCATGTGGTTGAAAATTTATCTTATCTAAATGTGTTTTTGATATTTGATGATCATCTAAAAGAGATCATATTCAAAAAGTTAAGTTTCTTAATAAACATGGCGATTGTCTTCGGAGCTCTAGATCCATCAGAAAGCTAATCCTCTATCAAAAGAATCGTTTGTTGCGCTAGAAAGAAGATTCAAGTTTAGAAAGAAGATATTTGCTTCATAAAGTTATACACCAGAAGGAAGCATTGTATCAGAATGTTGTCCCATGATGAGTCATGCATCAAAAGGAACATTTATCAGAAAGCTTCACTCATCCATGCTATAATCTCTAATCATGCAAATGCTTGGAAACTTCCTTAAGAAGCTGACTTCAAATATGGGACAATTTCGTAAAGTTGCGCGACTACAAGGCAGAACTGTTTGTGAAACGCATTTCTTGTTGTCCTTGTGTAATGAAAGAAGAAAAGTTTCTCTCTCATCCTGCCAAGTGTAAGACCAATGGGAATATTTTCTCTCTTGGGTTTGAATTCGATCTATTTAACAACGAACAACAATCGCATGGAGATGGCTATATATATGGCCGGATGGCGAGGAAAAGATATAGAAGAGAACACATTGTTGTTTGCTGAAATTAATTATTTCTTCATTCTTCTTCATTATTTTTGTAAACATAATGAATTTTCTATCTTAGAACTCGAACAAGAAAATATTCTCTACATTGTATTTTGTTTATATCATCTGTCAAGAGATTTAAAGAAGTCACTCAACTAATTAAGTGCTTAATATATATAGAAATCCATACATTCTGAGGATGTGTTTAGTTGAGGAGTAAAAGTCTGGCGTAAAAGTTACCTAAATTAGTTTCATGTATAAAATAACATATAAAACTCATCTCGTTAATTTTTATTCCTACTTTTACTCCCCAACAAGACACATCTTGAGTGTTGTTTCTATTAAGTGTACCCAAACACAAACCTTCAATCCTTTGATCGTAACTCAACCCAATAATGGTATGTGAGATAACTTGGAAAAGTTATTTAAAATAATACTCACTGCTGTTAAGCTTGAAGAGAGAGGTTTGGACAATACTATTTCGACTATGAAAATCTCAACGATTTCATTGAGGACTTAGGTTGGAGTTTGGCCGAACCATTTGTGTTCTTTCTTTCTTTCCTTCATCTCTTTTGTTTCTGTTATTCGTTATATTGTTTTATTGCTTTCTGTTTACGTGCCATTGCTTATATCTATTATTTTACATGCACCATAAACCTATTTCTTCATAAAGTTGTCTTTGTAAACTAACTTACACTTCCGCATTTCAAGTTTCTAATACTTTCGAGATCTTGTTTAAAGTCTCTTAGGTTTTTTATAAATACCAGTTGATAAGTTTCCGCCATTATTTGACATTTTCTTAAATTTTCATTGTTTGACAATACAAAATTATTTTATACTATCAAAAAATAGAAATTAAACTAAGAGTAATGTTGAAAATTATATTGGGATTTAACAATAATAATTTTAAATAAAAATTAATAATAAATATTTATTTAGTTTAAATAAATAATATGTAACAATAAAATAATATTTAAAACAATACTAAAATATATAAATGAAAAAAATTCATTATAAAACTAAGTTATACATGACTAATAAATAATATTAAGTAAAAATTATGTTTAATAAAAAAAATGTAATTACATTTAACAAGATTAAAAATAGTAAATATGTTATAAATTAATATTTTAATTGTAATATTTTTAAATTATATGTAAATGGTTGTTAAAAGTTATTAATTTGATATGTTTTATATTTTAATTTTTACATATTATGATTAACATTAAATACAATATTAAAATGTATAAGAAAAACAAAATATTATATAGTTTTTAGTTTTTATATTTTATAAATCAAAAGATAATTATTGAAAAAATTAATTGGATAATAAATCACATATGTAACATAAATTAAAATATATTAAAAATTAATAAATATGTATAAATGATTATAATAAATATAAATATTCAAATAATAATATTTAATTTTGGTTTTATACTCAAGGGATGAATGAAAATATTATTTTATAAAATTAATTTTGATACACTACCCAAATCATCAAATCATGTTTATTATTACATCAATCAAAATGATTGTACCACCCAAAAAAAAAAAATGATTATGATTGACTCTAATATCCAATACATGAAAAGTCATTCAAATGTAAGGATTTGATTGAATGGTAGTACAAAAATTTTCAAACTAATAGTATATCAATATTAAACTTTTATTTTATAATAATTTAATTTAATTTATTTTTGTTTACATTAGTATAATAAATTAATTTATAAGAAAAAGAAAGATTATATAGTTTTTAGTTTTTATATTTTATAAATTACAAGATAATTACTAAAAAATTAATTGAATAATAAATGAAATATGTAACCTAAATTACAATTTATATATTCAAAATTATTAAATATTATTATAATTATAATAAATATAAATATTCAAATAATAATATTTAATTTTGATTTTACACTTAAAGAATGAATGAAAATATTATTTTATAAAATTAATTTTCACACTAACGGTGTAAAAGGGACTTCCATTATCATCAAATCATGTTTACTGTTACATCAAATAATAGTGTATCCATATTAAAATACAAGGGTTTTGTTGAATGGCAATGCGAAATTTTCAAAATAACAGTGTATCCATATTAAACTCTCATTTTATTATAATTTTAAATTTTAACTTTTAATTTTTCTTTATTTTTTATTTTTATTAATATGATAAAAAAAAAAGTATACTATCTTTTGTTTTAAATATATTTTAGTAGTTTCTACTCATACTTTTCATAATAATTCGTGAAATGATTATATAAAACATTTCAAAGTAATGAGTTTTAATTTTATTAACAATCTATTGATGAATTTTGAAATATGATAACTAAAATATTGATTTTAACAACTATTTTAAATATTTTTATTTTGTTACATATAAGTGTATTTTTTATTAACTATTATTTATATAATATTTATTTAATTGTTATTTATTAAAATATCTATGATGAAATTTTTTAATTACAGTAATTATTGTTATTTTATATAATTTTTTAATTTACTATTTAAAAATTATTTTTATTTGAACCATCTATAAAAAAATTATGAAAGAGTCTTAAAGATTAAAATCTATTTAGCATAATAAATCTACTTTAAGTTTGATTTAATTATCCATCACTTGAATATTTAAAAGTGATTGTGATTGATTTATAAGTTCATATAATACATTGCAAGCACACCAAAAAGAAGCTCAATGTATAATATAAATTTATCATATTATAATTAATACAACATGCCAAACACATTATATATAATTAATTCAACATGCCAGACACATCTTTAATAAAATGGATTAGTGCGTGGTTTTTGTAAATTAATGGGATTGAGTGTCATTTTCTGATATCTGCAGCTATGTGAATATATTTTACTCTAAATATTAAAATCTAATTAGAACAATCCCACCCTTTTAGGCTTGATAGAATTATCCATCGTTTGAATAAAAGTGGTTGTGTTTGATATATAAGTTTATATAATACACTATATGCATCAAAAAACAAATAAGGACGTACCATATAATATAAATTCATCTCATACAATATATCAAACACATATTTAGTCAAATGGGGTGGAGTATAGATTTTGTGAATTGATAGGATGAAGTATCATTTTTTGATACCTCAAGTGATGCTAGTGTATTTTGCTCATAATTTTACATATGGACTAGACTTACAATATATATATATACTAAATACCCATTTTAGCCCTTAGAAATATTTCAATAGACTAATTAACCCCTTAGAATTTAAAAATATCATCTTGGTCTCTCACGATTAAAAAATTAAACAAATTGGTTTTTCCATACTCTCCATATAATTAAAAAAAACATTGAACGAACTTGAATGGATGGATCAATGTATCTTTTTTTTTTTTAATTCTGTATATAATATGATGCTTTCAAACCTTGAGGGGCCAATTTATGTCTCGATATATTTTTGAGTGATCATTTTCAACATTTAGTCTTATTTTCAAAAGACAAAAAATGATTGTCCAAACAAGCCGAATAATGATAAAAAAAAAACAGCTAACTTTCTCTTCCCCTACTTTTCTGGGAAGGATTCCTTGGTCCACCTCAAATTATAGGGGTGTTCAAAACTGATCTAAATCAAATTAAAACTGAAAACCAATCAAAACAATTGAAAATTGATTAAAACTGAAATAAATTGATTTGAATTGGTTCTTAGTTGTCATGACCCAAAAATCGTGACTGGCACATAAGGGATATTGTCACTTATGGAAGCTTTTTGGAGTTAGTTTCATGAAATCATGCATATTAAATTACTAAATTAATGCTCATAATAAATTATAAATAAATAAATGAATGAATTCCTCAAACTTTCTTGAAAACTTTACTAATAAAATAAATAAAATATTTAATTAATCTAAATGTTCCAAAACCTATAACTGAAATAAATAATTTTAAATTGTGTTCCTTGAAAAAATTACATAAAATATAATTATGATAAAATAGCATAACTTTAAAATAATCATACATGCTAAATGATGTCCAAGGACCCTGCCTGCACACTACTGGAGCAGTCTATTATAACATGATCTCAATTTAAACTTCACTACAAAGTAAAGCTCACCAATAGAATAGCTGCAAAGCTACTGAGACTGGGTCTGAGTGATAACTGGATCTGCAACTATAATTGTAAGGGGAGGAAAAGGAGGGATGAGTTTATCAAAACTCAATGAGCGAGCCTCCACTCACAACCCATATGGGACAAGAACAAAATACATAATATATACATGTAGTTGCTATAAAACACTTTATATATTTAGATACATATAACTTAACTGAAAAACAATTTATCTAAAATCATGGCAATAACTAGTAGAGAAATAAAATTATTCTATACATAAATATCTGAGCTGAATAACTGAATCTGAGCCAATGGTTAATCTGATGGGCACCTAACTAGGTCCCATAATGGACACCTCACTAGGTTTCTTACTGTGGGTGAACTAGTCCTCTAGCGGACCACTTGATACTAAAGTTAATGATCAATCCTGCAGCCGTTAATTCGTTGTTCTGTTTCTCACTAATTAAAAATAATAATAATAACTTGTAATTAAACTGAATAAATTTGGAAGCTCTAAATTCCTATAATTCTAACAATCTGACTTTAGCATAACTGAGGTTCTAAAATCATGCCCAAGGGATCATCAGCTTATAGACATAGTGATTTTAGAAGTCAACAGAGTATGTATCTGACAATTGTTATGAATCATACTTTATTCAACACTTTCAATAAATCATGTCTGATGTTCTAAAATCTTTATAGGAAATCCATATTTGGAAAAATATGGTAATCATTATTTCTGCTGTAAATATTAAACTAAGGTCTCATATTTCATAAATTGAGAAAAAGATATTCTATAACATGCAAGGTATCAAATATGGTTCCATGAGTTTTCTCAAATAAGGTTTTCATGATAACTCTGAAAAACAATAATTTTTCTGAAAATTGACATAATTTATGAAAGCATATATCTGGCATAAGTCATTCTAGAATTTCATAAATAATTTATATAATGTTGGAAAAATACTAATAATGACAAAAAATATGGCTATGAGCTTAAACCCACTCACCATTCATTGCCGGGAATGCCTGACCACTGCCTACATGATACTGGGGAATTGAAGTGACACTTTTAACTGCCATGGAATTATAACAAGAATCATAAATGACTTGGAATTGAATGAGAAGAGAAAACTATACCATAATAATCTAAAGATTTGCTAAACTCATAACCATATAAGGATAAGGATGAGAGCATCTGCCGGAAGATTTTAATCGAAGAGGGTTGAGAGAAATTACGTCTTTCTCTCTAAGGAAAAATCCCTGGGCGGCTAGGGTTATTAAACTTCTTTTAGGAGGACTATAATATGCCAAAAATATAGCAAAAGGAGAAATGTAACGCCCCGATTTTCTGTTAGAGTGAAAATGACCAAAATGCCCCTGAGGTCACTTTCAGCCCGGAATTTGAGGAAAGCCAGTGCGGCAATACTCGAAGGGCAAACTCAATGTTGGAAGGGGATTAGAAAACTTATGTACCTTCCCGGGATCGAAAATCTCGTTTTTCAAGTTTTCGGGTCAAAATGACCAAAACGCCCCTGTGGTGTTTTACCCGTTTGCAAGTGCCGGATGAACCCGAAACTTCTCCAGATGGTTTTAAAACGCGTTTTTATGTATTCTATGACCTCAGTTTTAATTTTTGAAGTCCCGGGCAAAATTAGTGCAAAATTACGGTTTTGCCCCTAGTTTCGTACTTTTACGCTTAATCACACGATTAAGCAAACCTAAGCAATATTAGGCTCTAATCGAAGGTTAATTAATTTCCTTAATTAATCTAGAGTCAAAATAATTTATTAAAGTTGATTAGAACCAAAAAGTACTTAATTACAACCTAAAATCATATTTTAATTTTATGACACCTAGTCATAGAATCTTGAATAGTGTTTTGTCTTTCCAATTCCTTAAATCATGGAATTGTGTTACACATTGTTTATTCATAAATGAGTTTTAAATTCTTTAATGATGTATGAGCACTCCTAAACTTGTCATAAACTCCCTAAATCACATTCTTAGTTACCTAAACTTAAGCTTAATCATTCCTAACCTTGTACCTAAGCTAATATACATCTAAACCTACCATTAACACACAATTAAATGGTCAAATCATCCTCCCACTCTGCTGTCCAGCCTTGGCCGAAGCTTCCCTCCCTCCATATGCATCACATGTTCAATTTTTCAACACTCCAAGGCCATACCTCAAGTCACATACACTATACCTTGTCATAACTTTCAATCAAGCTTGAATTTCCACATGAATAAATAATTAAAACAACCCATTTTCCCCATTTATTTGTGGCTGGAAAAGTTCCAGCCATGTTAAGGTTCTAGAAGCCTAATTTCATAAAAATTTGATAGGAAATTAACTCACATCAAGCCATACTTTGTAGCATAGCTTCCATACTTCAAACCATGCTTGAATGACCTTGTGTAAGAGATATTTTTCTCTCCCTTTGTCCTTCAAAAGCTACGGCCAAACCCTCCCCATTGTGAGCTCCATGGTTTTGTTTTTCTATAAATAGGATGCTTGTGATAGTTTTGTTACACCTTGAAGCATTTGCAAAGTTTAGAGTTTTAGAGTTGTCTTGCTAGCCTTTCCTCTTTCTCTCAAAGTTCCAAGAGTGTTCTTCCTTTCTTTTCATCTTTATCTTCTTCATCTCTTTATCTCATCATCATCTCTTAAATATCAAACACCACCCCAAAACCTTGAACCATCATCAAACCTCTCAAACACCACACCTCAAACACAACTCCACTTGAAACACATTTTCTTTCTTTTTCTCTCATCAAGGCCGAATCATCATCACCATCCTAGGAGGTGTTGCTCATCTCATTTCCATCTTCAAGATCAAGCTTTTATCTCCATCACTAGGTAGGGATTTGTTTTCAAACTTTATTTTGCTCAAGAAAGTGTTTTTCTCTAGTTTTCTCTTGGATTCTTTTTGAACTTTCCTTGTCTTTCCTTTCCTTTCATTTTCGGCCATGAGGCCTTGATTTGAGCATGATAGCTTGATGATGAGAGTTTCTAGATGATGACATTGTGTTCATCTCAAAGAAACCTCTAAAGCTTGAGTTTTCCTTTTCTTACAACTTCATCTATATGTTATCTAGCTCACATGGTTTTCCAACTTAAGAAAAATTAATCTAAGGATTTCTAAAAGCCCAAGCCTACCCTTGTCAACCTTAAAGTTGGCCGGCACGTTCTAGAGATTTGTCTCTAGATAGGGGTTTTGGGTACTTAATAAAGAACTTGATGTAGCTTCACTTTCTTTCTCTTTTATATGATTTTCGGTTCTTGTGTTGTGATCTTTGAGATATTGTATGGGGTTATGATCTTGTTAAAATCTTAAATGAGCTCTAGTTAAACATAAAAATGAAACTTGCATCATGTTTACTTTAAGCTTTGCATATCATGTTTATTTCCTTGCTATCACTAAATCCCAAGATAATGAATGAACTTGCATTATCATGTTTATGTTTCAAGCTTTGCATTATCATATTTATATTTCAAGTCCTCACCTAAATATCAAAGATAATAATATATTGCACCACATATTTATTTTATGCTCTCACTTTACTTTCTAGCAATAACTAAAATAAGTGCATGAGCATGTTTATTTTTATGTCATCACTTTAATGATTCTAGAGCTCAAAGACTTGCCCAATGATATCTCAAACAAAGGTCTAAAACATTTATTTCCTATGGTTCATATTTGGCCCTATGAGGCCTTAATGTTTTCAAGTATTGGAAACTATGTTTTATAATTTTTCTAAACTTATGTGAGTATAAGGAATGTGTAGAACTAAGTGTTATGAATTTAGGACCTCTTGAGATGAAAATAATATAGCCACTGCCCTATTAAGTATTTTCATGAGTTTAGATGATAAAAGTGTTCATAAAAGAGTTTTGAAGGTTTTAATAAGGTTCCAAGAGAAACTAGTATTTTATGTGCTTTAGAAACTATGATTCAATGCCTTTAAATGGAGTTTCTGATTCGGTTCTGCCTTGCTATGTTTGGCCACTGTATGAGCTGTGTTAATGATGTTAATATGCTTATGTTTGGGTAATAATTATGTTAAGACTCATATGTGAAAGATAGGATAAGTTAGGAACTAGAAAAGAATTAATTTGAGAGTTCTAGATCCCTTAAAGATTTATTTTTCTGGATTCTGTCCAGCAAGGTTTAGATTCAATAATCATGGTTTTAAATTAGTTTATATGTGTAGGAATGACTCATAATTGGTTTAGGACTTAATCTTGAAACCTTAGGAGCAAACCTAACTTAGAAAGGGTCATTATTGTGACTTCTAGGTACCCGTAAAGTTAGTATTTTGATTTCTGCACTCTTGAGGTTTAGAGATGTTCTTGACCATAGGGTGAGGTGAGAAATACTTAGTTATAACCTTATAGGTTCCCAAGAGACTAGGTGTTGATGATCAATAACTTAGAAAGTGAGATAAAGATCTAAACCGTAATTTCTAGAACTCCGTAATCACATAAACATAAAGCTGTCCAAATTCTGCTTAGTGCTATTTGGATTAGTTCTTGAGCATAAAATTTGTATAACTCATTAATTGTCAAACTATAGGCGTATAAAGAAGTTAAGGATAATGTTAGAACAATTAATTTGCAAGTTTAAGACTCATAAGAATCAAAGTTTAAAACACTATGAGTTATAACATAACATGTCTATGAGCTTATGGGGATGATTGTTAAATATGACTATGTGATGATGTTTGTGTGAAAGTTTTATGTGACGAATGTTATGAGAAAGTTTCATGTGATGATATATATGTTATGAAAAAGCTACATGAGAATGCATGATAAAAATGAATATGATAAATGATGAGGTAATTGTGATTTAATACTTATGAGAATAAATGTGACACAACACTGAGACGCGCTTCTCCTGGGTGACACCGGTTCGGCCGAGCACCCCCAGGAGGAGACAAATCCGTGAGGGTATGTGTAGATGCAGCCCGCCAAAGCGGACAAATTGCGAGGCCCACGTGGCTAGCAAAGCGTTTCAAAGAGGAAATGATCCTAGAAAGGAGATCCTTAATTTGCCCCCTAGCCCGTACTTTAAGTCGGGATTATGTTACGCTTATCATAGGATAAGTAAGAGCTAGTGACGACTAGTTAAGGTATGAGCTCATAACCTAGAGAAGTTTTAGGGCGGCCCCATGAGATGAAAGTTAAAGTTAACAATGTCACATAAACTATACTTATGCCAATGTTATAATGTTTCCTAGTCATTCTATTGTTTGGGTTACCTTATGATGCATTCATATCATTAGTATATTTCTGCTTAAGTTATAAAGACGCATTATAAAATATGACGGACCTTGGATAAAATACCTCTTTGGAAAACCAACTTAAAAGGAATTTATATGCATGCACACCTTTGAGAAATAAACCCAAGGTTCCTGAGGATGTGACGATGATACCTAGGTAGGGATAACCCTACTGAGAATTCTTTTAGAAAGATTCTCATTCCCTCTCTTTTCTTCCGTCATATCTTCAGATGGCGACATTTGTACTCTTCATCGACACCCCAGTATGGGAGCTGCACCATAACCCGGCACTCGGGTCATACCATTTTGAGGGTCGCTGCACTGTCAGAGTATTCATGTTCATGGGACGACCCTTCGCGCACCCCGTCCCGAGCTACCGCTTCACCCCGACTGCTCCTTACCGCCATAACGGGATTTTTGAGCGAGCGAGACCACGCGATGAGCAGATCCTCCGCATGGAGCCCGAGACATCAGCAGTACGCGAGTACCCCGAGTACGTGCCGCGTCCCCAGTACTCGGAGACGGACCCATCCGAGGACCCGCCATCCCACATGTACAGTTGGAGCTCCAGTCCCGCTCCTCCACCGATGAGGGCTGGGAGTGAGGAGACGGTGGTCCAGCCAAGGTTGGCTCGACGGCCATCTATGCGCCTGCGTGGTGGACATGCCAGATGATGCGCTCGACCACTCCCGAGATTCGCGGTGGATCGACTCGACCCCACAGTACTCGGACCCGCAGGAGTAGTCATAGGAGGGGTAGTAGCTAGTGCACACACACGCCACATAGTAGAGGTCAAACCTTCTTTTGTATATGAGGTTGTCTCCTTTAGGTGCACATAGGTATGGGGGTAGTTTCTCTTGTATTTTCTTTTTATGATTTCCTTGTATTGCATTTCAGTTGTATTTTGCTTCATGATGTATCAAATAGTCCTGCCTCTTTGGGTAGGCACGTTATATATATATATATCTATGATTCAGTTGATGTTCCCATGACATGATGTGTTTCTTATGCTTTGCTTATATGTTTCGCTATGATTCCCCTTAAAGTTTAGTGCGTGGCTCTCACTTTGAGTTTAAATTCCAAAAGAAAAATTTTACCCATATTTCCGCTAAGTATTTTCTAAGTAAAAGATGAGACCAAGAGGTAATATTCTAAAGATTAACCTAAGGACATACTAGTAGTCTTGGGTTAAGATTTAGGGTGTTACATTATAGTATCAGAGCAGTTCGATTTTCATGGAGCCTGAGGATTGGACTGACTATGCTTTATAAGCATAATACGATAGTTATGTCATGTATAGTGCTTGATAGAGATAAGGTGTAGGACTAGAGATGCATGACTTGCTGGTTGCAAGTGCCATGGTAACTAGCTCATTTTGCATGGATATTGAGCACGATCAACTTGATGTTCATTGTTTCATGTGTATAGGGACCAATGGCACCGCTGACGACGACCTAGGACTACACCCGATGTTGAACAAGATGATACAATCTGCTGCCGCTGTCCGTCGCATGGCGCAAGCCATGGAGCGGATGTTCGACCGAATGGATCAACAAGCGACGCTGCTCCTGTTCCCCCTCCTCCCCTCGCTGAGATGGTGGAACAAGCCCGCTTGGCGAGTTCCGCAAGGCGAACCCGCCCGATGTTCAGGGGTGATGGACGACAAAGGCGATGAATAGATCAAAGACATGGAGAAGATCTACTCGTCGTTACACCTTTCGGAGGAGCGAAGGTCACATTCTTTGCTTTCATCTCTTTGAAGTCCGCGCCGGGAGTTCTGGTGGAGCGACACGAGGCATCTGCTAGAAGCCTCTGGAACTCCCATTGATCGAGTCGCTGTTCAAGACTTACTTCTATGAGAAGTACTTTCCGAGTCCGTGAGGAACGCCGAAGGGCGTTGAGTTCTTGCGATTGACCCAAGGAGGGTCTCATCAGAGCCCAATACACCGCAAAGTTTGAGGAGCTAATCAAGTTCTCTCGGGTGTTCCAAGGAACCCCGATGAAGTTTGGAAGTGTGTGAAGTATGAGGCCTGGTCGAAGGCGAGATGAACTCTGTTGTGGCCCATATGGAGATCGAGACTTCCGACTACGGTCAACAAGTGCTTAGGATACTTGAGGAAGGACAGAGAAAGATTCAAATCACACGGCGGAGCGAGCTAAGGGGCTCGGACCTCAAGCCCCGATGTTCAAACCGCAGTACCCATCGAGGAATCACTACAACCCCTACCACCCAACCAGTTCCGACAACAACAACAACAACCGCCAAGAGCTCCTGCTCACCAACAATCCAAGCAACACCAAAGGCCGCCATTTCAACATCAAGGCCCGAGGAATTTCAATAATCAACCCCGTGGACCGGGTGGACCCCGAAACCACAATGGAGGACCAAGTGGAGCCAAGAACAAGGCACCACAAACCCCTGCTGCTTACCCCGGAGCAACATCTGCTGACATCTGCCCACAATGCGGGAAGAACCACGGGAATCGCCCATGCTTAGCCGGTCAGAATGTATGTTTCAAGTGTGGCAAGCCTGGCCACTATGCAAAGGACTGCACCGGACAAGGGACATCGAACCAAAACCCCCGACCACAATACCGAGGAAGGGTCTTTACCCTTAACGCGGAAGACGCCAAGAAGTCCAAAGATCTCATCGAAGGTATGTGTGAAGTAAACGGTAAAGCCTTAACTGTACTATATGACCCTGGTGCTACTCATTCTTTCATTTCACTTGCTAGTGTCGAGTCCTTAAATCTAAAAGTCTCTAAACTTCCCTTCGATCTTATTGTTTCTACTCCTACAAATCGCCCTGTTAATACTTGCCGTTGTTGTTTAAACTGTCATCTTGTTGTAGAAAATAGGTCTTTTATCATAGATTTAATTTGTTTACCCTTGAAAGACATAGGCATTATCTTAGGCATGAACTGGCTTCACCCCAATCGTGTGATGTTAGATTGTGGAACCCAAACCGTAGTTTTCCCTTCTCCTCCCGAAAACATCACTCAACCCATTAGGCTGTACCTAAATTCCGTAGAGGTCTTCTGTAGTGGGAAGAAAACTAAGGGATATGTTCTCCTAGCCTCCTGTGATGTAGACTTGGAGCAAAACCTAGGTGAGATACCTGTGGTGAGAGACTATCCCGAGGTGTTTCCAGATGAAATACCCGAGTTCCCTCCCGATAGAGAAGTGGAGTTCTCCATAGAGTTGGTTCCTGGGACAGGACCAATCTCTATAGCCCCGTATAGGATGTCACCCTCAGAGTTAACAGAGTTAAAAACCCAGTTAGGGGAGCTGTTAGAAAAGAGTTTTATAAGGCTGAGTGCTTCACCTTGGGGCGCTCCGGTCTTATTTGTGAAGAAAAAGGACGGAAGCATGAGGATGTGTATAGACTATAGGCAGTTGAACCAAGTAACCATAAAGAATAAGTACCCATTGCCTAGGATTGACGATCTTATGGACCAATTGAAAGGAGCAGTAGTGTTTTCTAAGATTGATTTAAGGTCCGGTTACCATCAGATTAGGGTGAGAGATTCGGATATTCCTAAAACCGCCTTTCGAACTCGGTATGGACGCTTTGAGTTCAATGTAATGTCGTTTGGTTTGACGAATGCTCCCGCAGTTTTTATGGATTACATGAATAGGATCTTTAGACCCTATTTAGATCAATTCGTGGTTGTGTTCATAGATGATATTCTCATCTATTCGAAAACCCACGAGGAGCATGAGCGTCATTTAAGGTTGGTTTTAGAGGTATTAAAGGAGAAGAAGTTATACGCTAAGTTGTCTAAGTGTGAATTTTGGTTAGAGGAGGTAAAGTTCTTAGGACATGTTGTGTCAAAAGGTGGCATAGTTTGTCGACCCAAGTAAGATAGAGGCTGTGATGAATTGGGATAGACCAACCTCTGTGACTGAGATTAGAAGCTTTTTGGGTTTAGCTGGATATTACCGTAGGTTCATTAAAGGATTTTCCCAGTTAGCCCTACCCTTAACCAAGCTCACTAGGAAGAATGCCCTGTTTGTGTGGAGCCCCGAGTGTGAAAAGAGTTTCCTAGAGCTTAAGGAAAAGCTCACCTCAACCCCAGCTTTTAGTTTTACTCGACCCCAATGTACCCTTCGAGGTATATTGCGATGCTTCTAGCAAGGGTTTAGGTTGTGTGTTGATGCAAAACAGGCAAGTGGTAGCCTATGCGTCCAGACAACTCAAGCCTCATGAGGTAACCTACCCCACCCATGACCTAGAACTAGCGACCATCGTGTTCGCTCTAAAGATGTGGAGACACCATTTGTATGGTGTGAGGTTTGAAGTTTTCTCCGATCATAAGAGTCTCAAGCATCTCTTTGATCAAAAGGAGTTGAATATGAGGCAAAGGAGATGGATGGAATTCCTCAAGGACTACGATTTTGGTTTAAGTTACCACCCCGGCAAGGCTAATGTAGTAGCCGACGCCTTGAGCCGAAACTCGTTACGTCTGTCAAGTATGATGGTTAATGAAGTTGGGTTAATAGAGCAATTTAGGGATATGAATCTTGGAATGTCTATAACGGAGAATGGCATCGTGATGAGTCATCTCACGGTGACCAGTGGGTTTAAGCAAAGGATTATGCTTGCCCAAAGAGAAAATGAGGACTTTATGGAGACAATCGAGGCGAGTTAAGTTTGGAAAGTTAAAAGGTTTTGTACGAGGCCCCGATCGGTTATGGAGGTTCGAGGCGAATCTGTGTGCCACAAGATGGTGACCTCCGAGAGAAGATCTTGGAGGAGGCTCACAAGAGCCATTTTGCCATCCATCCTGGTACTACCAAGATGTATCAGGACTTGAAGAGGATGTTTTGGTGGCCCGGATTAAAAAAGGATGTGGTCGCTGGGTGAGTAAGTGTTTGGTCTGCCAAAAGGTCAAGATCGAACACCAAAAACCTTCTGGCATGTTGCAACCCCTGTCAATCCCCGAGTGGAAGTGGGAGAGTATATCAATGGACTTCGTGGACGGGATTGCCAAAGACCCAAGTGGCCACGATGCCGTATGGGTAATCGTGGATCGATCGACTAAGTCGGCCCACTTTCTACCTATTCGAGTCACGTGCTCGTTAGATAAGTTGGCCCACTTTACATCCAAGAAATAGTAAGGTTGCATGGAGTACCATC
The DNA here is from genome assembly GCA_031216105.1 of Dalbergia cultrata. Taxonomy (NCBI): domain Eukaryota; kingdom Viridiplantae; phylum Streptophyta; class Magnoliopsida; order Fabales; family Fabaceae; genus Dalbergia; species Dalbergia cultrata. Next base: position 25,166,310 of record CM062350.1, on the reverse strand, counting down.
GACGATAATCTCGGATCGAGATCCGCGGTTTACGCCACGGTTTTGGGGAGCCTTCCAAAGGCGTTTGGTTCCAAGTTGTACCTAAGCACCGCTACCACCCACAAACGGATGGTCGGTCAGAGGACAATCCAAACCCTGGAAGATATCTTTGAGAGCCTGTGTCTTAGACCAAAAAGGAAGTTGGGATAAGTACATGCCTTTGATTGAGTTTGGCGATAACAACAGCTTATCACGCAAGCATCGATATGGCACCGCATTTGAGGCATTATACGGAAGAAAGTGCCAATCACCCTTGTGTTGGTACGAGCCCGAGAGCAAAGTGTCTTAGGACCTGAGGTAGTGAGGGAAACGACGGAGCAAATCAAGAAGATCAAGGATAGAATCTTAACCGCTCAAAGTCGACAGAAAAGCTACGCGGACAAAAGGCGCAAGCCCTTGGAGTTCCAAGAGGGAGAACATGTATTTCTAAGAATCACCCCCACTACAGAATAGGGAGAGCCATGAAAGTTAAAAAGTTGAGTCCCCGATTTCTCGGTCCTTTTGAAATTCTTCAAAGAGTCGGATCCGTAGCTTACAAAATAGCCTTACCACCCAATCTGTCAAACCTTCATGACGTCTTTCACGTCTCCCAGTTACGTAAATATGAGTCCGACCCTAGTCATGTCCTAGAACCAGAGCATGTACAGTTAAGGGAGGACCTCACTTTCAATGTACCGCCCTCACGGGAATAGTGGATCACTGAGTCAAGCGATTAAGGAACAAGTCCTGCCTTTGGTAAAAGTGGCGTGGGGACAAGGCGGTCGGAAGAATACACGTGGGAACTAGAGTCGAGAGATGAAGTCCAAATATCCGAGCTTTTCTAAGGTAATGCAATTTCGAGGGCGAAATTCTTTTTAAGGAGGGGAGTAATGTAACGCCCCGATTTTCTGTTAGAGTGAAAATGACCAAAATGCCCCTGAGGTAACTTTCAGCCCGGAATTTGAGGAAAGCCATGGCAAAGTACTCGAAGGGCAAACTCAATGTTGGAAGGGATTAGAAAACTTATGTACCTTCCGGGATCGAAAATCTCGTTTTGAAGTTTCGGTCAAAATGACCAAAACGACCACGTGGTGTTTTACCGTTTGCAAGTCTTGGATGAACCCGAAACTTCTCCAGATGGTTTTAAAAGGCGTTTTTATGTATTATATGACCTCAGTTTTAATTTTTGAAGTCCCGGGCAAAATTAGTGCAAAATTACGGTTTTGCCCCTAGTTTCGTACTTTTACGCTTAATCACACGATTAAGCAAACCTAAGCAATATTAGGCTCTAATCGAAGGTTAATTAATTTCCTTAATTAATCTAGAGTCAAAATAATTTATTAAAGTTGATTAGACCCAATAAGTACTTAATTACAACCTAAAATCATATTTTAATTTTATGACACCTAGTCATAGAATCTTGAATAGTGTTTTCTCTTTCCAATTCCTTAAATCATGGAATTGTGTTACACATTGTTTATTCATAAATGAGTTTTAAATTCTTTAATGATGTATGAGCACTCCTAAACTTGTCATAAACTCCTAAATCACATTCTTAGTTACCTAAACTTAAGCTTAATCATTCCTAACCTTGTACCTAAGCTAATACACATCTAAACCTACCATTAACACACAATTAAATGGTCAAATCATCCTCCCACTCTGCTGTCCAGCCTTGGCCGAAGCTGCCCTCCCTCCATATGCATCACATGTTCAATTTTTCAACACTCCAAGGCCATACCTCAAGTCACATACACTATACCTTGTCATAACTTTCAATCAAGCTTGAATTTCCACATGAATAAATAATTAAAACAACCCATTTTCCCCATTTATTTGTGGCTGGAAAAGTTCCAGCCATGTTAAGGTTCTAGAAGCCTAATTTCATAAAAATTTGATAGGAAATTAACTCACATCAAGCCATACTTTGTAGCATAGCTTCCATACTTCAAACCATGCTTGAATGACCTTGTGTAAGAGATATTTTTCTCTCCCTTTTTCCTTCAAAAGCTACGGCCAAGCCCTCCCCATTGTGAGCTCCATGGTTTTGTTTTTCTATAAATAGGATGCTTGTGATAGCTTTGTTACACCTTGAAGCATTTGCAAAGTTTAGAGTTTTAGAGTTGTCTTGCTAGCCTTTCCTCTTTCTCTCAAAGTTCCAAGAGTGTTCTTCCTTTCTTTTCATCTTTATCTTCTTCATCTCTTTATCTCATCATCATCTCTTAAATATCAAACACCACCCCAAAACCTTGAACCATCATCAAACCTCTCAAACACCACACCTCAAACACAACTCCACTTGAAACACATTTTCTTTCTTTTTCTCTCATCAAGGCCGAATCATCATCACCATCCTAGGAGGTGTTGCTCATCTCATTTCCATCTTCAAGATCAAGCTTTTATCTCCATCACTAGGTAGGGATTTGTTTTCAAACTTTATTTTGCTCAAGAAAGTGTATTTCTCTAGTTTTCTCTTGGATTCTTTTTGAACTTTCCTTGTCTTTCCTTTCCTTTCATTTTCGGCCATGAGGCCTTGATTTGAGCATGATAGCTTGATGATGAGAGTTTCTAGATGATGACATTGTGTTCATCTCAAAGAAACCTCTAAAGCTTGAGTTTTCCTTTTCTTACAACTTCATCTATATGTTATCTAGCTCACATGGTTTTCCAACTTAAGAAAAATTAATCTAAGGATTTCTAAAAGCCCAAGCCTACCCTTGTCAACCTTAAAGTTGGCCGGCACGTTCTAGAGATTTGTCTCTAGATAGGGGTTTTGGGTACTTAATAAAGAACTTGATGTAGCTTCACTTTCTTTCTCTTTTATATGATTTTCGGTTCTTGTGTTGTGATCTTTGAGATATTGTATGGGGTTATGATCTTGTTAAAATCTTAAATGAGCTCTAGTTAAACATAAAAATGAAACTTGCATCATGTTTACTTTAAGCTTTGCATATCATGTTTATTTCCTTGCTATCACTAAATCCCAAGATAATGAATGAACTTGCATTATCATGTTTATGTTTCAAGCTTTGCATTATCATATTTATATTTCAAGTCCTCACCTAAATATCAAAGATAATAATATATTGCACCACATATTTATTTTATGCTCTCACTTTACTTTCTAGCAATAACTAAAATAAGTGCATGAGCATGTTTATTTTTATGTCATCACTTTAATGATTCTAGAGCTCAAAGACTTGCCCAATGATATCTCAAACAAAGGTCTAAAACATTTATTTCCTATGGTTCATATTTCGGCCCTATGAGGCCTTAATGTTTTCAAGTATTGGAAACTATGTTTTATAATTTTTCTAAACTTATGTGAGTATAAGGAATGTGTAGAACTAAGTGTTATGAATTTAGGACCTCTTGAGATGAAAATAATATAGCCACTGCCCTATTAAGTATTTTCATGAGTTTAGATGATAAAAGTGTTCATAAAAGAGTTTTGAAGGTTTTAATAAGGTTCCAAGAGAAACTAGTATTTTATGTGCTTTAGAAACTATGATTCAATGCCTTTAAATGGAGTTTCTGTTTAGGTTCTGCCTTGCTATGTTTGGCCACTGTATGAGCTGTGTTAATGATGTTAATATGCTTATGTTTGGGTAATAATTATGTTAAGACTCATATGTGAAAGATAGGATAAGTTAGGAACTAGAAAAGAATTAATTTGAGAGTTCTAGATCCCTTAAAGATTTATTTTTCTGGATTCTGTCCAGCAAGGTTTAGATTCAATAATCATGGTTTTAAATTAGTTTATATGTGTAGGAATGACTCATAATTGGTTTAGGACTTAATCTTGAAACCTTAGGAGCAAACCGAACTTAGAAAGGGTCATTATTGTGACTTCTAGGTACCGTAAAGTTAGTATTTTGATTTCTGCACTCTTGAGGTTTAGAGATGTTCTTGACCATAGGGTGAGGTGAGAAATACTTAGTTATAACCTTATAGGTTCCCAAGAGACTAGGTGTTGATGATCAATAACTTAGAAAGTGAGATAAAGATCTAAACCGTAATTTCTAGAACTCCAGTAATCACATAAACATAAAGCTGTCCAAATTCTCGCTTAGTGCTATTTGGATTAGTTCTTGAGCATAAAATTTGTATAACTCATTAATTGTCAAACTATAGGCGTATAAAGAAGTTAAGGATAATGTTAGAACAATTAATTTGCAAGTTTAAGACTCATAAGAATCAAAGTTTAAAACACTATGAGTTATAACATAACATGTCTATGAGCTTATGGGGATGATTGTTAAATATGACTATGTGATGATGTTTGTGTGAAAGTTTTATGTGACGAATGTTATGAGAAAGTTTCATGTGATGATATATATGTTATGAAAAAGCTACATGAGAATGCATGATAAAAATGAATATGATAAATGATGAGGTAATTGTGATTTAATACTTATGAGAATAAATGTGACACAACATCGAGACGCGCTTCTCCTGGGTGACACCGGTTCGCCGAGCACCCCCAGGAGGAGACAAATCCGTGAGGGTATGTGTAGATGCAGCCTGCCAAAGCGGACAAATTGCGAGGCCCACGTGGCTAGCAAAGCGTTTCAAAGAGGAAATGATCCTAGAAAGGAGATCCTTAATTTGCCCCCTAGCCCGTACTTTAAGTCGGGATTATGTTACGCTTATCATAGGATAAGTAAGAGCTAGTGACGACTAGTTAAGGTATGAGCTCATAACCTAGAGAAGTTTTAGGGCGGCCCCATGAGATGAAAGTTAAAGTTAACAATGTCACATAAACTATACTTATGCCAATGTTATAATGTTTCCTAGTCATTCTATTGTTTGGGTTACCTTATGATACATTCATATCATTAGTATATTTCTGCTTAAGTTATAAAGACGCATTATAAAATATGACGGACCTTGGATAAAATACCTCTTTGGAAAACCAACTTAAAAGGAATTTATATGCATGCACACCTTTTAGAAATAAACCCAAGGTTCCTGAGGATGTGACGATGACACCTAGGTAGGGATAACCCTACTGAGAATTCTTTTAGAAAGATTCTCATTCCCTCTCTCTTTTCTTCCATCATATCTTCAGATGGCGACGTTTGTACTCTTCATCGACACCCCGGTATGGGAGCTGCACCATAACCCGGCACTTTTCGGTCATACCATTTTGAGGGTCGCTGCACGGTCGAGTATTCATGTTCATGGACGACCCTTCGCACCCCGTCCCGAGCTACCGCTTCACCCCGACTGCTCCTTACCGTCATAACGGGATTTTTGAGCGAGCGAGACCACGCGATGAGCAGATCCTCCGCAGGGAGCCCGAGTCATCAGCGAGACGCGAGTACCTTCGAGTACGTGCGCGTCCCGGTGCTCGGAGGCGGACCCATCCGAGGACCCGCCATCCCACATGTGCGGTTGGAGCTCCGGTCCGCTCCTCCACCGATGAGGGTCGGGAGTGAGGAGACGGTGGTCGGCCCAAGGTTGGCTCGACGGCCATCTATGCGCCCTCGCCGCGGTGGACATGCCCGATGATGCGCTCGACCACTCCCGCCGATATTCGCCCGATGGATCGACTCGACCCCACAAAGATTTCTCGGACCGCAGGAGTAGTCATAGGAGGGGTAGTAGCTAGTGCACACACACGCCACATAGTAGAGGTCAAACCTTCTTTTGTATATGAGGTTGTCTCCTTTAGGTGCACATAGGTATGGGGGTAGTATCTCTTGTATTTGCTTATTATGATTTCCTTGTATTGTATTTCAGTTGTATTTTGCTTCATGATGTATCAAATAGTCCTGCCTCTTTGGGTAGGCACGTTATATATATATATATATATCTATGATTCAGTTGATGTTCCCATGACATGATGTGTTTCTTATGCTTTGCTTATATGTTTCGCTATGATTCCCCTTAAAGTTTAGGTAAGTGGCTCTCACTTTGATTTTAAATTCCAAAAAGAAAAATTTTACCCATATTTCCGCTAAGTATTTTCTAAGTAAAAGATGAGACCAAGAGGTAATATTCTAAAGATTAACCTAAGGACATACTAGTAGTCTTGGGTTAAGATTTAGGGTGTTACAAGAAAGATATCACTAACATATTTTATTTTCTTTATTTTATTTCTCTTTTTCATTTTTCTCTTTTTATTTTTCGTTTTAACCCTTCATAAGTCTTTAACTTCCACTGTGGTTAGAATTTGACCTCAAGGCTAGAAATAAGACTTATAGATAATTGTGTAGCTTTCTAATGCCACAAAAATCACATCAATCGGACATCTACAACTCAAGATATTTGCAAAATACTAAATAGGTGTCATACTTGACAAGATAAGGATAAAATTATGTTAAAAGTCTCCTATAAATATATTCTAACTAACTGTGTGATACAAGCACCAATGAGATAACGATAATAGCTAGACTAAATCTAATCATATCTTTTGTATCTACTTAGATAATTCAAATTCAAACTATCCTAACATATCTCTTAATTATCTTTTGGTATCACAGATATATCTATATATATATTGAAATAAAAAGCTAATGAGGTTTTTTTTTAAACAAATAACATATATCTTGACATATTCACATTATGTACTTGTTTATCCTTTGAAATAATAATAATCATAACAACAATGACAACAGCAGCAACAACAACAACCACAATAATAATAATAATATAATAATTTACATAATGAAAAAATTTTGCAGTCAATTCTAATAATTAATAACTTCTTAAAAATATCTAATAATTGTCTATAATATGTAACAATTCATATTCATAATACATTTTAAATATAATTAATTTCTAATATTTTCAAATAAATATTATTATTACAAAAGTTATATATGTGAAATATTCCATATATATACACTAATAGTCAAATCTTTATAGAATAATTACAATATCTGATAAAAGGAATGAACTAACATCAAACTGATACTTTATATTATATATATATATATATATATATTCTCAAATCCTAATTGATATTTTCACCATAAATATAAATGGTAGATATCTAAATAATTCTTAACATAACCTTTGTAATTATACTAAAATCAATTTCTAAAGAACATATGTGAAAAGGGAAATATAGTATATTTCATTTTTTTGTAATTCCAACAAAATATATAATATATAATACTGATACAAATATAAATATCAACGATAATTATAAACAATATTGAATCTAATGGATTTGATAAGATAATATTTTCAAAGTTTAAAAATCAAATACCATAACACAAACTGGATATCATATTATATAGAAAGATTAAATATCAAATTCAATTAAAAACTGGATATTAACATGGAAAAAGATTGATGTACAACATTATGATAAATTTTATATTTTATTTTCTCCTTTTTGGATTGATATTTTTCTTTATTTCACATAAATTTTTAAAAAAGGGATTTATATTTATTTATTCTTCTGATTTATTTATTTTATATAGAACCCCATTTTTTTTCTATTTCTTTTTTTAAAGCATTTAAATATCTTTTAAGCTTTATCCAACCCTTACTAAGTTTAGGCATATTTTTCGTAAAGAAATTTAATTTCGGGATATTACATTAGTTGTTGAAAATTGAACTGAATCAATCAATTTTCAATTCTTATTTCTAAAACCCAACCAACTAAAAATATATATGATCAATAATAAGATATATTAATTCTATATATTACATTAACCGATAACATATTTTAGATTTTTAATTATATATTAATTCTTTTTATTTAATCAATATATTTTTGTTCAAATCTATTATTATTTGCTTAACTTATTGGTTAGTAGTTTTACATATTAGCATAGCTTTTAAAAATTAAGTTAGGTTTTATAACTATATAATAATTATTAGTCTAATTTAAGATTGTTAAAAGTTTCTCTTTAATACTTTATAAAAAAAAAATTGAGCAAAAATAAAAAAATAAACCAATTTAAATTTGTTTGATTCAGTTTGGTCTTTCAAATATAATTAAATTGGATCAAAATAAAATTTACTTATTGAATTGTTTGGTTTTTCCTCAAAACCTAAGGGCGATCTCCGTTGCCATGTTATGGAGTTTCATCACCCTTAGAAATGCTACCTTGTTATGGAACGTGTAAAAATGACCCGTGTTAATATTTTGCTTACCCTGTCTGCGACTGTCTTGCTCTCTCACACACCACATACGAGCCACTGTCTGCAACTGCTTTCCACACATAATGCTACTAAGAAGCCACGCACACCACTACACAGGATATCGTTTTTTGGGATTCGGAATGAAGGAAAGCATTTAACACATACAAAAAACACATCAGACAGTGGTAAGTCTCAGCCAACCAATTGTCATGGGATCCTACTCAACCAACCATTCACGCTTGCTTTCATTCACCAAGCTCATATCCTCACACATCAACCACGCTCGCCACGACCAAGCCCTATCCGTTTTCCACCACATGCAATCCTCTCTTGCCATGCCCCTTGACCCCCACGTCTTCTCCCTCGTCCTCAAGTCCTGCACCGCCCTCAACCGCCCCCAACTTGGCACTTCCATCCATGCCCACCTCTCCAAAGCCTCCTTTCTATCAAACCCCTTTGTTGCAAGTGCTCTTGTTGACTTGTACGGGAAATGCCTCTCCATTTCCTTGGCGCGCAAACTGTTCGATGAAATTCCCAATAGAAATGTTGTTGTGTGGAACGCGATGATATCCCTTTACGCGCATTCTCGTGAAGTAGAACGTGCCTTGCAGCTGTTTCAGTCCATGGATATCATGCCTAATGAATCCACTTTCAATTCAATTATAGCTGGTTTGGCGGGGTTGGAGGATGGGTCATTTAAGGCTATAGCATTCTATAGAAAGATGCTTGAGCTTGGATTGAAGCCGCATTATATAACACTTCTTGCTTTGCTTCCTGCTTCTGTTGGAGTAGCTGCTCTGAATTTGATTAAAGAGATTCATGGCTATGCAAGTAGGAATGACATCGACTCTCATCCCCAGGTGAGTAGTGGTCTAGTTGAGGCATATGGGCGATGCGGTTGCCTCGTTCATTCCCATAATGTGTTTTGGAGGATGAAGGAAAAGGATGTAGTTGCATGGAGCTGCCTGATATCTGCGTATGCTCTCCATGGGCAGGCAAGGAATGCTTTAGAAATTTTCAAGCAAATGGAATTGGCACAAGTGCAGCCTGATGGTATCACTTTTCTTGGTGTGTTGAAAGCTTGTAGCCATGCTGGATTGGCTGATGAAGCCTTGTATTATTTTACTAGGATGCACAAAAATTATGGTGTCGAACCAAGCAGTGACCATTATTCGTGTTTGGTGGATGTTCTGAGCAGAGCAGGGAGATTACAAGAAGCATATGAGGTTATAAGAGAGATGCCAGTGAAAGTGACTGCCAAAGCATGGGGTGCTCTTCTGGGGGCTTGTCGGAATTTTGGAGAGTTGAAGTTGGCAGAGATTGCTGCCAGAGCTTTACTAGAGGTTGAGCCTGATAATGCTGCCAATTATGTTCTGTTGGCAAAAATGTATGCTAGTGCTGGGAGACAGGATGAAGCCGAAAAAATGAGAAGGGAAATGAAAGAGCGTGGAGTGAAGGCAACAACTGGCAGTAGCTGGGTTGTATATTCGGAATCATGACGTTTGGCAGCATTTGATTTCATCTCAAATGATGTTCTTGAAGAAAGAATGAACACATTGATAAATATATTCAAGACCGGTACTTTAGTAAGGATGCCAAATTTGGGCAAGTATTGTGCGTCTAATGCTTTAATGCTTCTTGAATGTTTCATAATCAGGAAAGCTGAATTGGTTTACAGACGTCATCTCTTTCGGCGAGCACCCTGTGTATTAAGTTTGTGCAAATAGGCAATTGCAAATGGCATGAAGTTGTTATGGATTTGAATCCTCTCCTTTTAGCTCCCGATGACTAAGATGACTTTGTCATTTTAAGATAGAGATAGGCACAAAACCACTCCCAAGAGTCCCTGCATTTCCACATTTGCTTCCAGTTTTCTGCAATGAGATTATTCAAACCCAGACTGACACTTCGAGCTAATCAATTAAAAATTATATCTTTCTCAATCTCATGTGATTTGTTTGATTTTGATGGAAAATAAATGTAATTAACTAATTGTTGTGCTGTAGTTTGTACCATGGTCTGATGAGAGGAACATAAATTTCTAATCATAGCTCATGTCTACAACGTTTATCTGCTATGTATATCTGAAGATTGAGTGATACCGTTTGAGCCATCATTTTGAATTGCTCTTTCTAATTCCTTGTGCTTTATGCTGTTGGATCAAGTTCAAGTGAACTCATGTATGAAATCTTTTGTTAACTTAAAATAAATTAGTCTTGGTGACCTTCCGTGTTTGTGTGTGTACTCTTACTCATCTGTATTAAGTGACAAATCGGTCTAAATGTAATCGAACTACATATGAAAATCTTAGACTGAAATAAATATCTTCAAATGCAATCAGGTTAGTACAAACTTTTAAAAATAATTTAGGTAAAATGAAAGTAAATATCTTGTTTTGCCTATAAGAATGAGGGGAGCTCGTAATTTTCCTTGTATGTTATTTTCAAAGCTCATTGTAATTCTGTTAGAATACTTACAGAATAAATGAAAGAAATCAAGAAAAAAAATGATTCTAGAAATATTTCCTTTTTGTTAATATTCTGATATACTTTTGAAAAACGTCTATTTGAATCATTTTTGTTATATCTCTTTCTTTTTCTGTAACAAAAAAGGTTGTTAGATCTATAGTTAGAATATACATGGCAACAAGAAATTAATTTCTAATACCATTTTTGTGGCCTTGGCTTAGTGTTACACTCATCCCAAGTTTGTATCATACAAAAAACCTGTCATGCACATGTATTTGTCTGTCATATTTTCATCAACATATTTGCTTCTGGACTAGGACCATGTAGACTTTAGAAGTTTAGGAACTTAATTCTTACAGAAAACCAAATCAGTGAAGGATGCTCACTGAAACCACCCCCCTTCCCAAAACAAAATATCTTCACCAGGCATCACATGGCTAGGGTTAGCCTATTATACCTCCAACATACGTGAAACAAAAGGCCCCTTGTTTGCTTTCAGTATTTTGTTAAGCTAAGTAACAGGATGCCATGTATTATGATACTGATTCCTAATTCTTGTGAGTTTGCTTACTAAGCTATGCCAAATTTAGCCTTCAAATTTTTGCTTGAATTGCGATGCTGTGTTCAACAACAGGCATGGCAGGGATAATGCATTTTGTAGGACGAATAGGAACATCAGTAAAGGAGAAAACGGAAGGCCAAAAGGAGTGTCAGCCACGAGGGCCATGGTACAACTCTCGTGACTGCTGCTTCTTGTGCCCTTGTTGAAGGTTGCCCTTGGAGGATCTCGTTGTTGAAGTCAAAGATGCAAGGTATCACTAAACACTTTCCTTCCGTGACTTCCCACCGGTGACAGGGTGTTTAAAAACTTTTAATGAGATGGAATTGAATTGAATTCTTATATTTGAAATGAGTCAATAAATTAAAGAATTGGATTCAATTTCTTAATTTGGAATGAGTTTAAAAATGAATTAATTTAATTATTTTATCATTTTATCCTTCATCAATAGGTTAGGAATAAAACATTATATTCAACTAAGGTCACTTTCATATTTTCACTTGTTGGAATTCAATTCTCACACCAAATCGCACCTATTTGGGCCTAATTTTAATTCCTTAGTTTTGTTAGATTTCAATTCCTGTGGGATTTCAATTTCTTCACTTAAGTTGCTTCCAAATCATGGAAATTGAATTCAATTTCTTGATAGAATTGAATTTTAGGGATTTCCAAACGCCTTGTAAAACTTGCAATCTCAATTACCATTTGTTAGAAAGCGAATTCCATAAGGGTTAAAAGTGAACAGGAGGAAGAAATTTACGGATAATTTAGGGAATACTAGAGTGGATGAGGTGTTCAAGCCATGTGGGTCGTAAGTCTAACGAACTAGACAGGGAATTGAGTATCATGCTATAATGTGAGTTGTGGGGTGAATTCTGTTATGGGAAAGGCTATATTTGTAGGGTAGTGCAAGAAATTGAGGTAGGCTTTTGCTGAATTAGGAATTGGGGAGTAAGAGCTACCTAATGCTCTGATATTTCTATTCCCCTGTTTATGCATTATGTTTTTCTATATTTCCAATAATACCAGATTCTTCTTTTCAGTATCTTTCTTTGGTTATTTCTAATATTTTGGCATCAGAGCTCCTTTTGTGGGAGTTGTGGAGTCCATATTCATGGAAGCTGCCAATGGAGAACTAAGTAGGAGAATTGGAGAAGAGATTTGATGAGATGTTGCATTTGATGAGGAGGCCCCAACGAGCCCGTTCACCACCACCCAGAAGGCAACACCACCAAGTGGAGTCAAAAGATCGATGGAATGGGGGTTCAAGATAGGAGAGGGGATCATATGTTAGTGATTGTTACAGATAATAATAAATATATATGTAGTTGATCATTAATATTATGATACGAGACTAGTATAAGCTTAATTGATAATTATATATATGGTATAAAAATTAAGCTTATGGGTATTTGTTAGATAATTAGATACTGGATAGACCCATTATGAGATCACTGCATGAATTATTGTCATAAGTGATTCTCATAATAGTTATATCAATAAATCCTCATACCTGAGTTTACACAGTTTCCTATATAAATGACACTATTTTTTTACATAATCAAACATTATCTTTAACTAGATAATTATAAAAATTGTGGTTGAATATGATACAATTTATGAAAAGGATAGTCATTAAATAAGATGTGATTTGTCCCTCTTTTTAAGAGAAATGTATATTGGGCCCCTCGATAAGTATAACTGAGAAATTCATAGTCGTGCTCAGATGAACTAAATGAGTCATTAATGTCATTTGATCTATTAATCTACTAGGAGATCGAAAAATTATATTTGAACAATATAAGGATGACATTATTCATACCTCATGTTTAGATTAGATATCGTGCGGTAAAAAGATTATGACATATTCTATTAGTTAAGTTAATATGGACTTTTAATATGCAATTACTGGGGTCAGTCATAATGTCTTGTTAGAGACCACTTATGACTTGTAGGCGTAATAGTGGTATTGGGCCTCCTACTAATGTAATGTAAACCTATTTATTGCACACTAAGAATGTAGTGAATAGATTGTGATTGATTAAGAATTAGAATTTTAAATATATGGATATATATATATATATATATGAGATAAATTCTGTGTATTAAATTCATGTTTCTGTTTTATATAATTAGATAATATAATATTGAAATTTGATGATAAATATATTGGATATTATCAAATCAGATATAAAAAGATTTGTTTCTACATTCTGAAATTTTTTTTTAAACCGAATATCATTTTCCTAATTAGTTTGAATCGTGTATCTCTCTATAAATAAAAGAGATAGTAATCTCATTTTGTATGTGTGATACAACATCATAAATGAAAATAAATTGAAGGAAATCCTACAATTGCGATTCGGGATTGCACTGAGTTAGCAGTAGACAATTGTTCATGACCATACGTGTGTGGATACTGATAAAGGATGATTATTCGTTGAGTAGAGCCTATAGTCCATGCATGAGGATCAAGTTTTGTAAAGCATGTACCCAAGTACATAACTTGAACCTTACCTTTAAATTGATTGATTTACATGGATCTAGTTTTGGGTTTTGCAAAATTTAAAACTCAACTACACAATCAATACCATACGATTGCATAAAAACCCAATATCATATCACTCCCCTCCACCTCCTTGAATAAAGCTTCATGACACATGGTCTCAAGACTATGATGATAGGACTCCCCCAATTCTCGCGTTGGTCATTCACACTGTAGGGTATCAGAACCAACGATGAAGTGAGGAAACTATTGAGGGCAAAGAGAGGAGAATAGAGAACTCAATGTGATATGAATGATGTGATTGTATTAAATGAATGTAATTACACATAGTTTAGGTATTTATACATTGAGGCTTAGAGTAGATTAGCTCTTCTAATAACTAACTAACAACTAACTAATTCTATTATAACTGGTATATTTAGTGACTACCTGTGACTAACTCTAGCTCTACCTTATAGCCCCCTCAAAGTCAAGGCTTGAGCATCCTTAAGCCTAAGTTTGGACCTGAATTGAGTAAATAATAAGGATGAGACTGGTTTTGTCAAAATGTCAACTACTTGGGCTGAAGCAGGAATGTGACTTATCTTAACTCTTCCTTTTGTAATGTGATCTCTAACAAAATGTAAGTCCAGCTCAAAGTGCTTGGACTTTGAATGCAATACTGGATTGGCAGCAAGGAGAACTGCTGACATATTGCCATAGTATAGCATAGGAATACGAGATAAGGGGTGCTAGATTTCACTCATAAGATTTCTGATCTAGAAGACATCAGCAACAAGACCAGCAAGACTTCTATACTCAGCTTTAGTGCTTGATCGAGACACTGCATGTTGTTTCTTAAAGGACCAAGAAATCAAGTTTGGACCCAAATACACACAATAGCCACTTGTGGATTTCCTGTCATCAGGATCACTCCCCCAATCATTATCACTATCGCCTATAATATTAAGCATGGATGACTTCTGAATATGCAGGCCAAACTGAGAGGTGCCACTTAGGTATCTAAGGATTCTTTTGACTACATTCCAGTGAGTGTCCAAAGGGTTTTGCATGAATTGACGCACCCTATTGACACAATAGGATAGCTCGGGTCTAGTTTCAATACAGATCTATATAAACTCGGATCATGAAAGGGAGCTCCATCCGATGCTATGAGCTTGGTAGAAGAAGGCAGGGGAGTTGAGCAAGCTTTGCAGCCTTTCATACCCGCTTTCTACAATAAGTCTTGAATGTGTTTGGATTGGGACAGTAGAAGACGTCCTACAGTAGTGTGTTTTACCTCTGTTCCTAGGAAATAGTGAAGGTCCCCATGTCTTTTAAAGTAAATGAGTTATTCAGTGTTAGAATTAACTCAGAAATTTAAATTAACTCATAAATGTAGTCAGAGGAACTACTAATTATGATTATATCATCAACATAGATAAGTATACAGGTAGTGCTGGAAGATGTGATTATGGTGAATAAGGACACATCAGATTGGGTAGGACTAAAACCAAATCTAACCAATACACTAGCTTGTTTTTAATACCAAGCTCTTGGAACTTGCTTTAAGCCATAAAGGGCTTTAGTGAGTTTGCACACTAGAGTTCCATCTCCTGCTTGATAGCCTTGTGGTTGCTTCATATATACATATTCTTTAAGGTCACCATTTAAAAAGACATTGTTTTCATCCAGCTGCCTTATACTCCAGCCTTGAAAAATAGCTACAGATAGTATTAGCCTTATAGATGTGGGTTTGACCACTAGACTAAATGTCTCTGTAAAGTCAAAACCAGGTCTTTGATTGAAGCCTTGAGCTACCAACCAAGCTTTGTATTTATGAATTGATCCATCAGGATTGAACTTTACCTTATATACCTATTTGCTTCCGATGGCAGTTCTCTCTGCAGGAAGAGGCACTAACTCCCAAGTTTTGTTCCTTATTAAGGCATTGTACTCCTCATCCATTGCCTATTTCCAGTGAGGAATTTGTAGAGCTTGCTTTACATTAGTTGGTTCTAGTTTAGCATGGAAAACTTGAGGTTTAAAAACTCCATCCTTGGCCCTGGTATTCATAGTGTGAGTATTTGTTTCATCTGGTACAATTCCTGTAATAGCAGGAACTTGAACCAAAAACTGTGAATTCTTGGAAGCACTAATTGGAGCTGTGGCCAATGGTTGAGCTGGTGATGTACCACTAACTGCAGAGATAGTTGCAGTGTCAAATGTGGCCTCAGATTCAGGTCTTAATATAGTGATAGGGGTTTCATTAGATCCAATGACACTGGTAGAGATATGTGAATGAGCAAGATGGTGTAAGGGTGAAATCGAGGGAATTAAGGGTATGAGTGACTAAATTGGAGCAGTAGAATAGTGAGGCTAAGGTTGGGATTTGAAGAAGGGTGAGTTAGGATCTTTGAAAGGAAAAGTAGACTTATCAGAAACAATATGTCTACTAACAAGTATTTTGCCTGAACGAGTAAGGCATAAGTAACCCTTGTGTTTTGTGGCATATCCAAGACAGACACTTGGAGTATACCTAATTCGAATTTGTGAGAGTTGTATGGCCTAGTGTGGGGAAAACACAAGCAAACAAACACTCTAAAGGACTTATATGGTGGAGGCTTGTTGAATAGTTTTTCTGTTGGTGAAGAGAATTGTAAAAGGGTAGTTGGAAGACAACTAATGAGCTGTACAAAAGTTAGAAATGTTCCCCCCCGCCCCCCAGCATTTCAGTGGCAAGGAAGAGGCTGCCAGTAACATGAGGCCTATCTCCACCACATGTCTATGCTTCCTTTTAGCAACACCATACTACTAGTAAGTGTGAGGACAGGCAAACCTATGAATAATGCCTTGCTCCTGCAATTGCTTAGATAAACTCACATATTCAAGTGCATTATCACTTTGAAAGGTTTTAATTTTAGCACCAAGTTGCAATTCAGACATATGTTGGAAATGAGTAAAAACTGATTTAAGTTGTGATCTAGATGGCACCAGATAAATCCAAGTATACTTAGAATATGCATCAATGAAATCTATGTAATAATTGGCATCATTTATTGAAGGGAAAATGGGTTGGACCCCAAATATCAAAGTATACAAGTTCTAAAGGAGAATTATAAACTGAAGTAGAATTTGAGAATGGTAAGTTGTGTGACTTACCAATGCAATAGGCAGTACAGGTGGTATTATTCATACTAAAAGGAATTTTGCAAGACTTAAGGACCCTAGGTACAATGTTCGAAGAAGGATGTTCAAGTCTAGCATGCCATAGGGAGAATTATGAGTTATTAACAGAAGAAGTAAAGGCATGAGGGGAGGAAGAAAAAGATCTGGTATGTGGTTTGAAGTGTGGAAATTTGTAAAGGCTATTCTTAGCAATGCCTTGAAGCGGAATCTTCCTTGAATCCTGAAATTTAACATTGCAAGTATCACGACGAAATTAAAAAAGAAGCAATTATTGTCATTTGTAAATTTTCACACACTCAGCATATTCTTAGTAATACTTGGAATATGCAATACATTATTTAAATGAAAATTGTTATTACTCAAACCGGTATTAAATATAGGTTTTCCAACATGTTGAAGATGCAAACCTGAACCATTGCCTATAACAACTTGATCAACTCCTGGATATGATGACTTTTCCATTAGATTGGCTAAATCTGATGTCATGTGATGTGTGGCACCCGAATTAGGATACCAATTATCATCATGAATGGTTGAAGGCACAACAAGCACATTACTCATGGCAAGGTTGGCTCTAGGGTTGGAGTCTGAGGATCCTTAGCTCGAATCAAAACGATACCAACAATTGAGAGCTATGGGACCAGGTTTTCCACACACCCAGCATGAAGGACGTGAAGAAAACCTTCCACCACGGCCAAATCGTCCTCCTTGACCTCTGAAATTGCTTGCTCTACCTCCATTTTGAGATCGAGGATGTATAGCATTATGAAACTGAGGCCTGTTGAGCATGCTGAGCTTGTGCTACATTAGCTTGAACAAAAGTAGTATTTCTCTTGAACCTTTCAAATATTTCTTCCCGTGCTATGAGCAAAGCTTCGGGCTCACAACTACAATTGGCTCAGGTCTTGAGATCATCGTAGTGATAAAGGCATTATACTCCTCTGTGAGGCCATTCAATATGGCTTTAACATGATCTAAGTCTTTGTACTCAACTCCAACAGAGATACGCACATCAATTGTGCTTTTGATTTCAAGAAGATAATCATTCACTGAACCCGTTTTCTTGATATTTCTGAGTTTGTTTTTCAGCTGCATTACATTTGCTTTGATTGATGATGCAAAGTAGGCCTCTAATTTGGACCAGATCTAGTGTGAGAACACGCATCTAACCATTCTACTAGTGAACGCTTTGGTCATCAAAGCAAGCAACCATGACTTGATCAATGCATCTTGTAGTTTCCACCTTTGATATTCAGGATTCACAATCCTTGCTACATGATCTGCATCTGATGCATGCATTGATGGAATTCCTTTGCCATTGACATGGTCAAGCAAACCATGTCCTTCAATCGTAGCTTCCACTTGCTCCTTCCATGGGAGAAATTTTTCTTCCTCCAATTTCATATCAATCGGGTTCAAAAAGGTCTGCATGAGTGTAGTATTTTGTGAGGTATCACTTGCTGTCGTAGTTGAAATCCGGAGCTCTGATACCATGTAAGGTATCAGAACCAAGGATGAAGTGAGGAAAGTATTGAAGGCAAAGAGAGGAGAATAGAAAGCTCAATGTGATATGAATGATATGATTGTATTGAATGAATGTAACTATACATAGTTCAGGTATTTATACATTGAGGCTTAGAGTAGATTAGATCTTCTAATAACTAACTTACAACTAACTAATTTTGTTACAACTGGTATATTTAGTGACTACATGTAACTAACTCTAGCTCTATCTTACACCCACGGGGATGACCCTTAGTGGGGTAGTCGACTATCTAACTTGACTGAGGGTAGTTCTCATCATTGACTGCGCGACTAGGACAAAAAGATGGAACTCCCTATGTTTTTTGCCAGAGATGCTTTGGGATGGCTTGTCAAAATTGAGAGGTTTCTCAGCTAATGGTATTGTAGGTGAAGAAAGTATGGAGGTCATGGTGCTGGCCCTACAGGAAAAGGCGTTGAACTAGTTTTAAGCTTGGGAGGAGCAGCTTTTTTTTCGGTCATAGAGGCAGTTCCGAGAGGTGTTGAGGCAGTTCCAACCAAGCATGGTGAAAGAAAAAAAAAGTGGAGAGGAGGAGATGGGCCACCAAAACGAGCTTTGGGCTACACCCTCGGCCCAAATAATTATAGAGCTGGTCCTTCTTTTGTGATGGGTGGCAACACAAAGAAAGGACTTCGGAAGCATCCAAAAGGAATGAGCAAAGGAAAGAGCTCCACAGGAAACGCCTAACGCAGGAAAAGCTGCAAGATTGAAGCCAGTGCAACCTCTATTTCAAGTGCAGTGATAGATGGAACCTTAACTCTTGTGGATGATTTCGACACCGGCGAGTCTAAAGAAGAGCAAGAGGGGGAGTCGGCCGAGGAAGCAATCTTGAAGCGAGCGCTGAACTTTCTTCATCTCACCAGTAACAGTCTTCAAGGGGTTACCGTAGTCAATAAATCCTTCAAGGTGTTAGAGAAGATTGGGGATACAAAGGTGATAATTTTGGTTGACATAGGCGCCACAACTTCTTGTCTAAGCCATTAGTAGAGCAACTGCAGTCAGAGATTAATGTTACCTCGACCTTCTCGGGAAAGATGGGCATGGGGCCAAGTAACACGTAGTTTGAGGGTTTTTCAAAGAGTTGAGCTGGATGTACACGGGGTAAGCATAATCTAACCCTTCTTTTTACTAAGTTTGGGAAAGGTGGATGTGATTCTGAGCATGGGCTGGATTGCAAGACATTCAGACAACTTTCGAGAAGTTGGTAATACGGTGGGAAGAGGAAGGATTGTCGAAGTGTATTCTTGGGGATCCATTTCTTGATTTTGCGAAGACTTCATAGGGAGCAAGATTGAAGGCTTTCAAAGCTGACGGGGAGGGGTGCATCATCACCTCTATATCAAGGAGAGGGAAAGCCAAACACCCCTTACCACACCTGAAAACTTCAAACAATTGTTGGAAGAATATGAAGATATTTGTCGACCACTAGAGGGATAACCTCCTCCGCTAGTGCAAGACCACGCTATTAATCTGAAAGAGGGAGCCGGCATTCCACATGTACACCCTTAGCGATATCCTTTTTACTAGAAGAATGAAATAGGGCAGATTATTGGGGAAATGATGGCATTAGAGATTAGTCGACCGAGTACGAGCCAATATTCGAGTCTAGTGATCCTGGTAAAGAATAAAGACGGTGGTTGGAGGTTCTGCGTTGATTATCAAGCCTTTAATAAGATAACTGTCCTCGAAAAATTCCTAATTTCTGTTATTGATGAACTACTCGATGAACTAAGGGAGGCTAAAGTTTTTTCTAAGTTGGATCTAAAGTCAAGGTACCACCAAATCTGAATGAAGGAAAGAGATATTGAGAAAACAGCATGTCGGACACATGAGGGGCATTACAAATTTAGTATTACCCTTGGCCTAACAAACACACGTTCCACATTCCAAGCCTTAATGAATAGGGTACTTAAAATGTTCTTGAGGAGGTTCGTTATGGTTTTTTCGACAATACTTTGATCTATAGTAAATCAGAGGGGAGCATTTTAACCACTTATGACAAGTGCTGGAATTACTTAGGTAAGATTATCTTCTCATTTATAGGCAGAAATGTTGTTTCGGTCTATCTGAATGTACCTAGGCCTATAATCTCAGGCAATACCCATGTATTCCCTTTTATTTGCTGGTAGTCGAAGAGGGTTCTCGCTGTGTGTGTGCACAGTTTGTTATGTTGATTATTGATTAAAGCGTTGAAATTAACTTGCAAAAATATTAACAACAATAGGACTCCTTTCTGCATATCTTCATAGGATGTGTTTGATGCCCCAATGTCAACCCTTTTTTTTTTTGTTCTAGTCATAGACCCCTTGTTTGATGGTAGCCATGGTGGAATACGCTAAAGAGCTTTCCAGTGCTGGCATGTTCCGGTGTTAGAACCGTAGAAAGGATGGTGAAGCCATTGGTTGGGACAACTCTGTTGATTTTTGTTAAATATTTTTTTTGGTCAGAAATATTTCTCTTTTATGGTCTAGTATAATTTTTGTAATATGGGCCTATTATTTTTTTTTTTTGGTCTCCCAAGGGTATCCACCGTCGACAATGGTGACTAATCCCTTCGCCAGTTTGTGCGGGCACCTCAAGGGTGGGATAGCTGGCTCGGGGAAGCTTTTCCATTCCCAAAGGCAGGGATCGAACCCCTGACCTTTGGTTAAGGGTGAACGAACCCCTACCGCTCAACCACACCCCCCAAGTTATATGGGCCTATTATTAATCCTGGTTGTTTGAGTATTTAGTTGGGCCATACCTTGGAAAGGCCCTTTCCCTCGTTGATGCTAACATTGTTGAATGGATATAGTTTTTTAACCCAAAGGATAAAAAATAAATAAATGTTATGAAATATTATTCATTTATTGATATCCATATCTTTAAGTGATTTAGTTAAGATTTGATTAGATTAGATAGAATCTGTTATGATTTGATATGATATCTATTCCTTTGACTATAAATAGCCTATTTAGATGCTCCATATAGAGCATATTTGAAATTATCAATGAAACTATTATTTCTCCTCTTCTCCATTATTCTTTGTATTCCTATTTTCTATATTTATGGTGGAAATTAGGAGCGCATTCAATACAAGTCACAATTATTTTCCTAGGGCCATTTACATTTACGGAGGCACTTGTCCTTGGTTGGTTCTTGCTTTCCTTTATATTATTATTATAGCATCGGTATACAGTGGTAAATAGGAAGGCTTGAGGTAAGACATCCTAACCATATTTTTCTTAAATGTTATATCTTGAGATTTATTTTTACTTAATGGATCTTGAGACTAATAAACAAGAAAGTGTTGTATTTAAGAAGAATTGCATAAAACAATCTCCTTTTTTTTTTATGGGTCTTGGAGACACCATTAAAAAAAAAGAGAGAGAAGAAAATACTGCATCTCAGAAGAATTGTACAAATCAATTTTTATTAATTGCTTTAATTTTGAACTTTTTTTTATTTGAATATATCCATATGTTCTCTTCTACTTTATTCTATTCATATACCATTCCTAGAAGCGAATGAAAATCATTTCTAAAAGTGAATGAGAATTGTATGGAAACATCGATAATCATTCGTTGAAATGAATGTATCCTAATTATTCAAAATTATCTTAGAAAAATATAATAGATTTATTTCTCTATTTAATGAGATTAACATATTTTCAGGAGTGAATATGTCAAAAGATTATTCTTCGAAGTGAATGGATATATTATTCACAACACCTAAAGTGTGTGACATTCTAAAATAAGTTTATATATTTCCTATAAGGAATATTTTCATATTTACATTCCCTGAAGTGAATGTATCTCTAAGGATAATTTTGAGTATTTGCAATATATAATTTTGAGTATTTATATTAAATACTCATATTCTCTTGAAGAGAATAATATAATAAGTTTATTTATTTTCCTTCTTTGCTACATATATAAAGGATTATGTCTTAAATATTTTAAAAAGATCCTGCTGATCTCTTTGATAAAGTACAAAGAAGAGCTGTGAGCCCATTACGATAGCAATTGTAGTTGCATTATTGATAAATGTATGTTGAAAAATATTCTTGACTTTAATGTATCAAATGTGCTCCTGGAGCAGTACTGTTAAGAAAAGGGCTTTACAAGATGTCAAAGAATTAATTTTTATGAAAAAAATTTCATGAAATTTGTCTAGTTGACTCTTGTACATTCCCTGAAGTGAATGTGACAAAAATATTATAACCCTGGAAGTGGCTAAATTTTTTAATCGAATGTCATAAATATTATCGTTATGGCATCAAAGCAAATTTGGCACATACTTGTCATACATCGAGATATTTGTTTGATCTTTATTAAGTATTATTAAATGAGAATAAAATAAAAATCAGAGGCTTTTTTTTTCCCAAAATACATTATGAACTCATTTCATGATTAATATGAATCATTTGGATGTATCTTTTATCATTAAATATTTCATTAGAAATAGTAATTATTTGATTTAATAATGAAAGTTTTATTAGATATGTTACTTGTTACTATTTTCAAGGAATATTTTATTTAAAAAATTTTAGTAATGATTGTTCTCAATATTGAATAAAATATCTATGCTATTTGTGGCATATTTCATAATTATTAATTATATTTTTATGTGATATTGTTTACTTCATTGATTTATGTGACATGATAATCTTATTTATTATCATGATTACGAAATAACAATATATGATAGTGATATCTTCGGGGTAATTGTAATATATGTATTTATATCATCATTATATCATGACAAATTTCTTTTCACTTACATGATGTGTTAATACTTTGATGACATATTTTGATATTTTTCATCTTGTAATAAAATAATAATATCTTAACTCGATTATTAGTTTTGTGAATATGATTGAAGGCTCCAGAAGAGCTACTATTATGTTTCCTGAAGAAACAAAATTATTTAGAAATATTGATATAATTCTTGGTAGCAAAATAAATAAAGGCTCCTGAAGAGCTATCATTTTGTTTCCTGAAGAAACAAAAATAATTCTCTACCAAATACAAAAGCAATCAAGAGACTTGGTGAGTCTCAAAGATATTCACTGAAATGGATATCATATTATGATAGTAAGTGAGGAAATAGTGAGTATCTCCATGTCACAACTTATGCTTCAGGTAAGAAAGTTGCCTTAGAAAATTTTGTCTGCACTTTCTTCCGGTTTATAGTACTAATATATGTACAATTGAATCATCATATACTATTGTAAACCAAATGTTTACCAGCCCAGATGATTTTTTTTTTTTGCATGACTGGTTGGGACATTCTGAAGCAATAATGATGTAAGGAATTACTGAAAACTCATATAAGCATTTATCGAAGAACCAGAAGATTCTTCATTTTAATGAGTTTTCTTGTGCTGTGTGTTTTCAAAGTAAATTAATGATATGGCCTTCACTAGCAAAGATTGGATTTAAATCTCTTAAATTCTCATAAGAAATTTAAGGCAATATATGTGGATCAATTCATCCACCATATGGACCTTTCAAATATTTTATGATTTTAATATATGTATCTATGAAATAATTATATGTGTGCTCATTATGATTTCACAACCTGAAGCTTGCGATATTAATTGCGCAAATTATTAAGAGCACAATTTCCAGATAATCCAATCAAAACAGTTTATCTTGATGATTCTGGTGAATTTATTTCTCAAGTTTTTAGTGCTTGTAGGCCAATGTTATAAACGTTGAACATCTAATTATTTATGTTCACATATAGAAAAGTTGGCTAGCATAATTAATTTATAAAAGACCTCCAATTAATTGCTAAATCACTTGCTCATGAGAACAAATCTCCTAATTTTTAGTTGGGCACATATTATTTTAAAGCATTTGTTTCTAAAAGGCTAACAAATTATCAATAATTCTCTCCCCTACAATTATTTTGGCTTGTAGCCAAAAGGTTCCTATTTAAGAACTTCAAAAGTGCAATATATGTCCTAACTGCCCTTTTTTTTTTTTTCAAATGGGCTCCAAAGAAAATTGGAGATATATTGAAAAACAAATAAGAGATGCTTTAAGGCTCAGTTTATGAGAAATAATGTTTCCAACATCAAGGGGAGATATTAGACATACTTGGAAAAGAAAAATAAATTGAAATGCATCAATATTCTATTTAAATCCTCACACAAGGCAATATGAACTAGAAGTTCAAACAATTATACATTTGCAAAGAATAGCAAATGAATTGCCAAATGCATTTTTTTATGATAGAAAAAGATAAGTAAATCCTATATACCAGCTGAAAATGCCCTAATCTGAATTGAAGTCCTTGTTGGACAATTGGTTAATGTAAAAATCACATGCCAAAAGCATGGTAGACTAGTCGATTCCAAAAATAAAAAAATCCTCAAAAAAAAAAAAAGAGAGGCAAAGAGGCCAAATGATACTTTTCCTGTTGAAGAGAATAGAGACATAGTAAGGACATTGTTGCAGTCTAAAATTTTGATATTTGGAATGCCAGAAGACGTTCAGGTATTTGAAAATAATTATTGAAAATGATGAGATCTCAATATACTATGAAAATAATTATTGAAAATGATGAGATCTCAATATACTATGTCTCTATAGGAAAATGGTGGAATCGACAATAATTATTGTCAACAATATATTTGCATATAATATAACACTAAATATTATGCAAGAAAATAAGGACCTCGAGCCAAGAATCATTGAAAAATATCTACGCAGAAATGATTGGCTAAAAATGGGAAAAAGCCATGTACGCTGAATTAGACTCATTTGGAAAATGTGAAGTCTTTGGACCTATAGTCCAAACACCAGAAGGTGTAAAACCTGTTGGATACAAATGGGTATTTGTGAGAAAAAGAAAAGAGAAAAATGAAATTGTACACTATAAGGCTCTACTTGTAGCACAAGGTTTCTTATAAAAATTTGATATAGATTATGGTGAAACGTGTTTCCCAGTAGTGGATGCAACAATATTTTGAGATTTGATCAGCTTATCTACACATAATAAGCTAAATATGCATCTGATATATGTTGTCACATCCTATCTATGTAGTTCATTAGACAATGATATTTACATGAAAATTCCCTGAAGGATTAAAAATATCAATATCACTTAACGAATGTCCCAGGGTATGTATTCATCAAGTTGCAAAGATCTATATATGGTCTAAAGTAATATGGACGGATGTGATATAACCGTCTCAATGAGTATTTGACTAAGAAGGGGTTTAGAAATGATGTCATTTACCCTTATGTTTATATCTGGATTCATTATAATAGTTGTGTATGTTAATGACTTGAATATCATTGGAACTCTTGAAGAAGTTTCC
The DNA here is from genome assembly GCA_031216105.1 of Dalbergia cultrata. Lineage (NCBI taxonomy): Eukaryota > Viridiplantae > Streptophyta > Magnoliopsida > Fabales > Fabaceae > Dalbergia > Dalbergia cultrata. Next base: position 25,140,633 of record CM062350.1, on the reverse strand, counting down.
ATAGTTATAAAAGATTTTAAAGAAGAGTTTGAGATAAAAGATTTTGGAAAGACAAAATTTTGTCTTAAACTGCAGATCAAGTATTTAACAAACAAAATGTTTGTTTGTCAATCAATTTACACAGAGAAAACTCTTATGAAGTTTTATATGGATAAATTGCATATATTTTCTTCGAGCGTATTAGTATGTAAGATATTTATCAAATATGCATGAAGGCAAATATCAAACAGATTTCTTTCACTTATGGAGACATGATCATATCCTGGAGATACAAAGATAGACTATAGCCACTATTTCTTCAACTCATAGAGAAATTAGTGCAATACACAAAACTGATGAATCTTTCTAGCTAAAGGCAATGGATTAACATGTTCAAACTATCATGTAGATTCTCTTGGAACAAAATTGCACAACTTTATATAAGGATAAGATGGCTTAGATAGTTCAACTAAAGAGAGAAACTGATGTCCAATTTGTTCAAGTGATAGAGTTACTACCTATTTCTTCTTTGTAGAAGTGGTTTACAAAATTAGAATACACCAATTATGAGATTTTAAGTAATACTTTAAAGAGGGGAAGAAATATTGTACTCTTTTTCCCTTGATCAAAGTTTTTGTCTTACTGGGTTTTTCCTTAATAAAGTTTTTAATGAAGCAGTTCTAGATTCCCACTATGAGAATATTGTACTCTTTTTCCTTCATTAAGATTTTTCCTCACTGGGTTTTTATTAGTAAATTTTTAATGAGGCATATCCCTGATGGATATCTAAGGGGGAATGTTATGGAATATTATTTATTTATGGATGTCCATATCTTTAGGTGATTCAGTTAAGATTTGATTTGATTAGATAGAATATGTTATGATTTGATGTGATATTATATCTTTCTTCCTTTGGTTATACATAGCCATTTTGATGCTCCATATAGAGCACCTTTTAGATTATCAATGAAACTATTATTTTTCCTCTTCTCTATTATTCTCTCTATTCTTATTTTTTATATTAATAAATAAATTTTAGTTCTTTACCCCCACAAAAAAAAAGGGGAAAAAAACTTGAACCTGTTTAATTGTTTTCATAAATAATTAGTAGATGTTGTTAATTTGTATGTTTATTTTTGTGAATTGGGTAACTGTCCATCTAATTAGTCCCATTTAAGGAAATAAAAGTTGAATTATTAGCAAAATCAACTTGTAAATTATCGAATAACTGCAACTTGATTTTTCTCATGAAACTGCTATTTTCATAGCTTTTGAATTCACATTACTATTAGTAGTTTTCATTTGAGGTCGAACATTATATTTTTAAAAGAGTCCCCAAAAAGTATCACAAGATGTACGAGAGAAAAGCTAGGTAATTGTTTGAATGGCCATTAAAAACTGTGGCAAAAAAGCTAAGTAGTATTGGCCTCATAAACATGTCGTTCTGGTTTTTAAGAGATTCCATCAAACCTCCATGTTCTCATAGAAGATGACTTTCTTGCTACTGTAATTAAGTTATTCGATATCTTCATTCCGTTTAAAAGTTATTTGCTCATGCGAGTTACCGGCAGATTTTTTCCGTCAGTACTTTTGATGAATTTACCAATGGAAAACAAGAAATTTGAGAATTTTAAGTTTCAGTCATTATTGATAAATTTTTCCATCGGTGTAATTTGTGCCAACATTACCGACAAATTTGTCTGTAGGTAAATATTATGAATTTATCTTTTGTTTAGAAATTAATTTTATTAATGGATTTTATTATAAAAAATAAAAAAAAATTTACGGGTGGAAAAGAATTTGTCGATCATTATTATAAAAAGATTTTTTTAAAAATTAATTTTACCTTTTTAAAAAAAATTTATAATAATTACTGTAACTAGAAGAGGAAAAAAAATATATCAACTGTGCATCTTACCATTACTGGTAAATTTTTTCTATCGAAAATTTAAAAATCCGCCGGTAATGTATGTGGTGATTAGGCTGGCTTGCTTCTCCCTCCTCTCATTATCTTCTTGACCTCTCTCGTTTTTGGTCTCTATCTCTCTCTATGTTTTGCGAACCCTCCCCCCCACCTAAAGCATGATGCGGCCCAGTCCAACGTCACCGTCGTGCCCCCGGCCACCCCAACGCCTTCGGACGCATCCCCGCCCAATGCCCTATGGGCTGTGAACGCCGAACCACAACACCACACTTCACCGGGCCGCCGCCAGTTATGGGGGAAGCCCAAGGCCGCATCGCCGCCGAAGCCCAAGGCCGTGCCACCCTCCATTATCTCTCTCTCTCGATCATAGACCACCAGCCACACTGTGGACGGAATCGCACCACTGTGCAGTGGAGGAAGCCTTTTGCGTCAGTCCCTCTCTTCGCTTCTCTCTTTCTGGCATAGGTGCTCTCTTCGCCACCATCTCGAGCAGGAACGACTCCTTCCATTCTCAAGGTAATAATCGATGTTTCATTCCTTTCGAGAACTTTATTTTCAAAACTGTTTTTAGCAGCAAAAATGGAAGGACAGTAAATGAAGAGAGAAGGAAACCAACTTCCAGTGATGTGTTTTAAATATGAATATCGTTCATTCTTTAATTTGCTAATTGTTGCTAAATTGCTTCTCGGATATGGTTTCAAAAATCTTATTCCATTTTATATATAGAATATTTAATACAAACTGATTGGCAGGAATCAAATTTGATGTCAATAATCTTAACTAGATCTATGTCTATATATATCAAACTAGCATTATGAATAGTCATGGAATAAGGGCCAACAAAATTGAACTATATCTATGTGGGGGTTGAAAACCCAAATGACAAGGCATACATCCTTTTACTCTTGCACAAGTATCATTAACTGAAGTAAAATTGTGCATTGTATTCTACTTTTTACAATTGAGAATGGAGACATAATCAAATTTTTTTTACTAAGCTTAACTAATTAAACCAGTACAAGGTGCATCCCTCTATGCCTCTTACCCAAGTATCATTAATTTTTTTTGCATTTGCATTCTACATTTTGCTATTTAAAATTATTTGTAGAATGTAATAGCTTTCATCTTTTTAAAAGGATTCTAAAATTATTTCTAAAATTAAACAGTGAACACTTTTTCTTTGTATAGGGAACACATGCTCTTTATCTGTATATCATGATTGGTCATTAGTGACTTCATTTTATTTCTTTTGAAGTTATTAATTTAAATAATTGATTTTGTTATATAGCGTTGACTATGGTTGGAGGATTTCTTTGGTGGAGCATATCATTCTTTTATCCCTTTTAAGGTATACAGTTGTTTTTTCTCCTTATTTAATTACATTTTCTTTAGGATAGAGACTAATGATTTCTAAGATAGAGTTATAGAAAATTGGGATTGCAGGACTAGGGTGAAGGGTGTAGAGGTCTTTCCCTGATTTGTTTGCATTGTTTACTATGTAGGTTGATTGTGTACGCGGAGATTGCATGATATGCATGTTGTGATGTTATAAGGGGGTATGCTCTAGGATGGTTTTAGAATATTTAAATCTTTGTTTGATTGTATTGTTTAGTTTATTTGACTGGATTGATATATGTATATATTGAAATTAATTTTTTGGGATGTCTTAGTTTTAGGGGAAGTTCTGACAAATTTGTTTTTAATTTAAAGAGTAGAATCTTAATTTAAGAAGATGCTGCCAAAATTTTGTTAAGTTAAAGAGTACAAATGATTTACTTAAAACACTTTTACTTTTAGAAGATTGTTTGTTGAAAGATATTTATAATTAAATAAAATTTTAATTTTTGAAACTTTAAATGAATTTTCTAGGTTAAATTACACATTCATGAACCATGATTTCCGCAAACGGACTATAGATGTATAACAGGGTGCACCCCAATCGAGGGGAAATCAAACCTGAATTTTACACAAGAGTTGAATAGTTTGTAAAGGTGGCTTGTCAGACAATACAATTTATGAATGAGCAAACTGTTAGGTGTCCCTGTGCTAGGTGCAAATGTAGGAAATATTTTGATATGGACACCATTAGATATCACCTGTATAAGGATGATTTTATGAAGGATTATTGAGTTTGGACTATGCATGGGGAAGTTGCCACACAAAATTTTAAACATGATAGTGTTAAAAATATATATATATTAGAGGTAGTTCAAGTAGAGTTAATATTGGTGAGCATGTCATAGGAAATATTAATTGGGAGGATAACTCTAGACAATATGAGGTATTTTGAACAAGTTGATGAGCAACAAACCTTTGAACAATTTCCAGCACGGTTCAGATCCTTTGTGTGTGACCTAGATATCTAGTAACCATTTGATCCAACATCAGACACATGTTCTAGTTGTCATCTTTTATGTTGATGTTTTAATTTCAATTATTCATGTAGGTGTTTGATAAAAAACAATAATGTTTCATGTCCTTATTTACAAAGTTTAGCTTAGGGTTTTGCTAACAAAGCAAAGAGTTGGCCAATGTATTATGTGAATGTATATAAGTTTCATACATTTGAATAGGGCTCAGGGAGAGCAACAGACAATAATGGGTTTGTGTAAAAGGGGATGTAAGTAGTGGGGAGGCTGATTGGTATGGAGTAATCAAACAAATACTGGATATTGAATATATGGGTGATGGACCTAAAAAATTAGTAGTGTCATTCAGTTATGATTAGTACGACCCAAGATGTCCTGATGGAACACGCATATGCAACTAATATAAAATTATCAATGTGAATCATACTAAAAGATATGGTGCATATGATCCTTTCATTATTGCTTAGAATACAAGACATATATATTATGCATTATACCTTGGAAAGTAGAGAGAGGATTGGAAGATGGTCATGAAAACTAAACCTAGGAGTCGAGTTGAGGTCGAAAAATTACCTAACGATGCTTTTCAAGTGAATGATCCAGTCCCCTCTCAGGTAATCATTGATACAGAAACATTGCCGAGTTTATGTTCCGATTCAGGTGAGGTTGAGATAATCACTATTCCTATGATCAATTAGTGTGTGAACACAACAAAAGTGATGGTAGTGATGAGAAGGATGAGGAAAATGAGTTTGAGGATGAGGTTAAGACTGAGAATGATGAAGATAGTCCTCAACTTTCAGGTTAAATGTGATGTGTCTAGTCTCATACTCATTACATCTTTTTATTTTAAATTTTCATATTATTGATTTTTCATACATTGTCGTTTCTTTTTTAGATATGGCACCTAGAGGGAAAAACAAGGTAAGGGGAAGAGTGTCCTAAATAATCAGGTAATCAACCCTCCCAGTCGAGCGTCTACCACAGCCACTCGCCCCTTCACTTTTAGCCCTTCCATGCAACCACCCCAGGCCTATCAAGAGTTTAACATGATACCCACTCTTGGAGAGGTGCCTTCACCTCCACCACCATCGCTAAATCCTATCCCCACCCCAACACACGATTACAAGAACCGCATCTATAGGATGGGGTCATTTTATGCGAGTAGTTTGTCCTCTGCCTTTTTTACTGGGGCATCTACAGGCACTGGGTCCACTGCCAAATATGATGAAGTCTGCAGGCAAGTTCATCTGCTCAATGCAAAACTTCATCATATGCAAAAGAAGGATGCAGAGAGACAGCGCTAGTTGTAGGAGATGCAAAAGAAAATTGAGAACAAGGAAAAGACCATGGAGATGAAGATGAAGAAGATGAAGAAAGGGATGGTGTCTTTGTGGAAGAAGATGTTGACAGGCTCCTCCGCATCGCTAGACCCGATGATGATGATGGGGGTGATAGCGATAGTGATGCTGATGATAATGAGGCTGCTATTGACTTCTCCTTATTTGAGTTCTTTTTTTTTTCTTTCTTTGTTATATATTGAACTTTTTATATTTGTATCTGTACACTTTCTAACATTTTTATATATTTTACATTTTGAACTTAAATTCGTTACATTTATTATTTATTACGAATTTGTTTATCATTTTTCATTATTAAATATATTTATAATTAGCTTTAAATAAAAAAATAAACTCTTAAATGATCAGGTAACACACAAATTACAAAATATTTATTTAAAAAATAATTATCGATGGATTTTTTCGTCAGTAAAATTTAAAAAAATTAATGATTATTAATGGATTTTTTTCATCGATAAAATAAAAAAATTTAATGATTACTGATGGATTTTCCAGTCGACAAGATAACAAAAATTCAATGATTACCAACCGATTTTTCCATTGGTAAAATAAAAAAAATTCAATTATTATTGAATGATTTTCCATCAGTAAAATAAAAAAAATAATGATTACCGACGGAAATCCGTCGGTAATATAAATTTCCGTCGGTAATATAAATAAAAATATTAATAAAATTACTAACGAAAAAATCCGTCAATTATAATATAAAATCCGCCAATAATCAATAATCTTTGACAAGTTTGCTGATGAATTGTGTAGCTCATTACTGATGGATTTTTTAAGGAAAAATCTACCGGTAATTCCGTCAGTAATAATTATTGACGGATTTTTTCCATCGATAATTATTTTCCGACTACGTTATTACCCATGGACAAAATCCATTGAAAAATGCATTGGAAATGAAGTTTTCCATCGCTAATGTCAAAAGTCTGTTTATAAAATCCATTAGTAACATCATTTTTTTGGTAGTTAAATACCATGCACCCTAGTTTTTATTTACCGATGATTAAGTTTTACTTTTCAAAAAAGTTCAAGATCAAACACAACCATCGTCATAGGGTCATTTAATTTATGCACGTGGTATTTATTAATACAAGTAATATAAAATAAGTTATGAAGAAAATGTATTGACAAATAATGTGTAACATGCTAACATGGCATGAGTCCCCACTTCCAATTTCAGGAGCTACAAAAAATATGTATTATATCCTGGTGTTGTTGTTTCCACACAATGGGGTCTTCCTTATTCAAGGAAAAGTCACTTGCTATTAGTAACATTTTGATTTCGGGTGCCCCTCCAACTTAACTATAACTTTTTAAGTATCTCTAAAATACCCTTCTCCACAAGAACCTATAGTGTTTCTTGATTGTGTTGCTATTCACTACAAAGATCTTCCTCAACATTGCTAGGATCAATTAAGCATCGCCTATAATCAATTTCTTGAATTCCAAATGATATATCTTTCTCTTCTATACGGTATCATAGTCAACAACTGCCTTGAATTGGAAACAAGGGTTGTAAGGGCTTTATAAAGAACAGAGCGGAAAGAAGCCAAAAACTTATCCAGTAAGACCAATCATGCAAAGTGGTTCAATTGACTAGCAAAATGAATTAGCTTTTAATTTGGACTAAAACTTGGTCGTAAGAAATTCCTATGCTTTGTGAGAGCCCTAAGTGATATTGCTAATGCTGCTTATCTTGGCACTGCAACTAAGGACCCTTTACAATTCTTGATACATGACTTTTTGGAGACAACCAATAAGCAAGGTTTGGGTGTTCCCTTTTAGGCACCTTCGCATTGCAAAATGCACAGGTCCCCTCCATTGTCCACAACCATCCTAGATGAAAGAGATGATATTTTAGAGAAAATAAAAAAAATTATAGTTAAGTGAGAGTAGCTCTCCAAGTTTACACATCTATAATATGAAGATACATGAAGACAAAACACATTGTTGGACCCTATACTTATTTTATCTTCATGTGTTTTTATACTATAAAAGTGTAAAGTTATTATAAGAAAAAAATATTGTACACCTAATATTTCTCTCAATCTATTTCATCAAAACTAATGGCAGTACCTACTATAGCATCATTAGCAACTGCATGGATCCTTAAATGAAAAATAAGCACATGACATGATTCAACCCTTTCTCTGCAAGTGTCCTTACCCTTTTTAGTATCCATTGCAAAGCAAGACATGAAATCGCCAGAAATTATTGCATACCCTTTACTCAGTTTGTCTTCATTTAGGATTTTACTCCTATAAACTGAGGAGGTTGGTAAATATCAATAAGAAATTAATCACCATTGAATCATTTAGTAGAATCTACACATGATGTATATATAATGAAAATTATTGATCTAATAGTGAGTACTTTACCAATCTCCTCACTTTAGAGGATTTAAATTTCTTCATTTAATATATGATTCACATGTATGCACAATTACTCATTTTAATTTATAATGTTTAAAAATTATATGCAAATCCTAAAATGAGATTATAAATGTTTGTGATAGACATATTAAATACGTTTCAAATTTTTTTTATGAACTAATATGATGCAATGTGATTGTGAGTTTGAATTAAAGTTTGTAAACTGAGGTTTGCTTCAACTTGATTCTACTAAAATTGATTGTGATCAAAATTGAATTGGTGTCAACATAATTTATATTTATAAACTTTATCTCATAAGTGATTATGATAGAATGATTGTTGTTTGGATAATGTTAGCCAAAATTACCTTTAGATGTGTAATTATAAAAAAAGATATAGATTTTATGTAATACTTATATTGTCACGACCCAACCCTGGCCGTGACTGGCGCGTAGGGAACAGGCTCCCCCGCAAGCCTAAACATTCACACTTTAATAGAAAAATGGACAGAGTTTCCTCTATTTTTTTGACATTTCCCAAAATACAAGACTTGTATCATATTACAATCACAGTCCAAGCCCGGATAAAAGATAGGCATTTATACATATATACATATACAAGTCCATAATTGGGGAGTTTACATACTATCCATCCATACAAAATATAAGATAACTATAAACATGATTATACAGTTAAACACTACTAATCTGGTCCCTGCCTGTGATCAAATGGAGCACCTAACCATATATGATTTGTCATAAAAGTAAGAGATAGGAAGTCACAAAGTAATGGCCCATACATCATTGTTGGGCTCACCAAAAAGGTGGTGACACAATCCTATTGAGTGGGAGGAGTGGAACTCAAGGCTGCACTTAAACCTGTAATAGAGGAAACAACCACGGGTGAGTTATGAAACTCAATGAGGAATAATATGTTTACGTTTAATTGGAACAAGTCCCAAAATAATAATGGATAGTCAAAATAAATCATACAAGATATTAACCAAACTAAATGAGTATAGAATTAACATACAAATCTCTTATAGTGATGATATAGAATTATGGAATTTGTGTATTAAAAAAAGAGGTCAAAGGGGGGTCTCTATGTCAGAACAAAGTCCAAATCGAGCCTACAACTGGGCAGCCCTCACATCCATCCCCAATGTGTCCATTTCACTTCTAGGCGGCTCTCACACCCATCTCCAATGCCTAATAATACCGGTATGCTGGCCTAACATACCGGGCTAGTAACCCCTCCGCTAGCTAAGGTCTATCTCAAGGTGCACCAAGACTAATGCCAATATATGTTAATTACGGTTTCTATCAATGATACCTCAAAAAAAAAAAAAAAACTTTCCACATTAACTAACTCAAGTTTCATTCATCTACTCTCCTTTCAAGAAACCAATCATGTTAGTAGAACATAAAGAATGCAATTGTTTTCAACATCCAATTCTCAATTGACCATTAAGAAAATCAAGTCACAAAATATTTTATCCAAAACCATAAGCATTCCAAAAATATACTTGTCTCATAATCTAATTCCAATATAACAACACATAACATTTCATCAAAATCATGTAGAGTACTTATCCCAATATCAATAGTGGTTATCAAATCCCGTTCCGTATTCCATTTAAAAGATAACAATTTCAAGGGTACTTGAGCTAATCAATGCAACTTTCAAGACATGAATACCATAATAAAAATCATCTTTACTTGCTAATGCAAATTAGATAATGAATAAGCAATATAGATATTTAAATACATAGAACTAAATACCAATTAATCATAAACACATTATTCACTCACTACACAATCCAAGAATGTGGTGCTCCAAGCCTGCGTCATGGTAGAGTAGATAAGATGCCCTTTCTAGAGTATCTGATGCCACATACATCATCCAACAAACACTAATTAGCATTTAGAACCAGAATTTTCTGCACTATAAGTCTAAACACCATAAATCCCCAATTACATAACCTAGGTTTTAAATATTAGAGTTTTAATCCTATACCCATAACATAACCTAGTTAATCCATGAAATTGGAAGTGAGATTGAGCTTTACTATACCTTTAATGGCTAAGGAAAGGAAGATGGAAGAGTGGGTGTTGCTATCCCCTCAAGAGATTGAAGCAACAACCTTGAAACACCAAAAGAGAGGGAGGGATGCTACTGTTCATGCGTACAGCAAAGGGGAGTCACGCGCGGCAGCTGACGGCGGCGCGATGGTGGTTGTTAGGAGAAAGAAGATCGAGAAGGTGAGGAAGGGGAGGAAGTTTGAGTGAGAGAGAGACAAGGTCGTGTTTCTGTTTCTGTCTTCGTGAAACAGAGGAGAAAGAATGAGAGGTGTGTATGTGTGTGGGCATATATTGGGGTAGATTATCTCAGTACTCACTTATTTACATTTGTCCTCATTTATTTTACTCTCCATTAACTTTAAAACATAAATGTAAATAAGGAAATACCCTCCATTTGAATTCAAATAAAATATCACAAAAATTAAAATCCCAATCAATCAGAATCCAAATTTTGGGTTTTAGTTCAAATTTGGGAATTTTTAAGATTTTATCAACTTGTGGGCTAAAAATGAAATATTTAATGGTTTGATAAAATTCATTAAAGATCGTTCTTTAACTTATTTCCCTCTTGGGAACAATTACCAAGACTTTTGATCCAAAAAATGTAGCTTTATTATAGAGCCTTCCAAGGATATATAGGATCCAGACTTAGTGAGATTCCGGACCCAGAACGACAGATACGAGTAATTGACACCCTTCCTAATTTTAAAAAAAATCTAACCTTTGTTATTTGAAACTAGGGTATTACATATATATCGTTTTATTTCATTTTTTATTTTCAAGAAATTTGAAAAATAGATATTAATATTATTATAATTAAAATTATATTAAATATTATTTGCTTTTGGAGCAAATGTTAAATACTATTTTAAGACTAAAATCAAAATGACTTATATTTATAGAAACTTAAAAATGCATTTAAATCTTATAAATATTATTATGAATATTTAAGTACAATTATATTTGGTGTTCCTAATTAACAATATAAAATATTGTATGTTCTCTTATTATATTCTGAAGATATAATGCATCTTACAAGATAAGAAAGGTAACACTTGGATGCTTTGCAAGGGTTTTCCCCTATCATGGAACTGTTTGTTTTCTCAACGCCACCACCTTTTCCTCCTAAATCGCCATATGATGGGGTTGTGCAACCAAAGGTATCTTTTCATGGCAAAGTCTTCAACCAGACCCCCTGCCAGGCTCTTGAAAAGAGAGACTAGTTTGCGAAAAAATTATTCCAAGTCAAGTATGAGAACAGAGACCCCTTGGCTCCCATGAACCACATTGATGATAATGTCTTTGACAAACTCTATGCAGCATGGCAGGATGCCTTGGTCATCAAACTACTAGGGAAGCCAATTATATTGGTTACAAAGTTATCAAGGACAAAGTCACAAGACTTTGGAAGCTGCAGGCTGGGTTTGATACGAGAGACATGAGCCATGGCTTCTTCATGATTAAGTTTGACCTAGCAGAGAATAAGTGCAAGGTTATGCGAGGAGGTTCTTCGATAATGTTTGATCATTATCTCACAGTCAGCACTTGGAATCCAGATGTAACACCCTAGTTTTAAATAAAAGGGTTAGAAAATTTTTTCGAATTAAAAAGGGTGTCAATTACCCTTAATTGTCATTCCGGGTCCTGAATTTCACTAAGTCTGGACCCTACACATCCTTGGAGAATTATATGATAAAGCCATATTCGTGGGAGCAAAAGTCCCGGTAATTATTCCCTAGAGAAAAAGAAAGTTAAAGAGTGATTTTTAATAAATTTTATGAAACCTTTAAACACTCTGTTTTTAACTCATAAGTTTATAAAACCGTGAATTATTGGGATCTTAATTTTTCTAATATTTTATTTGAATCCAAATGGGGGGCTATCTCCTTATTTATATTTATGTTTTAAATTTAATGGAGATTAAAATAAGTAAGGACATTAACTTAAAATTGAGAAATGTAAATAAGTTAGTATTAAGACAATCAAGTCTAATACATGCCAGTATTTGAATTATTACTCAAAGATATGAGAAAAATTATTCTGATGAGCATTGCAACACCCTGGAATAGTGAGGCAGAGTAAGTCAAAAAAATCATGTCCTTTGGTGAGCACTACAGCGCTAAATGTGCACTGCAACACTCAAATGGTTTTTTTATAAAACCCCCTGTTTCAGGGTCCAGAACATTCATACACCCAAGACACACCTCCCACTCCCTCCAAACATGAAAAATTCACCTACCAACCCCATACCACCCTCTAAACTTCATTTTCTTCGATTTTTTCAAGTTTAACTTGGAATCTTCCATCCTCCAAGCTTAGAGGTATGTTATTTTAATAGTTTTCCTTTATTTCCCTTAAAATTTTCGTGCTTAGAAGGGGTTATTTATGCTTTTCAAGGAAAAGGAGCTTTCCACTTTGTTAGAGATGGGTTCTTGAGTATTTAGAGGTTTTAGAGGTTAATCTAGAGCTCTATTGTTTCCATATCAAATAGTGGTGTCATTTCTGCTCCTCCAGCATTTTGTTGGTGTGGGTTCCTCACTAATTACCCTTCTAGGTGGTGGGTTTGCATTTGTGATTATGCATTAGATGTTATTTTAATGAAAATGCAACTTATTGTTTAATTTTAGAGATTACTGTATAAGGATTTGAGTTACTGTTAGTTTATATATTTTAGAACTCCTAATTTTAGAGCATGAAACTTGTTTTTGAGAAAACTCATAGGACCATATTTGTTATACTGATTTTAATGACAGTTATATCTGTTAGCGGCTTTTATGATTGTTTGAATGGATTCTGGAGCTGGTTTATGTATATGACATAGTTTTATAACTAGATATGAGGTTTAGAGAGAAAATATTGGAAATATGGTTTTAGACCTTGTAATTTCGTATCATAATATTAATATCTTTCTAGTTTATGAAAAGCTTGACAACTAAAATGTGATTGATAATTAATGAAAATGTTTTAGAGATTGAATCTTCATGGGATTCAAAACAGTTGATGGCTACATATTCCGTGAGCTTTGAAAATCACAGATGTCTACAAAGGGTGATCCCTTGGACATGACTTAACAGCCACAGTTATGCTAAGGTCAGACTATTAGAATCAGATAGATTCAGAGCTCACAAAGAATTAAAAGGTTTTAAAAGGTTCTCATAGTTAGATGGATTTGTTTATTTAGTTTAAATAGTAGCTATAGAGAAACAGCTAGCGAGTTAATGGCCGGAATTGATCGTTAACCTTGGTACAAATAGCCTAAAGGCAACCTTACAGATCAGAGCAGAGAATAGAACCTATTTAGGTGTCCAAATTTGGGGTTCTTTAAGAACCACATATCATAGCAAAGATAGAATTATAACATGGTTAATAGACATAACCACATATCAGAGTAAAGATACGATTATATCATAGCTAATAGGCATAATCACATATCAAAGCAGAGACACGATTATACCATGATTGATAGGCATTGCTATCCTTCTAGGAGCTATGGTACTATAAGTTTATATGATTTCTAGCATAAAAGTAACTTGAGGAAAATATTTTCTTTATGATTTTATAAAATGATGATTAAATAGACATATGTATGTATATGTATTTATGGATAACCTGTGAGTTTTATTTTGATTATTATGATTTTATGCATTGTTTCTTAGTGTCCCATGAAAGAGGATTCCAAATGAGAGCTCACTCATTGAGCTTTTGCATAAAAACTCACCTCTCTCTTGTTCTTCTCATTTACAGATATAGAAGCGGCCGTGGGCCCTTCCCAAACATCATTGTCCCAACAACAGTAGAGTTTAGTTGATAAACTTCACTTGAGTGAAACATTCTTATTTTACTTAGAGTGCTCCAGTACAATGCAAACAAGATCTCAGACCTTTAGTCATGTTTTGCATTTTGCATAATGTGATAGTGTATTCATATTTTGTATTTAGTAATTTAATTGTATTAAGTGTATGGATATTTTGAAATAGAGAAGTTTATATTTATAGAGAAATCCAGATCACGAGGCTTTACGTGAGAACTGGATTTCTCACGTACTCGTCATATGCCCAAATTGAGTCGTGACATTTGATTTCATTGCTGAGACAACAAAGATAGAAAGGACCATGGTCTGGATCTATTTCCTAGGTTTGAATATGGTTTCTCTGATGAGAGTGTGATGCTTGCCACGACTTCAGTGGTTAGGAAACCCATCACGGTGAACATGACCTCAGTTTGTGTAGATAGGAGTAGATTTTGAAGAGTTTGTATAGAAATTGATCTCACCAAACCCGTGGTAGGTTATTTTTGTTTACAAGGACATTAGTACAAAGTTCAGTATGAGGGGCTACATCTGCCTTTGCTCCTACGATGGTCACCATGGCCATTTAGGGAGGAGTTGCCCCGAGAAGTCTGCCACTAGTTTTTGGATCCGAAACAAACTCAGTCGCATAACGTAGCCGCAATTGAAGGCGTTACGAAGGAGGAAAAGTCGGGAGATGACTTCATGAGCATGTCCCCATTCCCGTTAATCATGGGGCAATAAATCTGGAAGATTCTAGTCACTTGAATAACAATCATGGGGAGTGACTTATCGTATAAAAATGGAAAAAGAAACTGAATTCCACGTATAAGGGGAAGGCAGGAACTAAGGGATTTGTGGGTCCTCACCAACATAATAATAGGATACATGCTAGTCACTATAAGGCCAAAGACCCAAGCGAGCCCAATAATGAGATTGCAACACAGAATCGACAATTATGGGCTAAGAAGAAAATGCCCAGAAAGGAAAACATTGCTCCTATACTTACCCAAGTCTTTGCTTTGAGTGAGAACAGGGTGCAGAAAGTTACCTAAGGTGCTAGCAACCAGCCATGCGTTCAGACAACTAGGAAGGTGGCTCCTAATAAAATTGTTGTACTGCCCCCACTTGTCATGACATCGCATTCAGGGAGCTAGGAGGAGGATATAGAAGTTGTGGCAGAAACTCAAGGCACACATCTTGATTTTATGGAGGATAGTGGGAATGGAGTTGAAGCTATCGCTATGGATACTGGCGAGTAGGCTTAGGTATCGACTTCCCTTTTTTTTTGCGTGGATTATTGTTTATGATTAAGTTCAAGGATTATGTTATCATCTCTTGGAATGTTAGAGGCACTGTTAATGCCAAGGGTAAGCGCCATGCTAAACAACTTATTGGCAAGTTTAATCCCTTTTTCTTCATTGTTCTGGACACTCATATTGATTTTGGAGTGGTGGAGCGCTTCTGGAGGGGGTTGGGGTTTCAACCTATAGGTATCATTGAAGCTCGAGGTCACTCTGGGGGTATCTGTGTGTTGGCGGCTTATGGCTTCCAGTTGTTCTAGATCCACATATTTGATCAGTTTCTCACTTTTGAAGTATCCTATGGTCAACAGTGCTGGGTCTGTTCGGCCATCTATGCAAGTCCTAGTGTCACTGTCAGACAGGAACTTTTGACTTATCTGTGACAACTTAGGAACATGATCAATAAACATTGGGTGCTTTTAGGAGATTTTAATGACATCTTTGCCCATTTGAAAATCGTGGAGGCACTTTCCACTAGTCCATAATTGCTTCTTTTGTTGCCATGATTGATAAGTGCTCTCTTATTGATCTTAGGGCATCTGGGAGCAAATTTACTTGGTGTCTAATCAAGGGGCGAACAGAATTGCTAAGAGGCTGGATAGAGTGCTTGCGGATGTCTCTTGGTGTCAAGCTTTTCTGAATATTTGAGGGATTTTTAATTAATTGATTTATTAATTTAATTATTTGATTTTGTCAGAGAACATTGAATCTTGTTAGAGTATTTCTTTGGTGGAGCATAAAATTATTTTGTCGACATTAAGGTAAGTAATTGTTTTTTCTCCTTATTTAATTGCATATTTGTTAGGATAAAGACTTATGATTTCTAAGATAGAGCTGTAGGAAATTGGGATTACATTACTGGGGGGAAGAGCGTAGAGGTCCTTCCCCAACTTATTTGCATTGTTTGCTATGGAGATTGATTATGTATTAAGAGATTATAGGAAATGCATGTTGTTATATTATAAGGGGTTATGCTCTAGAACAATTTTAGGATCTTTAAATCATTGTATGATTGTTTGTGAACTTTATTTGACTAGATTGATATATGTATGTATTGAAATCAATTTCTTAGGATGTCTTAGATTAATGGGAGGCTCTCTCGATTTTTTGTTTTAATTTAAAAAGTAGAATCTTAATTTAAAGGGAGGTTCTGCCAAAATTTTGTTAAGTTAAAGAGTACCATCTATTTACTTAAAAGACTTGTACTTTCAAATGATGGTCTATTGAAAGATATTTATAATTAAATAAAGTTTTAATTTCTGAAACTTTAAATGAATTTGTTAGGTTAAATTACACATTCAAGAACTATAATTCCAACAGACTATTGATCTATGACAGGGTGCATTCCAGTTGAAGGGGAATCAAATAGATGAAGAGGGGGTGATTTTTTGTGGAAGAAGATGCAGGCAGGCTTTTCCATACTGCCAGACACAGATAATGATGATGATGGTGGTGGCGGTAGTGATGTTGATGATGATGATGATGTTGTTGATGTAACACCTTAAAAATTATTTAAAAATTAATTTGAGATTTACTAATCATAATTTCAAAAATTTGATAGACATAGCAATGATGAGAACGATCTAACGGATCTGTAACAAAAAAATAATAATAACCTAGTGAGCCCCACGGGGCCGCTAGGACAGCTGCAAACCTTAGAATTGAGGCCCGGAGATGCCTGAAACTAAAAAATTATAGGATTAAGATTAGAAATGGGTAGGAATAAAGATTTTATACCTACAATTAATTTTCGGGCAATGTTTGATTACCTGGGTGCACTTTGTTACCCATTCAGTAAAATTTCGGTATACGATTTTTAACACCGAAAACTAATCTAATATTTACAAAATGAAAGAGATTATCCACTTATATCAAATGAATGGCTAAGATTCAATCTTGAATTACAAAATTTAATCCTAGCCATCCATTTACTTCCTTAGATTGAAGACTACTCAATTATATAATATAATATTCATTCATTTAATTATAAGATTAACACCAACTCAAAGCTTCTTCAAGAAGCTAACCTTCGGCCATCAAAATAGAGGAAGGCAGTAGCAACTTCATCTCCATGCTCAAGAGTTCAAGCTTGATTTCCAATCCCAAATATACTAGCCTAGAGTTGTTAAAACTATCAATTTCCTTCACTAAACTTATTCTACACATCAACATCTATAATTCTAACCGATTAAAATTTCAATTCTCCACTAATCTTAACTACCTAGGGAGGGTTTGAGTCTTGATTGGGAGTCCTTGAAGTGAAGAGAAATTGACTTGAGCATCCTTTGGAGTATAGAGCTCTAAAGCTTTTAAAGTAGGGATTTTAAACCTCTTTTATTTCAAATATGTTTTTATGATTTTCTTGCTCTTTTGGCTGAATATTCTTGCTTGAATTGGTTGATAATATATTGATATTGATGTGTTAATTTTTGTGGAATGGTTTGATGTTATGAAAAATCATTTTTGTGAAAAGAGATTTTGAACCATGCTGCTGGATTTTCAAATTTTCTATAGACAGCCACTTATCATGAATTTTTTGAGGCTATTGTGGGTACTTTTATGACTTATAAAAGTTATATGTTGAACCTAACATCCTAAGCAACTCTCAAAATTTTTGTAGTGCATGATAAAGACTTTTACTGCCTAAAAAAAAAAAAATAAAGAACTGAGATTGTAACTATGCTTCCTGGACTGTGGGAACTGAAGCTCCAATTTTGTCTAATTTTATTACCATATCAAATGATTGATTTTTGCTTTGAAATTTTTACAAGGTGTTGATAACATCTTGAAGTGTAAACATGATTTTTATTCTAAATTTCTTCATTCATTTGTTAGGGTTAAAAATGATGAGATTTCGGTTCTGAGCTGAGATTAAGTGGTCTATGACTACCAAATTTGTAGAATTTTGTTAACATAGAGAAATTTTTTTGCTCTGAAATTTTTATAGGACATTGATTATACATTGAGCTGTTATAGGGACTTTTTGTGGACATGAAATCGGTTATTTGACATGAGAAATAATTTTCAATACTTGAGTTAAAAATCTATCAAGGTACTGGAAATGAGATAAATTCTTGATTTGGGAGTGAAATATCCTTTAATACAACTATGATGAATATGAATGCATGCTATGTACTTTAAAGTTGGGTTTATAAGAAATGAATGATATATATATATATATATATATATATATATATATATATATATATATCTGTGTGTGTGTGTGTGTGTGTGTGTGTGTGTGTGTGTTTGAAGCATTATGAAACTCAAAAATTTATGCTAATGCATATAGCAATGTGGTGCCTGTATATGTAAGCTTGAGGGTGATGTATGTACTAAGTAAAGAATAAAAAGTCCACTTTAATGTAAATGGCATGAGAAAGTTCTCTTTAGTGTGTAAAGGGTATGGAGAAGTCCCTTTAAATGTGTAAAGGGCACGGGAAAGTCCTCTTTAATGTGTGAAAAGGCACGGACAAGTCCCATTTAATGTGTAAAGAGCACGGGCAAGTCCCCTTTAGTGGATAAAGGGCATGGAGAAGTCCTTTTTAGTGGATAAAGGACATAGGGAAGTCCCTTTTAGTGGGTAAGGGGCACGGGAAGATCCCCTGTGATATACCAAAGGCACGTAAAGTTGCAAATGAGCTTCTCTGATGTAAAGTAGGATGATAAATGTATGTTAAGTGATTGAAAATATTGAGTAGTATGGCATATATATAATAATGAGTGACTGAGAAATTAAAAGAAACCCACTTTGGAGGTTTGAACTTTAAAATGAACCTTGATATATGTAGCATGCTCACACTTTTACTAATAAACCGAAGTAGCTGGGACGATAATGATTACATGAGTTTCATTATATGTTTTGGGAATACCCTACTGAGAATTTTAGAATCCTCACCCCTATTTGTTTGTTTCTGTGTCGTCTCTAAGTTGATTCTAGAGAACAGTGAAGTCCCTCCAAGAAAGACTGAGTTGAAATTTCTGTAGTTTGGCAGTGGAGACTCGTATATACATATGTCTGTAAAAATAGTAAAGAACAAATATGTACTAAGGCTCATAGGAGAGCTTCCTTTTGTAGTTGACTTTGTAGTAAATAAATGCTTTGTATCTTTGTTATATATATTTTATTAGAATTACGCTAGTTATTATATGAACCAATCGAATTTGCTATAGTTATTTAAGAAGGATCCATTATTTATAAGTAACAATTCTCGAGTATGATGTCAGAACTTAAGAATGAGGTCAAACTTGGGAGGATGTTACAGTTGACATCTCCTGATTTGAGTTACTATTTTTTCTTTATTTGTCATATGTTGACTTTTTTATATTTATGCTTGTAGACTTTGTTACATATTTGTATTTATTTTACACTTCAAATTTATAAATTTGTTGCATTTATTATTATTGAGTATTTATTATAATTTGTCATTATTAAATATATTTATAATTAGCATTAAATAAAAATAATCTCTTAATAATCAAGTAATATACAAATTGCTGAATATTTATCCAAAAAAATTAATTGCCAATGGATTTTTCATTGGTAAAATGAAAAAAGAAAATTTAAAAACTTATACATTATCGATGGATTTTCCATTAGTAAATAAAAAATAAAATTTAAAATATTTAATATTACCAAAGAATTTTCCATCAGTAAGATAAAATAGAAAAATTAAAAATTAAAAAATTCATAATTATCGACAGATTTTTCAGTCTGTAAAATGTAAAAAAAATAAAAAAAATTTTTGACAAATTATCGACAGAATTTCCGTCAATAAAATTTAAAAATATAAATTAAATCAACACTTTACCTACGGAATTTTCATCGATAACCCAAAAAACTTCGTCGGTAACAATGGCCCCCAATAAATTTTTTGACAAATTTTTCAAGCTCATTACTAACGAACTTCTTTGCAAAAATCCATCAGAAAATGTGTCAGTAATAATTTCCGACAACATTATTTCTAGTTGACAAAATCTGATAGTAATTCCATCAATGACAAAATCCCCAAAAAAACTATCAATAACAATAGTTTTTCTGGTGCTATGTAGCAGTATCTTATTGAATGTCAATGTAAAATTATTTTATATTGATAGTGCATAGAAACTAAACTCATAATAAAATGTATTCTTTAATTTTTTAAGCTTCTTTTATTTTAAAATAATGACAATTGTAAACTCCAATAAAAAAATCTCTTAATATTATTTAATGAATCTAGTTTTGTTAAACAAATTACACAAACATATTAAAATGATAAAAAATTACTTTTTTAATAAAAATATTTTTTTATCAAAATAATGGCTAAGTGTGATAAGCTTGAAAAATAAAAGTGGTTCGGTTTGAATGTACTTCTAAAACAGTTTTTTAATTTCAAATGGTCTCTTTTGAATAAAGTAAATGATATTTTACATTTGAATAAAATAAAAAAATTTAGAGAAAAAAGCAATTTACCCCCTAAACTTTTGATCGTGTGCAATTTAAACCCTAAGTTTTAAAATTGTGCAACCCGACCCCCTGTACTTATAAGATTGTTCAAAGAAGACCTTATGTGTAACAGACATTAAAAACCACCGTTAATGGGCATGTGCTCCTCACATGCCTTAATAATTGGATAAAAATAACTCTTTCTCTCTCAACTCACTTTTTTCCTTTTCCTTTGCCCTATCTTTCAGCTCACTTAGGCCTCCACCTCTTGCCTGAAACCAGCATGTACATTTTTACCACCTACACTTTTAGCACCAGTAGAACTAGAACAAGAAACCAGAACAAAAAAAATCAAAACCAGAAAAAAAAAAAAGTAACTTTGGCAATGTCCTTCTCCACGTTGTGTTTCAATGTTCCCATATTCTATTGTTGCAAAATTACAAACCAAGCATGATAAATGAGGGATAACTTTAGTATGCTTTAATTCATTCTAACTAAAAAATAACTTCATACTATATCATGTGTTTGCACTCCTCATCAGCATCTCATAAAGGCATCATTATGGTGCCAATAATTAGCTGAACAAATTCTACAAAGTGTCATCAAAATTAAACTTCCCAAAATAGAATCAGAACATAATCAAAACCAAAAAACTAGAAAAATACTTCCATCAATGGCAGAGGCAGAGAAAGAAACTAGAAAACAAGAAAAACATTTCCATCAGTGGCAGAGGCAGAATAACTATAACGGCCTTTGCGTCACAGGTCATCTTCTTCCTAAGTCTTCCGAGGTCTTCGCATCGCGGGTCTTCTTCTTCCCAAGTCCTCCTGGGTTCGCGTTGTGGGTCTTCTTCTCCTTCCCCGTCTTCGCGGTCAAAACCTTCAGTTTCTAGCAACCTTCTTTCTTTCTCCGACGACCTTCTTTCTCTCACTCTCATTCTCTGAAATAGAACAAAAGAACCACACTCCTGAACTAAACCAAGTGAACTAACAATAACCTCATTGGGACGAACACTGAGTTGACTCGGTTCCATTACGCTCCCAATTTTCCCTTCCACCAGGTGGAACTCAAAGGGAAGACCGAGTGAACTCGCGAAATCGGCGAGTCATCTTCCAGTGGAGTCGAGGAGCTCAGAGAAAGAGCCGAAACCGGTGATCTTAAGGAGTGGATCTTTCTGGATTAAGAGGCGAAGATGTGGAAGAGGTCGATGATGTGGATGCGATCCTTGCTGTCGAGTGCTTGGAAGATTGCCTAGTTCGTGGTGAAGTGAGAGAACTTCACAAGAGGGGAGACCGAGGCAGGAGATCATCACGCCTGCCTGGAGCACCAGTGCGAAGTATATGCTGACGCGCTCCCGAACAACGATGAGAGCTTTGCGATCTCCAGGAGGAGGTCGTTCTCAAAGTTAAGGTTGTCCATGGTGACACACTCCGCGCATTGGAAGAAGAGGCCTACGAGCTTCAGGCCGATGGATTGAGAGAGGGAGAGATATGAGTGAGTTGAGAAATGGGGCAAAGGAAAATGAAAAAGTGTGTTGAGAGAGAAGGGGTATTTTTGTCCAATTATTAAGGCATGTGAGGAGCATATTAGAAAGACCACGCACATGCATGAAACCACATGCTTAACACATATAAACATATCATGACCAAAACATCAATCCTACAGTATGCCTATATGCATGATTCGCACTCTCATCAGATTTCTACCCACTAACTCAATGTCATTCTCATACGACTCTTTTCCTTTAGGATATCGAGGTTCTCTACTGTTTGGCTCGTAATTCTCTGAGACAACGGGTAATTATTCTTCTTGTGCTCTTTCTGAATGCATTCGTAGCTGGTGAGTGTGCTCCGTAGGCACTGACCTCTATGGCATTTTTCGCCCATCTGAAAATTAGGTGTGACCAACTAGTCCACACTGAACTCTGCTATTCTAGCTGGCTGTTGCCTTGACCTCTTCATTGTATGATAATGGGACACATCGGGAAGGGCACTGAGAGGGGTAGCCCTGGCCAATGGTACTAGCGACTGACCTCTTGTCTAAGCTAATCATTCATACTTGTGCTCCTTTCTAATGCACTCCAACATTGGGTATGCTCACTTACCATCCCTGACAGGTTCAAAACGGCTCGCTCGAGAAACCATACACAACTGATACATAAACTGACATGGTGCTACTACCATGGCGATAGAGGGAAAAGCATAAGATTGGATCAAGAGCTCCAAGAAATGATAGAGACTTTAACTGAACTCAGGCATAACTAACTATTCCTAAAGGCCTCAAGTAACGCTTCATTAATGCAAAATAATGGGCATCCTTCCATTTACATAAACACCGTGTTACTTGTGGACACTTGCTCCAGCACTATGCAGGGAAACCTAATGCTCTGATACCCCTTTGTCATAACCCGACTAGGGAATGTGATCAGCACGTGCAGATTCTTATCCCCACATAAGCCTTTTAGGTGACGTATCTCTCTAAATGCATAATTTATCAATAAATATAATAATTGAAATATGATCTCTCTGAAATATAAACATTTTCTGTAATTAAAATATAATGCTTAATTTTATAAACAGAAAGTATTCAATAATTTTAATCTCTTAAAACTCTTATTCAAATCTGCCGATCTATGATTCATAATTGTCTCATCACAAAGAATTAGTCTTAAACCTAAAAATCCTTGATAGCTGAAAAATAAATTACAATATGTCTCTAGTTCATCACATGAATCTCTAATCGCAATTTACATTTCAATTATATACTTAATATCTGAAAATACTATAACATATCGAACTATATGCGTGAATAGGATCCTGCCTGCACATCTACTGGAGCACTTTAGTCTAACAAAACTCTAAATTAAGCCTTACTCCAAAGTAAGACTTACCACTAAGAATAACTGCTTCTATGGACAAGAATCCGAATCATCTCTGAACCTGCAACTATGAGAGGAAGGGAGAGAGGTGAGTCAACGGACTCAATGAGTGAGCTCTCACCCATCACCCACATGGGACAATCAAAGAATATAATATAATATGTATGCAACAATCATAAATCATTTGATGTTTACATACATAGCAAGACAGGAAAGCATTCTTCGTTCTATAAATTTACAACAACCATTTCTAACTCATAATCAACAAGAAATCATTTTAAATGAGGGTGTGACAAAGCATCGGAAATAGTATTGGCTGAGCATGATAAATACATATAATGATATTGCCCTCGTGGCTATCTAATAATATTGCCTCCATGTCTATTTAATGATATTGCCTCCATGGCCGTCTAATAATATTGCCTCCATGTCTATTTAAATACTGTTGCCTCCATGGCCGTCTAATAATATGGCCTCCATGGCTGGTTAGTAATATTGCCTCCATGGTCGTCTAATGATATCTCATCATACATAACTCAATAGAAATAAATAAAATCAACATTACTAAAAGGTGGGTGCTCCATCCCTCACGAATGCAAGCCCTTAAATTCTTAGTACTATTAGAGTTATTGACTTATATAACTCTAACAATCTGACTTTAGCATAATTGTGACTATGAAAATCGAGCCCAAGGGTTCACTACTTGTAGGCATTTCGATTTCAAGCCCACAGAATATGTATCTGGCAGTTGCTAAGAATCATACCGAATTATGTACCTCTTAGTACCGTAAAGCTGAAGTTCTAAATTCATATCTTTACTAACATATTTTTCCATATCCTTGATAACTCTAATATCATAATTCAAAACATTGGGGTTCTAAATAATGTAACTCTAAAATTAAATAACATATTTATTCAAAAACTCAATCGCACTCATGTTCACATTTTTCCAATATATATGTATATACTTCAACTGAATACTCTAAAATCATATTTATAAGTCTCAAGCCTTGAATCATAAACATATCATAAACTCTTAAAACATATTTGATAAAATAATAACTATTAAATCATATACGCTTGCATAAATCTGTTAGAGTTGAATATAAAACATTTTTATAATATACAATCTATCAATCATGGTCCCATGGTTTTCTAAATACATTTCTTTCATGCTATCATCATAAATCATAATTTTTTTAGCTTGACATAATCATGTAAAATCATAATATATACTTAATCTTGCCTCTAACTTCATATTTAACAACCATAATGTAAGAACATATTATTATAATGTGTAAACTAAGGCTATGAGATCAAGCCCACTCACTTAGAGGGGGAGGAATAGATGACATCAACACCAACTGAGCTCCAGGGAACCGGGAGGGCACCAATGTTGACCCTAACCATTATAAAACTCAAGATCAAACTCTATTAACCTCTGAATAACTCTAATCTAGCTCTAACAACATTAGGGGAACACCCTCACTTGACAACAATGAGATAAAACAATAACCCATAACATGGGGGAGGAAGAACATGACATGCACCAACAAAATCTTAACTTTGATCTCTTTGGAGGAAGAGGAATGGGATGGATTTGAGTGAGAAAAGAGTAGAAGAGGTTTTGGGAGTGATAGGGTTGGAAGTTTGGGGGGTGAATACCGAGCTTAGGGTATAAATAGGGGTAAATGGATCATTTGAGTGAAATGGCATTGTTTTGCACTATTTCTGCAAAATTAACACCACTATAGCGATCCTAGACCTCTATAGCGATGATAGCAAAGTCCATCAGCGGTATTTTACTGTCATCAGGCAAGTGGGTTACCTCTATAGTCACTTATTTACATTTCTCTAATGTCGTCATTTATTTTACTCTCCATTAACTTTAAAATATAACTGTAAATAAGGAAATACCTCCCTTTTGAATTCAAATAAAATATCTAAAAAATCAAAACTCCAACTAATCAAAATCTCATTTTTGAGTTCTAGTTCAAATTCCAGAATTCCTACGATTTTCTAAACTTGGGGGCTAAAAATGAAACATCTAGAGGCTGCCAAAAATTTATTAAAAATCACTCTTCAATTCATTTTTCTTTAGAGAGCAATTATCGGGACTTTTGATCCCAAAAAAGTGGCACTAACATATAACCCTCCAAGGAGGTGTAAGGCTCTAGACTTAGCGAAATCTCGACCCTGGCAACATGGGTGGATCCCGGGGGACCTTAAGACGATACTAAATTTATCTACTGATACGTATATACCAGGTATTACAATACCTTTGGGAGAGACCAAATTGATAGTTTAGTCTATATTTTAACCTATTTAATTTTTAAAATTGCATTCTAATAATTATTTTGATAAAACTTAATTAATTTCTTATATAAAAAAAGAATAAATCAATATAAATATAATTATAATATTTTAAAGTGCAATGAAAAGACTTGAATGTAAAATTTAAACATTATTTACTTAAATTTTAAATTTTATGTAATTTTATCTTATGTTAATTAACTAGCATCTTGTTGAGCACGGCCGCATTTTCCTTTTTTTTTTATATTAAAACAATGTACATGTTTTTTGAAAAAGTGAAAAAAACAATTATCAAGAAGTTACCAAAAACAATCACCAAGGGAACTAACAAACAAGTAACCAAACAAACAATAAAAGGGTATTATGGGAGTGAAAATTTATTTGGATGCGAAATGGGTGATGATCAAGTGCAATTCCCTTTGTTATATGTACAGATAAGTTAAATGAAACGTTGTCGACTTTAGTTTAATATTTGTAAATCAAATTACATAGTTTATTACTTTTCTTGATAATGAACGTAATGACATTTTAAAAATAAATAATATTTAACTAGTTAGACTTCACCAAATCCGTCTCTAAAAAATATTGACTTCACCAAAATAATTGTTTGACTAGTTTGAAATGGATTTTGTGACGGAATATGTAGTGAGAGAGCCTCCAAATCCGTCTCTAACTTATTCAAATGTAGTTGTTGACTTGTTAGAGATGAATGTTGAGATGGAATATTTAGAGATATACGCTAAATCCATCTCTAACAAATATTGATTTCACGAAAATAATCGTTTGATAAATTAGAGATGGATTTTGTGACGGATGATTTAGATATGTATACTAAACCCGTTTCTAATTAACACTAACTTCATTAAAGTAAATGTTTGATTGATTAGACACAACTTTAGCGATGGATTAAGAATTTGTTTATAGAGGAATTTGACAATCATATCTCAATAACAAATAATTGACAATCTCGTTATGCAGAAGGCCAAATTGCTCTAAACCAGGCATAAATTGACAAACTTCAAGAGTTTGGATAATAACCTTTTGCTTTTCTAGATCCCAATTTAGGGAGTGAAAAACTACTCATCTTAGGTTCTCCACAAAAAAGAATCGGTTGTCAAACTATTTTTTATGGAATGAGGATGGAATAAGATGTAAAATATGCAATGTGATTCATGTTGTGATAGTGTGAATGTAATGTTTGACATAGTAAAGAAGAATAAGAAAAAGTTGCAAAATGTAAAATGCTTAATTGACAAAATGAAGATAAAGTACATGAAATATAAAGAACTTGAAAGAAATCTAATCCTAGAAAAGCAAGAAATGGGTTAAGAACAATCACTCAATGAACTCAGGGTTCTGTTCTGTCATTGGGGACATGTTAAGAGTGAGTATGTGAGTAAAAATTCCAACCGCTTCAATTTGTATAGAACTAGTATTTATGGAGACCCTATGACTTGTCCTTGACTGTAATTGTATGTTGTTCACGTGGCTTTAGTAGTTATTTTCTTTGTCACTCGCCCTTTTGTCACTACTTTGTCATATCTTTGTCAAACTTCTGTCAATAACTGTTGAAACCTGTCAATATCTGCCACTTGACGAACGTCTGTCTTGGAGTCATTATGAAGGTTTCCTCTAGAGCTTCAAAATTTTTTAAGTCCTGAAGTGACAAACTCCATCCAACTTTGATTTGTCAAACCTTAAGCATGAGAATTAGTTGCTATTAGCTTGTGATTGTTCTACTAATCTCCCTTTGATCTCAAAATCTTCTAAGTCTTAGATGATAAACTTCAATTTCGACTTGTCAAACGTCAAATAATAGCCTCTATGAGTTTCAAGGTTTTGCTTGACAGCTCAAGCTTTGTCAATTTTATACAACTTTGTCAGCTCTAACATGCCAAACTCTTAACTGAACCTTGAGCTGTCAAAGTTGAATGCCAGTTCGACAATATGATAATTGGTGAAATTTGGTGCCAACAGAATCCATCATAAAAAACATTCACTACAAAAAAAAAAAAAACTAGTGAATTGTGGCAGTTTTTTTGAAGCATTAGGTGATTTTAACCGCTGTAATTACCAATGTCATTCGATAAATTACAGTGGTTAAAAAAAACCTACATAATGAATACAAAAAACTGCCGCTTTTTTTTAATGAAAATTACGGCGATTTTTCATCGCCGTTTTTATCTTAAGAACATGGCCTATTATTAGTAAATTACGGTGGTTTTCAACCGTCACTTTTTTCATGTGAATTACGACAGTTTAGAACCACCATTTTACTCTTGGCCAACTACGACAGTTTTCAACTGTTGCAATTTTCTGATGTGAATTTTTCTTCATCTTAGTGAATTGTGGCGGTTTTCAACTGCCACTTTTTTCAATGTGATTTTCGGTAGATCTAACCGTCAATTTTGCTCTTAACAGCGATTTTAGTAAGTTGCGACGATCATCAACTACCATTTTGCTCAAAACACTGGTAGTTCCAATTTAAATATTAGAACCGCCATAAGTAAAAATTTATATCAAATTTTCAATCCAATATGAAACCCTCTTAGCTATTAGTTTTGTAATTGTAAATGTCACATAAAAATAAAAATATATATGATGTATACATGATAGTAATAATATCCAATAGAAAGATACATTACTTGAGTATAAAATAAGTACTACACTTAAGACATAAGTACTAATAAGTCTAAAACAAAAATACATTTGATTTCTGCCTCTCTTTTACTCCTTTTAAATTCATTTGCTGCCTTTTATTCATCAGATGCTTCACTTTGAAATTTCTTAATCTGATCTTCATAAGAACTACATCGATGACTTCTTATCCTCATATTTGGTGGAAGAACAGTTTGCACTGGACATCGAGAAAACCTAGAAATAAATTAGATTAGAAAACATGGTTCCAAACTTATCAATTCAAGAAATGAGCATACAGTAGAAATTTCCAATAGTTTGGGCTATGCTAAAAATCACTGCTGCGAATCAACAAAATGGGCTTGCATTGGATGCATTGTGATGCGACTGGAATTGAAATGAACAAGGTAGATATGCTTAGTCAAATATCGCATTTCAATGCAGAATCATAATATCAAGAACCAACTCTCCTAAAAGCTTGAGTTGTTAAGTGGAGGTTTAAAAATGGTTCTATACTTTTGAGCACGTCACTTCACCTAACTTCCATTTCGGCTTGAAATGCACATGCCCTTAAGTTTTTAACTAATGTTGAAACTTTTCAGTTAGGAAGAATGGATGTAATAAGCATTGAGCTACCGTCATACTTGATGTTTGAGGCCCTAGCATGATGTCAGTGTTCACATATGTAGCAAGGAATACAATAATTACATGACAGCCAAGGAAAACTACAAATGTAGGAACCTTATTTATCTCAGCATAAATGGTAGAAATAAAAATATAAGAAAGAGGAGGAGGAAGAAGAGGAGGAGAATGTACAAAAGGAAACTCAAGACACACAGGAGAACTACTCTGATAAGGACCATGGTAGGAAACTTGCAGAAAATCTCTTGCTAAGGAATAAACACATAAACCTACATTAAGCCAGTAGCAATTGGAACTGAAGCACTATCTTAGTGAAATAGGATCTTTATCATCTTTGAATTCTTTTGATCTTTTTTGCATATGTTTAGATCAACATGTAACTCACCCAAAGGTATGGAATTCTACATGGATCTCTAATAATAACGAATTATCTATTTGCAGTTACAAAAACATGATGTGCAAATATGGCATGGTGATGACAATATCAATCAGAACTGGCTTACATTTTATGTCCTTTTGCAGTGTAGATCTCCTTCAGATTTCAGATCCTTTGTTCAAAGGCAACTACTTTCCCAGTATCATAATCCTTTACGAGCACTTACCTCTTAACATTTCCCTAGAAACGCAATGAACAAATTAGAAAAGACCAGGAACTGAAATATTTATTTGTGATTTTGCTTCTTCTACAGATAGTGATAAAAGCAACACCTAAAATAGGGGAAAAAGAAAAAGCTAATGAGCTTGTTAAAAGAAGTAAATGTAAATAAGACAAAGATGACAATAACAAAGAGTTAGGACGATAAGAATCTCCTTATGAAATAAACAGAGGACAAACAACGTGAACAAAAATAAATGAAGAAAAGTAACACGACCTCCCAACATTTATGCAAAAGAAACCCTTATAAAAACACCATTGGCTTTACAACTACTAGAAATTAAACAGAAATAGTTATCCAAAGGATCTGCTCATCCACAAAAATCTACTTAGAGATGCAAGAATTATGCTCCAACCAAATATGTCAAATAGTGGCATAGAATTGCAACAAGTGTTAGGTGTCTTTTCTTCTCTAAAAGCCAGTAAAGCTAGTCAATGGACACAGGTCCACGAACCAAGGGCAAGCCCAGCACTGATAAAAAAATGTCAAACAAAGAATTTCATAAAGACACCTAATCATTGTAGAAGTCCAAAGGAAGCAGCAAAATGTCCATTAATCATTGAAGACAACATAGTATAAGTAAAAAGTAATTAATTCAGACTATGAAAATTAACTCTGTAAGAATCAAAATATTATACCTCATCTTTATCATCCATTCCTATTACTTTTCATCTTCTGCTTGCTGGTCTTCCTGTACAAAATGGAAAATGATGAAGAAATTAATAAATTGAGAACAAAGAAAAGGCTGAAAATGGCAGAAACAATAAAAAAAAAAGTCTGAAAATGGCAGAAATAATTTTATAGAAAAAAAAGGCTTAAACAGGAATAGGCATAAAGAGACTGAAACCTGAAAAAGAACAGAGAAAAATAAATTTTTGACAGAACCAATTCTATTGGTGTATTGTTACTCAATTCCACTTTGATTGGAAATTTAGCATTTTGGGAGCCAAAAATCAAACCATAATTAGTAACCCCTTCGAACCAAATTCTCATGACAAACATAAACAAACACCATTGCCAAATACAGTTCAAACCAAAAATAAACCCAAACTCAAGCTACAAAATAGAAAATCACAAACACACACAATCCCAAAGTCACTGCCACATCACAAATGAAAGCCCCAAAAAAACAAAAAAGACCACAGAGAAAATCCCAACACCCCCAACATTATCATAAGTAACCTTTTCAATCCCAAACATCCTCAAATCAAAACCCATCCCCACAACAGTGTGAGTCAAAAACAGAATCCAAACATCAACCTAAACCATCTTACAAACAGCAAAATCCTTAACCAAACTTCATAAGAACAGAACCAAAAATAGCCAAAAGAACCAGAAAAAGAAAAAGCTATCAGCAAAAATGAAATAGAAGGGAGGCTGAACTCTGCCTCCATTGCAGCCTCCTCGCAACTGCTGCCATCACCACCGCGGCCTCGCATTCATCTTCACCGTGAGCAGATCACCACGCCCTACGCTTCACAAACTGCGAAGCCGCTGCTGCCCTTGTCCCCTATTCGTCACGAAGCCAACGTGCCACCATCCCGGGCTCCATCTTGGCTTCCTCCATCTCCATCCTGCCTCGAAGCTATCGCGGGCCACAACCGTTGTGTCCCCTGCTGTTGCCGCATCGTCCCCAAGCAACAGTCGTGTGTGGTCGAAGAAGGGCTTAAAAAAGAAAATAAAGGAAAGAAACGGTAGGGATGAAGGGGAGGAGGAGCGAATGGGGCTTGTGACGGAGGGCGTAGAGGTCGCCAGAATCGCGAATGGAATCGAGGGCGGAGGCAAATGTGGGTGGGAAGCAACCCAAGGGCAAGGGGTTTTTGGTGGGAAGCAATGCAAGGGTTAAGGGCTTCACATGTCACGCAGATGAAAGACAGAGAGGAAGAGGTATCGAGAGATGGAGACGAACCTGATGAGGGAGTGGCAGTGGCTGATTTTACTTTGAGAGGAACTTTTCTCTCCGGTGGTGGAATGTCCCTTCTTCCTTTGCTATAGAAACTTTGGGAATGAGGCTGAAAAGAATTCTAATTGGGGAAAAATAATTACATGGTGGGAAAAGACAAGTAGTGTAGCCACCACCTTACTATCTAATATCCAGGAACGGTTCTCATTTGTAGTCTATGTCTAATAGACAACAACAGTTTTTATTTGTATGTTCATCTAATTATGTAGGTAACAGTTAAAAAACCGTTGCCTAATATAAAAACTATGCAACATTGACTGAACTGTTGCTCATATATACTAAGGGTACGGGTTTATTATGTTGCAACAACATTATATAAATCGAACTATAACAGCAATGGCAAAATAAACCGAGGCGATAGGCCCTTTTAGGCAACGGTTTTTTTGGCATTGCCATAGCTAAGAATTGTTGTAGTGTATTCTCATAGCTATAAGAAATCATAAAAGAATTCTCTTTCCTTATATTGACAAGTTTATTTTTTTCAAAAATATATTTTCTTTATTTTTCTTTTCTACTTTCTATATTATTTAAAATTTTAATTAAATCATTTAACTAACACATTCTTTAAAATTTGTCATTTTTAAAACTTTGAAAGTTTATGTATAGCAAAATAAAATAAAATTTGAGTTAGAATCTAAAAGTTCTACAATGAACAAACGATTTATAAAATGTGTGCTATGTGTATATGTATATATATTCGATGAAAAATTTGCTCGAGTTTTATCCACTATTCAAATTTTGTTTTCATTTTCAAGGGAATACAACTACAATTGTAGCAACAAAACAAGTTCCAAATTCAATTGAAATAAAAAGCAAAATATGTATCCTCTTCGAAGAGTTGGCGTTTAATTTGAGCTTCTTACTTTTATTTTCTTAGCGGCTAATGACAAAATTTTAGTTAATATTTTATTGCCATTTTTTATTGATAAGTATTTTTTACAAATATTAAATAATATAAATAAAGAAAATATTAAAAACATTAAAAGAAATTGTCACACACACACACACACACACACACACACATATATATATATATATATATATCATTAGATATTTTACCACGTCACCTATCTAACTAAACCCAAAATTGAATAAAATAACTAATTTTTAGGATTAGTATAGTTTAAGCATTTAATCAAAAGATTTAGAAGTTAAGATATCTATTTAAAACAATCTAAAATGTTAAAGAACAGAAATGCTCATTTTTCCCCTACCTTATTAAGAAAAATAAAAATAACCAATGGTAAATAAAGGCGGTTTCAACCGCCATAATTTACTAAGCTTTGTGGCGGTTTAAAGAACCGCCATAATTTCATGGTCATTCCTTTCACTAAGATTATGAATCGCCATAATTTACTGAATATTGTAGTGGATTTTGGGAATCGCCCTAATTTTCCCGCCACAATTCATTAGTTTTTTTTTGTAGTGATTGACTTTTGTTTATTACAAAATTTGACACATATATGCCAACAACAAATAAATGACAATTCCTTGTGTAGGATGCCAAACTGCTCTAAACCTGGCATTGATCGACAAACTTGAGAGTTTGGATAACAACATTTACTTTTCAAAATCTCGATTCAGGGAGTGAAAAGTTGATCTCTTGGGTTCTACACTAAAGAATCGCGTGTCAAACTGTTTTTCTTATGAAATGAGGATGGAATGGAGTGCAATGTGCTATGTGAAGTGATTTGTGTTGTGATTGTGTAGATATTATGTTTGACAAATTAAATGTCACGACCCAAAAATCGTGACCGGCACATAAGGGATATTGTCCCTTATGGAAGCCTTCTAGAATTAATTTCATGAAATCATACATATTAAATTACTAAATTAATGTTCATAAAAAATTATAAATAAACAAATTCCTCAAAATTTCTTGAAAACTTTACTAATAAAATAAATAAAATATTTAATTAATCTAAATGTTCCAAAACCTATAACTGAAATAAATAATCTTAAATTGTGTTCCTTGAAGAAATTACATAAAATACAATTATGATAAAATAACATATATAACTTTAAAATAATCATACATACTAAATGATGTCCAAGGACCCTGCCTACACACTACTGGAGTACTTTATTATAACATGATCCTAATTTAAACTTCACTACAAAGTGCAGTTGATGCGGAACCCCGTGGATATCTATCACAACCCAATTTAGGCACGTGACCGGCACGTGAGAAATCTCATTCTCACGTAAGCCGTTTTGAGCTGTTTACTAATTTTGCATGTATACTCTGCTCTAATATTCATGAAAGATAGAAAATTTTCTCTTTTTCTACATATAAATCATCTGTTCTCTGGAATCAAAATCATTATATCTAAAATCTTGTAATAGTCTCTCAAATCTCAAATCATGAATTATTTATACATACAAATCATATAACTTTGTCAAATGTCTGGATCATTATATACAAATCAAAATATAATCTTAGTATGCTGAATGTAAAAACAAAACATGCTCTAGGTCCGGGATCACACTTTGCAATGTCTTTGGAGCACTCTAGACAACTATAACCACTTCACCCAAGTGAAGCTTACCACTGAAACTCTAGTGCTGGTAAGGGATGATGATTGAGAACACTCTGTAGCAGTTGTTCTATCTGTGGAAAAGGAAAAAGGAGAGGGGTGAGTTTTGTAAACAAAACTCAATGAGTGAATCCTCACCGCTAGCCCCCTTTATGGGACATTAAGAACAATGCATAAAATCAAAATAAGAATGTAACACTTATAAAACATTTCCTGTATACATATATATAATTAACTCATCATTTTCCATAATTAAGATCAACAATACTCCAACAGAAAAGTAGTAATTTCTAATTATGTCTAATACTTTGATGTACATACACTCACACACACAACACCTATATGTATATGCGCAATTCATCATGTCACCACATTGATAACCAAATTTTCAATTTATTATCATAGCTCAAATCATACAAACTCATGATGCACTAATTTCTAGAGAAAGCATTGACACCCATCAATCATAGTGTAATCAGTTAAATACATCTACAGGGTTGGAGACTGGCTCTACCAACCTTGGTGTCGGACTGGCTCCATACACCTTTTATTCATAAGCTGAGAATCTCTAGGGTTGGAGACTGACTCTACCAACCTTGGTGTAGGACTGGCTCCGTACACCTCTTCTTTATGAGCAGTGAATCTATCTGATTCTAACAGTCTTACCTTAGCATACCGGTGGCTATGAAATCATGCCCAAATGGTCATTCACATGGACATTGTGATTACAAGCCTCCACGGGCATGTAGCCGTCAGCTGTTCTGAATCTGATGAAGATTCAAGCTCTAAAATCATTTAATTAATCATCTGAGATATAATTCAAACACTCAAGTTTTTCATAACTAGAAAACTCCATTTCATAGCTTCCAATAACAATGTATATAATCATGAATTTATTGCCTCTTCTAAATTGCATATCTAATATAAAACTACTTCATGCATATATATAACAGTTCCAATATCCATTGAGATAATCATAAAACCTCTAACTATATGTATCATCAATTTTACATAAAATCAGTATAGTAACTATAGTCCCATGAGTTTTCATCAAAACTAAGTTTCATGCTCTTAAATCATCCGTTTACAACACAATAGCCAACAACAAATCTCAAATCCTTATACAGAAATCTTTAAAATCAAACAATAAGTTATGTTTTTATGAAAATAGCTTCTAATGCACAACATAGAGGTTACAGGTGTGAACCCACTCACCTGGTGGGATGGACCATGAAGAATTGACTTCCACAACACAATAGGGAGCATAGTTTGACAAGAATATATATATAGAAGTAATAAAACTCTAAATCAACTTCAAAGAACCTCTAAATACCTAAGAATCCATCTCTAATAAGGTGGAAAGCTCCTCCCCTTTGAGAAGCACAAAGAATCCCCTCTAGATAAGGAGAACTTAAAGGAAATGAAGTAAAAATAGTAAAATAACATACCTTTAAGTTTGGAGGATGGAAGATTCCTAATTAAACTTGGAAGAATTGGAAGAAAATGGAGTTTAGAAGGTGAAAATGGGGTTGGGAGGCAGAGTTCTTGCATTTCTCTGCAGAGGAGGGAATAGATGTGTGTGTGGAATGGTTTGGAACCCGAAATAGGGGTTTTTATAAACTCGGTTGACCGCTGCAGGGCTAAAGAGCGCTAAAGAGCACTGCAGCGCTCACCAAAGAGCGTCTCTTGCACTGACTTACTTTTTTGTTGACCACTGCAGCGCTCGCCAAAGAGCATAAAGTCCCCTTCACACATCGACTTAATCTTCTACTGACCGCTGCAGCGCTGAGATCGCTGCAGCGCTCACCAGAATGGTCTTTCTGTCAACCTTAGTTGTACTTTCAGCTCTGGTATGTGTTAGACTATGTTATCTCAGCACTTACTTATTTACATTCATTCATTTCCTATTAACTTTTAAACATAAATGTAAATAACAAAACAACCCCCCATTTGGATTCAAATAAAATATCTAAAAAATCAAAATCCAAAACAATCAAAATCTAAATTTTGGATTTTAGTTCAAATCCGAGAATTCTTACGGTTTTATAAACTTATACGCTAAAAAGGGAACGTTTAGAAGTTTCGAAAAATTCAGAAAAAATCACTTGTTAACTTATACATCTCTAAGGAATAATTACTGTAACTTTTGGTCCTAAGAATATAATTATATTATATGACTCTGCAAGGGGGTGTAGGGTCCAGACTTAGTGAAATCCAGGACCCGAAATGACAGATAACAGTAATCGACACCCTTTTTAGTTCGAAAAAAATTTCCTAACTCTTTTATTTAAATTTGGGGTATTACAATATCAACACCTAGAAACCCCAACATATAATTGATATGGGTGATAGGATTGAAAAACCAAATAAAATACTACAAGGGAATCACTCTACTTTGTAATCTCCTATTTAGCTTCCTGATGCAACAAAATAAGGGAATCACTCAACTTCACTTGCATACACAAAGTTTCTAAAAGAAACCAGAGAAAATTTCATTCAAAATCAAAACTCATCTAAATGGTTGTCAAGTTTGGAGGTATTTATACATCTTTTTTAGGTTAAACTTATTTCCTAACCATACTAGACTAAGCCCAAATCACTACAGCACCAACTAGACTTAACAAACATAAAAATAAAATAAAATAAGTCTTGAAACATTTTAAAATAAAGAAACTAATAAAATAAAATAAATAAACCAGACTTGGCCCAACATGACTAGAACATATGCTTGATGTAAATTAAATCAATAATTCATGTCTTGAAATGTCTATTTTGCCTTCCTAAGCTCGTATCAGAAGCTCACCAATAGAACAGCTGCATAGCTACTGAGACTGGATCTGAATAATAACTGGATCTGCAACTAACTGTAAGGGGGAGGAAAAAGGAATGGTGAGTTCATCAAAACTCAGTGAGCGAACCTATACTCACAACCCATATAGGACAATAACAAAATACATAATATATATGTGAACACCATATTTTTGTTTTCAATTTATTGTTGTTTTCTATTTTCTATAATTTGAATTTAAATTTAATTTCAACTGATAAAAAAAAATATAAAATGTAAAAAGAATTAAAATCAAATCAAAATTTTAATTGACTCAATCAAAATCAAATCAAAATCTTAACTGACTTAACACTAACTGCCTCCCAAAATCTCTCCCCCCTACACTCTATATAATAATAATTCCCATCAGAAAAAAAAAAGGGTGGAACTTTTACGATTACCCTTGATAACCATTATCTTCCTTTCTCTATACCATTTTCATTCAGTACCATCACTCTTCTTCACAGTTTATATCACAATACAATCCCATTTCATCATCAATCTATTCCCTTCATCATCACCTTCTGAAATTCATCCATCCATATTAACACACCCATCTCTTTTCTTTCATCATTGTCGACATCCCCCATCATTACAAGCCACACTGAGTCATCATCTTTACTCCTCACTGGAAAATCACGGATCTATCATCGACCTCAACGTCGAACGCGAAGTCATTTGTTTCTTCTCAAGCCACAGTGCACAAACATTGCATTACCCAAGGCTGTCAGCTTGACCAACAACAGCAAATTTACGAAGCTCCATTGCTTAAAAGGTGCATCACGAAACTTTGTCTTGGGTTGTGATAGCAAGTGTAAGCCTTTTTTTAATTTCTAGCTGAAGATCAAATCACGTGTGTACTGTGACTTGTACTGTGACTTATTTTATTTACCATGTTTTATGTTCATTTAGATTTTATTTGGAGTCCACGGTTTGTTGTTGTTTTTTTTTTTGTATATATATATATATATATATCTTTTCTTTAATCTAGCTTTCTAAGTTTTTAGTAATTGTCGTTTTGCTCATCACTGTACATAAGTTTCTTTACTTTGATTTATTATTCTTTGCACGGCTCGGTCAAAATCATAAGAAATTTAAGATTTTATAATAAAAAGAATGCAATTCATTTGAGTGTTTTCAAGATTAATTTGTTTATAAAAAATATTTTTTAATCCACACAACAACTTGTTATGTTGATGTATGATTTATCATCCTCAATTTTCACAAGAATGTAAGGGTTTATTGTATAGTTTATACTATCCTAAACCCTGTGCAAAAGTGAAATTTTTATTTTATTTTTAATAAAATTAATCCAACACACACTTATTTTCTACAAGAACGACGTGACTTTGAATTCCTCATTGCACCAGAGGATACGTCGGCGTAGCCCACAACTATCAAGCTAAAATTAATTTTCTTTTAAATTTTTTTCCTTATTCATTATCTTCTTTTTGTTATTTATTCATTTATTTATTTGTATATAATTATTATATTTTTGGGGAAAAATAAATATTATTAAAGTTATAAATTAGTTTGCAAAATGAACTCTTGGGTAACCGTATTTATATGAATGTATTAGGGGTGCAGTGAGATTAAATTTCTGCCCTTCCTTAATCATAATTAGACTCCCAAATTCAAATCTTTTTCAATAGACTAGTTTTGCAAATCAAAAGGTTTTTCCAATTTTTGCCAAAATTAAAATTGGTGGTGATTCCATTTTTAAATTTATTTCTTTTTTGGAATAATTTTTTTTTGTTGTCATTTTGTTATGACACCCTCCGAGTACGTTGCAACAA
The DNA here is from genome assembly GCA_031216105.1 of Dalbergia cultrata. Taxonomy (NCBI): domain Eukaryota; kingdom Viridiplantae; phylum Streptophyta; class Magnoliopsida; order Fabales; family Fabaceae; genus Dalbergia; species Dalbergia cultrata. Next base: position 25,101,779 of record CM062350.1, on the reverse strand, counting down.
TATACATAAAATTGCTATAAAACACTTTATATCTTTAGATACATATAACTTAATTGAAAAAGAATTTATCTAAAATCACGGCAATAACTAGTAGAGAAATAAGAATTATTCTGTACATAAATATCTGAGCTAAATAGCTGAATCTAAGCCAATGACTAATCTGATGGGCATCTAACTAGGTCCCATAATAGACACCTCACTAGGTTCCTTACCGTGGGTGAGCTAGTCCTCTGGCGGACCACTTGGTACCAAGGTTAACAATCAATCCTGCAGCTATTAACTCGTTATTCTGTTTTGTACTAATTAAAATAATAATAATAAATTGCAGTTAAACTGGATAAATCTAAAAGCTCTGAATTCATATAATTCTAACAATCTGACTTTAGCATAACTGAGGTACTAAAATCATGCTCAAGGGATCACCAGCTTGTAGACATAGTGATTTCAGAGGCCAACAGAGTATGTATCTGACAATTGTCATGTTCCAACAATTTGACTTTAGCATGATTGAGCCTTTAAAATCATGTCCAAGGGATCACCGGCTTGTAGACATAGTGATTTCAGAAGCCAACAGAGTATGTATCTGACAATTGTTATGAATCACACTTTGTTCAACACTTTCAATAAATCACAGCTGATTTTCTAAAATCTTTATAGGAAATCCATAGTCTAAAAAACATGGTAATCATTATTTCTATTGTAAACATTAAACTAAGGTCTCATAATTTCATAAATTGAGAAAAAGATATTCTATAACATGTAAGGTATCAAATATGGTCCCATGAATTTTCTAAAATAAGGTTTTTATGATAACTTTGAAAAACAATAATTTTTCTGAAAACTAACATAATCTGTGAAAGCATATATTTGGCATGAGTCATTCTAGTATTTCATAAACAATTTATATAATGCTGAAAAAGTACTAATAATGACCAAAAGTATGGCCATGAACTTAAACCCATTCACCGTTTATTGCTGAGAGTGCCTGACTACTACCTACATGATATTGGGGAATTAGAATAGCAGTCTTAACTGCTATTGAATTATAGACAAGAATAAAGAATGACTTGGAATTGAATGAGAAGAGAAAACTATACCATAATAATCTGAAGATTTGCTAAACTCATAAGCATATAAGGATAAGGGTGTGAGCACCTATCAGAAGAGATTAATCGAAGAGGGTTGAGAGAAATTACGTTTTTCTCTCTAGGGAAAAATCCTTGGGCAGCCAGGGTTCTTAAACTTCTTTTGAGAGGACTATAATGTGCCAAATATATAGCAAAAGATGAAAGATATTACTAACATATTTTATTTTCTTCATTTTATTTATATTTTTTGTTTTTCTCTTTTTATTTTTCGTTGTAACCCTTTGTAAGTTTTTAACTTCCACTGTGGTTAGAATTTGACCTCAAGAATAGAAAATAACAATTATAGATAATTGTGTTAGCTTTCTAATGTCACAAAAATCACGTCAATCGAATATCTACAACTCAAGATATTTGCAAAATACTGAACAGGTGTTATACTTGATAGCATAAAGATAAGATTATGTTAAATGTATTCTATAGATATATTCTAAATAATTGTGTGATATAAGCAACAATGAGATAAGGATAATAGCTAGACTAAATCAAATCATGTCTTTTGTAACCAGTTGGATAATTCAAATTTAAACTACTTTAACATATCTCTTAATTATCTAGTGTATCATGGATATATCTGTGTATATATTAAAGTGAAAAACTAACGTGACTTTTAAGAAAAATAACATATATTATGTTGTATTCACATTGTATACTTGTTTATCTTGTGAAATAACAACAACAACAATAACAATAATATTAATAATTATAATAATAATTTAGATGATGAACAAATTTTGCACTCAATTCTAATAATTGATAATTTCTTAAGAATATCTAATAATTCTCTATAATATGTAACAAATCATATTCATAATACATGTTAAATATAAGTAATATCTAATATCTTCAAATAAATATAATTATTATGAAAGTTATATCTGTGAAATATTTCATATATATATGTGTGTGTGTGTGTGTGTGTGTGTACACTAGTAGTCAAATCCTTATAGAATAATTACAATATCTAATAAAAGGAATCATATGTGTCATTGGTGCCAGTGGGAAGGAAGTTTTGGACATCACGGGGCCCTTTAGAATTAATTATAAGGCCACCAAAAATCTAATTGATGCTGGCAACAAGAGCTTTCTTTACTCTTATGTTTTGTTTGCACAGCCTGGTTTTCATTTGTTGAAGTTTCAATTGTTTATTGCTCAAACCTTGTGAATCCCTAATCTTGAAACACTGAATTTAATTTGAGTAAATTTTATATAATTATGGTTATGATGGATTATATTTGTGTGTAAATTTCAAGCTAGGTCTTGAGTTTAATATGTTTAAGGTTAATTTGAGTTGAAGTAGTTAATTTTTAGTTAAAATTGCTAATTTTTTGGTTGAAGTTGTTAATTTCTAGTTAGAATAGTTAACTTTTGAGTTAAAATAGTTAATTTTTGAGTTAAAATTGTTAATTTTTGTGTAAAAATGGTTAATTTTTAGTTTAATTAGTTAATTTTTAGTTAGAATAATTAATTTTTGAGTTAAAATAGTTAACTTTTAGTTAGAATAGTTAATTTTTTAGATAAAACCATTAATTTTTGTGTTTTGGAAAAACTGTACAATATTCCTGAGAATATTAATGGCAACCATACACAAGCATGTTAATTTTCAGGTATATTTTATAATATTTCTGAAATCTCAATCCTTCTATCAAACACTCTAAAAATATTGTCTCTGAGAATGATGTTTCAGGGAATAATATTCTTAAGAATAGTATTTCAGGGAATGCAAATTTAAACCTGCTACCACATGCCCTAAGAGAAGGTATAAAGCGATGGAAGTGTATATACTGTGTTTTGTATAGTTGAAACAAACAAGAACAAAGGAGTGCCGCGAAAAGTGAGTGGATGGGAAGATGGCAGAGTGCACGACATCGAAAAAAAAAAGCAAGGGCGAAACAGAAAACATCACACAGCACCACCATTATATTTATTCCCCTCTGAACTTTCAATGCAAGACATTAGCAAGGCACCGAGAGAGTCCTAGGTTCTCTCTCTGATCACACACACATACACAAAACAAGTGTTTAGTTTATTGCTGAAAATCTAGTACACAACACACACACACACATATATATACCCATCCAGTCTCTCATCCTTATTAAAAATGTGTTATTGTAGTTATGGTTTGAGTGAAGAGAGAAAAGGCGGCGTCAACAATAACTCTGGTGAAACCAGAGGACAAACAGCAGCGGCAATGGCAACAATAATGCAGAGGCGCAGGATTGTTCCATTGGGCATGCTGAGAATGTTACTCGCTGCCACCATATGTTTCTTGGCTTTTACCTCTTTGCTACCTGTTCACATTCACGTTCATGTTCACGTTACCCCTTCTCCCTCTCATCACAACTACTTCGATGACTTTCCCAAGGTTTGTGGCTCATTCTTCTTCTTCTTTCTCTCTTATTTACTGCTTTGTTTGGATAAAAAATATTAAAAAATATAAAGTTTTTTTTCTAAATTGTTTACTTGGGTTATTGGATAGATTTTTCTGGGAATTCCCGTGATCTTCTATAACAGTAGTTATTACGTGCCAATTTCTAGTTTTGATTTACTGATTCTTTTTTAGGTTTTTGCTGTGGTTTTTGGGTACCAGTACCCTGTACACATGTCAATCAATAACTGGTACTTTTATATTAAAATTTTAATTTAAACTGGCGTAATAACTGGTAACTTGTTAAACCAGTAAATTTGATTATTTTGTTAAAATTACGTTGTTAATCCCTTCACTTTTTCAATTTTGACATAGGACCCATGATCAACGAAAGAGGTCGTGTACATCGTGGCCACCATTTGAAGTGCGTCAAGGGCAACGGAGGTCTCCGACGCCATTTTCGAGGACGTCCTCCTCTTCTTCTCCCAGATCTCCAACTTGGCCAACACATCCCTCACGGACGGCAAAATCGGAGACGAATGTTCCGACGGAGAAGATGGCTCCCAAGCCAGATCAACACTGGCTGACACGAATGGCGGCGAGGGAGGAGAAGTTTTCGGGGGAGCTGTTGCCAAGGGCTAGGAGATTGATAGTGGCCATGGCGGCGGCATTAGGTGGGATGTTGTCTGATGCACTTTTAATAAGAATCTCAGATTCACAGCTCACTAGCACAGCTGAGGTCGCCTCCCCTGTAACGGGCGAACTCCATCTTTGTCAAGGTTGGTTGGTTCTCTGACTTGTCTTTCTCTCTCTCTACTATTACTCCACGCTACTCTTTTAAAGGGAGAATTTTGACACTATGCCTTGTCTCCTTTGCTCCACTTGTTACTGGCCATTTTTGCATTATTCTTTACTGTTATTCAAAGTGGTTGTGCATTCAATTTAACACCTCCCACTGAACTAGTAATCGTAGGATGCATTCCAACTGCTACTTCTTCTTAACGTTTGAGAATCAATTGTGTACTCTTATGTAACCACGTCTCACCATAGAGTTTACGCTTAGATTGGGCTTGTATTATGACACCAGTGAAAGCGTGTCACGTAGTAACCAACCAGGATTGCTTTTTTTTTTTTTTTCTGTTTTTGTCTTTTGGTAAGTCATTTGTGGGAAGGTATGTATATCCATAATAAGTACTTCAGATTGTTGACTTACTTAATTTGTGGGTTTGGCATTTGTGAGTGATTCAGCTGATGGATTGAAATACTATGATTTGGTTGAGGGAAAAGGTCCAGCAGCCGAAAAGGGGTCAACAGTTCTAGTTAGTTAGCTTTTGGAAGTGACCTAACCAAGATGGTGGTTTGGTCTTGATTTGTTGTTTACCCTTCATTTATAGTTCTCACAGGCAGGTACACTTTGACTGCTTATATCGTGGAATTACAGCTGTTTCAAGTCAAGAATCTAAACTTCTTGGTGCGAATCGTATCATCACTCAGGTAATTCTAATCTTTTACTTGCCTTCCTGGTTTGGTTTGTGGATTAGAGATCATAGATAAATGCTACTGATAGCATAGGATAGGCTAATTTAGATTTCTTAGATAGTAATCTCTTGCTTAGAAAGCAAACATGAGGGTTATTTTACTTACTCGAGTAGTGTTGATTGATGCATGCTTTATGCTCATAAAAGCTATATGAATTCAAGGTGGGGGCTCCTCCGGGAAAGGAAAGGAAAGGAAGTGTGAATTTGTAGACAACCCAAATAGTCTGTTCTATGCACAAGCAGCACCAAAACCTCTACTAGCTATGTATACAATAGTTGAACGAATGCGAGCGGGTGGAAAGGTGGGTGTGGGTGATCAAAACACACCAATACTTCTCTGTGTTTGTGCTTAAACTGTAATACTGCTCTTAAGTTTTCTTGAATGCTTGCAGCAAACTGTGATTGCTCCTGCTGAAAGTGGGTATGGTCAAAAGGGAATGAATGAGTGATTCTGGTAAATTAAAGACCTTTTACTGCTATCTTGATTTATTTATCATCTGATTATTAAATTCAGAATGGTATTATTTCTGCATAGAGGCATCTCTTAACAGATAGTCTATATTTCTATTTCAGGATGAAAGTCTTAGAAACGATATCAGTGAGCTCAAGAAAAAGGTAATTCCATGCACATGCGAATTTTAGACTGCAAAAATATCAGCATATTCTCTCAAGTACAAATCTTAGATGACCTTATCATGCGCAAAAAATAATGGTTGAACTGGTTCTCTATTTTAATTTTTTTCCTTTGACCATCATGTTTTATATATTGTAAGCTTCCCTTTTTAGTCATTCACCACTGATCATGTTTTAGTGGTTGGGATTGATGTATATGATCTAAGTCAAGTAAAATTTGTACATCAGAGCATTTGCTATCTATCTTTACACATTATTTGAGACCACATAAGCAAATATCAGAGTAATATGATGGCTGTTATATTAATTTTATGCTTTGTAATTTTACATCAGAGCATTTGCTATCTATCTTTAAACATTATTTGAGACCACATAAGCAAATATCAGAGTAATATGATGGCTGTTATATTAATTTTATGCTTTGTTTAATCACACAATTTGAGATACTTAATATTGACTCACTTTATCTTTTGTTAAAATTTAAATTTAACCATGGATAATGGATGTAAACAAATTAACTTCTGATCATTTCTGTTGTGCACATAAGTTTGCTCTGTGCTAACAATGAATTATCTCAGAAACTAAAACTGTTAGGGTGGATTGCGGTGTTTGGGTTGCTTCATGGCAAATTTATTCAAAGCTTAAAAGGTCTTTCCGAATAAGTGAGTACATTAAGCGCATTAATTTGTTGTAGAGTATTTTGACATTATTCCTCACTTACGATCACACAAGTGCACCACACCTGTCTGTCACTTATTCGTTTTCTCTTCCATTGTTATAAGCGCAAGTTCAGCAATTCAAGACACCAAGGTAAGTTTCGTTCAATTATTAAATCATGTTTCTTGCGCCTGGGTCGCTATTGGGCTGTTCCTATTTGGTTTTCTCTCGTGTTCCAAGGTATGCATAGAAGTTGTTCGCTAAATTGCTTGAGAATTTTAAATGGTGAGTGTGAGCAGTCTTGGATTTGGGGATAACTTAGAATGAAATCGCAACTTAAGTACTGCTCTTTATTTTCAAGGATCGAATGTGCTGAATTTTTGTCCAAATAAATAAATAAATAAATTTTTTCCTGAAGGGTCTTGGTGTGATTCTGCTCGTATTCTTTTTACCTAATGTGTCTAGTATGAAGTGCATGATTACGGCTACTGAATGTTCACAACGGGCATCGAGGAAATTTTAGTGTTTGTATTTTAACTTTTGGGTTACAATACAGTGGCTAGTACAAGACTTTTTTTCAATCCGTGTACTTATATGGTTAGCTAATTTATTAGTGCTGCCACACAAAACAAGAAAAAAAAAAGTGAGTATTATGCTTGAGTTTGGAAGGTGCTTGTGTGCTTGATCAGGTTAATTGCTTGTAGATGATGTATTGATCATTGTTCAATGAAAGACTTGAGCATTATTGTTGTCAATTTTGCCATAAATCTTGTTTGATCTTTCAATGAAATTTCTTTATAGAATGAACCATCATACTAGGGGCTGTTTTATTGTACTTTGGTAGCATGGACAACGTTCGAATGGAGCTAAATTGTTGAATGCATGATCTTGGTTTTACTTGTTCTTTAGTTCATTGGAGAGTCTTCTACTGAAATCTGATTGTGTGGCTGGAATTTTTTATTATGGTTCTACATTACCCCACTTTAGTCATTTAATGTCACTCATCAGCTTGTATTTTAATTGTACGATCATGGCCCGAAAAAGAGCAAAGATTGCTAGCGCATCCACCTATGCCTCCTCATCAAGGAAAAAGGGCCGTAAGGAAGAGGAGCTTGACAACACCCGTTTCCGCCACCTAGACTGTCAAAGAAGATTTAATGCAGCCTTGTTTGAGCGAGAGTGCATTCCTGAGAAAAAGATTCTCTTAGCCACAGGCTTCTATTGGCAATTTGTGGAGGAGATAGAACGTCGTCAGTGGACCAAACTGTTGGAAGACCCACCGGTAGCATTCAAGCCAGTGGTTCTAGAATTCTATGCTAACCTGTTGGTGAAGAACAAAGCTGGCTATCCACCAAGGTGTGTCTATGTTAGGGGCAAGTGGGTTGATAATGTTTCCAGTGCTATAAACCGTTTTTTGCGAGCTCCGTTGAACTCATCAAATGAGTACGGGGAACTTGTGAAGCGAGATGACCTTAACTGGGAGGAAGTCAAGAGTGTAATTGGGGTGAAGGGAAGTGTATGGACAATTTAAAGTGAAGTGTCCAGGATATGTAGAGAAAAAAAAAAATGGTCAAGCGCCCTAAGAGAAAGAAAGAACGAACCAGTTATGAGGATGTGTGATCCACAGTGCTTGCAATAATAAACAAAGAGATTGGAGTGAGGACCCTCTGGTGCTGCATCCTCAATTGCTCTTTGGCATTGGCCTTCCCTTCCCCAACACGTGCTGCATCTAAGAAAGCCCCCTAATGAAATCTGAACCTCACAAAAGGGCAACACAATCCGAAGGAAAATTTCCCACCTTTTACACAGAAGCAATCGCGACACAATCAAGAAACACAATCATAGGAGAGACAGATTGGGAGTGCGAGGGAGAAAGGAAGTAGCAAAGTGATTTTCTAGATTGAGGGCAAAAGAAACTAAGGAAGAAAGAAGGAATCGAAAACTTACGTTGACAAATAGTGAGAAAAGAAAGAACATTGTTGTTCTTGCTTCCTTGATTTGTCTGGAATTTTTGTGAAAACGGTTAGTGGGTCTAGGGCTTTGATAAAATTTTACATATTTTTACGTCAAATTTCAAATTTGAAAAAATAAGGTTCTAAAATAAGCAAATATTAGTAACTGGTAAACCATATAAGCCCATCAACAGAGAGTGAGGGTACCGGTACCCAAAATAAATTTGGGGTACCGGAGAAAGCACCTTCTCCGGTACCCCAAATTTATTTTGGGTATCGGTACCCTCACTTCCTATTGATGGGCTTAAATGGTTTACTGGTTACTTAATATTTGCTTATTTTAGAACCTTATTTTTCAAATTTAAAAGTTTACATAAAAATATGTAAAATTCTATCAAAGCCCCAAACCCACTGACCGTTTTCATAGAAATTCCAGGAAAATCAAGGAAGCAAGAACAACTGTGTTATCTCTTTTCTCACGTCAACCTCCTGCTATAGAGAAGAAAGATATCTAAAGTTTGGGTCCCCTCGATCGCCTTTCCCTTGAACTTGAACTGGTCAAGAGAGATGAACCCGCACCACATTTTATAACCTTCGAACCGAAACCCCCGAATAGAGATGGAATTCCAGAACCTAAACAACTCAATTGAGAGCTCCGTGACCAGTTCAATTCAAGGGAAGGTCCGCCAATAATGGAAAGGTCATTCCCCTCCCTATCCATTTCTTGATCCCTCATACCACGAATTCGTTGTTATTGATTCATTCAAGGACTGAAAGCTTTTCATTTTATGAAAAAGGCATAGACTCCCCACTTCTTTGTCTTATTAGCGCGGGTGGTTGTCAACGATGAAAGCCGCTGAACTTAAGACTCGAGTTGAGATAGAGGGCTAGGCCAAGGATAGGAGGGCTTTCAGTGTCTGTGTAAGTTTTCGATTCCTTCTTTCTTCCTTAGTTTCTGTTGCCCTCAATCCAGAAAAGCACTTTGCTACTTCCTTTCTCCCTCTTCGCGCTCCCAATCAGTCTCTCCTGTGATTGTGTTCGTTTTTCTAATTGTGTTTCTTGATTGTGTTGCGATTGCTAGTGTGTAAAAGGTGGGAAATTTTTCTTCGGATTGCGTTGCCCTTTTGTGGGGTTTGGATTTCATTAGGGGGCCTTCTTAGATGCAGCAATTAGATCAGATGCAGCATGTGTTGGGGAAGGGAAGGACAATGCCGAAGAGCAATTGAGGATGTGGCACCAGAAGGTCCTCACTCCAATCTCTGTTTATTGCTGGGCGCTTGACCAATTTTTTTTTCTCTGCAGATCCTGGACACTTCACTTTAAATTGTATATACAGAATGCAGCATTAGAATGCCAATGGGAATTATTAGTGTAGATAACTGACATACCTCTCCTTTTTTCCGCCTACATACACAGCCAATATGTTTGTGAATACTCGTATATACTTATATGTATATCTAAAAGTTAATGCTAATGCATCATCTGAACTTTATCCTAAATTAAGTAAGTGCTGTTCAGATAAATCTTCAAGTTTCTTGAGAGACTTGAATGTATAATGAACTTTTTATATGCATAATCACTGTGAGTGACCAAAGTACTATGTTGGGTGATTATTTGGTCCTTAATTATAACTAGGTTAAATTATTAATGTGTTGTAAAGTTTTCCTACTATGTTGGATTGCTTGAACGTGCATATGCTGAGAACGGTTGTTCAAAACCTGCTCAATTTTGTTGGTGTCCTATGTAAAACTGAGGAGATAATGAGATATCATGCGTTAGGTGACCTATCGAAGTCTTGTTTTTGGCTCACATGCGAAAAGAAATTTGGACCACATCCTTTGAGTATAGGAATAATAAGGACGGCAATGGAAGTGGAGAATCAATCATGTGGAGAGAGGTCAGGTCCCCAGGATCATAACAATACCTAGAGATTGTTTGCATATTTATCTTTGATATTAGAAAATTTCATATCATGACTACTGCTCAAAAGTTATTTTAAATAGCTGACTTGCGGCATTTGAAACAACTTTGTAATGACACTCCTTTGATTTTGACTTTGTTTAATTTCTACTTTTATAAGCATTACTTCTTGGCAATATCTAAAATAGCTGGCTGATGTATGGTTTTTCTTGGCAATTTATTTGTGAAGAAGCCGAAGGAGATAGATGTCGATGGAGCAATTTTTGCTCTAAAGACCCAGATACTCAAGTTTGCTCAATAACAAGAAAAGGTTTCACACATTGTCAATTCTGTTAAACAAATTTTATTTCTCAACTTAGGAATTGGCGATTGGGTTTGTGTAGATATCCTTTTTTTAGTTGTTGTTATTTTGTTGCCTTAAAAATTGATTATTTGAAGTTCCATTGTAAACTTTCCATTTTTTCTTTAAAAAATTGAAGTGAACATTTTTTGGGTTGTATGTGTTTCTATTTGGAGTCTGAAAGAGAATTAGCTGTGATAAGGATTATTTCATTTGGGTTGTGAATTTACTTTTCCCAACTTCATGCTTGCGTTAATTTTAGCATATTTCTTTGCGTGGACAATGAGTATGTTTGCTATGAATTAGTTAAATTAATTAAGTATTTGGCAAATGGACATCTATATGCTTGTACGTGAAAGGGTCACCACTCACCAAGCCTTATAGTTCCACATATCCATTGAAGTTTCATTACTGCAATGGAGGATGAAATAGTCAATTTGTTGCTCCTGCTACTTTTTAATCTGGGTCTTCCACCAAGATTTGAGTTCAAATAAAAAAATTAGCTCAAAGTCGATGGAAATTACATTGCTGCAATAAAAGATGAGAGTAATCAACATAGTTGTTAGTTAGTAGTTAGAGATTCTAATTAATAAATAGAAAGATGAGATACCTTGGCTTTATGTTGCTGAAGTTTTTCTTTAGTTTCTTTTGCCGTCAATCCAAAAAAACGCTTTGCTACTTCCTTTCTCCCTCTTCGCGCTCCCAATTAGTCTCTCTTGTGATTGTGTTTGTAGTCGCTCCCGTGAAGGTGAAATCTCCTTTTGTTTTGTCATTTGTTTTGTTTTTCTTCCAATGCATCGCCTTTTCATTATTGGATTTGTGGGCTTGCATTTTGTGTGATCTGTGCCAGCAAATTTTCACCCTTTTCAAATTCTTGGTTGAGATTGAAAGCTATGATGACACTCCTGAAGTCTTTTTTCTTTTTTATCCCTCTTAAATATATAGTGAACTGTGCTAATGCTTTTGCAATCCAATGAGTTATTGATGCTATTCTTTTTCTTTTTTCTTTTGCAATCCAATGAGTCTCCTGTAGTTGTTGTTGTTTTTTCACTTGTTAGTTTGTGCAAACACCTTGTGGTGAAGTGAAATTGTCAAAGCACCAAACTATATAAGGAAATGATCTTACGTCTAGTGATGAATTATAGAAATAAATAGGACTTTTTTATTAGTGGTTTCAATGATAGGCGGATTTACAAGGAGGGTGGAAGGCTTGATGTCAGTGACTGTACTCTTTTGTCATTTATAATCTGTCCTGAGTATTATTTTTTTCTTTATTTTTGAAGTTCCTTTTTCTGTTTGTAGACTGATGTAGTAGATTTATAGATTTTTCCCTTATTATTTCTTTTATTGTGGTTCATTTTTTGTTTGTTTTTAAGAGGACATGCTATCAGGAAAGCTAATATGGGTGCACAATTACTGAAGAATATTTATGGTAGCAGTGCCGCTAGCAAAGGTGTTCGCATATGGAATTAGATCATGAATAAAAGTTTTTTTGAAAGCAGTAGGGAGATCAATGTTGCGGAAGTCCTTGAACTATTATGCAAGCTAGTCTAGCAGCATATTGATTTCTAATTCACTTCTTACATGATAAAGGATTATATTACTCAAATAAAGATATTTAGCTTCAAAGTTGTAAAAGATTTGAAGACTAGATTCGTCGAAATACTTACTGAGGTCTTGTAATTAGATTTTTATGATAATTTCAATCCCAAATCACATTTTAATCATTTTTTTCTTTGTCTTGTCTCTAAATATAGTTAACAAAGCTAGAGGGAAGCAACAGAGGTTTCTTGTCCTTCTCAATTTTGAGTGGAATAGGTCAATAGGAACTTTAGAAGAGCAAGCCGCAACACTGGCCTGATTTGTTTGATGTTTATGCAGACCATCAAACTTTGCTTATTTACATTCTTTTGAAGAACCAGGTTTCCCATACTTACTCTACATAAATAACGCACACATTTTTTGCTTTCTGGATATCATCAGCAGACATGGGACAACCTTGATTTACAGGCCCTACTCTTGTGGCCTGTTGGCTTTTGTTCACCGATTTCTGGCTGTTCCACCAAATCTGGAGTGGAAAAGAGAAAAATACATAAGCTTGCCTCTGAGAAAGCATTTTTTTCTTTTTGACCATCACTAGAAAGTTTAACACCACTGGGTTTCTTCATCGCTTGGACCCGTGCTAATAATTTTCTCACATCCATGACGGGGCTATTGCTTTGCGTAATCAATCTTTCAGTTCCCCATGGCTATAGTTAAAGTTTGATGCTATATCAATCTTTTAAGTTGTTAGCTCAGCCAAATAGCATGTTAAAGCACTTTTTCCTCTTTCAATTTTTCGTAGTTTAAGACCACAACATTATGTTCCCGCAGAAAGAGCCATTATAATCGATGCCAAACTAGAGTGAACTAACAAAACAAAAGTGTAAAGCATTAAAACCAGTCACAAACACTTAATCAAAATAAAAAGGAGGATTTCACAACATCAAAAGTTAATTAACATCGTCAGAAACTAGCTACATCATCGTCCCCAACATAGGACTATGCATTGCCCCCAATGCATGCGAGATAAAATAAAGGGAAAAAGAAAAATAAAACTCGGTAAATCAGACTTGGATTTGGAGGCCTGATCTGACTCTTCTTCATACTTCTCCTCTGTATCAATATCTGAAAGTGTATTCTGAGGAGCAAAGAACTCAGGATCCATGGGAGGTAAAGAGGGGAGTTGTGCAATGGCCTCTGGAGAAAGCCGATGGGCCATGAGAGAACAATCGCAAACATGTTTCAATTGGAAAAATATCACTCACAAATTCAAGAATATTGAAAATTTTATAGTATCAAATAACAAAGACAAATATACATAACTTTAGAACAACCTTTTTATAGTGCATTCAAGTTCGAAAACAATATTTATGTAACTAATAAATATATTTTTTGTATGAAATAATTTGATGAGGCATGCTAAACTAAATTGAGTAAATAAAATAGTCTCATTATAAAAAATATAAAAATGAATCATCATTATAAGACTAATATAAATACCTCACCTTAAGTAATTTATAAAAAAATTAATAATTTATTATTGTAAAAATATTTAATTTTATTAGCATTTAAAAGATAAAAAATATAGCTTGATTGACCCACATGAGAGCTCAACAACGCAAGTAGCTATTTTGAACTTATTATTGATATGATTTTATTTTGTTTTATTTAAATTAGGAGTTTACTAACTATCCATTTGATTAAATTATTTTAAATTAAAAAACATATAATATAAAATAGCATAATTTTTCAAGGACAAGAACTACTTTTTCATCCATACTTTCTTGACAAGTATTTTTCATATCTTTAATTATAATTTTACAAGATAAAAAAATATTTGGATATGTGTCCCATCTTAACAATTTAATTGTTAATTATAATTAAAAAAATACTTCTATAATCATATCCGAATGTAAATCAACTAATTGCATCTATTTATATTTCATCTTAAAAAAACATATATATATATTAAAGAATTCTTTGATGTACCGGCCGGGTGATGCGTTTTGTTTTTGGCTAATCGAATCTACGTTGTGTCGAATTTTTTTTGGCCCAAACCCCTAATTGCCTAATTCCCGTGCTTGAACTCCAGGACCTCCTTAAAACTATAAGAAAAGGAAAGCAAGTCCCTAAAGGACCTGCAAATCCCTTAGTCTGCCGCGCGCCGCTGCCTGCGCCCCCCCCTGCTTTCGCCGTCGCGAGACACCAAGAAGAAGGACCGTTCACCGCCGCGCCTCCCAGGAAGCAAGCTCGCCGTGCTGTGCGTCGCCCTCCCCCGTTGTAGCTTCTGCAACAGACACTGCTTGCAATTGCAAACAAGAGACACAGACAGAGAGAGATGGGCCTACAAGGTTGTCTGAACGGGACAACCTTACAAAGCCTCAAACTTTCTGCAATTCCCACTCCCTTTTCGTCACGTTCCCTTTTCCTTTCTCACCGTGGCTGCTTCCAGAGACCTCCACTGCCACGCCTCATCAAAGCTCTCTCCGCCGTCCAAACATCTCCCACCACTTTCCCATCCTCAGCCAAGGACGACCACGGTCACTCCCTTTTATTCTCTCTCCCTTTCTCTCAGTTCTTAGAGACCAAACTGAATAAAAGAAACCCACTTGTTGTTGGTGATGTAGGAGGTGCCAAATCTCAATGGAAGGCCGCAATAGACTTCAAGTGGATAAAGGATAACAAGGAAGCTGTTGCTGCCAACATAAGGAACCGCAACTCTGATGCTAATTTGGAACTCGTGCTTCAGCTTTATGACAATTTCTTCAATCTTCAGAAGGTGACATTTGTCTTCAATCTTTCTTTCCTTTTCCTTTCCATAATCATTTCCCAATTATATTCTGATGTAACGTGTAATCCGTAGTTGCTGTTTATTGAGGAATGGCTGTTTTATTTCTAAGCTTTTCTATGCTAAATTGCATGGTAGTGATAGAATGAAACAAACAATAATAATGGGAAGAGAAAAGAAAAAAGGAAAAAAAGGCTTTTTGTTGTCAATGGCTTAGCTAATTGGTTTCCATATGGCAGGAAGTTGAGAGGGTGCGGGGAGAAAGAAATGCAGTAGCTAACAAGATGAAAGGAAAAATGGAACAATCTGAGCGTCAAGGACTTATTGAGGAAGGTGCTCTTGGCACCCCAACTACCTTTGCTCTGGTTTTTAGGTGAATTCCTTAAGACCGTAGCATTTTGCATGCAGGAAAGAATTTGAAGGAAGCACTTACTGCTTTGGAAGAAGACCTGTTGAAGCTTAATGACGAGCTTCAACAGGAAGCTCAACGTTTACCAAACATGACTCATCCAGAGGTTCCAATAGGGGGAGAGGATTGTTCCGCTACAAGGAACCTGGTATTTCAGTTGCTGCATTTCCATTCCCTTTTTCTTCTTGAGGAAGATTGTTGACTGTAGGTCTTGTTCATGCATCAATTTCTTGTCCTCAGATATTCATGTATTGTGTGACTTCTTATAGGTTGGCAGCCCTCCCAAATTCAGCTTTCTGGTCAAGGATCATCTTGAACTAGGAAAGGAACTTGATCTTTTTGATTTTGATGCTGCTGCAGAGGTATAATATGATTAATTTAAGGCATCAAACTATTATTTATTAGAAACTTGGCCATTATATGTCATTTTCAGAGTTGTAGGTTAGTAGTTTGTGCAGCTGGCAAAGGTGAAACGATGCATTGTGGACATGATTAGGTGTTGGAATCTGTTTACTTAGTACTCTTGCTATTTGCTAGGAAATGCAGGCATGCCTTGGGGGCAGCATATTATCTTATGTGAAAGTAGCCAGAGATGATTTTTCATAATTCATATGATTTTAGCTTGAAGAAGCCTCAATTTTCTGTCATTAAATGCTTTTGTCTATCATTGTTCTTGTATTTGACGTTATTGAAAGACCTCATTTGAAGTGCTGACTTGATAGTAATTTATTTCTTATCTTTTATTGTAAATGATATTTTGAAGTTTGGATCTCAAAAAGAACACAAATATAATTGGCTTTTGGCTGCTGTTCAGTCTCCGATGCATCTAACATGCTACTTCACAGGTCAGTGGGTCGAAATTCTACTACCTGAAAAATGAAGCAGTTTTGTTAGAGATGGCCCTTGTAAATTGGACACTCTCAGAAGTGATGAAGAGAGGCTTTACTCCATTAATAACGCCTGAACTTGTACGGTCCTTTGTTGTTGAAAAATGTGGGTTCCAACCTCGTGGAAACAATACACAGGTTTGTGAGTGTGTATTTCTTAGACAATTTTATATTTACCAATTGTTAACAAACTATCATTTGGGGTTCATGATCATGGACATGAGATACTCAGCCTAGAAAAACATGTCTTGGCAACAATTTTGATCGAGTTAGGTAGTTTGTGTGCTGTCAACAGTCCTTCCATCTTTATCTTGTTTTATATTTTACTAGGCACGAGACCAATAAAATTAGTTGGTCTTATAATAATAATCACAATAGGATCCAACCTAATTATGGAGTAAAAGCATTGCAACAATCATTGAATTTTCCCCGATAGTTGCACTTTTTTCATAATTCTATTTTTTTGGTTGAAGTTCATAGTTTCTTCGGATGTTTCATGCCATTGTTGTACAGGTTTATTCCATCGATAATAGTGACCAATGCCTCATCGGCACTGCAGAGATTCCTGTTGGGGGCCTTCATATGGATTCTATACTTGCTGACTCGGTGTTACCCTTGAAATATGTAGCATTTTCTCATTGCTTCCGCACTGAGGCAGGTGCTGCTGGCACTGCAACAAGGTAATTAATTATATAGGTGATTTGATATTGCTACTTCCTAGTTATTGATTTGATCTTGTATTTTAAATCCTTTATTATGGTCAACCTTTTAATATAATAGGAAATTTGAACTATCAAAATACTTCTGCTTTTGTTGCCTATGCTTGCATACATGCCGGTGTTAAATGTTTATAATTTAATTCTTCTAATGTTCTGATTATGATTGATATTGAGTAGGGGTCTTTATCGAGTTCACCAGTTCAGCAAGGTTGAAATGTTTATATTTTGCCGCCCAGAAGAGAGTGAACATTTCCATGGAGAGCTTATTAAAATTGAAGAAGACATCTTTTCATCCCTTGGGTTACATTTTAAGTGAGACTTGCTAATTAGAACTAAGTACATCCTTTCTACATTTTTAACCATGATTTACTTAATTCATTATGATTGCGAGTTTTCCTGCAGAACTTTGGATATGGCCTCCCATGATTTAGGTGCACCTGCTTACCGTAAGTTTGATGTGGAGGCATGGATGCCTGGTTTAGAACGATTTGGTGAGGTACTGCAAAAACACTTTCCCTTTCTATCTGAAGACAAATCTGCACACTTTTTTATGTCCACTTGCACTAAAATTACTGATTTTTCATGTTCATAGTCGTATTGGTAAATCATCTAAAATACAGCTACAATGGCTGCTTGCACCAAGGGGAACTGCATTTTCTTTTGTAAATTACTGATTTTTCATGTTCATAATCATATTGGTAAATCATCTAAAATATAGCTACAATGGCTGATTGCACCAAGGGGAACTGCATTTTCTTTTGCTACTTGTTAATAATATATAGTGAAGCTTTAACCACACTTGGAGAAACAACTTCATGCTATTTCATTTTTGCAAAAAATCATGTGACTTTTGATATAATGTGCGGAGCCTTTGTTCCTCCTAATGTATAATGCTATGCTAGATCTCAAGTGCATCGAATTGCACGGACTATCAAAGCCGTCGGTTGGGAATCCGGTATCGCCCATCAGAGGCACCGCCAGTCACAAGTGCAAAAAAATCTAAAGGCAATCTTGCTCCACCACAGTTTGTTCACACATTAAATGCAACAGCTTGTGCAGTACCACGGATGATTATATGTTTGCTTGAGAATTACCAGCAAGAAGATGGATCTATCCTTATACCTGAGCCCTTGAGGCCCTTCATGGGTGGGCGTAGTTTCATCTCTAGAAAATCATGATACAATGGATCACTACATTTGCATTCATTTGAAGGATGCTTTAGATTGTGGTGATAGATGAGTTCAGAAAATTCTTGTATAATCATGGGGTAAATTATTTTTTTCTTTCACAGTACATATCCATCCACCTATAAATCTTCTCTCACTCTTATTTTTTTCACTCTTTTTCACATAAAAACTAAGAGCCAAAATACCTATGGAGAAAGCAATTTTATCAATGTAAGTTGCAATAATTAAGTAGTTAGTTTTATGATGATATATATTTAAGTGGGTTTAGTTTTATGATGATATATATTTAAGTGGGATGGTCCTAAATGAAGATGGACGAAAAATTCATTTCATTCCATGCATATACTTATACAATAAAATAGAGTAATTATTTCACTTTATCCCATCACATTTCATTTTTCTCTGCTCAATCCAAACATACCTCAAAGACAGCACAAGAGTGATTGGATTGGTAGAAGCCGACAACATTGACGCACCTTTTGCGGTAACATCAGTGCCAGCTCGACAAACACGAATGTGTGTTAACATTTTACACAACTTACTTTTTTTTTGTTCTGTTGGGTCAAAACTTACACACAACTTAGGTGGTCTTGGTAGAGGAGAATCGAAGAACCCAGAACAAATCCCGGAAACGCACTTTCTTGGGCTTCTTCTTGTTCTAAGTCCCTGTTTTAGAATGGGTTGGGCTATATGTTTAGCCTTGCACAATCCTTTGCTTAACAACAGAGTTCTAAAAAGCCATGGGAAAAAAAGGAGAGTTCCCGAGTGCCCCGGTGGAGAATCCATGTTAATAACCCCACAAAAAGACATGGGAAGTTGAGCAAGAAAAAGGACATGGAATGAATTACAAGTTTTAGTCTTTTATTACAGAATGAATTGCGAATTATCATAGCTTTTAATGATTGTATTAATGAGTTCATGAATTAGCAAGTTTTCGTCATTTTCTTCAAGAATATGTTTTTCATGGTTCACCTTTCATATTAATTGCGGCTGATTTTTTTCACTGAGTAAATAATTTTTTTTAATTTTTTATCTTGATATTTTCAATTTGACATCGATTAAATTATAATTAAATTTTAATATTAATTTTATCTCAATATTTTAAATTTCAATTTAATCTTAACACAAAAAATTTTATATCAATTTAATTAGTTCCAATGTCAGATAAAAACATTAGAATTAAAATTATCAAATGATCTTAAAGACAAGCAACCATAATAGTTTCAACAATTCCTTCCACACCTGCTTATTTCCTAAAATTTAAGCAATCAAGATGTAAGCAGACAAATCTTACCCATTAGCTTAGCTTCTTTGTTATATTATATAAAATATTGATTTGGCACAAAGGATGTATATTTTTTTTCCCCTTCAGAAAAACAGTATTTAAATTTGATCTAGTTTTTCCAATTAATATATATTAGTGGTTTCGTAACCCATATAAATGTGACGTGGAAGTTAATATATCTGTAGTTTAGTTATAAAAACTTCAGCACATCAATATCCACAATATGAAAGGGAAAAGTAAAAAGGAGATATCAAATGAGATAAAAGATTCTTTTGAACCAAACTTTTATTGAAAGTTGAAACTGATATAGCTGCTATTTACCAAACAAGGATTCACACACACACACAGATATATATATATATATATGGTTGCGCTTTAGCTTTTATTTGTTGTCATACATTTGGAAATATTGGCATTTATCATCGTCGTCATTGTCCATATAGTTCTAAGGATAACAAATTACAATGAAATAGCTAGCTAGGCAGGCTAGCTAATTAATGATCCATCCTTATAATGCAACGGAGGCTCTTTCCTTCCAGGAGATAGTCAAAAGCTTTGTTAATGTCCTCGAAGGCCACCTCATGTGTTATGAAGCCGTCCAAGCTAAGCTCCTATAATAGAAATGCCAATAGCCAATGCCCAATGGTTATTCCTAATATCAATATATATATATATATACACTCCATTGTTTGTGCCAAGATTGTGCTATAGCTAGTCATATCTATATTGCATATTCAGTTTACTAATCTTAATTTTTGGGGTTAAAAACAGTACTCTTGATGCATCATGCATATATATTGATTTATTGATTGCATATATACAATATTAATTAGCACTTACTTTGTCTAAGTACTTCTTAGCAAGGAAGGGGATATCAGATTTGGCATTGCGACCTCCAAATAGTGAGCCCATGACCGTTCTGCCTCTCATTATGTGATAAGGACTCAGTCAATGGCGAGCCATGCATTTCCACCCCTAGTATCACCATTTTCCCCCAACCCTGATTTTCCATCAAATCATCCATGGTGGGTTAATAAAATGGATCGCATATTCAAATGTTATAAAATTAAATAAAAGAAATGGGAGATCTATGACTTGAGCAAACAAACTGAAATTTCAATCCTTCTCTTTCTATTGGATTGCATAAAGCAGTATACAACATAATTAATTAACTAGCCATTTGATGTTAGACTTGATTAAGAGACGGTTGCACATATTTTCAATTTGTTAGAGAACAAATATTGACTAGGTTTTCATTTAATTTACATAAGTTCATTCAAATGTGTACATACACGCTACATTTTAAATGAGGAAGAGACGCAAATTATATTGCTTCTCGGCTACTGTTACAAGCCTCCGCCATTAATGATGCCAAGCCTATGCACTCGAACACCTCCATTTGTCATTTCCTTAATCACCACAGACAGAGAGAGAGAGAGAGAGAGAGAGAGAGAGAGAGAGAGAGAGAGAGAGAGAGAGAGAGAGAGAGAGAGAGAGAGAGAGAGAGAGAGAGAGAGAGAGAGAGAGAGAGCATTCAAATTGACAAATTAAGAGCAGAAGGAAAAAAGAGATTTATGGTTAATAATAACTGACCTCGTTGACGGACTTATCTTTACAAGTAGAGGGATTCACAAAATCAGTGATACTAAATCTTTTTCCTGTTAAGAGAAGCAAGACATTAATGATGCTTCTTAAGATTCAAATTAATCAAAGGACTAAAGAAAAAAGTGTATACTGTTTAAACAAATTCAAGGATCACTGAAACCATTTGATAGTCAGTAATCTATTTCAAATTTTTCATCATTAATATCGACACCTACGATCTTTGGCACTCCTCGTTGCTTTGCTCCAACAGCAACCTGTTGCGACAAAAAATGCATTGATTAATGCCAAGAACCCAGGAAATTCAGACAATGGACACAGAATAAGAAATGTAAATCTTACAAATGATAAAAAAAAAGTTATTGGCATAAGCTTATACTATAAACTAAAACAGGTTCAACTAATTATCAACTGTTAAATAATTTAATCAAATTTAACCAAATCAAATCAATTAATTAATTATTATTGACGTAACTAGTATATTATAAGGGCCCTCTAAACTTACAGCTAGGCCGACAGCTCCAAGCCCAAAAATAGCCACTGTGGACCCTTCCTTTACTTCAGCCACCTTCCATGCTGCTCCCACCCCAGCACCATACCATGCACAGCCAAATTAAAATTTGAACTTGCATAGTTACCACGTGAATATTACCACATATATTTTCAAATGTCACCCCCAAAAAAAGCAAAGTAGTGTGGAAAAACAATTTAAAGACGACTTCAATAATTTGAGAATTTCTTAGGAACATTTAGAGATTAAGGTTTGCAAGTTGGTTCATATAATCTCGATTTTGTGTGTTAAAAACTCAAAATCACTGATGTTACAAACTTATATTTTCATCGCGAGCCTAATATAGAAAATAGCCAAAAATCCCTTTCAACCTGAATTGCAAAACTAGCAAGTTTACAAGCCCACTTTTTTTTTAATTTTTTTTCCGTCATGTTAAAAAGTAGACTAGGAAATCAGTAAGTCCATGTGGAAAACAAAACCAAACATATTCTAGCCTTTTTCTTTGTTATTGTCGAAGACTAGTTTGTTTAAGCATTCAGACCCAAACAACAGCCTGTTTTAGTTAGGCCAATTACAAGCTCAATCACGGAGGCAGAATTGGCCCATATATCCATCTTAATTTAGTTACGGCATCCATCATAATATCAATTGATGATTGGAATCCGTACACGGCTTCAACCCAAAATATCAACGATAATTGCCTTACTTCAGCACTAGCTTATGAACAAGAAGGAATGTTATGGCATAGATAAATCAAAGTTCAGACACGCATCTCTTTTATAGAGACAACTAGGCAAGTTTTTGTCATTTAAAATTTGACCGAAAAAAACAATTATTTGTCATTCAAAGACGAAATCACATCATGATAACACTCAAGCAACGAAACGCATGCACTGATACGGACAAGAGACATGACATGAACACGGATACAGAAACATATCAAACTAAAAAAATTATAGGACACGGACACGGCATATATATAATTTTTTTATTTTTTGTGTATTTTTTTTTATCTACTGAAGAATTTTCAAAATAAAATGATCCACCAGAATAGGTTCAACTAAATAACTATGGTTAATTTTGGGCTCATGTTGAATTAGAGCAGTATCTAATCGTGTTTAATATGTTTCTGAGTTCAAAAAATTATTTTTTAATTAGATGCATACCAACGCATGTCGTGTGAATGTTATGTGGGTCTCAGACACTGACACGTGTCCGACATACGCCACTAAGTCGGTGTATTCGTGCTTCTTAGCACTCAAGTCAAGATTTTTATTAACCATTTAACATTTCGTCGTGTCGTTTTATGTTAATAATTACACTTTCACTAATGAAATGACATGAGAATGAAGAAACCAAGGCACTAGCTCGAAAATTAAAGGAATTCTACATGTTGACGTCGGAAGAATGTTTGTGTACAAACTTACGGTATATTTATACTATGTACAAAAAAGACAGAAAGTTATTGTACAATAATTTCTCTTTTTATGAGCTCCACATTTTATTTATCTTATGATATATAGTGCAAAAATATTATAGGTTGATGTTAAACACATAACACTTCTCATAATAAAAGGGACTTGATATTTATGAAACTTAATCTTTAAATAACTAAGCACTAACAGAGAGGGAGATGAAAAAAATTGTTATATATATACACATATATAAGTGATAAGATATGGAAGAAAGGGATAATGTCTAGTTGTCTGTCACATCTTTGTTATATTAAAAAATACTTCTAATAATAAAAAAGCAATTATTATTATTTATTATAAAAATATGTTGACCTTTGTTATATAATTACATAACATTAAGGTTTGTCGGCAAGCATGCTTAAGATATTTGTTAAGAAAATTAAAATAGAAGTATTAACTATAAATTAAATATTCTATTGCTTACAAATTTAAAATAGTTAATAAAATATAAAAATATTCTTTATAACCTCTTCAAATGCTTGTTACTAAATAATTAATGTTATACAAATAAAAAGGCCTAAATTTAATTACAAGCCTAATTGCAAACAACAACAACGTAATTCACAACAACTTAATTTCTTAACTTATCAAACGGTATCTATATCTCTCTGCATAGATTAAAAAGTTAAGATAGTTCAGGCAGTCAAGATGATAATAAGTTTTCAATTAAAAGAATTTTCTGCAACTACCATATGGTTGGAGGGGACTATATAAATTTTAAAGCTTAATTAAAATTTCAACATAATCCGATTAGATTCATGAATGACATTGAATGAAAAGATTATAACTAACGCCGCTTAGCAATCTCGGAATTAATTATCTTTCCAAATTATGCTGACCGAAAAAATTACTACTGTCTAGTATATTTCTTATTTAATAGTCAAAATAATATTGTATGAATGGATTGTTGGTTTAAGGAAAATGATATACTGCAGGATCTCTCCACCAACTGTTGTACGTACTGCATACCTATGAAATTATGAATTTTACTAACTGGTGCTTTAAGGGATGGTTAATATTTCAAAAGAGATAAGCTTATTATTGCAAAATGTGATTATTATATTTTCAAGTGGTGAGGTTTGCATTAGAAAATTTTCAAACTTACCTTTTATGAAAATCTTAATCATTATTCTTAGAGCACTAGTTAGACAAACCTTAAATCTAATTATATCTTCAGTTAAGAGTTAGTTTTGTTGTATCATTTAATACAAAAATTAAAAAAATGCAAGTCAATTGAGTGGTTTTAAAAATATCAGTTGACATTCAAATATTTTTTACAGAGAAATGACCTTTGTACATTTTATGCATCCTAACACACAGGTTTTAAATCGTTGGATTGATAAACAAATATCGTAAAAATATTTTAAAAAAAATAGGAACCACTTTTGGGGTATGTTCGGTTAAATGATAAAAATAAAAATAAAAATTTCATAGATAAATTTTATGTATATATACATATAATTTATTCATATAAATTTTATCCCTATTTTTGGCAGTGTGTTGTTCCATGGCCCTTTTACAAACGATAACATGGAGAAAAAGATATGTGCGGTTTGAACGATAATGCACGATTTAGGCGTGGTGGCAGAGTGTATATATCGATAAGGGGGAAAAAGTAAAAAGAATAAAACAGGAAAGGAAAAATAAAATATTAAAAAGAAAGCCAAGTGGGGAATGTGGTAAACCAAATTTAGGATTTAATACGATATCTAGATCAGTCTTCTAGAAGAAGACAGGCAGCTTCAGTTAACAAGTAATTTTCGGAGAAGTGGATCCTTCATTGAGTTTTTACATTTGACAAAATATCCTGCATAATGAATAATACCCCATTTTCTTATTCCTTGGGCCTGCCCAAAATATGAAGCAATTTTTATTTTACTCGTGTCATTTGTTAATTGTCCTTCTTTGCCCTACAAACGGTTGGTGTGGTGGAACTTGATCAAGAAATTTTATTCACAAAGGAAATGTACATACCAAGCTTCCATAGGTGGCATAGCTCCAGATAAAGGAGTTAAAATGTTCTGGCATCAATGTTTGTCATAAATATGCACATTTCATAGTAAAACTTGTGGCTACATTAACAAAGATATATTTGACATCTTAAAAAACAAACCAATATGATGATATGTTTAAATTAGAGTTCTTATATATATCATCATAAAAGTAGTTACTTAATTATTGCAACTTACATTGATAAAATTGCTTTCTCCATAGGTATTTTGGCTCTTAGTTTTATATATGTGAAAAAGAGTGAAAAAAAATAAGAGTGAGAGAAGATTTATAGGTTGATATGTATTGTGGAAGAAAAAAATGATTTACCCCATGATTATACAAGAATTTTCTGAACTCATCTATCACCACAATCTAAAGCCGCAACGGCAAAATCCTTCAAATGAATGCAAATTTAGTGATCCATTGTATCGTGATTTTCTAGAGATGAAACTACGCCCACCCATGAAGGGCCTCAAGGGCTTAGGGATAAGGATAGATCCATCTTCTTGCTGGTAATTCTCAAGCAAACATATAATCATCTATGGTACTACACAAGCTGTTGCATTTAATGTGTGAACAAACTGTGGTGGAGCAAGATTGCCTTTAGATTTTTTTGCACTTGTGACTGGCGGTGCCTCTGATGGGCGATATCGGATTCCTAACCGATGGCCTTGATAGTCTATCAATTTGATGCACTTGAGATCTGGCATAGCATCATACATTAGGAGGAAAAAAGGCTCCGCACATTATATCAAAAGCCACATGATTTTTGCAAAAAAGAAATAGCATGAAGTTGTTTCTCCAAGTGTGATTAAAGCTTCACTATATATTATTAACAAGTAACAAAAGAAAATGCAGTTCCCCTTGGTGCAACCAGCCATTGTAGCTGTATTTTAAACGATTTACCAATATGATTATGAAGATGAAAAATCAGTAATTTTAGCCCAAGTGGACATAAAAAAGTGTGCAGATTTGTCTTCAGATAGAAAGGGAAAGTGTTTTTGCAGTACCTCACCAAATCATTCTAAACCAGGCACCCATGCCTCCACATCAAACTTACGGTAAGCAAGTTCACCTAAATTATAACATCCTAATTTTTAACCCAATACTCTAGAACACATTAGGTTAATCATTAGGATATTACCTCTTAGTCTCAACCCTTTATAAAAATACTTAGTAGAAATTACGGGTAATTTTTTTTTTTGATATATAAAACCAAAATGAGAGTCGCGTACGATCTAGTCATGAACGAAACATATACTGCAATTCATGCAAAATAATCACAAGGCATATAAACATGTAGTAAAAGAGACAATCAATGAAACACCGAACAAAATACTTTCATTAATATCATAGTTTAAACATACATAGAGTCACACCCTTATAGAATCAGGCTGAGCTTGCAATACAGGGAAATAACAGGAAAGTACAAAAGCAGTAAAATACACGGTATGACGGAAAATAAAAACCAACTATGCTACCAATAAATACCCTCCTACCAACGCTATGAGTGCTAACTAGAACACCCCTATCAAAAGATACTGCTGAAGGGGAGGAACCTCGTGATGGCTCAGGCACTCGAAAAGCTCTCCAACAAAGTCTACTGGTGGCGGGAACCCTCGGGCAATGGAGGTATGTATCCGACGAACTGCTTGAGCTCCTCCTGTGTAGGCCAGCAGAGTGGGGAATGGATATGCATCGGCTGAAGGTGAGCTCCACAGCGAGGGCGCATCTCGGCACTCCTAGCCAAGCGCGGCTGCGTCACTGTGGCCTCGCTCCTCTCTTGCCTAACTGGAGGAGTGGGGGGAGAACTCTCCGAGTAGACGTGCGTCGGTGAGTCCTTGGATAGGTCCATCTTCGACCTCCTCGAACGCGGCACATACTCCGAGCAGTCACGTACAGCTGAGGCAGATGGACGAGCACGACGAATCTGCTCATCGTGGGGGCGGGTGCTCTCGAATATCAGGTCATCGTCACCATAAGGAGCAATAGGAGTGAACCAGTAGCTGGACACTGGGTAGGCAAAAGGTCGTCCCATGTATACAAAAACACGTATGGCGCGTCGACCCTCAAAGTGATAGTAGCGGTGGTCCAGGTCGTAATGCACCTCCCAGACTGGCGTGTCAACGAACAACACGAACGTCTCCATCGATCTCTGAAGATGTGATGGAAGAGAAAGAAAGAAGATAAAGGAGTGAGAATCTTACTAAAGAATCTCAGTAGAGATCTCCTATCTAGGGTTACATCGTTCACATCCTCAAGAACCTTGGGTTTATTTCAAAAAGGTGAGCATGCATATAAAGTTCATTATTAGATTTTATAAACTAAATTATCCAAGGTTCATTCCTTTTAGAATGCATCTTAATGTCATGAATGCAACATATTAAAACATGAATGCATGGTAATACTTCAAGCAAATAACTCAACAAATAATAACATCAAGAAACAAACATGTGGCATAAAGGGGCACATAACTTTCAAGTGGAACTTTCCTCAACTTTGTGACATAAATCATCATACTTTAGCATAAGAAGGCCACCCTAAAACATCTAGGCTATGAGCTCATACCTTAACTAATCATCACTAGTTCTTGCTTATTATCTGAATAAGCGAATCATAAAAATAATATAATCTCGACTTCTTGAGTACGAGTTAGGGGGCTAAGGATCACCTCTCTTTAGGATATACCTTCTTTGAAACGCTTTGTGGACATCTAGCCACAGCAATTTGTCCATTTTGGAAGGCTGTATCTACTCATACTCTCACGGATTTATCTTTCCTGGGGGTGCTCGGTCGAACTGGTGTTACCCAGGAAAGCGCGTCTCAGTGCTTTGTCACATAAAAATTTCTTGGGGGTGCTCGGCCGAACCGGTGCCACCCAAGGTTTTAATCTCATATGGTACTTCAGAAACATTCTCAAGTCCTTCTAGGTTTGACAGAAATTCGGCAGCATAATGGCTGTACACCGAATTTCCTTCAAACCAACTTTATGCCACAATCTCAACACATATGCATTTCTCATTCAACTTTCATACTCATGCTAGACTTAACATCTCAATAAAACACTTCATCATAGCTCATGCATCGTCAAAGCATAAGCATCAATACATCATATTTGCATAAACAAACTCATTGTATCAAAAGTCTCTTAATGTTTTATGTTTTGACCCTTAAAATCCTTTAACTTGAAATCTAAGTTGTCTATCATAACAACTTAAGCTCTCGGGTACCTATAGGCTCATATCTAAGTATTCCTCACTCAATTCTATGATCAAAAACAATTCTAAACCTCAAAAGTGTAGAATCTATAATTTATATTTTACGGGTACCTAGGAGTCACAATATGGACCCTTTCTAAGTTTGGTTTGCTTCTAAGGCATCAAGATCAAGCAAGGGATCTAAAAACATATCTTAGATCCAATGTCAGATAAAAACATTAAAATTAAAATTACCAAATGATCTTAAAGACAAGCCACCATAGTAGTTTCAATAATTCCTTCCACACCTGCTTATTTCCTAAAATTTAAGCGATCAAGGTTTAAGCAAACATATCTTACCCATTAGCTCAGCTTCTTTGTTATATTATATAAAATATTGATTTATCACAAAGGATGTATATTTTTTTTCCCCTTCAGAAAAATAGTATTTAAACTTGATCTAGTTTTTCCAATTAATATATATCAGTGGTTTCAAAACCCATATAAATGTGACGTGGAAGTTAATAAATCTATAGTTTAGTTACAAAAACTTCAGGACATAAATATCCACGATATGAAAGGGAAAAGTTAAAAGGAGATATCAAATGAGATAAAAGATTCTTTTGAACCAAACTTTTATTGAAAGTTGAAACTGGTATAGCTGTTATTTACCAAACAAAGATTGACACACACACACACACACAGATATATATATATATGGCTGCACTTTAGCTTTTATTTGTTGTCATGCATTTTGAAATATTGGCATTTATCATCGTCATCATCGTCCATATAGTTCTGAGGATAACAAATTACAATGAAATAGCTAGCTAGGCAGGCTAGCTAATTAATGATCCATCCTTATAACGCAGCGGAGGCTCTTTCCTTCCAGGAGATAGTCAAAAGCTTTGTTAATGTCCTCGAAGGCCACCTCGTGTGTTAAGAAGTCGTCCAAGCTAAGCTCCTGTAACAGAAATGCCAATAGCCAATGCCCAATGGTTATTCCTAATATCAATACATACATACATATATATATATATATATATATATCCACTCCAGTGTTTGTGCCAAGATTGTGCTATAGCTAGTCATATCTATATTGCATATTCAGTTTACTAATATTAATTTTTGGGGTTAAAAACAGTGCTCTTGATGCATCATGCATATATATTGATTTATTGATTGCATATATACATTATTAATTAGCACTTACTTTGTCTATGTACTTCTTAGCAAGGAAGGGGATATCAGATTTGGCCTTGAGACCTCCAAATAGTGAGCCCATGACCATGCTTCCTCTCATTATGTGATAAGGACTCAAAGTCAATGGTGAGCCATGCATTTCCACCCATAGTATCACCATTTTCCCCCAACCCTGATTTTCCATCAAATCATCCATAGTGGGTTAATAAAATGGATCGCATATTCAAATGCTATAAAATTAAATAAAAGAAATGGGAGATCTATGACTTGAGCAAACAAACTGAAATTTCAATCCTTCTCTTCCAATTGGATTGCATAAAGCGGTATCCAAAATAATTAATTAACTAGCCATTTGATATTAGACTTGGTTAAGAGACGGTTGCACATATTTTCAATTTGTTAGAGAACATATTGGCTATGGGTTTTCAATTAATTTACGCAAGTTCATTCAAATGTGTGCATGCACGCTAGATTTTAAATGAGGAAGAGATGCAAATCATATTACTTCTCGGCTACTATTACAAGCCTCCACCATTAATGATGCCAAGCCTATGCACTCGAAGCAATAATCAGCTCCTCCATTTGTCATTTCGTTAATCACCTGAATGAGAGAGAGAGAGAGAGAGAGAGAGAGAGAGAGAGAGAGAGAGAGAGAGAGAGAGAGAGAGAGAGAGAGAGAGAGAGAGAGAGAGAGAGAGAGAGAGAGAGAGAGAGAGAGAGAGAGAGAGAGAGAGAGAGAGAGAGAGAGAGAGAGAGAGAGAGAGAGAGAGAGAGAGAGATTCATGTTTAATAATAACTGACCTCGCTCACTGACTTATCTTTACAAGTGGAGGGATTCACAAAATCAGTGATACCAAATCTTTTTCCTATTAAGAGAAGCAAAACATTAATGATGCTTCTCAAGATTCAAATTAATCAAAGGACTAAAGAAGAAAGTGTATACTGTTTAAACAAATTAAAGGATCACCTAAACCATTTTTTTTTTTTTGATGAAAATCACCAAATCCATTTGATAGCTAGTCAGTAACCTATTTCAAATTTATCATCATTAATATCGACGCCTATGATTTTTTACGCTCCTCGTTGCTTTGCTCCAACAGCAACCTGTTGCGACCAAAAAAGCATCAATTAAAGCTAAGAACCCAGGAAATTTAGACAATGAACAGAGAATGAGAAATGCAAATTTTACAAATGATAAAATAATTTATTGGCATAAGCTTATACTATAAACTAAAACAGGTTCAACTAATTATTAACTGAGTACTATTCTCAACCCTCTCTTTTTCTTTCATAGGATTAGATTTCCTTTCTAGTTTCTTTACATATATGCACTTTATTTTCAGTTTGTCAATTAATTTCCAGTTTGCATTCTTCTTCTTGTTCTTCTTTAATTCGTCAAACATTCCACACACACACATATAACACACGATCATCCTACATTTCATTTTCATTACATAAAAAACAAGTTTGACACTAGATTTCTTCGGTGGAGAAACCAATAGGAGTAACTTTTCGCTCCCCAGATTGAGATCCTGAAAAGCAAAGGTTGTCATCCAAACTCCTGGAGTTTGTCGATATACGCTTGGTTTAGGGCAGTTTGACCTCCTGTACAAGGAAATTGTTAATTATTTGTTGTTGACAATATAAGTGTCAAAACCTGCAATAAACACATGTATTGACCTCGTTTTCACGTGATTTTCATGGTGAGGGTGGTCACCGCCAAATAATAATTGACAGAGAGAGAGAGAGAGAGAAGAGAGACGAGGAGATAGGAGAGGAGAGGGGGGGATGGGTTTGCCCTTATAAAGAGGGGAGGAATGCTCGCTCGCCATAGGTACAAACAAATCAGTGATCAACTAATTGTATACCTCAATACTTCGTGGTAGTAGCCTGAGAGAATTAGTGACACATAGTAGCGTGGGAAGGAGGCAGCTGCCTGGCTTCTTGGATTTTCAAAGCATTTAAGGTAATACTCGATCCCCGAGTTTTCGAACTACTGCCTAAGAGAATTAAATTGACGATTAAATTTTATTATATTTAAAAAAAAATATTTTTTTTATCACTCGATTATCTTTCCTTTATAATATGAATATTTATTCATTTTTATTCATCATATACGTAGAAATAAATGGATAAAAATTAATTAATATTTTCTTAAAATATGAAAATAACTTATATTTTAAATCAGATAAAAAAATCTAAAAATAATGTATATTATGAACGGGAGGAAGTAATTATTTTCCATCTCCTTGCTTCTGCCACAACTCATGGTCCTATATGTATTGAAAACATTCGAGGTACTTAATTTTTCCAATATGATTTATTTTTTGACATGTCTCTGCTTGCCATAAAACCATGTGTGAACTTATAAGTCCACATGAGAATTATTACATGCCGGTAATTGAGGCAATGACACACTACCCCCGTAATTACTAAATAAAAGCAAACTGAAGACTGCTATGAGTTGATTTGAGTTATACTCCATTTTTGACAGAAAAAGAAAAAAAATTATTGATAAATACCACTATAAAAAATTTATGCTTAAAAAAATACGGTTAGGTATACATAAAAAATGTTATTTTTGATATAGTAGGAGCCACACTTTTTTAAATATCACTTTTTAAAAAGTTATTGTATCATATATGACTAATTATCAAAGACAATATTTTTTTTAACAAAATGGTACATTTTAAATTGATGTATAACTTTTTATAGGGTTGCTATAGCAAGTGTGATTAATAATTTAAGGTAATATTTTTTAATAAAAAGATAATATTTTTTAGATATAAAAGACAACACATGTTAAAAAAGTGTTGTCTATGTTTACAAAAGTAATATTTTTCATATATTCCAAAAAATAAGTGTAATTTTAAGTCAAATTTCTTGTAGTGTATATAAAATTTTATGAGTTAATAAATTATTTCCGTACAAAAAAATTAATACTATATTTATCATTTTCTTTCTTAAAATTAGGTATTGTCATTATTACCCTTCTTAATCACTTGGATATAAATGAAAAAATAAAATAAATACTATCTACATATCTTAAATGGACATATATTTTAAAACTTCAAAAGGTCAAAAAGGGACAGATATATTGAAATGTAATTTATAAGTTTTTTTTCTTCTTTTTTCGTTTTTGGACAATTATGTCATCTATCAAACAGGTATGACTGCATGAGTCAAAAGGGCATTTGTGTTGTTGATCTTCTGAGGTCGATGAGTAATAAGGCCAGTAATTAATGTGTTCTTTTTTTGTTTTCCCAAAAAAAAAAAAATCAGACGGAAGACTTTCGAAAGTGATCGAGCGTTGAAAACGAGCAATTTTGAGTTTGATTTTTGTGAAGGGTAAAACAATACAGTTTTTTTTTTTTTTATATCTTTTCAATTTAACACTTTTAGGTTCAGAGTTATTGCCTGTTTGCAGAACAACAACAATTTTTCGTTTGTTTAGTTAAATATGTTAAAACTTATATAATTAAAATGTTTAATTTATTAAATAATATAACAAGATATTTAATACTAGTACTTTTCATATAAATTAAAAATGTGAATTATTTACCAAATAAAAGTGTGTGTCATTTCAATCCTTTGAGATACCATCATCATGCAAGTGGTCTTTTTAATTTTAATTTATGAAATTATATTGGTTGCCAATGGTGTTAGAATTAAAGAAACATACTGACTCATACAAAAAATGTGCGACTCATCAAGCCACTTAAGTTTCATGGGAGCAAACCTAAAAGTACTCGATCATATAGATAGGAGACATCACGACGACATGATATTAACATATAAATATGATAAAATTTTAAAACTATAAATTACAACATGATAATTTTCGCTTTCAAATAAAAATTCGACTCCATCTTTAACTCTTGGTACATTTACCTTTCGCCTTTTTTCTTCATATTCATGTTTTACCCTTATTCTAACCTAGCTATAAGTCTATAACTAATTTAAATGTAGTACGTAAGTATTCAAATTAGTCGATTGATTTACTTATCATTTTTGAAAGTTCAAAAACTTCATAACTAGGCTAGATTCTTTTCCTTTGATAGAACGGTAAATCTTAAGATCAAATGTGTTTTGCATTGGTGGAGCTTACTGACTAAATCCTTGAAACGACTTCTCGAAACATTCATTTCATTCAGCTAAATAATTAGTAGCCAATTAAACACTAATATTAGAATGCATTGTTTGACTAATGGAAATAAAATTATTTGGTTCAGCTATCGAAATGGAGTACCAACAACCTCAGAAAGGTGGAGTTGGAGTGGAGGGTTTAACCCGTCGGGGTAGTTCCGAACACAAGTGGCATGAGACAATCATACCTATAGAAGACAACATGAATGTTCATGAGCATTCCCAAGGTGGCCAAGGGTCTCCAAAACTTGGTACGTGCATAAATGTTCATGCTAAAATGTAATAGAAGATAACATATATAAACAAAAGCACAATACATTTTATTCATGTGAATATTCAACTTGAACATCCCATCGCAAGCCTACCATTTGCCCACAAATATTTCATCCTATATAACAACATACCGTCATATTCTATATAGTCTGTGTGAAACTAGCATACGTGATATTTTTTTTTGGGGTGCGTAGAGAACATTTTTTAGAGTTAAAACTCTCCCAAAAGTGAAGTTTAATTCAACTTTCACCTTCATCCATGATCTTGGTTAATTGTGTGGGCATCACCAACCATTGTCTCTTTAGGATTCTCGTAAGGTACAAATATCTTGAACGATATTTACCAAAACAAGCTTGCCTAGTAACACTAGAATCTACCCAACTATTCGATCTATTCTACTTAGTAACTTCGGTTAGCATAGCTCTTCAATAAGACTAGCTTGAGGATTAGGCCTACATTATTGAATCTGTATACTTCCAAAATGTGGCCAAATTTTAAAACATTGAATTTTATTCTATTTTATTATGTTGGGTGGAATTATTCTATTGGTGGAAAGCATCTTTGCTTTTAAATGGTCCTTTTAATGACTATTTTAGTATTTTCATGTTTAAGCTGCGAATTTTGTTTCACTTTTGGGACCTTTAATTTTGGCAGAAAAAATTTGGTACCAGGAGCATAGGAATCACCATTTCCTTTCTTGTTTTAATTCATGAGCACATATCTGAAGTTCTATCCTCCTTCTCTGCACAAATTCCAGTGATGAGACTTCAAAGACTTATTTCCTTTTTTCTTGTGTCGGAGACTCTTTAATTTTTGAAATATAATCCATTTCCGAGGTAGTTTGTAGCGTCAGCAACTATAATTAAGATTATCTACCATTTTTATGCCCTATTATCTTGCTTCACGTGCAAGAATTTAGAATTCTTTAGTCTTCTTCACAACGGGACACTCATTTACCATTTGACAGTTGAAGAATCTACTTGCAATGAATTTTTTTGTACCGGTTCTTAGATATCATTTTTTTTTTATACAAGCCTTTCCATATATTTTTTGTAGTAGCATAATTTTTTTTTTTTGATAATCAGATTAAACAAAACTCGACATTCAAGGAGAGTGGAGATAAGTAACTGTGAAACCATACAAATATGCCCAACCTCTGAATACAGCCACATCGTTACAACCCCCCCTCTCTCTCTTTCTTTCTCTCTCTCCTGTGTTGGATATCTATACCTATGCGTACACAAAGAATCGGTACTAGTAACACTCTAATCAAATGCAAAACATGACAGAACTCCTTCAACCAACCTCATATCACGGTAGCTATATGTGTCTTTCATACTCTGAGTCTCGACGTACGGTCGACTCTTCCTGTTAGTACAGCTATGCAAGATCCACCTCTGTGCGTCCTCCGCTCCTATCAATCATCACGCTATGCAAGCCCCTTCAACCCACACTATGCAGACCCATTTGGCAAAGCCATCAAGGCCAACATAGTTTTTAATCTGTATAACAAACCTTCGCAATCAAGTTTAGAGATATAGCGCTATTCTTGGTTCCATCTCATACTAGATCTTGAACTTCTATCCCTTTACTGTGCCCATTTAAAGTGCTCATACCCGGATTTGGAGTATAGCAAGTAACTCTCTAATCCCTTGAACATCTTCTATCTATTACATTTAAAGCATCATTCAGCAGCCAGCACATAAAACTCCGCACATAAATTGACTAAAAAATTAAGCATAGAATAACGACAAATTGTACTAAACTACTAATTTATCTCCCTTTTTTTTTTTTTTTCTCATGCTCTTTTTTCCTCATTATTCATTCCTTCGATTGTCCTCCTTTTTGGATTAGAACTAGTGAGCACAAAAGCAACTTTTAGCAAATTGAGATCACGAAGAAAAAAAAAACACTTTTCCTTTCCAATGAACACGTTTGAAGCAAAATGGTTTGGTTTCCAACTTCAGCATTACCTTTTGTACGAAAGCTGGTAGGCTTCATTGCTCAAAGTCTGTATTTGGTTTTGCAATTGTCAAATTGATTCTTGATAATTTGATTTTAGTTAAAAGTGTTTTTCAAGCGAAGTGATTTATATTTAAATATTTTTATTTAATAAGTGATTTTGACCCAAAATATTGGGGTAGTTTGAATGAGATTTTTTAGGGTAAAAATAACTTTTCTCACACAAAAGAAAATTATTTTTCTTATATTTAGATTTTTTTTAAAATAATCAAAATCTTAAAAAATAGTTCTCAGCAGAAAAAAGTGCATTTCTGAACAAATAAATTTCAATTTTAACTTCAGTTACTTATAAAATTTAAGTTGTATAATCATATTTTTAGAAATCTAGAACAAACTCATCCATATGGATAATATTAGTCAAAAATGCTTTTAAGTATTAAATTTCCCAAAAAGGTATCAATAGAAAAATAAATATAATAAACTGTCTTAACACGTAGCTAAAGGACAGTAATGAAACTTTATAGATAGAACAACCTCAGTATGAAAATCTTCACAGTTAAATTGAGAGTCAAAATTAAATTGTCCTAAAGATGGTCTAGAACTTGCAAAAAACAAATAGCCACAAAAATGTGGAAAAATGTGAATACTGAGATAGGCAGAGAAGAAACATTTTAGGACAACTCAACCCACCGACAAGAATAACAAAGATTCCTAATGTAGTGAGTTATTAAAGCATTGCCCCTATGACATAACAACAAAGCTCATCTCGTACCTTATGCACAAATGAAGGTAAGACTTTCCTCACCCACACCCATTTTCAATCTAACTACATGATCAATGTGTTTTTTTTTTTTTTTTTAACTCAGAGTTCTAGTCTTGCAAGCTAAGAGATGAAGTGGTAGACAAGTTTTGAATGACTATATAACTTACTTTTAGTTTAAACTAATCGTAAGTATAGGTTACAAATT
This sequence comes from Dalbergia cultrata, assembly GCA_031216105.1. Taxonomy (NCBI): domain Eukaryota; kingdom Viridiplantae; phylum Streptophyta; class Magnoliopsida; order Fabales; family Fabaceae; genus Dalbergia; species Dalbergia cultrata. The sequence continues at coordinate 25,065,080 of CM062350.1, read as the reverse complement.
TTGAAAGAACATAAATATGATGTCATAATAAGTAAATATAAAAGTACGTTGGTAACAATATTTCAAATCATCATATGTTTTATAACTCTCTTATTATAATTCGAATACTAATTTTTGTTAAAATATATTACAACTTGCTTCCTGGATGGGAAAAAGCATAACAGTGAAATGCTGAAGTATTGTAATTACAGTTTATAAATAGCCTTGTAAAAAGGTTCACGTAGGCACACCATACTCACATTTATCTAGTATTGTAGTTTTATTGTTTCTTAATCGTTCAGCCTTTGCTTTCACAAATTTTTCTTTCACGGTTTTTATAACTTTCAATCACAACTTTCATTTAACACATTTCTTACCGTTATGTTTTGCCTTTAAGTTCTATCAAAGACAAAAACCTCCATTGTAATTTGTTTAAAATTTTAAATAGGATAAATTGGTCCTGCAAAATGTTTATCAAATTGACTCCTTAAAAATTGAATAGTTAGACAAATAGAAAATTGAATAATCACACAAATTACTCCCTCTATTAAATTATGCAAAAGGGACTAAATTATCCAACAATTTATTTTTGCATAAACTAATTTGAGAATTTTTTTTTACAGAGACTAATTAGTTTAACTATTTAGTTTTGTAAGTATTTGATGGTATCAAATCACTTAAGAAAGAGGGGTTTGAATCAAGTGATCCTTTAAAAAATTTCTGCACACTTAGCAAACAATTAGAAGGTTCACCCAGATGTCTCCTAGGGAAATAGGAGATATTCGTGTAAATAGTGTAATTTTCGAAACAGTTAGAAGATTCACCCAAATGTCTCCTAGGGAAACAAGAGATATTCGTGCAACAGTGTGATTTGTGAACAAAGCTTGAAAACTGTATTTATATACTTTGTTTTCCCTTTAAGATAGTGTATCAATATTGTAAGAAAAATTAATTTTAACAATGTTAATCAGAAATTTATTAGAGATAACAAAAATTAGAGAGAAAGGATTAGAAAGAATGCACCAAGAACTTTTTATACTGGTTCAACTTCAATTTTGAAGTCTACTCCAGTCCTCACCAATCTTTGATGAGAGTTTTACTAAACCAAAGTTTAGATACAGATTCCAAACTAGAATTACAAAGCTTGTTAGCCAACCAATCTCTCTCACAAATGCTAACCAAAGATTTCAACAAAGGACCAAGATAAATTGCTAAATAATGAGATTACTCTTTCTCATACAGCAATATTAACACTCAAAGAAAGCTTCAGAATATGCTATTTGCTCACAAGTCTTAGTGGTAACACTTGAGCATTCAAGGAACATATATAGGCACGTGTGTGCCATCTCAAAGGTTGAAGAGATTTGAATGGTGCTTGTTGCAGAACCAAGTTGGTGTAACGTCTTTCTGTAGCAGGAAGAATAAGCTTGATAACATAGAAAGATGAGCACTTCCATTTTGGATGATGGACCAAGAGTTTCTTTCTTTTTGATGCAGAAGTTGCTTCATCAAGGAGAGCATTATAATGTGTTAACTTTTGACCGTTTGAAATATTTTCTATAGTGCTTTTTCTGCTGTCTTCCTGCGCTATCACTGTAGTGGACTATTGCTACATCAGAAGAGAGATTTTTCTTTCCATCATCTTTTGTCTTCACTGCTCCCTAACCTTTGTAGATTGTTAGGTACACTTTCCCATTTTTTTGTACTAGGGATGGAAGCTTTTTAGAGCACATCAGTCTCTTAAGTAGTCTTTTGCTTTTATAGGCTATTATGCTTCAGTTCTGACATCTGTTGACTCCAGGACTTTAGATTTTATAAATCCTATTTATAATATTTGAAATAGTTCATGAATGTCTCCTGTGCGGATAGGAGATATTTGCTGTCTAATGAATATTATGAAACACAGCAAATATATTTATGTTTGTCATCATTTAAGGTTCTCAAGCCAACAATCTCCCCCTTGATGACAAACATACATAAAAGGGAATGATAATGATGAATTAAGAAATAATACTCTCCTTTAATGTGATCTCTCCCTTAATATGAGCTTCCTTTGTGCTTAAAAATATTTTCTCACATGATATTCTTATATTTCCATTTTCTGGAAATCAAGATGAGCTTAGGGAATTTTTCTATGAGTTTGAGTTCCCAGTTTATTCCAAATGATTGGAAGCTCAGTAACATAATTTGGCATTTGAAATATTGCCCATACTCTTTCTCCTTCTTTATTAATAAAGAAAGATTAAGGGTGGGCTCACACACATACAATCATGCATTAGAGAAGGTTAAGAGCACGCAGCAGGCAAGTGAGATTTTCACAAGTCCAAGTAAGTCAACCAATCATACAATGCACACAATGACTTGTGATGCTCTCCATAACAATCAGTGATTAGGGGTTTTGAGAAAATTCGAGTCAAAATATTCAGAGACATAGTTTATCAAATTTTCACAAGTCCACAATATATATGGGATTCTCAATATAATTTTGAGTCATAAAATATCAATCTCAAAGCACGACTAAGCATATTATCATCAGCGACAATAATGAGAGATAATGTAACAATATATTTACAAAATAACATTTATAAATGAGAGTGAGAATATTTACTAATTTTTTAAAGGTTAAGCCCGGTTAAGCTCCCATGAGGATTATTCAGCACTCGGCAGAAGATTAGCACATTTCCTTTTTGTTTCTCCCCTTTTTGTCATCACAAGAGGAACACAATCTGCAAAAAGAGCTTAGAACATCCAACAATAATAGCAATAATATCCAGTCATATTAGAGGCGTGTAAAGAGGTGCAGATACTAGAATATTAGTAATTACAGTCATCTAGAGTTTGAGAGTTAAAGATAGACACAACAAAAAAAATTAAAGTTCAAAGAGATTAAAAAGTAAAACAGAGGAGATAAGTAGCATATGAAGTCCTATGCAGTGAAAGTGTGCTCATTATCCTCATCAGAGGCAACAGTGACTTCAGAGTCAGAGGAAAGAAGTTTTTCAATTCATTTCCCCATCATACTTCATCTCTCTATAAAATATTTCAGTCGCTTCTCGGCATCAGCACTTTCACGGGAATGGATGGAAAGGAGACTGCGTTGAAGTTCAGTGAAGGACGATAACTCAGTCACTAGGTCACGCATGATAGATTTTAAACCAGAGGTTTTTCTTTTTGAGCCCTTGGAGCTGGTTGTCTCGGACTTCTAAAAGAAGGATTCAGGAGAGGAATCTTCTTCAATATTTTCCTCACTTTCGTCCAAGACACGTTTGCCTCGATCAATGGCTCGACCTTTCCTCACTCTAGGAGGTGGATTCTTTCTTCCTGTCATCACATGTTTGACAGGCTCACCCTCTTCATCCTCAAGAAAAACATTGAAGTGTTTGAAAAAAAGTGTTAGGAACATCCCATAAAGAAGAGAAGTGCCTTTAGTACTACAAGCAGCATAAAAAATGGCATTCATGAAGATGTATCCAAGTGATAAAGGAGTACGAGTGACTAAGACATATAGGATAAGAGTTTCATTGAAAGAAATTTTATTAAAACTTCCATTTTTTGGTAAGAAGATTTGTGAGATGAGACGATGAAGTTGAGTAATGCCGCCAAGGAAGCTTATATTTTCACAAACAGTGGAGACAACATCTTCATATGATAGAGTAAAATTTTTTAATGTTGGCCATTTTCCAGATACATAAACTCGATCCCCATCAAGAGGAAGTTTCAGGACATCATGAATGGCTGCCAGATTTATAGAGATAAGTTTACCCTTAACAAAGGATGTGAGAATGTCATTTTGAATTTGAAGATTACTATAAAATACTCGCACAAGTGTGGGATAAACAAGTTCATTGAAATCAAAGAGATCGAGCCATCCTTGGTACCGAAACATCATTGTAAAATCAAGATCATTTTCACGATAGCTTTCAAGGTCAGAATGGAAACAGGGAGTTATTTTTCATTTATGAAAATCATTTAAATAATGGTCGTAGTTTCGGATATAAGAGAAGTGTGTGTGGTTCAAAACAGAGAAAGAGGAGAGGGGAGGGTCCGGCTTACGCTAAGAGGCAAAGGTTTTGCTGGGTTGCTTTCCTCTTGCGGAGGATGGAGGGGGTTGCTCCTTCTGTTCAGAGTTTGTTCCTGCACCAGGTGGTCCTCGCATTCAAGGTTTTTGGTGTGTGCCATTTCAGATGGTGAGGGATGAGGTTGAAGGAAAGGATTTTTCTCCCTTTCAGATTTAGGAAATTTGGGTTTAGAAGCACAGCTCTTAATTCTTGGCATTTTTGTCACAGAGTTTTCGATTTAAATAGATGGGATTGAAAGAGACTAAGGAAGTTGTGATGAGTACAAAAAATGAGAGAAGTGAGAGGGAGAGGGAACGAGACGATGGAGGGAGATGGAGGGTTCAAAGTAATGATGCTTCCCTCGTTTCAAGTAGAGTAAAAATTTTAAAACAAAACTTGTTGTCAAAAGATAAAGTGAAACTGACACAATGAGACAGCTGTTACATTTACAGTCCAAGAGCTGGATTCTCATTTAGGATATGATGTAGAGATTGGACCCAAAGAGGAGTTTCAGTCGTGTAACATGGGGTGGTATTGGACAGAATTTGGGCCAATGCATTTGAGAGGTATTGGGCTAGCTGATCAATTAGAAACCCAATGTTACATGATTTAGATCCAAAGAGAAATTTCGGCTATGATAGCGTGGATGGTCTGTGATTCGAACAGAAATTATGAAAGAATTTGAGAGCAAGTTTAAGCATACTATCACTTACGGACACTAAACAAAAAACAAGGCCTACTTTATTGCTCCTCCCTTTTTTTATATAAAAAAAAATACAAATCCGTAAAAGAATACAAATTAGTTGGGATGCATGTTATTGGGCCCCAAAAAAATGACACAAAAAAGAATTTTGATCTTAACTCAATTTTAGTGTAGTGATGAGTAATCATGGGATGATTTGTAGGTCCAAGAGGATCTAGTAAAAACAATGAGTATCATCATGCAATATTATGGGCCCAACAAAGCAATAATAAAATAATGAAGAGAAGATGGTAACGAAATGTGCAGTATGCAAAAGTTATTAGCAGGTGTGTTAGACAAAAAAAAATTGGCCAAAAATAATAATAATAATAAATAAATAATTGAATACATCAGCAAGAGTTCCATTTGATCAATAACAGAATTCATACGAACCAACAATTTTAGCAAAGAAACTTTATACTTTTATTGAATTTGCATTCTGTTGTAAAAACAGGAACACTATATTTGCTTCTTTCTTACCTTTTAATCATAAAACAGATATATTGGAGGAAAAAGAATAATATTCATTCAGTGATTTTAGAAGAACTTTTCATGCTAATGTTGTTTCTCAGATAACAAAATCTTTCCTCAAGGAGGGGTTTAGTTAGAAAATCAGCAAGTTGATCATCTGAGCAAACAAATTTGACTTCAATGTTCTTATTTTGCACATGTTCTCTTATAAAGTGATGTCTAATTTCTATATGCTTGGTCCTAGAATGCAGAATAGGCTTTTTTTGTAAGATTAATTGCACTCAAGTTATCGCAATAAAGAGGAACCTGATCATATATCAAATTGTAATCCATTAATTGATGTTTCATCCATAGGAGTTGTGAGCAACAGCTTGAAGCAGAAATATATTTAGCCTCTATTGTTGACAGAGCCATTGTTATTGCTTTTTGCTACTCCAAGACACTAGTGAATTTCCTAATAATGTGAGACAGATAGTGCTTCTTCTATCAATTTTATCTCCTGCATAATCTGCATCACAATATCCTTTAAGATCAAAGAAGTTAGTTCTAGGATACCATAATCCAAGAGATATATTTCCAAGTAAATATCTAAAAATTCTTTTTACTGCAGCAAGATGAGATTCTTTTGGATTAGATTGAAATCTTGAACATATCCCACACTAAAGGATATATCTAGCCTTGATGATGTTAGGTACATCAATGATCCAATCATTCCTCTATATTGTGTCTCATCAACATCTCTTTCATCTTCATCTTTGTCAATCTTGGCAAAGGGGTGCATTGGAGTTGCCATTGTCTTGGCTTGATCCATTTTGTTTTTTCTTAACAACTCCTTGCTGTATTTCTCTTGATTGAGAAATATTCCTCTTGGAGTTTGTTTCACTTGAAGTCTAAGAAAGAAAGTTAGCTCTCCCATCATGCTCAAGTCAAACTCATTAGCCATTAACTTTGAAAATTCTTCACATAAAGAATCCTTAGTTAATCCAAAAATTATATCATCAACATAAATTTGAAATAAGATACAATCTTCATTTGTGCTTTTAATGAAGAGGGTGGTGTCAACTTTTCCTCTTTGAAAATGATTTTCTAAAAGAAATGTACTTAATCTCTCATACCAAGCTCTAGGAGCTTGTTTTAGTCCATACAAGGCTTTAGAGAGTTTAAGAACATAGTTTGAAAATTTTTTGTCTTCAAAACCGGGAAGTTGTTTAACATATACTTCTTCATTAATAATTCCATTTAGGAAAGCACTTTTAACATCCATTTGATATAATTTAAAACCTCGATGGGCGGCATATGCTAGTAGCATTCGAATGGCTTCCATTCTAGCAACTGGAGCATATGTCTCATCAAAGCCTATACCTTCTTGTTGGTTGTTTCCTTGAGCAACAAGCCTTGCCTTATTTCTCACTATGTTCCCTTGCTCATCTAGCTTGTTGCGAAAAACACATCTTGTTCCTATAATGGTTGTATTTTCTGGTTTTGGAACAATTGACCATACTTGGCTTTTGTCAAATTGCTGTAATTCTTCCTTCATGGCTTTCACCCAAGCTTCATCATTTAGAGCTTCATTGATTGGCTTTGGTTCCACTTGGGATATGAATGCAATATTACATTCTTTTGAGGAGGATCTCGTTCTCAAGCCTTGAGATACATTTCCAATGATAAAATCATTTGGATAATTTTTTGTAGCTTTCCATTCTCTTAGAATTTTATTTTTGGCCTTCTGAACAGATGCTTCAGTTTGATGTTGCTCAGATTCAGACTGTCCAACATCAGTTTCAGGTTCTGCAAGTGTAATGTCTCCTGCAATTTCAAGAGACATTTATGGAATTTCATTATTTTCAGCAAAATTTGTTTCTCCAGTCTCTCCATTTGTGTCTTTATGATGAAATATCTCAGAATTTAAACATTCTGGATTCTTTTCTGCCATTTCAGGGTTAGTTTCACAAAAAACAACATGCATAGTTTCCTCTACAATTCTAGAACTTAGATTAAATACTCTATATGCTTTACTCCTAGTTGAGTAACTAATGAATATTCCATCAACTATCCTAGCATCAAATTTTCCCAGGTTGTCTTTCTTGTTCAATATAAAGCATTTGCATCCAACAACATGAAAATAGTGAAGAGTTGGTTTGGTTCCATTCCAAAGCTCATAAGGGGTTTTCTTCAAAATGGGCCTTATAAGTGTTCTGTTAAGAACATAGCAAGCTGTGTTAATTGCTTCAGCCCACAAATTTTTTGGAGTTTGATTTTCATAAAGCATAGCTCATGCCATTTCTTGCAAAAGATCTATTTCTTCTTTCAACCACTCCATTTTGTTGAGGTGTTATTGGTCAAGAAAAGTTATGAGAAATGCCATTTTCATCACAATAAGATTCAAAATATTAATTTTCAAATTCTTTGCCACGGTCACTCCTTATAGATATAATGGAGCTTCCTTTTTTATTTTGAACCATTTTGTAAAAATTTTTAAAGTGAGTGAAAGCTTCATCTTTATGTGCTAAAAATAGAACCCAACCAAATCTTGAATAATCATCTACAATGACCAATCAATATTGTTTTCCAGCCAAGCTTCGTGTTCTAGTTGGTCCAAATAGGTCAAGATGTAAGAGTTCTAATGGCTTTGTGGTTGAGACAACATCCTTGGGCTTAAAGGAGGATTTTGTTTGTTTGCCCTTTTGACAAGCATCACAAACTATATCCTTTTCAAATTTGATTTTTGGGATGCCTCTAACCAAGTCCTTATTAAGCAATTTAGAGATTTGATACATGCTAGCATCTCCTAATCTCCTATGCCAAAGCCATTTGTCATTTTCAAAAGATGCAAAGCACCTTACATCTTGAGCCTTTAGATCCTCTGATGTAATGCCATATGTATTTCCACATCTTTGGCCAGCAAACAATACATGATCATTATTCTTTTTTTGGACAATGCATTTGTTGCTATAAAAAACTACACGATAGCCATTATCACATTATTGACTTACACTAAGTAAATTATGTTTTAATCCATTTACATGAAATACATTGTCAATAGTAGTGGAAGAGGACTTACCTATTTTTCCAACTTCAATAACTTCTCCTTTTCCATTATCTCCAAATGTCACATTTCCCCCATTTTGCTATTTGAGAGATGAAAACATGGCTTCATTTCCAGTCATATGCCTTGAGCATCCGCTGTCAATGTACCAAATGTAACACCCTAATTGTTCTCCTTTTTGAGAAACCTCTAGGTTATGAGCTCATACCTCACTAGTCGTCACTAGCATAAAGACTTATCCCTTTTGATAAGCTAAGGTCCCGACATAAAGTACAGGCTATGGGGCTAGAATCACCTTATCACCATCCCTTTTGATGGTTTCAAAGGATCATTTTCACCTAGAATCACCTCATCCTCCATCCCTTTTGATGGTTTCAGAGGATCATTTTCACATAGTGTTATGTCGCCTTAAGTCTTAACATGTTATAACAAGATGCCACATAAATCATGCATGTCACATATTTCATATTATCATAACATAGGCATCTCTAGGGTTCTTAAGAGAACAATAACATGCAATTGATATATCAATCATCATATAGCATTATATAAGTCATGAGATAACACATAAATTCATCAATCATAGAGGGCACACAAACCATTCCCTTAAAAGCAAAAACCCCTAATTGGGTAACCTCAAACTTCCAAATTATTTTCTTGTACCTCTAAGGGATTGATTAACCTCATTACCATAATTTATGAAGTCCTAGAACCTAATTAATCATGGCTGGACAGCATAGGTAGTAAGCATATTTTGATGAATTACGGTGTTCTAGAAGTGGTATTTTAGGTCCTTTCTCATTACCGACTTTTTCTATGATGCAATAATTAATACCTAAACCAATTATGAGTCATTCTCACTCACCTAAACATGTTATAATGTGATTCTACCAACTCAAACAAGGCTGGAACAGAATGCATATTTTCAGTTCCTAAGGAGTTCTAGAAATCACATTTTCAAACATATAAAGTTACTAAGCACACCTAAGATGCCTAGAACAATTATCATACAATTGGTAAGATATTTCAACACATATAGACCACCCAAAACAGAATTTAAGGTGCTGGAAAACATAAGACAGAACCGAAAATGTTGGCATCATATGTTACATATAACTTTATTTCTAAAACTCATAAATTGTTAGTTTCTCTTGAAACTCTTTTAGAACTTATAAAACTCATTAGAAAACACTTTATGCCTTTAAAATCTCCATAAAATACATGAGGGTAGTGACCATTTCAAAATAATCTCCAAGGGTATTTAAATCATGAAATCATACTTAAAACATTTGTCATAGTCACCTATGCTTAAGAAAAATCTTAAGACATAGATTATAAGTCCTTGTGACTAAATGAAACTCATTCTAGCTTCATTATCATCACATAGCCGAAATGTACATTCCAAGGAAGGTTCCATATTTAACTTTTTCATAGGATGAAGAGGGCAAGTCTTTGAGCTCTAGGAGTTTTAGGTGATAACATAAACATGATATGCAATCCATTTTATATATCCTTAGGAAATAAAGTGAGGGCTCACAAGTAAACATGAGATGCAACTCATTTTTATCTTAGGATTAGGTGAGGACTTGAAAAGTAAACATGAAATGCAAAGCTTGAATTTAAACGTGCTTATGCAAGTTCATTTCTTTATCTTGGGATTTTAGTGATGACATAGGAAAATAAATATGATGTGCATAGCATAAAGTAAACATGGATGCAAGTTCACTTTTATATCTTATCTAGAGCTCCTTCAAGACTTTTAAAAGAATAAAGCTTAAACCAAATACTCATCCAACATGAAAAAGTAAACTTTTCTAAGCTTCAAACATAAAAGAGCTATATAACATAAACAAGACTCAAAGGAAAACTCAAGCTCTAGAGGTTTCATAAGAGATGAACACATCATCATCTCTAGAGAACACTCATCATCAAGCCATCATGCTCAAGGCCTTGGGGCCGAAAAATAAAAGGAAATAAGGAAGCAAAACCGAAACTTGAAGAAAAAGAAAAGAAACACTAAAATACTTCAAGCTTTAGGGGTTGTTCAAGTGTTAAACTCCATCATGAAACCATCAACATCAAGCATTCATTTTTTTCCAAGTTCCCAAGGCCTCTATGGCCGAAATCTCAAAGGAAAAAGAAAGGTTCCAAAAAGGTCAAGAGAAACATGAACTCATTTTTAACTAATGTTTAAAAAGGTCAAGCTTTTCTTTCAAAAACTCAAGCTTTAGAGTTTATTCATATGACAAACATCAACATGAAACCCTCATCATCAAGCTTTCATTTTTCCAATCATCAAGGCACTCATGGCCAAAACTTGAAAGAAAGAAAAAGGAAGTTTCAAATAGATCCAAGAGAAACCTAACTCATTCTTGACTAACACTTGAAAAGGTGAAACTTTTCCTTTAAAGACTCAAGCTTTAGAGTTTGTTCATGTGACAAATATCAAGATGAAGCTCTCATCATCAAGCTATCATTTTGTTGGCCTTGAGGCTAAAAATAAAAAGGAAAGAAAATGAACAAACCGAAAAGAAAAACTTCATCAAGGTTCATCCAATCATCATTTTCCAACAAGATTCAACATAAAGAACAAAGAAAACATTTTTAGAAAAGCTCCCTACCAAAGAGAAGTGCTCTTGAAGATGAAGAAAAGTTTGATCTTGAAAGGAAAACAAGAAGAAATCTCCTTGTACACTACAAGAAAAAACGCTGTTACCGACGGATTTTACCGACGAAATTTTTAGTTTTACCGACTGAAATTTCAGTTACCGACGGATTTATCGACGGATTTTGTTAACCGGTAATAACAGAGTCGGTAATTATCACCGGCGGAAAAAATCCATCAATAAAATTTATCGATGGAATTTTATCTAAAAAATTCGTCGGTAAATAGATGACGAAATTCGTCAGGGCGAAAAGATTACCGACGGATTTTTAGTAAATTACCGATGGATTTTTCCATCGGTAAAAATTAGAAAATTACCGGCGGAAAAATCCGTCGATAATTTTCAGAATTTCGTTTACAATTTAATTTATTTTTCACTTTATCGACAGAAAAATCCGTCGGTAAGTTTCACAATTTTTTTTTAATTTTTAATTTATAGATTACTGACGGATTTCCGTCGGTAACACAGATTTTAATTTTTTTTTTGTATATTTTACCGACGGAAAAATTCGTCGGTAATTTGAACTTGTTGCCAATAGTTCATTTTGTAATTCATTAATTCCCTAAATATTTAATAATGAAAAATTGTAAAAAATTACTTAATAAAAACTAAATGCAATAAATTTATATCCAAAATGTAAAATAGATTAAAATGTTAGAAAGCCTATGAAGTATATATATAAATAGTCCAACTAAAAGAAAAATAGTTTAACTACAACCAAATAAATAAAAAACAATAACTCAAGTCAAGAGAAGTCAGCAGCATCATCATCATCTTCAGCAGCATCATCACCACTACCACCACCACCACCACCACTACCATCATCATCATCATTATCATCTCTGTCTAGTAGTGCAGAGGAGCCTGCTTGCATCTTCTTCCATAAAGACACCATCTCTTTCTTCATCTGCTTTCTTAGTCTTATCTCCTTCTCCCTCATCTGCTTTCTTATTTATGTTTGCAAGGCTTTTTCCTTGTCCTCCATCTTCTTTTGCATCTCTTGCAACTGGCGCTGTCTCTCTGCATCTTGCTCTTGCATACGATGAAGTTCTGCATTGAGGAGGTGAACTTGCTCACGGACCTCATTATCCTCTGATGGATCCAAAGGCCTGTAGATGCCCCAGTGACAGAGGGAGAGGACAAACTACTAGCATAGAATGACCCCATGCCATAGATGCGATTCTTGTAAGGACCGCCAACTACCTCTTGCCACAACTGATCCTCATCAATCGGTGGGCACTCCTCACCAGCTGCAATCCTCTGCTCTCGTTGGGTCGTAGCCTCCTGATATTGCTGCTCATAGGCATTCTATAAGAAAATAAAATTAATTAAATGTCTACCAAATATGTTAAGTAATAAATTAAATATATATACAAACAATGAGTGCTAAGAACATATATACCCAAACATTCTCCGAGCGAGTATTGACCCATGTCTTATCTGTCTTGCGCGTGTGAGTTTTTCTGAACAACTCACTCTGTGTAGGTGGTCTCTTCAACACATTGGCCTGCATTTTGAGTGAAAATTGATAATATTAGTAAGTGAAAATATAAATTTAACAAGAGGAATAAAAGATATTTAAAATAATGACCAAATCATCTCAAAATATTTCCTACATTTACACCTAGCACAGGGACACCTAACTTTTTGCTCATTCATAAATTGCACTGTTTGACAAGCCACATTTACAAACTGTTCAACTCCCGCATAAAATTCAGGTTTGATTCCCCCTCGACTAGAGTGCACCCTATCATACATCCATAGTCTATTTGTAGAGCTCATGGTTCTTGAATGTGTAATTTAACCTAATAAATTCATTTCAAGTTGCTCAAATTAAAATTTTATTTAAAAGAAGTTATTTAAGTAAATAGTTTGTCCTATGTAATTTAACAAAATTTCGACAGCACCCCCTTTTAAATTAACATTCCACTCTTTAGATTAAAAAAAAATTCGACATAACCTCCTCTGAAAGTAAGACATCACAAAAAATAAATTTCAATATATACATGTATAGAATCACAATACAATACAGATAAAAAAAATTTCACAATACAATCAAACAAACATTTACAGATCCTAAAACCGTTCTAGAGCACACCCCCTTATAACATCACAACATGCATATCCTGCAATCTCCGCATACACAATCAATCTCCACAGCAAACAATGCAAACAAATCGGGGAAGGACCTCTACGCCCTTCCCCCCAGTCATGCAATCCCATTTTCCTACAACTCTATCTTAGAAATCATAAGTCTCTATCCTAACAAAAATGCATTTAAATAAAAAGAAGAAACAAGTACTTATCTTAAAAAGACACAAAATAATAATATCCTCCGCCAAAGAAATACTCCTACCGAATTTGACGTTCTGTAACAAAAGCAATTAGTTAGATTAATAACTTCAAAATAAATAAAATGTCTTAAGCAAAACCAATTCTTCTTATGTTATAAGGAGAACAAATTCTGATTTAAGTAGCCTTGGCCTGATTTAAAGCTCACTCCCGAACTGTACTTTTAGCAGTGAGGGTTTAGGGTTTAGTAGTGAAAAGTAGAAGATAAACAAACAAAAGAAGTTTTCTCAAATTATAAACATGGTTTTGAATGACCAAACAACAGGAACCCTGCCTTTTACTAACCTTAACCTTAAACTTGGTGCTGAAATGACTCTCCAATTGGATTTATTTGACGCTATTTATCCATTTTGGTATGCAACAATGACAATTGTTCTGCAAGAAATACACCCATCATGATATATAGATAAAGAGCACGTGTCTTATTAAACACTAAATGCAAACCAGGTCAGAATAAGCACCAAGACGAGAAAAAAAGCACCTTCAGATACAAATGCATTGATAAATAAGCACAAACTTCAAATAAATAAGCAAACGTCATGTGTATCGGCCATAAACAAGTTTTGTTGTGGGGGTAAACTTGAAACAGACATAACTTTTGACTCGGATATCAGAATGGCTATTAATCGGAAGACCAGTCCTCAAAATAATGGTGGTAGATGTATGTAAGGCAGCTAAAAATTACCACAAGTTGTCTGGTCTAGCAAAAGGTTTTCTGCTCTAACCAATACTAAGTCTAAAACGACACCAAGCATCTTCCCACAGTTGTACCTAACTACCTATAAGGTGGAAGACAATTTGTGCACCTCCAATGGCTGCAGGTCAATTTACTCAAAAAGTGACAAGACCAATCTCAACTTTGACAGCAAATACATCAAAAGAATTGTCTTTGGCCATGGCAAGCTATATCAACACGAACCTATTGATCAATAGTAGATGTTGCTATCTATATTACAACTAGGGAAATCAATAATTTAATTTTTGGATAAAAGAACTCATTAAACAGGAGCATGGGAGAATGCATTTTAAGTTTAATCAATTTAACGTATATACAATCATCCAGTTTTTCGGTAAACCCTGTCTTATTTGACTATTTTGGCAGTATTCATAACCTAGACTTTGATAACAGCTCAGCTGAAAGGTATTCATGCATGTGCCACATGTACGTATGGTATCACAGTTTATGACTGCCAGGTTAGCAATCCAAAGAAGAAGAGCAAATCTCATTACTATGGCTTTCTAAAATATGCCTTGTGCCACTAGCAAATCATCATATAACCAGATAGTTGACTCTAATGATCAATTGACACTATCATAGTAAATAATTCAGTTTGACAAAGCTTCTCTCACAACAAAAACAAGTTCTGAACATCTCATAAGCTCGTGAAATGGAAGAGTTCACAATGCAGATTCTAAGAAAAAGGAAAATGCTTGAGAAACAAACCAGCGAAACAATGACATAAATTTTACAAACAATGGCACTCAGTGCAAACAGATACAAAAGTGAAAGGCAATTTGCTAGAAACAGCACCATTCTGTCAACAAAGGAGCCATATTTATAGACTACAGAACACAAACATGTTGTGCATCAAAACACGCGGAGAAAGAGAAACTCACCAGCTAGCAATTTCGTGCAATGAATCCAACCAATTAGTTTGAGAGACCAAAGTGCATCTGGTAATAATGTAAAAATCTAACAGCAAGAAAGAAAACAAGGTAAGAGATTCGTATAAATGGGGCAAAAGGAAACAACGTGGCAAGATGCAAAAGCAGCAACAGCAAGCAAAGACAACTAACAAAGTAAGATTCATATTAATAATAATATTCATAAGCACAAACTTCAAATAAATAAGCAAACTTCATGTGTGGCCATAAAAAAGTTTTGTTGTGGGGGTAAACTTGAAACAGACATAACTTTTGACTCGGGTATCAGAATGGCTATTAATGCAGATCAACGGAAAGCCCCAGACGAAAGCATCGACGGTGCAACGGCGTAGCCGGTTGGCGATGCTTCTGGGCTCAAAAAATGCTGTTTAAAGGTGTTTTGATTGCTTTAAAAAATTTCTCATGTAATCATTGATATGAATAAGGACATGTTTATGACCTACTCACTCAATAAACTTGGATAGGTGAGACTTAACATATATTATATCACATAACGATCAAGGTGTACTACTAAATGAAACAATCTATCACAAAAATTAAAGAACAGATGCCCTCTTCATAAAATTACAGGTATGAAATAACAGATGCATAACAAAAAACAACAGAAAAAATATATGCCTAACAACAGATGCCCTCTGCACAAATTAGAAAATGAAAAAACAAATTTGGTACATGATCAAATTTCACAGCAGAGGAGAAGACATGCATCAAATTCCTTTACTTCCATATCATTCCATTCTCAAATCTAGTACATTTTCGTACATGATAACTTGAAAGTTGGAAATTGGAAAATCAAAAGTTCTGCAAGTAACATTGTATATTTTAAATCAAGTCAGCAACTACTTTCTAAGAAAAGCCAGCCTACAATGGCAATCCATTCAATGGAAAAAATTACATAGTTCAAAAGGAACCAATATACTTATACCAATATACTTACATAGTTCAAGTCAGTTCAAGTGAGCAACATATAGTTGTGCTTACCAAAAAGAGACAGAACAGAAAGAAAACATAGACAAAAATGGGAGTGGAATGCTTACCTTGCGCGAACAAGGTGCCTAGGTCCCGGATCTAATGCGAGGAAGGAAGGAGAGCAGCAGATAGGGTCGAGAACATGCGAGGCTGGGCGGAGAACAGCGCGGAGACAGAGAGGGTTGGGCGGATCTAACGCGAGAGCAGCTGAGCAGCAGCGGCGGTGGCAGCTGCGGGCGGCGGGTGGGTGGGCGATTGGGGCGGGCACAGAGAGAGAGAGAGCAAGCAAGAGGGTATGAGGGTAAGAGAGAGAGAGAGATAATAAAAATGATATATGTGCAATTACCGACGGATTTTCAAATTTTTGACGGAAAAAATCCGTCGGTAGTTAAATGCAACGGTTCCCTTTTTGAAAATTTTTCATTATTGTTACCGACGGATTTTTTCGACGGAAAAATCGGTCGATAACAATACCGACGAAAAAATCCATCGATAAAATTGATTTTTTTCAAAAAATAAATTGTAATTATTATCGACGGAAAAATCCGTCGGTAAAATTAATTTCTAAAATAAAAAATATTTCAAAATTATTACCGAATCCGTCAGTAATGTGCGCACTTCATCCAAACTAGTTGGCGCGAATATTACTGACGGAATTACCGACGGATTTTTCCGTTGGTAATGAATGAAACCCAGATTTTCCAAATTCCATGATTTTCGTCGATAAATCCGTTGGTAAAATCCGTCGGTAACTCGCTATTTTCTTGTAATATCTTGGGGTATGGCTTCGGTCTTGAAGAGAAAAAGGAGGAAGGAAGTGTGTTGGCTTGTGTTTGAGCTTGGGAATGTGTTTGGATGAGAGTTCGATGGAGATTGAAGGTGGAGGAGGTGGCGGTTTCCTTCTTTGAATGTGGAGGAGGAAGAAACTTTGAGAGAACTTACACTTCTCACAAAAAACTCAAACTTGACAAATGGTGTAAAGTGTAGCAAAGCTCACCAAAGCAAGGTATATATAGAGCTTGAGCCATAAAGAGGTAAATGGAGGAGGGTGGCCTAATGGCTTCTTGGAGAAGGAAGAGAGAAAAATATCTCCTTCAATTATCATGTCATGGAAAAGTGTAAAGTATGGTGAAAGCTTGGATGACATAAATCAATTCTTTTTTAATGAAATATTTCTTCTAGAAAGGGAGGGAAAAGTGGTTGTCATGAAAAAGCCAATGGAGGGAATTTTCATTTCAAATAATCATGTATTAATTGGGTATTAAGGAGTAAACTAGGTTAGGTCACTAATCAAACTTTATGATTAAGTGTGTAGGTGACTAATTAGGTAATTTTAGGAGAAATCTTGTTGGGTTGATGGAGTCAACTTTTGTGACAAAAAATCCTAGGGAATGACATACTTTATTGGATTGAGAAAAAGGTAAATAGTAAAATCACTATTCCTAGATGCTTTCTTAAAGAATGTGATTAGAAATGGGTTTTTAAGCTTTCTTAAGCAATTTTTAGGTTCTAATCCACCTCAAATAATTATTTTAGCTCTAGATTAATTATGAAAATTAATTAACCTTTAATTAGAGCCTAATATTGCTTAAGTTTTGTTTTAAAAACATCATTAAGCCTTAATGCACTTAAGCAGGGGCAAAATCGTAATTTTTCTCAAAAACTGCCCGAGACCACTGAGACTTAAACAAACATAATTCATGCCTTAAAAACATTGTTTTAGACCTCTGGGACAAGTCTGGGTCAAAACACAACTCAAAACTGTCTTAAATTACTGTAAGGGTATTTTGGTCATTATGCGCAGAAACCTCAGAAATAGGATTCTTCTGCTCTATTAAACATTCAAATATATAGAATCCCCTTCATACATTGAGTTAGCCCCTTGAGGACTGCCGGATCAGCTATCCTTGAGTTCCAGGCAGAAAACGACCTCAGGGGTATTACAAAAATCGGGATATTACACCAAAGCTCCTTACTTTCTTTCTTCAGTTTGCATAGTTTCTGGAGGAAGAATAGGTTCTCTTTTACACACCCAAAATTGTTTAGGAACCTTGTCATAGGGAGTTCTAAATTCACCTGCAGCATTTCTATTCAAAAGCACAGGAACTATTCCATTTTCCTTCATACCCCAACCAATAAAACATTTATTTGATAAATGTCCTTTTTGTTTACACTTATAACATTCTTCAGTTTGTGTTTTATTTTCTGATTTTGATGTTGTAACAAAATGCTTCATGTAAGGCTTTTGTTTGAGATAAGGCTTGCTAGTTGATGCTTCAAATTTTTGCTCAAACAGATTTTTATAAAAATAATTTTGTTCATGAGCATTATATCCCAAACTAGCCTTGTTAATAGCACACCTCTACTGTCCTAAAAGGTTTTCCAGATTTTTTGTTCCTTGAACAAATTTGGCTAGGTCAGAGGTAAGTGTTTTAACTTGCTGTTTCAAGGAATCATTTTTAGATTTGAGGGTGTCAGACAAGGAGCTATTTAAACATTATTTTAGAGCCTTAATCCCATCCGTTAGTGAGTTATTTTTAGCAAATAAGGCTTCGTTTTCTTTCTTTATTAGAGTGTATTTGCTAAGCATATTTTTTGAGTTCACAAGCAAATCATCAATAATATCAATAAGTTCACATGTTGTCATATCAGAAAAACTTACCTCATTATATTCGGTTGCCATGAGACATAGGTTAGCGATCATTCCTTCTTCATCTTCGCTGCTGGAGGAATCATTTTCTATGTCTTCCCAACTGGACAACATTCCCTTTTTCTTGTATTTCTTTCCTTCTTCCTTTCTTTGTAATAAAGGACATTCATTTTTGAAATGTCTTGATTGTTTGCAGTAATGACATGTAATGTCCTTGTTGCTTGATTCTCCTCTGTGATTATCTTTCTTAGGAAAGTTTCCTTTTCGACATTTCCCTCTTTTCTTCCACAGTTTCATCATTCTTTGAGCAAACATGCTAAACTCGTCATCTTCCTCTAATTCTTCTTCAGTTTCGGACTTGTATATCTCCTCTACTTTGGATTTCAGTGCAAGTCCTTTCTTTTTCTTCTCGTTTTTTAGATGAGTTGTTTCAAAGGCAATGAGATTACCTCTTAGCTCATCATAGGTTAATGTACTGATGTCTCTTCCTTCTTGAATAGTTGTTATTTTGGACAGCCATGGTGCTGTAAGACTTCTGAGGATTTTTCTTACTAGTTCTTCATCCTCAAAGCATTTTCCCACCATATCTAGGTTGTTGATGATTACAGCAAAGCGTTCAAACATTTCACCTATGTTTTCTTCCTCTTTCAAGCTGAAAAGCTCATATTCTCTCATGAGCATATCAGCTTTGGTTTGTTGATTTGCTTTGTTCCTTCATGAGTTACTTGAAGTTTGTCCTAGATTTCTTTGGCAGTTCTACATCTGGAAACCTTCCTGTACTTTTCAAAGCTAATGGTGCAGTGAAGCAGATTTACTGCTTTGGCTTGCATCTCAACCTTTTTCTTTTCTTCAGTAGTCCATTCTTCATCACTTTTCACAATGCTTTGACCTTGCTCATTGATGGTCATGGGTGCTTCAGCTCTTTTAATAATTATTTTCCACATGTCATAGTCTGTAGATTGAATGAAGATTCTCATTCTTTCTTTCCAGTAAGGATAGCTTACTCCATTGAAAAATGGAGGCCTTGTTGTTGATTGACCTTCAGTGAGAGTATATGGCACAATGTTTGCCATCCTTTTTTCATATTATGTATTATTTTTAAATTTAATTTCGTATTAAAATTCTCAAACAACATTGATATTAAATTATAAAACTTTTTAATATATTATTTGATGAGGTACATTGAACTAAATTTAGTAAACGCAATTATCTCATCATTAAAAATATAAACATAATTATCATTATAAGATTTATTAACATAATACTGATGATAATTTTCCATTAACACTACATTTATTTTTATATTTAGTTGTATTTTATATTCATAAAATTATGAATTTTTTTAATACAATATTATTAGCACATTTTTTCTATTTGATGTGACTTTAAAATGTTTAAGTGTAGATTTTTTTTTTAAAGTTTTAACATTATATACATATTCTTTTTTTAATTAACTTATTTTATTTTTATTCTATAATGAAAAATATTTAAGCACGACAATATAAAACTAATGAACATAATACTAATTATTACAATTTAATATTATTATTATTATTATTATACTTTTTTTTATAAAATTAAGAATTTTATTAATACCTTTTATTAGTATAGTATTTAAATTTTATATTTCCCTATTTTTGTCTAATCTAATTTTTTTTTCATTGCGATTATATATAATTTTATTTTTTCATTTTTTTCATTTTATAATATTTTTAATTAAATAATCTCATTTTATTTCTTATACTAGAAAATATAGTTGATGAGTTAGAAAAATCAAAATTAAGCGCACGACATGATAGAAACATTACTAAATTTGAATATATAGTAATAATGATTGAGTCATAATTAACAATAAATAAAATTTTTGTAATCAATTAAAATTATAAAAAATAGACAATGCAATTGTGACCAAATTGCAACATTTATTCCATTGAATGATATCAAAGTAACAAGTAAATTATACTATTTTGTTTAAAAGGCATGTGATTAAACTAATATTAAATTTGTCGCACCGTCTTTAGTTGGCACATGTGTATCACATGCCTTTTTCCATAAAAAAAATTAATGTATGTTAATAAAATATAGTAATCTACACAAATTGAAAAGTATCAAGATTAATTTGCATGTTATTTTAAATCTAGACTTTTCTCTAAAATTACTATTGATCCATTTTATTATGCACAAAAGTAAAGAAAAATTACCATGTGCAATTTTTAATCATTCCAACCATTTTTTGGAAAAAAAATTTAACTTTTACTTATGAAATTAAAAAATTAATAAATCCACGCAAGGCACAGGTTCAATTTCTAGTATATCAGTATAAATACAGTTACCCTAGAATTCGTTGTGAAAATTAACTTATAATTTTAAAAATATTTATTTTTCCTAAAAAGCAAATCATAATAATGTACAAATGAAAAAGGAAATCAAAATAAAAGAGCAAATTTTTGAGAAAATTAATTTTAGCTCAACAGTTGTTTGTTATGCTGACATATCCTCTAGTACAATGAGAACTCAAAGTCACGTCATTCTTATTAATGTGTGTTGGCTTAGTTTTAATTAATTAAAAAAGATTTTCTTCGGTGAATAAATCCATTCTTGCATCGGATTAAAGGTAACGAGAACTGCACAATAGATTTTTACAATTTGTACGAGGCTTGAGGATAGCTAGACCACACATCAATATAGCAGATTGTTGCGTGAATAAAAGAATATTTTATTTTATTTTTTCACTTTCATAAGATTTTTCTCTTCTGTTTCTCTTTTTTGGACACTAGAATAAGGGAAAGCACTAAAAAGACAAACATAGATAGCCCCCAAAAAAAAATAATAATAAACAACTCGGAAACAACCCAAAAAGAGCAAGGACCCAAAACATGAACAGCTCACTAAAGAAAAAAATAAATAAATAAATAAATTAAGGAACAACAAACAAGTAAAAGACCCAAACCCAAAAGAAATTAAAAGAACCAAACAAACAAACTAACCCTGAGCTGCCTATGAGGATTGGGATGTGCAATTACATAACGTGCTTAATTCGGTCGGCCAACAATCACGCAGGGGGCAACGCGGCCAAGCTTGGGGCCACAGATACTCACAGGCTGCATGACAGCTTCCTCCTCACAACGTGAAGACCCATTTTAGGTAATGACATAGCAATGCAGCATCATCGACTGTTTTGTTTTTACTCTCTGATTTTTTTCCAATGTGTTTACCTTTTGCCAAAACAATAGTATTATAGCGATTATTTTAAATTATCTTCTCAATAAAAAATATTTCATCATCACCCCACGTGGCAACTACACCAAAATTATCATGCTTTTTGTGGCTGTAAGTATTTTACGGTGTCAATGCTTCCACAGATGTGGTAGGTAAGATGTTGTATCATGTATATGTGTGGTTGTAGATTTTTCAGTGACGAAGGCAGTAAAAGACAAACAAGACGTATGTGGGTATAGATATGCTAAAGCGAAACAATGCACAGTCGTTTAGCGAGACTTAATCTTAGGGTGATTGACCTCGTTTTCACGTGATTTTCATGGTGAGGGTTGTCACCGCCAAATAATAATTGACAAGGGGAGAGAGAGAGAGAGAGAGAGAGAGAGAGAGAAGAGAGAGAAGACAGGAGAGGAAGAGAAAAAAAGAGAGAAGAGGGGGGAGTGGTTTTGCCCTTATAAAAAGGGAAGGCGTGCTCGCTCTCCATAGGTGCAAACAAATCAGTGATTAAATAATTATATACCGCAATACTTCGTGGTAGTAGCCTGAGGGAATTAGTGACACAGAGTAGCCAGGGAAGGAGGCTGCCGGGCTTCTTGGATTTTCAAAGCATTTAAGGTAACACTCGATCCCCGAGTTTTCGAACTACTGCCTACGAGAATTAAATTGACGATTAAATTTTATTATATTTTTAAAAAAAAAAAAAAAAAATTTTTATCACTCATTATAGATTATCTATCCTTTATAATATGAATATTTATTCATTTTTATTCATCATATATGTAGAAATAAATGGATAAAAATAATTAATATTTTCTTAAAATATGAAAATAACTTATATTTTAAATCAGATAAAAAAATCTAAAAATAATTTATATTATGAATGAGAGGAAGTAATTATTTTCCATCTCCTTGCTTCTGCCATAACTCATGGCCCTGTGTGTATTGAAAACATTCGAGGTACTTAATTTTCCCAATATGATTTTTTTTAACATGTCTCTGCTTGCCATAAAACCATGTGTGAACTTTTAAGTCCACATGAGAATTATTACATGCCGGTAATTGAGGCAATGACACACTACCCTCGTAATTACTAAATAAAAGCAAACTGAAGAGTGCTATGAGTTGATTTGAGTTATACTCCCTCCATTTTCGATAGAAAAACAAAAAAAAAATATTGATAAATATCACTATAAGAAATTTATGCTTAAAAATACTTTAGGTATACGTAAAAAATATTGTTTTTGATATATCAAAGGCCACATTTTTTTAAGTTAAAATATCACTTTTTGAAAAGTTATTATATCATATGTGGCTAATTGTCAGAAACAATATCTTTTTAACAAAATAGTACATTTTAAATTGACGCATTACTTTTTATAGGGTTACTATAGCAAGTGTGATTAATAATTTAAGGTAACATTTTTTAGTAGAAAGATAATATTTTTTAGATATAAAAGGCATCACATGTTAAAAAAGTGTTATCTATGTGTACAAAAGTAATACTTTTTATATATTCCAAAAAATAAGTGTCATTTTAAGTCAAATTTCTTGTAGTGTATATAAAATTTTATGAGTTGATAAATTATTTCCGTACAAAAAAATTAATACTATATTTATTATTTCTTTCTTAAAATTAGGTATTGTCGTTATTACCCTTCTTAATCACTTGGATATAAATGAAAAAACAAAATAAATACTATATACATATTTTAAATGGACATATATTTTAAAACTTCAAAAGGTCAAAAAGGGACGGATATATTGAAATGTAATTTATAAGTTTTTTTTTTCTTCTTTTTTGGTTTTTGGACAATTACATCATCTATCAAACAGGTATGACTGCATGAGTCAAAAGGGCATTTGTGTTGTTGATCTTCAGAGATCGATGAGTAACGAAGTCAGTAATTAATGTGTTCTTTTTTTGTTTTCCCAAAAAAAAAAAAAATCAGACGGAAGACTTTCGAAAGTGATCAAGCGTTGAAACGAGCAATTTTGAGTTTGATTTTTGTGAAGTGTAAAACAATACAGTTTTTTCTTTTTTATATATTTTCAATTTAACACTTTTAGGTTCAGAGTTATTGCCTGTTTGCATAACAACAACGGTTTTTCGTTTGTTTAGTTAAATATGTTAAAAATTATATAATTAAAATGTTTAATTTATTA
The DNA here is from genome assembly GCA_031216105.1 of Dalbergia cultrata. NCBI lineage: Eukaryota > Viridiplantae > Streptophyta > Magnoliopsida > Fabales > Fabaceae > Dalbergia > Dalbergia cultrata. The sequence continues at coordinate 25,041,100 of CM062350.1, read as the reverse complement.
AATAATATAACAAGACATTTAATACTAGTACTTTTCATATAAATTAAAAATGTGAATTATTTACCAAATAAAAGTGTGTGTCATTTCAATCCTTTGAGATACCATCATCATGCAAGTGGTCTTTTTAATTTTAATTTATGAAATTATATTGGTTGCCAATGGTGTTAGAATTAAAGAAACACACTGACTCATACAAAAAATGTGCGTCTCATCAAGCCACTTAAGTTTCATGGGAGCAAACCTAAAAGTACTCGATCATATAGATAGGAGACGTCACGACGACATGATATTAACATATAAATATGATAAAATTTTAAAACTATAAATTACAACATGATAATTTTTGAAAATTCGACTCCATCTTTAACTCTTGGTACATTTACGTTTCGCCTTTTTTTTTTTTGTATTCATGCTTAACCCTTATTCTAACCTAGCTATAAGTCTATAACTAATTTAAATTTAGTAAGTAAGTATTCAAATTAGTCGATTGATTTACTTATCATTTTTGAAAGTTCAAAAACCTCATAACCAGGTTAGATTCTTTTCCTTTGATAGAACGGTAAATCTTGAGATCAAATGTGTTTTGCATTGGTGGAGCTTACTGACTAAATCCTTGAATCAACTTCCGAAACATTCATTTCATTCAGCTAAATAATAAGTAGCCAATTAAACACTAATATTAGAATGCATTGTTTGACTAATGGAAATAAAATTATTTGGTTCAGCTATCGAAATGGAGTACCAACAACCTCAGAAAGGTGGAGTTGGAGCGGAGGATTTAACCCGTCGGGATAGTACCGAACACAATCGGCATGAGACAATCATACCTATAGAAGACAATATGAATGTTCATGAGCATCCCCAAGTTGGCCAAGGGTCTCCAAAACTTGGTACGTGCATAAATGTTCATGCTAAAATGTAATAGAAGATAACATATATAAACAAAAGCACAATACATTTTATTCATGTGAATATTCAACTTGAACATCCCATCGCAAGCCTACCATTTGCCCACAAATATTTCATCCTATATAACAACATACCGTCATATTCTATATAGTCTGTGTGAAACTAGCTATGCTAAGAAGAAGATATGCATACATGATTTTTTCTTTTTTTTGGGTGCGTAGAGAACATTTTTTAGAGTTAAAACTCTCCCAAAAGTGAAGTTTAATTCAACTTCACCTTCATCCATGATCTTGGTTAATTGTGTGGGCATCACCAACCATTATCTCTTTAGGATTCTCGTAAGGTACAACTACCTTGAATGATATTTACCAAAACAAGCTTGCCTAGTAACACTAGAATCTGCCCAACTATTCGATCTATTCTACTTAGTAACTTAAGTTAGCATAGCTCTTCAATAAGACTAGCTTGAGGATTAGGCCTACAGTATTGAATCTGTATACTTCCACAATGTGGCCAAATTTTAAAACATTGAATTTTATTTTATTTTATTATGTTGGGTGGAATTATTCTATTGGTGGAAAGCATCTTTGCTTTTAAATGGTCCTTTTAATGACTATTTTAGTATTTTCATGTTTAAGCTGCGAATTTTGTTTCACTTTTGGTCCTTTAATTTTGGCAGAAAAAATTTGGTACCAGGAGCATAGGAATCACCATTTCCTTTCTTGTTTTAATTCATGAGCACATATCTGAACTTCTATCCTCCTTCTCTACACAAATTCCAGTGATGAGACTTCAAAGACTTATTTCCTTTTTTCTTGTGTCGGAGACTCTTTAATTTTTGAAATATAATCCATTTCTGAGGTAGTTTGTAGCGTCAGCAACTATAATTAAGATTATCTACCATTTTTATGCCCTATGATCTCGCTTCACGTGCAAGAATTTAGAATTCTTTAGTCTTCTTCACAACGGGACACTCATTTACCATTTGACAGTTGAAGAATCTACTTGGAATGAATTTTTTTGTGCCGGTTCTTACATATCATTTTTTTTATGCAAGCCTTTCCATATATTTTTCGTAGTAGCATAATTTTTTTTTTGATAATCAGATTAAACAAAACTCAACATTCTGGGAGAGTGGAGATAAGTAACTGTGAAACCATTTGAATCTGTACAACAAACCTTCACAATCAAGTTTATAGGTGTAGCGCAATTCTTGGTTCCACCTCATACTTGATCTTGAACTTCTATCCCTTTACTGTGTCCATTTAAAGTGCTCATACCCAGATTTGGAGTATAGCAAGTAACTCTCTAATCCCTTGAACATCTTCTGTCTATTCCATTTAAAGCATCATTCAGCAGCCAGCACATAAAACTCCCAACATAAATTGGCTAGAAAATTAAGCAAAGGATAACACAAATTGTACTAAACTACTAATTTATCTACCTTTCTTCTATTTTTTTCTCATGCTCTTTTTTCCTCATTATTCATTCCTTCGGTTGACATCTTTATTGTATTAGAACTAGTGAGCACAAAAGCAACTTGTAGCAAATTGAGGTTAAAAAAAAAAAAAAACACTTTTCCTTTCCAATGGACACGTTTTAAGCAAAATGGTTTGTTGAGGTTTCCAACTTCAGCATTACCTTTTGTGCGAAAACTGGTAGGCTTCATTGCTTGAAGTCTGTATTTGGTTTTGCAATTGTCAAATTGATTCTTGATAAATTTGATTTTAGTTAAAAGTGTTTTTGAAGCGTTATATTTAGATATTTTTATTTAACAAGTGATTTTGGCTCAAAATATTGGGGTCGTTCGAATGAGATTTGTTAGAGTAAAAATTACTTTTTTCACACATTTTTCTTATATTTGGATTTTTTTTTAAAATGATAAGAATATTAAAAAAATATTTTTCTATTTTTATGTACAAGTTAGAAAAAGTTCATTTCTGAAAAAAAAATCAATTTTAACTTTGCAGTTATGCATAAAATTTAAATTGTATAATCATAATTTTAAAAATCTAGAACAAACTCATCCATTGTTTGCTGGATAATATTAGTCAAAATTGCTTTTAAGTGTTAAATTTCCGAAAAGGTATCAATAGAATAATAAATGTAATAAATTGTCTTAACATGTAGCTAAAGGACAATAATGAAACTTTATAGATAGAACAACCTCCATGAAAATCTTCACGACAAAAGCAAGAATTAGTTGCTTCTAATTGAATGTGATTCTACAGGCTACAACCATCGTTTTTGAAGGCAAGCCAAATAAAAAAAAGTTTTATAGAATCAATTTTAATCATTATTGAATGGAATTTTCAGGATGCAAACGCACATCCAGACACACTGAAAGTCAAACTTAAGTTGTCCTAAGTATGGTCTAGAACTTGCAAAAAACAAATAGTAAAGAAAAAAACAGAAAAATGTGTATAATGCGATAGGTAGAGATCAAACACGAGTGTCGACAACTCAAGCCACCCACAAGAATAACAAAGTTTCCTGATGGCGTGAGTTGTTGAAGCATTGCCCCTACAACAAAGTTCATTTCCTACCTTATGCACAAATGAAGATGACTCTTCACCCACACCTATTTTTTTCACTCAGAGTTCCAGTCTTGCAAGCTAAGCGATCAAGTGGTAGACAAGTTTTGAATGACTATAACTTATTTTTAGTATACACTAATGGTACGTGGGTTACAAAATTGAAAGAACATAAATATGATATCATAATAAGTAAACATAAAAGTATATTGGTAACAATATTTCAAATCATCATCTGTTTTATAACTCTCTAATATTATTACAATTGTAATATAATATTAACTTTTGTTAAAATATATTAAAACTTGCTTCCTGGATGGGAAAAAGGATAACAGTGAAATGCTAATTTTTGTAATAACAGTTTATAAATAGCCTTGTAAAAAGTTCACGTAGAGACACCGTACTCAGTACGACAACACATTTATCTAGTATTGTAGTTTTGTTGTTTCTTAATCGTTTAGCCTTTGCTTTCACGAATTTTTCTTTCACGGTTTTTATAACTTTGAATCACAACTTTCATTTAACATTTCTTACCGTAAGTTTTGTCTTTATGTTCTATCAAAGACAAAATATCCATTTTAATTGGACAAATTTAATAGGAGAAATTGATCACTGTAAAAAAAAATAGATAAATTGGTCCTGTAATAAAATTGAATAGTTGGACAAATTGAATTCTATAAAATTGAATAATTACACAAGTTAATCCCTCTATTAAGTTGTACTAAATGGACTAGCTTGTTTGACAATTTATTTGTACATGAACTAATTTGAGAATTTTTTATTTCTTTTATAAGGATCAATTGGTCTAACTATTCAATTTTATATGAGCCAATTTGAATTTTTTTTTTATTGAAACCAATTTGTCTAAATTGAAATTTTAAAAGGACTAAAATAAGAGTTTCATCTTTTATTAATAATGTTATTTGGACATTCAAAAGTAAATGTTCATTTAGAACATTCATCTTATCACTATTGGATGAAATTGTAACCCCCACTCATCCTATTGATCATCTTCTCTATCCTTAGATTTGATGATTATCAAATAGACATCCACTTTTAGATATATGCAAATTGCTTAATCCGGATTTGCATCCTACAACTTTGTTATATATAGTTAGGGGAAATTCCCCTCCATGATGACGTTTAAATCTTGGGATCCACTGTATTTTTAGCATTAGGGGAGCTTATCGGGTTCCTGTCACACCATTTCATTTAGCTAATTATAACTTGCTGATTAGACAAAGAATATTAGAATGATTTGATTCATGGAAGAAATTTACTTGGTTTAGGTAGCGAAATGGAGCATCAGCAGCCGTCTCAGGAGGGTGGAGTTGGAGCGGGGGCTTCAATGCATCAGGGAAGTTTTGAACACAGTAGGGTCGAGATAGCCAGACTGATAGAAGCAATAGATTCATTGCGTGGAATCATGGAAAGCCAAATCCTTCTGTCCGTAAAACAGAAGGATATGGATGTTTTTAAGCCCGAACTCCGAATATTGCAGGAGCCCTTGAAAATGGCGCAGGACGACAGAGGTCAAGACATAATCATGGTAGCGGGGTCTTCAACTAATGAAACTATGGCAGGTGTTGTGAAATCTCCTAGAGTACTCACAAGTGTTCAAGATCATGCAAATAATAAGTGCTTTTCAGATTTGCCTAAAGCTGCATACCTTTCAATCAAAGGTGACGATGCTTCTTCTTGGGGGAATTTGGACGAACTTTTCCACTTTAAGAGCCCTTTTGGCAACACCGTGCTACACATAGCATCTAGGTATGGAAAAGATAAGTCCGTGAAGAAGATCACAGACAAACATGACTCCAAGCTCTTAACTGCCAAAAATGACAATGGTGACACCCCACTACATGTTGCTGCAAGAGATGGCTGTGTCTCTACTCTTAAGATATTGCTAGCTACATATCTTCGCAATTTGCAAAGTTATTCTGAAGAACCCGAAAAATATATGGATGAAATCCTACCAAGAAACAAACAAGGGAACACTTTCTTCCATGAGGCCTTATTCAACAAAGATAAAGGTGTAATTAATTTCCTATTATCTGATGAGGCTCAATTTGAGGTTAGTGGCAATAATGGCATCAGTGGATTGGTTGAGCGAGCTGCACTATTTCGGGACAACAACGAACAAAAATCAATCCTGTACTTGGCAATTGAGGCTGGCTACAAGGAAGTTGTGGATAAAATAATGGTCAAATTGATCAACAAATGTCCTCCATCGAACAAACTAATCCAGGATCATCCTAAATTGACCCAATTGATTCCTCATCGCCCTGACTATGTTCCAGTTGGAAAATCACCCCTTCTTGCCGCAATCATAAAAAAGGATAAAGGTGTGTGTACATATATATATTTGCCGATTTGTTTGAGGAATGTTCCTCGATTGATAGGTTCACAATCGAGGAAGTGCATGGTATCAAAATAAAATGAAACTTAGGCTGAGAAACCAAACTTTTAACCATTTAATTTGGATCTTGTTCTTCATTAATTTAAAACCTTCTAGCATTTACGGGTTCGTGCTTGATCAAATCAATCCTTAACCATTTAATTGCAACTGTCTAATGTTTTGTGACTTAACTAACGACATAAAAAAGAGTTAAAATGAAAAAAGTAAATGTATTTAATATCTTAAAATATAAAAAATATTCAATACTCTTTATTTTACTATTATTATATATTCAATTTATCAATGCCTTATTCTTTATGGGTTTCACCTATTCTTATATTAGACTGTCATGGCAACCTTGACTAATGACACAATTTCTATCTCATTACACCAATTTTCCCTTTCATAGCTATGTGTATTGGTTAACTCTCCATGTCTACAATATTATGAATTTTTTATTCGATTGCCTTCTTTTAATCTTTAGTTCAATTCCCTCCCCTAGCTAATTCATTTGTGGGTCTTTCTCAAATAAGACAAACAGTACTCAAATTATTATTCATAACAAATGGCAGGTAGTTTAGAAATCATATTGACACGAAAGCCGGAATGGATCCACTTAAGGGATTTGAATGGTATGATTCCCCTTCATTATGCAGCATCTGTAGGCTACCTTCAAGGTGTTCAGTATCTGCTTGAAAAATGTCCTTTCTGCGCTGATGATAGGGACAAATATGGATTTTTGCCACTTCATTTGGCTTCTAGCGAAGGCCATGTTAAAGTAGTAAAGAAATTGTTACAGTTCTGTCCATATCCCAGAGAGACACTTGACAAAAGAGGCCGAAATATCCTTCACATCGCAGCTCAAAGTGGAAAGTTTAGCATGGTAAAGTACATCTTACGAACTATTGATAATGTTGAAAGAGAGATGATAAATGACAAGGATGTAGATGGAAACACTCCATTGCATTTGGCCACAATTTACTGCCACCCCAAAGTTGTACATGCCTTAACATGGGACAAAAGAGTGAATTTAAGTTTGGTGAACGCAGATAACCGAACACCTCTTGATGTTTGTGGCCGAGATTCATCGTCCCTTCGGCAGGTAAAGTATGTTACATATTGTCTCTTCCCAAATAATTATGAGAAAATAAGTCAAATTGCATGCACAGTTTGAATATTACTAGGGATCATATAATTTTCGTGAAACTACCATATTCTATTTCCTTAAATTTCCACTTTTCATGTGTTTTCACATAGTATTGTCAAGCAATAACCTACTCATATGTGGGGCCACACACAGAACTAATTGGGTGATTGTTTAGTTGGTATAGGGTCGATTTATTTATTTATTAAGTAAATTGATCAGCTAAATATTTGTGTGATATCAATTTAGCTTTCAAAAATATTAATCTTCATTTCAATTTAGTTCAAATGTTAGCTTCCATTGAAAAAAAATCACTAGTTATATATGATGCATAGTATTATGTGATGATATATTACACTATTTGATAGTTAACATATTTTGTCGAAATAGACTTCAAATTAGTCTTTGAAGGAGTAATAGAATATCAATCCGATCCTGAGAAAAGATAAAACTTAATCTCTTAATAAACAAATTGATGTTTTCCAACTCATTTGAGGACCAATATGAGGTCTATTTTAGTAAGTGATATAGCATATTATCACTATTGATTGACTCTAATGCTTACATTAAAGTAAAAAAAAAAAATCTTTTAATAACCAAATGGTGCAACAATCTTTTGAAGAAAAAGTTAATGTCTCACGATTTTTGCATAGATTGTTTTTTTTTTTTTGCACAATATATAATTTGAGGTTTTACTCTTTAGTTATTTATGAACTTTTGATATGGTGGGTTTATAATAAACTCAAATATATGTTTTTGTAGCTTTTGACATGGATTGCATTAAAATCAGCCGGTGTACCACCTGTCAAAACATTGCCAAGCTCCATCAAGGTCCCTCCCAACAGAGTAGAAAGCTTGCGCCAGGAAAAAAAGGAGGACCCTCCCAACACAGAAGAAAGCTTGCGCCAGAAACAAAACAGCGATCCAGATATGGGCCAGTCTAAAGATTCCATAGGTACTCTCATAGTGGTCTCGACCCTTATAATAACAGCCACATTCGCTGCTGGTTTTGTCGTACCAAACAGTGGTGATAGTTCTGATACACTAAATCACACGTGGTTTAAAGTATTCATTTTCTGCACCACACTATCCATGTATGGTTCTGTTGCTGTCACTCTTATACTCATTTGGGCACAACTAGGAAATATATATTTGGCACTTGGTGCCCTTCAAGTAGCAAAGCCCTCGCAACACTGTCAGTGGCATTTTTGGCTGGTGTTCACCTAATTATAAATAATCTCAGTTGGTTTGCCACCACTATTTTGGCAATGAGTCTAACTTTCACTCTAATGCTTTTGTTACTATACGTTCAGCTTTGGATGCCATCATCGTCACAGAACAAATTGGTTCGATACATTTCCTATTATCCCTTTCTGATGGTGGCATCACTGGTTGAGGGTGAATAAACCATTATACATGGTTACATATTCTAATATAGGTAGTACTAGGTGTGGAACTTCTTTTTTCTCTTTTTATTTTTTTATGTTTTTTCATTTTTGGGTTGTGGAGTTACTAAACTTGGTCTTGTTTTGTGAGTGAGTAAATTGCAATGATGTATCAAACTACTCTATTATGTTCTCATCAATTATTGTAATTATTTGTGTGCGTGTTACTGATTAATTGTAATATGTATTTTTCGAATTTTCTAGTTTGCTCAATTCATAGCGATTACGCTAAATTTGTCCTCAAATGTAAAATTCAATAGATAATTTTTCATGAAAAGCTGGACTATTTAATGCCTCAGGGTTTGAGAGATATGATCAACCAATATGTAAAATATTTAAAAATAAATGAGATGATGTTATTTTTAATTGGACCAATGAGTAAACGGGTGTTAGGAGTTTAGAACACTTGTGTTCTTGATAGGAAATGACATCTAAAGAAATTAGTTACACAGTTAGAGTTTTTGGGATCGGTTGCAATATAAGTAAGCTTGAAGTAGAATTATAAATCGTTGTAGGAATCACAATTGATTAGCTTGATCTTAATAGTTAATTTAGATAGTTTTATAGATAGTAAATTATTTTTGTTTTCATTGAGAGTTGAATTATGGAAAAGGCTACTTATATGATGAATTAACGTATAACTAGAGATAAATCCCGTGTGTTGCCTGCCCGTGTTTGTGTATTTTTTTTAATTACTTTTAGTAAGATTATTGATAAAAAAAAAAAAAAGGTTGTGATACTGTCTAGAAGTTAGATACGGTAAGAATATATTGAGAATACTTTCTTTAATTATTTTATACAATAAAATAGGTCAAAAGTAATTACATTGAAGGAGTTTATTGAGAACTTTATTGTAGTTAAATTTATCAATATAGTCTGTGTATTTGTCATCCTCTCAACTATAAAATTCTCATCTCATTGATTAATGTTTCTTGACAATGCAACATATATATAATTGTCTAAGCTAAAATGAAGATTTGGCAAATATAACTCCCATATAGTTCAATAATCGATTTTGACATTTGTTTATTATAATCATATAACACATCTTTATTGAGAATTATTTTCTTCTTGAACAAATGTCACTTTGAGTCACTTATTGCCAAAACTTTTTGTGGAATAAGAACTTTCTATCAACAATACTCCATTATATACTCTCCTCGATTTCCAAAGGTACTGATGTTCCATTACACATTTTTAATATAAAATTTATGTATATAACGAGCAGAAGTAACGTTCTTTGCTTTTTGTTTCGTGAGTGATGAGCCAAAACTACTCACAGGATAATAACCTTTGCACTAACATTAATTTTCCATGTAATTTTTTCATTTCTTATCATATACTACCTAGGTACATAAATACAAAGTGGTCATATTTCATTGCTCATTTCTAATGTGAAATTTTTGCTTCTAATTAAGGAGTGTTTCTTACGTTCGTTTTTTAGTTGCAAGCAATGATTCGAGAATCCCATCAAATTTGAAGTAGTACAAATTCCAGTTGTATACATGAGCTCTTGTTTAAATATGTTATCAATAGTTTTGTCAATCCTAGTTGAGCTTCTACATTATTTTAGAGCCTTCAATCATATAAAGTATATATATAATAATTTATCTAATCAATAATGTTATTTAAATAAGTGCATATTGTTATTTCTCTAAGATATTCTTCATCCTGCATGTATTGCAAAATTTAAATATATGCTCTCAACAATTTGTTTTACTGTATCACCAATTCTTTTAGTAGATGTTGTCTTTGTATCCTAATCCATATTAGAATATCTTCTCTTACTCCATTACATTGTCTCTTCCAATGTATAATAATGTATAAGTAATTTTATTTCGTACACATTCATCAATAATAAATTTAAAGCTATTTTAATTATTTGAAAATTATTTCTAAACTTCATATAAAATTGATTTTAAACTTTCAAATTGATTGACAATAAACACACAAAATGTGATTATATTTCAATTTTTTCAATTTTTTCAATTTTTTGAAACACCCATAAGCAAAATAAATTTTTTTTAAAATTAAAATTAATTTTAAAAAATATTTTTGTTTAAATCCAAAGTTTATAGTTTTCAGTTTTTTAAATACAATTAGTAATGATAAATATATTGTTCTTTAGAAACATATGTTTTATTAGTTATTTAGTCTCTCTTTCTTTCTTTTAATGTATTACCCTTTCCTTTGTTCAAATAATATAAAAGACAGTATCTTAATATTATATATTTTTAATGCATTATCAAATCCAACTTGTACTATAAATTCCATTAGTTTATATATAATTATGTTTTTGTGGTCTTCGCTGCCACAATAGCCACTCCCTATCTTGATTATCATTCATCGACAAACGCTTTGAAAAGTTTCTCTCCCTCATACGCATTGGCGAAGGCTTGCATAACAAATTACTTGTAGAATAATTATCAATCAAAAGCTATTTCCTGTATTAAAGGCAAGATATTGTCTTTTGCTGTTTTATTTCTCCCAAATTGACTCCATTCATAGGTCTTTGAAATTAAAACTAGAGTTTGGGAACTTTTACGCATAGTGTTGTCCCTCTCTCACCCAACACACCACAGATTCAATTCAAGTTCAAGAGTTGTGAAGTGTGGTGGATTGTCCCAAAGTTCGTACAGTGGAGTATGAAGGAAAATTGGATAAGATGAGAAAGATGAATACGACACCAAAGTCTACCAGGACTGTTTTTAATCTCGATAGTCAAGAATTATGTCTAAAACACACAACCAGAATACACAATCCTTATTCTGCATAACAAAACCCAGAACAAGGGTTCAAATTTTATAGCAGATGGGTTGTTTCTAAAAATGGAAAAAATTAGGGGAATCATAATATAATTTTAACTAAATATGTATAATTCACTCAATTAACAGGTTATTGGTTATTATCATAAATAATATTAAAATAAGAATAAAAATTAACCAATCACTAAGCGACACATTGACCTGGTACCCTCGGCGAGAGGTGGCAAAGACAATGGTGGGGTGGTGTCACGGGTGTTGGAGAGTGATCAGATCTGGAGCGGTAGTGATGGAAAGATTGAAAAAGATGACGTAAACACTGTTGTATGGCAACAGAATGGAGCCAAGGACCTAAGCTCTTGATATCATGTTAGAAACTAAGAATAAAAGATATAAAAAAAAAAACACAGAGGAATGGCTGATATCTACTATATTAATATTTTAGAGTCATTTCATGAAAACTATTACACATGTCATTCATACAGTGATTTAGGCTTTATGTGTCATTCATATAGTAATTTAGGCCCCATCTTTCTTAATCTTTATGTCTAAAGATTTTTTTAAGCTTAATTTATAATTTACTTATTAATTATTTTTATATGAAATCAATCAAATATTACAATCATTAAATAATAAAATATTACAATTATTAAAGATTATAATTTACACTAAGAGAGAACTTATGTAAATATAATTATGATCTACAATTAAATTAAGAACCATTAATAGTCTCATATTATCTAATTATTTTAATATTTCAAATAGAGTCATTTTATAGAAACTATTACACGTGTCATTCATATAGTGATTTAGACTTCACGTGTAACTCATACAGTGATTTAGGCCCCCACTTTTCTCAATATTTATGTCTAAAATTTTTTTAAGCTTAATTTACAATTTACTTATCAATTATTTTTCATATGAAATAAAATCAAATATTATAATTATTAGAGATTATAATTTGCACTAAGAGAGAACTCGTGTCAATATAATTATGATCTATAATTAAATTAAGAATCATTAATAGCCTCACATTATGAAAGTGATACAAAAAAATATAAATGAAGTATTTTCAAAATAAATAAGCATTAAAATCACCATATTCTTTTCTAATTAAAAAAAATGAATGGATCAGATTATTAAGGAATTGCTAATTGATTGATTTTGATATGATAATAATTCAAAATTCAATTTCTACCAAATTTATTCTTAATCAAATATTTAAGACTCATTATAATAGTAATATATTAATATATTCTTAATTAAATATGATAAAAATTGATATAATACTAATGTTTCATACTCATTAAATAAAAAGTCTTCATTCGACATGGAATGAGAAATAGGGACTTATGACGGGGATGTGGATGAGAATGGTAGCAAAATTCTAAATGAGAACAAGATTAGAGGAAAATTTTCTAACTTCAAATTTAGAAATTTTGAAAATTATAATTAAAAAATTTAAGTTTTTATAGCTTGAACATTCCAATATATCAATTCCATACTTATTTCATACTAATTTTTTTGAAAAAAAGAATCTTCAACTTTTCAGCACTAAAATATTTTAAAAAATTAATACCTTCAATTTTAAAAAAATCAATTCCACAATTTACACTTCTTTGATAATGATGTATTTTTAAAAATTTTCTTTTTTGATTTTTTTAATGAACTCATAAATGTCGATAGGGATTCAAATCTCCATATGGATTAAGGAATTGGACCCGTAACGAGGATGTGGATGAAAATGGAGGCAAAATTCTAAATAAGGATGGGATTAGGAAAAAAAATTTAACTTCAAATCTAGAACATTTGAAAATTATAATAAAAAAATATCTATATACCTATATCTCTATATCCTATTTAATTTTTTACAACTTGAACATTTCAATCTATCAATTCTATAATTTGTTTCATACTATTTTTTTTTTTGAAAAAAATACCTTCAATTTTTCAACGCTAAAATATTAAAAAAATTAATTTCACAATTTATACTTCTTTGATGATGATACTAAATATTTATTCATTTTAAAAAATTAAATAATTATATTAATTTTTTATTGAAAATAATATTATAATTGATATACTACTCTAATAATTGATATTATATAAATTAGAATTATATATTATTTTTACTAATCATTACACATTAATTATAACATATATTTTAAAATTGATATTTTAATTTATTAAAAGTATGTACAAGGAAACGACATGTAATTGAAATCATATGAATTAAATTTATTCATTATTTTTATGAATTAGAAAATATATTTTTATATTTTTATAAATTAAATATTTTAACTTACTAAAAAGATATAAACGGGTAATAAAGATGATTAAAAAAAATTAAAAGTGGGTATAAGCAAGAATTACCCACAAAGAAAAAAGGATTTGGGACAGATTTTGTCTTCACATAGACAATCGATGGGAACTAAGTTCCTATTTGTTAAACAGAATAGGGACAATGATAGTATACTTTCATTTTTTAATTATTTTTATTGTATTTGCATTATGTATGGATTTTTAATTTTAATTTGGATTATATTGCATTAATAGTATTTGTTGTCATGGATATTTATGTTTCAAATTGTAAAATATTTTTAAAGTTTTAATCTTTTTGAATTTTGTTAATAAACCATTAAATATCATGGGGATTCAAAATCCCCACGAGAGATGGAAAATGAAGACCCATAAAAGGGTGGAAATAGGGATAAGAGGTAAAATTCTAAATGGAGATAGGAGGTGTAGGATATATCCTATTTCTTATGGATACTCATTGTCATATCTATAAATGGCTCATGATATAGTAAAATTATCCATTTATTCTCTTTCTTTATTCAACAATTTCATCTTTCAAGATGTGCTAAATTCTCATAACATAGGCTATTTATTGTAAGTTATAGGTCATTTATTGAGATTTTTTCAACCTTATAAACATGATATTCAAAATAAGATTTAAAATAAAATGTCACATTTATATTTTATTCTCTTATTTAATTATTTAACTGTTAATCTACTTTTAATATAAATTTATATACTCAATTTTCTATAAGATATATTTAAATAAATTATCATTTATTTTCTATAATAATCAACAAGTTATTTTTTATTATCTACCCGTGCGATAACGACTAGTGTGTATATAATGAAGTGTATTTCTGTATAAATAAGAGATGCTTATCTATATGTCATCAAATGCAATGAATGCAATGAATAAAAACCAAAGCAACCTCATCATAATCTTTTGCCTAATCTGTTACAAATCAAATCACAATCGCTATACAATCAAATTACAATCATATTGCCTCTCCCAACAAAGCCCCTTTCTATACACACAGTAGGAGTCGAACCCCTGACACATGCTTAAAGGACCTAGTCACCTACCAACTGTGCCAGGCTTTGTTGGTAACAAAACTTAATTATTTTACACTGATAATATATTGAAATTAAACTCTAAGGGACCATCTTGTTTTATATTTCAATTTTTATTTTCAGTTTTTTAATTTTCAGAATTTTATGAAGGTAATACTGAAAACTGTGAAAATTATAAAATTTCATTTTCAGTTTTTATTTTTAATTTTCAATTTAGTTTTCATTTCCTTCACAAAATTTTAAAAACTAGAAAATTGAAAACGAAAACTGAAAATTAAAACCAGTTTTGAAGATAAAAATGAGAGTAAAAATTACATAAATATATTTTATGTATTATTTTATATAAATAGTTCATTTATGTAAATTCTACTCTCATTTTTATCCCTAAATTAAACGTATTATAAAAATAATTTTGTATACAATCTAAACCCTAAACCCTAAACGTTACTTTAAAATTATTTTAAGTTACTATGTTTAAACATAAAAATAATTTTCAAATAAATGTAGATAATTATATACATATATGACTATCAAAATAATTTAATCTAATAATTAATCCAAGTATCCATTAATATTATTGTATTAATTAGTTATTTATTTTAAAGTTAAATGTATTATATATAATATATATTTGACTTTAATTTGATTATTACCGTCTAATTTATATGGTGAACACTATTGCCCCCAGACCTTTTCTTCAAGTTTTGCCATTGGACACGAGCTTCTAGTGTGTTTGGATTTGTGTTTGGGAGTGATGGAATTGATTTTGAAAGAGCAAAATTGAGGTTGTATCAGTTTTAAATTTTGAAAAAAATAATTATAAAATTTATATCATTAAAAAATAAAAATTATCGTTTTTTCAAAAGATACTAATTTTAGCTTTTAACAAAAAGCTGAAGATTGATTTTTTAAAATTTTAATTATTTTTAAAAATGGTTCAAATATACGAATTATTTTTTTTTTGGAGAAAAAAGCGTTTGTTACAAAAAATAATCACAAATAAATACACCCTAATTTTGGTGGATTTTGTGCTTGTTTGGTTTTTCATATGCTTTTGATTTTAAAGTGATTTTGGGGTGTAGAATTGATTTTGATTAAAAGCAATATTTTCTTGCTTTTACTTTTGGTTCACAATTACACTATCAATTTTGACAACAATAATTTTCAGATCAAATTATCAAACCTAAATCACTATATTTTAGAATTATTGTTAATTATAACCAATTATAATAGAATCAATTTTATTCTACATCAATTCTATAAATGCATAACTGTAAGCATAATCGCCGTTCTTCCTGGGGAGTTACTGTTTCTTGAATTTTGCCTTTTAAATTTGTTCCTTTGTTGTATCCTTTCTATCCGAAGCATAAAGAAGGACGCCCATGATACAAAGGATTGGTTCTAGAATTAATGGGTGAAGTGTCATCCATGACATCTCAACAGGGTCAGATGTATTATACTTAGAAAAAAAAAAAAAATTCAATGAACTCCTTCTTAGGCATGCATCCAACATATTTACCTTTGCACGTTGGTTGATGCTGGACGCAGAATACAAAAGGCTACTACTTGCTCTCATATAGTGATTACCTTAGTGAGCGGTTTCTCAGGTGAGATTTTCCCCTTTATGTAATACCCCAATTTTAAATAATAGAATTAGAAAATGTTGTGAATTAAAAATAAGTTGAAGTGTGATTTTTAAATGAATTTTTTTTAAATTTTAAATCATTCTAGTGAGTATTTGCGGCCTCTTAGTCTTTGCAGCGGTCAAATGAAACGATAAGAAGGCGGTTTAGGGGCAATTTTTGCGCTCTCTGGTGGCTGCAAGCTAAATGACTGCGCTCAACAGAACACATAAAATCCCTTGTTCGAGGTCTAGAACCTTCACAATTGCCAAAACTCGACCCCTCCACCCTAAGACGCCAGAAACCTCGTTCCCTAACCTCTCTCCACCCTCCCAATTCCATTTTCTTCCATTTCTCTCAATTCTAACTCCAATCCTTCATTCCTAAGGCTTTAAGGTATGTTATTCTCTTGATTTCTCTCTCTATTCTCCATTCCCTCTTTGTTATTTGGATGGTTCTTTATGTTTCTCAAGGAGAGAAGTCTTCTAGTATATTAGAGAGGAAGTTCTTGGATATTTAGAGGTTTAAGAGATTGATCTAGAGTCCTATGGCTTCTGTATCAGATACTGCTATCAATTCTGCTTCCTAGAGTTTTGTTGGTGCTATTCCCTCATTGTTCACCCCTCCAGGTGAGTGGGTTCGCACTTGTAGTCTCTATGTTATGCATTAGAGTTATTTTCATTAAAAACACAATTTACTACTTGATTCTAGATATTATTGTACAAGGATTGAGATTTCTGTTGGATTACATGTTTTAGAACTGCTGATTTTAGTGCATGAAATATGTTTTTCATAAAACTCATGGGACCATTATTGTTGAACTGGTTTTAGATAGAAGTGATGATATATATGTATTGTTAAAGACTTTTACGGTTGGTTGAATGGATTCTGAAATTGATTTATGCGTATGATATAGTTATATGTCTAGAAATGCCATTTAGAGAAGAGAATGGAATTGTGATTATGAACTTGGTTGTTTTGGAATATGATGTTGAGAATTCTATCTATGTAAAGTGTGATGATTTGAGATATGGTTAGAGAATTAAACACAAAGCAATTTTAGAGCTTGAATCTTCATGAGATTCAGAACAGTTGACGGATACATATTCTGAGGATATATGAGATCATGAATGTCTGCAAAAAGGGTAACCTCTTAGGCATGATTTCATAGCCATGGTTATGCTAAAGTCAGATTGTTAGAGTTGTATACTCATAACAACTGCCAGCTACATATTCTATGGTTTGAAATCACAGTGCCTTTAAGTTGGTGATCCCTTAGACATGATATCATAGCCGCAGTTATGCTAAGGTCAGACTGTTGGAATCAGATAAATTCAGAGCTCACAAGAGAAAATGACCCACGAGGGGCAAATTTACACAGAGAAACGATCAAACAACGAGAAACTATTAAACATAGCCCACGAGGGGCAATTCAGAGACTTAGTCCACGAGGGACAATTTATTCAGAGAAACTACGAAACTACGTGAAACTATTAAACTTAGCCCACGAGGGGCGATTATGAAACTTAGCCCACGAGGGACGTTATTCACGATAAACTGAATACTCACAAAACAGAACCGAGATAGAAAATGAAATGAAATAGAAGTAGAGAGTATAGTTTCTTTGATAATTACTATATGATGAGCTGATATGGTTTTGGATATGAATGTAAATAGAGCAGAATTGTTTTGAGTTGGAAAGTAATGACTAGTATGTATATATGTATATGTATATTTGATTATGTAAGACTTTAAAGTATTATTAATATTGTTATGATTTCATGCATTATTCTTTGGATGTCCCATGAAAGGGGATTATAGGTGGGGATTCACTCACTGAGTTTTGATTACAAAACTCACCTCATTTACTTTATTTCATTTCTGAGATAAGGTAGTCTTGTAGAGACTCTTCTCAGCCATTCTCTCAGCAATAGCATTAGAGTATCAGCTGGTAAGCTTCACATAGGTGAAGCCCTTGTGCATAGAGTAGTATGCTCCAGTGTAGATGCAGGCAGGATCCCGGACCATAGTGCATAATGCGTAGTTTGCATATATAAAATGTTTTGATGGACTGTATTATAAGACTTTATCATAGAGATTATGTATATTGTGAACTTTTATGATACTTGATGGTATTATGAGAATAGAATTCAGAGTAAAGAATATGAGACTACAGTTTTAAAGAATACTGGTTATATGTTTTAAAGGCAAGGAAATTGTATGTAGAAAAAGGTTTTATGGTTCAATTATTTTTGTGATATACTGTGCATACATAGGAATCCAGGTCACGAGGCTTACGTGGGACAGGATTTCTCACGTGCCGGTCACGTGCCCTAAATCGGGTCGTGACAGAGTGGTATCAGAGCCTGCACCTCTCCCAGTACGGTGTGGTTCGGGGACGAACCAGGCAGAAGCTGGTGGGCATGTAACGCCCGGGGACGAGGACGAGGAGTGATCGCCGGTGCAAAGAGGGCACGGACAAGGAGCGGCTCCTCACAGGGTCCTCTAAGTGGAGGGGTACATGGATGAACCGATTACACACCCGAATGAGAGGGATCCTGAGACAGTATAGGTATGGGACTATACAGTTGAGGAGGGCTTATATGCATTGATTCGTACTACCTATATCAACAAGATGCATCTTCTTTTCGGTAGCCTAAACTGAAAGAACTCCATAGTTAAGCGTGCTTGACCTGGGGTAATTTTGGGATGGGTGACCTCCTGGGAAGTTTTCCCAGGAAGCGTGCGAGTGAGGACAAAGCATGCTGAAAAGACCCGTGTTGGTTTGTGGGGGCAGTCGTTAATCCATAAAGCAGCAGGGGATGTTACCACTCTGTCACGACCCGATTTAGGGCACGTGATCGGCACGTGAGAAATCCTGTCCCACGTAAGCCTCGTGACCTGGATTCCTATGTATGCACAGTATATCACAAAAATAATTGAACCATAAAACCTTTTTCTACATACAATTTCCTTGCCTTTAAAACATATAACCAGTATTCTTTAAAACTGTAGTCTCATATTCTTTACTCTGAATTCTATTCTCATAATACCATCAAGTATCATAAAAGTTCACAATATACATAATCTCTATGATAAAGTCTTATAATACAGTCCATCAAAACATTTTATATATGCAAACTACGCATTATGCACTATGGTCCGGGATCCTGCCTGCATCTACACTGGAGCATACTACTCTTTGCACAAGGGCTTCACCTATGTGAAGCTTACCACCGATACTCTAATGCTATTATTTGAGAGAATGGCCGAGAAGAGTCTACAAAGACTACCTTATCTCAGAAAAATGAAATAAAGTAATGGGTGAGTTTTGTAATCAAAACTCAGTGAGTGAATCCCCACCTATAATCCCCTTTCATGGGACATCCAAAGAATAATGCATGAAATCATAACAATATTAATAATACTTTAAAGTCTTACATAATCAAATATACATATACATATATACATACTAGTCATTACTTTCCAACTCAAAACAATTCTGCTCTATTTACATTCATATCCAAAACCATATCAGCTCATCATATAGTAATTATCAAAGAAACTATACTCTCTACTTCTATTTCATTTCATTTTCTATCTCGGTTCTGTTTTGTGAGTATTCAGTTTATCGTGAATAACATCCCTCGTGGGCTAAGTTTCATAATCGCCCCTCGTGGGCTAAGTTTAATAGTTTCACGTAGTTTCGTAGTTTCTCTGAATAAATTGTCCCTCGTGGACTAAGTCTCTGAATTGCCCCTCGTGGGCTATGTTTAATAGTTTCTCGTTGTTTGATCGTTTCTCTGTGTAAATTTGCCCCTCGTGGGTCATTTTCTCTTGTGAGCTCTGAATTTATCTCGATTCCAACGATCGACCTTAGCATAATCAAGCGCTATGATATCATGTCTAAGGGATCACCAACTTAAAGGCACTGTGATTTCAAACCATAGAATATGTAGCTGGCAGTTGTTATGAGTATACAACTCTAACAATCTGACTTTAGCATAACCATGGCTATGAAATCATGCCTAAGAGGTTACCCTTTTTGCAGACATTCATGATCTCATATATCCTCAGAATATGTATCCGTCAACTGTTCTGAATCTCATGAAGATTCAAGCTCTAAAATTGCTTTGTGTTTAATTCTCTAACCATATCTCAAATCATCACACTTTACATAGATAGAATTCTCAACATCATATTCCAAAACAACCAAGTTCATAATCACAATTCCATTCTCTTCTCTAAATGGCATTTCTAGACATATAACTATATCATACGCATAAATCAATTCCAGAATCCATTCAACCAACCGTAAAAGTCTTTAACAATACATATATATCATCACTTCTATCTAAAACCAGTTCAACAATAATGGTCCCATGAGTTTTATGAAAAACATATTTCATGCACTAAAATCAGCAGTTCTAAAACATGTAATCCAACAGAAATCTCAATCCTTGTACAATAATATCTAGAATCAAGTAGTAAATTGTGTTTTTAATGAAAATAACTCTAATGCATAACATAGAGACTACAAGTGCGAACCCACTCACCTGGAGGGGTGAACAATGAGGAATAGCACCAACAAAACTCTAGGAAGGCACTGATAGCAAGATCTCGATACAAGCCATAGGACTCTAGATCAATCTCTTAAACCTCTAAATATCCAAGAACTTCCTCTCTAATATACTAGAAGACTTCTCTCCTTGAGAAACATAAAGAACCATCCAAATAACAAAGAGGGAATGGAGAATAGAGAGAGAAATCAAGAGAATAACATACCTTAAAGCCTTAGGAATGAAGGATTGGAGTTAGAATTGAGAGAAATGGAAGAAAATGGAATTGGGAGGGTGGAGAGAGGTTAGGGAACGAGGTTTCTGGCGTCTTAGGGTGGAGGGGTCGAGTTTTGGCAATTGTGAAGGTTCTAGACCTCGAACAAGGGATTTTATGTGTTCTGTTGAGCGCTGCAATGCTCGCTCACCAGAGAGCGCAAAAATTGCCCCTAAACCGCCTTTATCGTTTCATTGACCGCAAAGACTAAGAGTGCCGCAAATACTAGAATGATTTAAAATTTTAAAAAAATTCATTTAAAAATCACACTTCAACTTATTTTTAATTCACAACATTTTCTAATTCTATTATTTAAAATTGGGGTATTACACTTTATTATAGATCATATTGTTGCATGCTGTGAATAAAAGAATCTGAATGTGAATGGTAGAGCTAGAGATTAGAGGGAGTGGTTTGTGTTGCCTTTTCTTTTTCCCTCTTTAATCCACATAAGCAGAGTGTTATTTCAGACCGAGCCCCATGAAACTTGAAGTATGTATCTTGGGACGTCAACTGTCTGATGAAATTCCCAATAGAAATGTTCTCGTGTGGAATGCAATGATATCCCTTTCCACGCATTAATGCCTTGCATCACGTATGTATCTTGAATTAGAACGCTGTGTTCAACAACAGGCATGGCAGCGACAGCCCATTTCGCAAGACGAATAGGAACGTCAGTAAAGGAGAAAATTGGAAGGACAAGAGGAGTGCGAGGGCCATGGTACAACTCTCTTATGGCTGCTGCTTCTCGTGCCCTTGCTGAAAGGTTACCCTTGGTGCATTTCGTTGTCGAAGTCAGAGATGCAAGGGTACCACTAAAGACTTTCCTTCTGTGACTTTCCACTGCTAAAACTTGCAATCTCAATTACCATTCCTCTCCCGTTTCTACCTTTTTTCTTTTCCCATTATTTACACTATTTTTTTCTCCCTTTGAGATTCCATTGTCCTCGGAATGCGTGTTACTGAGAAGTAACCCTACTCTGTCGAGGCAGATCATAGCACCGAACTAAAAATATATAGTTCGCGAAAGCACTAGTCACAAGAACTGCATACAAAATAAATCTTCATATGTATAGTACTACATAAATCACATTCATTGCAAGTTCTTTGCTTTTTTGTATCAACTCTTTTGTTGTTTGCTTGAGTTGCATATGCATTAAGCTTAATCTGCAGCATCAAACCCACCAATTAAAAATCAGAATATTATTAAGCTTAATTTAATTAATAACTATATTTACAAAACACAAGAAAGAAAGGAAAAGGAACTATTACACACAATTTGTGCTACCACTAGTTATATTTAGTTTATATCCATTATAAGAAAACTAAAGTCATCAAGTAAAATATAGTCAAAAGATTGCAATATAATAAAGTAGAAAAGTTTTAAAGACATCGACACCTACACCCTTTAACTGTAAACTAAAACCATTTTATTAAGAAAAATTATAAGTTGTTGCTATACTATTTAGGATTCAAGATCATACCATCGTAAGTCATTCTTGTCTTTTTATTTAAATTTTATTTAATAGGAGAATAGCTCAACTCTAGTATCGCACACGGCGAGCCAAAAGTTATAAAAACCAGCAACATAAGAAACTACAAAACAAATACGAAAAATAGACAACAAACTAACACCACATCTCCGGTAGACATTTACGCCTTCAAAACTCCATACCTTTGTTTGACAGGGGCTGCTACTACCCATGAAAAGAATCCACTACAAGAAAATTGCCGATTAGTGACCGAAATTTCAGTCGCTAAATGCAACAAATTGATCTCTATTAGTGACCAAAATTTCGGTTGCTAAATGCAACAAACCGGTCGCAAAATCTTTTAGCGACCGATTTTGTGGCCGATTTATGTTGTAGCTAGATTCAAGGTTGCTAAATTATTAGTGACCAATTTTTTGTCACTAATTTTTATGACCGATTTTGTGATCAATTTTGTGACCGAAATTCTCCCCCAACCAATTGAAGAAGTTGGCTCAATAGTGACCGATTTCAATCTGAACGATCATAGTCGATTTTTCGGTCATTAATTTTTGTGACTGATTTTCTCCTCAATTGTTGGCTCAATAAATACCATTTTTCAATCACTAATTTCTGTGACCGATTTTGTGACCAATTTTCTCCCTAAGCGGCGTCATAGTAGCAATCGATTATTTGAATTAGTGACCAAAAAATCGGTCACTAATAATTGTTATAGGTACCACCCATATTTTTTTTCATTGATTCCCATTTTCACATACCAAATTTACACATCTATATCACCAACAGACAAACATAAAATTACACATGAAACCTACTAAATAATAACTAACTAGTGCCAACAATCAATACTAAATAACATACAAAATAACAAGTGCCAATCCAAAATACAAACAAGTAATTATAACTTGTCCTCCTAATCTCACCTTTCTTTCTCTTAGTTACTACTAAATATCAACTTACTACTGTCAAACATTAATACTAAATAACATATAAGATAACCAATGTCAGTCCAAAATACAATTTTCATCTTGCATCAAGTGCACCATTTTCATCTTGCATCTTTTTCAATAGTTCTTCATGCTCTCTTCTCAATGTTCTCTAACCTTGCTACAAGTGCACCATTTTCATCTTGCATCTCTTTCAATAGTTCTTCATGCTCTCCTCTACGATTTTGACGTATATCCATATTATGTACCCTTGTTAAACAATACAATACAATTATAACTACACAAGATTGAAAATTTGCTTTCAAATAACAAATAAAGTGATACAAGGCAAGAAAAAAACACTAGCATGCTAAGAATTAAAAGTCAACTCCTAATCTGACTTGAGATAATAGTAATAATAATTATTAACTTGAACACGATATGCACAAGATTTATACCTTTTTCAATATATGCTCAAAGACAAAAATACAAAACTATGCCTAAGAACATAATCAAGTCTCCGAGTATGGACTAGCTCTAAAGATAATCAATAGTTTACAATGCTAACTCTAAAATATTAAAATCACACCACACTTACACTTTTCTCTCTTTTAAAGTACCAAACTAGAATTTTTCTTCCAAACACCCCTAGATAACCTTTCAAGCCTTGAAACCCAACATTTACACCCTTCTAAAAAAACATCCTCAACATTAGAATACACATACAACTCAACCCCTCTCTCAACAACCCACAAACCATCATTTAGACACTCCTAAACTAGTGCAGAAACTTTTCTAGCAGCTAGCATAAAAAGTAAACCATAGACTTGAGAATTAACAAATCTAACAACTCTTTTGCTTATGAAATCAACAAAACCACAATAGGACACTCTACCTTGCTTGCCAAATTTTAAAGCACAAAAGAAATGTGGTTCATGACAATTTTCAGCAACTAAAAATCAGTATTTAAGAGCCATAGGTCTTATTTGAACATAGCCTCTTACATATGCGATTAAAACAACCCCCAAACCCCAAGACATAACAAAATTGCCACCCTAAACCAAGCATTCAAGTGCTGTAATTTTTTCTTTTCCATTACTTAAAAGGTTTGCTGCACAAACCACCAATTTGCTATTACTCCATTCACACGCACACAAACATCATTATGCATATAAGGCACAAACTCATTCCCAGCATTTTAATCCCATTTTTGTTCACTATAACAAGGAAGAAGAAATAAGCCCAAACCCCACTTATACACTTAGGAAATATCGAAAATTTCATGGAATGACCACAACCCACACATCCATCACCCCCAAACCAAAACAGAGAGCAAAAAGCTTCATTTGGTTCCATGAGACTAAAAATCATCCTATATGTCCAGATCACAGATTGAAACTTAAAAATCGTATCTGAAATGGAATGATATGAAATTCACCTGAGATAGTAATATGGACAGGAACAGGGTTGTTGTTGTTGGTGTTCGTGGATGGCAAAACATCCTTCTTCATGGGACTAATTAAACTCATTATTGTGGAACAGCCAAATTAGAGTAATGACTTGGCTAAATAGAGCCCAATTTCTGCAAAACATAAGTATTTCCACTAATGAATTCAAAAGCATTATTTAAATCATCCTATTTTATTGCTCTATTCACTATTAGTGAAAATGAAGTTGCTTTAGAACTATTATTATAAGCCTTTGAACTAACAGTTATGAGTTCCCATCTTTATAATTTGGTTCACATGAAAAGGAATTTTAATGTTCCTACCAGTTAAGGATGAAAACTCACTCCCTCATTCTCCCTTTTTGTCAATCCACTAACCGCCAGAGCCAGAATTCCAACCTGGAAAAAAAAATTTGGATGCCAATGAATGTGCTTGTTGTGATCTATTTGTCAGTGGGGATCAAATTATTTTTCTTTGATGTTAGTATCATTCCCTATTTGATAAGTAGTATTATCTACAATGACGAATATGTTGAATATAGCTGATTGTCGCACACACTTCCAGATAAGATTGTTGAAAAAATGAACTTACAAAATTATAGAAATTCTCCTTTGTCTCTTTTTTATTTTCATCATAGGCAAGTGCACACTCCAGTAATCCCTAAAACTCCCTCCAACAGCTATTTATTTGAGATCACAATCATATAAAAAAAATAGAAAGAAAAAAAAAGAGATTCCTACCTAAATGAAGCTTGCATTGATATAATCATGTGCATCAGGCTATAATCCGTTCTTGATTTGAGAACAACCCTTTTATTGTCAACTGAAAAATAAACAAACAATTTATAAAAACTTCAAGGCCTTACCTCACCAGCAACCCAGCTCACCCAGCCGCGAGATCGAATGGTCTCATCCCCCTACCGTGCCATTGCGCATGCCTCCCCTCCAGGCGGCTTTGAGGCATCACGAATGCCTCCTTCCCTGGACTGCGCGCTGCAGGAACGATTCCCCTCAGCCACCATAACTGCAAGCCGAGCTCCACCCTTTTCCGATTCGCGAAGTAGTCTTTCCTCTCCATCCCCCGTGGCGTGGCATAAGCTTGTGAGAAGCTCCCAGTCGCGCACCGCCGCCCTCCTTCCTCTGCTCTTGAGCATCGCTATTCTTCCTCTCTCTTCGCCGCCAACGGCGGCGCGAACCGCGCCTCCTGCTGCATGCTCACGGGTCTCTGCTTCCCCTCCCCTTTCATTAACCGCACAACCTCCCCCTCCCTTTCTCTAGCCACACGGTTTCTCTCTCTCTTCCTTGCAGTTTTTATTAGACGATAATCACTACAAATATTTTAAACAAAAAATATATTTTATTATTTATTTTAATAGTTTATAAGTTTTAATCATTTTAATAAATAATAAAAATATGAAAATATTCTCTTTCTTTTATATAATTTGAAAGTTTTGTAATATTTTCTATCATAATTATTGACATTTTAATTTAACAATAAATATTATATTAAAATATTTTTCATTAATTATTTTTTTTATAGAATGTATTATCCATTATTTAGTGACTAATTTTGTAATATATTATTTAAACATACTTTAATATATAGTGACCGAAAGTGTTAAGCATAACATATTGCCTCAAAAATAATATCGGTCACTAAATCAGTCATTAGTGTCCAAAATTGTTAGGCAGAAGATTTGAACTCAAAAATAATATCGGTCACAAAATTGGTCACTAATAAAAAAAATTAGTGATCGATTTAGTGACTAATTCTTCAAGTAAATAGGAAAAATAAGATCGGTCACTAAATTTAATATTAGTGACTGAAATTGTTAGGCATAAGATTTCATCTAAAAAATAATATCAGTCACTAATATTAAATTTAGTGACTGAAATTGTTAGGCATAAGATTTCATCCCAAAAATAATGCCGGTCACAAAATCGGTCACTAATAAAAATTAGTGACCGATTAGTGACCGATTTTGTGAATGATATTCAAGTAAATGGGAAAATAAGATCAATCACTAAATTGGTCACTGAATTTAATATTAGTGACTGATTTTGTGACTAAAATTGTTAGGCATAAGATTTCATCTCAAAAATAATATTGGTCACAAAATCGGTCACTAATAAAAAAATTAATGACCGATCTAGTGACCGATTTTTTAAATAAATCGAAAAAATACAATCGGTCACTAATATTAAATTTAGTGACCGAAATTATTAGGCATAAGATTTCATTTCAAAAATAATACCGATCACAAATCGTTCACTAATAAAAAAAATTAGTGACCAATTTTTCAAGTAAATGGGAAAAAAATAATAGATCACTAAATTTTTTATTAATGACCAATTTT
The DNA here is from genome assembly GCA_031216105.1 of Dalbergia cultrata. Taxonomy (NCBI): domain Eukaryota; kingdom Viridiplantae; phylum Streptophyta; class Magnoliopsida; order Fabales; family Fabaceae; genus Dalbergia; species Dalbergia cultrata. Next base: position 25,013,861 of record CM062350.1, on the reverse strand, counting down.
GTGATCGATTTTTCAATTAAATGGAAAAAATACAATTGGTCACTATTGAATTTTTGTGATCGATTTAGCAACCGATTTTTTTCATTCATTCATGTTTTTCCTGTAACTTAATTCGGTCACTAATTCGGTCACAAAATTTTCATCTTGATGACCGATTTATTTCGGTCATCGGTCACTATTTAACACATTTCTAGTAGTGATCTAATGGTATGAACTGATTTCAATGATCAAAGCAAAGTAGGCTAGACCAAAAATAACACTACCACCAATAGCAAAACATTGATACAAACCAAAACCATATGTAGAAGGAAACTTATTTGCACAATGACAGAAATCCAGTAGTAAAACACAGCAGTAGACAATATATGCAGCAGAAATCCTATCCTATAACCTTTTGGATCCAACTCTTTGCCCAAAAGAACAAACTAGACTATATGTTGAATACAATAACTGGTTTACTAAGCACTAAATGATAAACAACCTTTTTTTTCTTATTTCTTGAGCTCTGAATAATTCTCTCTTCACATTTACAATATCGTAATCCTCATTATATAAGAAAAAAAGTCTTAAACTTTTAAACAAAGAATCAATCTCGTGGTTACATAGGGACCTTCAAGACAGGAATCTACAAAGACACCTATATTTCCCAACAATCAACGAAGCAACACATAAAAAAAAAAACCCCCAAAAAGCACAGTAGACTTACAAAGATACGCAACACCAGGTTCTTCCCTTCCAGCCAAGTTAGCCACATGAAGGAACAAAAACAATAACAAGCAATAGCGTAAGTGTCTTAATAAAACCCTCCCACGACATGCATTTACATTAAGACCCCATTAGTCCACAAATCATCCTACGCTTATATGTCAAATATACAGAACCAAATTTAAATAGAATTGCTTAATCAAGTTAATTATTGAAGACATAAACTATTGTCCCTCAAAAACCAAAAAGGTTCCAATCAAAATCCAGAACTTATTAGAAAAGCCAGTAATTTGCACCTTGGAGACATCTCTATTGAGCTTCCTCATAATGTTGAAGAGCAAAGCATTCTCTTTCACTAAGGATTCCTATAATACAATCACAGAAAAGTTAAAGAACAAGAAAATAATACAAAACAAAAAGTCAGAACTTTCATCAATGGACTCCACCATTGAGGGACGCTACAACTCCTCAATCCATCTCAGAGTCACCAAAAAAAGCCATCCTTTCAAGTATTCTAAAATGTCGTCTATAGAATACCTTGACATAAAACTTGTTGCAGGATCACACGTAGTGTTGTCTTGACAACAATTCTATACAAATTCATTATAAATTTAGTATGACTCAATTTAGTAAAATAATAAAAGATACAAAATAACATACAATAACATGACCAGAGTAAGTGATTAAAATACCTCAAAACATTAAAAATTAAAAAAATCCAGAAATAGAAGCCTTTGGTATGACTTGGAGAAAATATAGTCACATGAACTTGCCTATAAAACACATAGCAAACCCTGTAGAGAAATTGGGAGAGAAAAAGAAACCACTTCTCCATATTTTTAAATTGAGAATCCAAAAAAGCATGACATGTAAGATCCTTTAAAAAAGAATAAGTTTTAATTCACATAGCAAATGGTCTAGCACATAACCATGCCTCTGTTCTAGAATAGTGGATTAAGATAAATTATTCCATTTCACATTAACAAACTTTGTCAGTTTCAATGAGACAAATACATAGACATATCCAAAAATGTACAAACAGACACACTAAAAGAAAAGGAGAGGTAAAGAAATCAATGCCAGTACAGACTATTCAAAATATTAAGTATTTTACAAAAGATAGTTTATTGAAAGACTTGGTACTTTGGTAGTAATAAAGTAGTTACTAGCAAGGAAGATATAGTTGACACATAATATAATTCTTGTGGCATATACACTATACTTTAAAAATCAATAATGAGATTACCAAAGGAAAACACTGGAAATTTACCGAAGTTTGCATATAATATTTTAATTCAAACGAGGCATATTAGAAATCCCGTTAGATTAGGTAGGCAGCAGTAATTAAATTCTTTCAAATAGCTCATCTGACTTGCTAAAATTTGGAAAAAAGCACCAAAGCTTGAAGAAAAAGGAAATAGTCACATGTTGCAAATTGATAGGCCTTGTTGAGGATAACTCATTCATTCTTAACTTAGGACTACCTCATTGTGGACTTGGCTCCACTTTGGTGACTTTGTGCTGAATCCCAACACTAGACTTGCATCTTTGGCACCTACCAACACTGTATCTAGGGTGCTCCAAAACAACATAGAAATCCATACCATAGATTCCAGTTGAAGGATCATACCTAAAACCAACCTTAAGCCCAAGAATCAGACAAAAACTAACATGTACCTGTATGAGACATACAAGAATATGCACACACGCACAAAAGTAAAATCACCCATGTTTAATTAAATCCAATAAAACCAACATCAAATTACTTAAACCTCAACATTACTTACTACTTTTTCCATTGAGTAGCATTATGGATTTAAAATTACACAACATTCATATTCATAATCACCCATGTCTGTAAAACATTAAATGAATTTGTGAGATTCCTCCCTAATCAAATGGTCCTAATTACCATATAACATGCTTTGATATAAATTAATATTAAAGAGTACATTTTAAGGGTAACAAGAGATATACTTTATTCCCATATCAATATGCTCCTGAATATCAAAATCAAAACAACTAGTGTCACTGAAGTTCCTATTATGGAGTTCATACTCCTTGACCTTCAACCCACTCTCGAGGAGTTGGATGACCTTGTCCCCTCCTCACGGTGACATAGCAAGCAATCTTTTCATTACATGTGATTTAGAATGAATGCACAATGAATCTAGTTGTTCAAACCAAACCAAATCACGAGTCAATTAATTAATAAGGAAAGGAAAGCCCAAAAAAAAGGCGGTTTAATGTGGAGTTTAGGGCTATACGCATAACAAAGTGGGGAGATTACCCTTTTGGTTGTCAGAGAAGGCGATAAGAGAAGGCTTTCTTGGAAGAAGAGCTGGCAAGCAAGGAATGTTGTGAATCCGATTGGGACAAGATGGAAACGACTCGTGATGAAGAAGGGGGCTCTCCTTGTGAACTACCGAAGGAACCACTGCATAACCACCGCATAATGACCAACAGAACCACCGAAGGAACCACCATGAAACAAGACCCTGAAGAACGGAGCTTCTTTTCGTACTAAATCATGAATGCGAAGAAGGCCGTGAAGAAGAAGGGCAAGTAGGGAGCTCTCGTTCATGAGGTTGGTGCATGATAAGTGTGATGGGCGCGAAGAAGAGGGCTGAAACACGAACGTGAAGGGCACGAAGGGTTTAATGTGTGATGAGCTTTAGGGATTGAGAGTTTCTTTGTTTTCCAAGGGAGAAATGGGGAGAGAGTGAAATATATTAAGTTTCATAAGAAAATTAAAACCGATTCCTGACTCAACTATTTAATTTATAGTGGAAAAAAAATTTAGTGGGAAAAATTTTAGGTTGGTGCTAAAAGTTTTTAGACAACATTTTAAAAGCGCTGCTAATTAGATTTTAAAAGGCAACACTTGGAAAACGAAGCTGATCAGCAAATAAGCGTTCTCTGTTATTATATGATATGGCAACGCTTTAAAAGCGGTTTCTTTTTAGCCTAAGGCAACGCTTTCTAAGTGTTACCTCAAATTCTATTGTTTTAGTCCACCCGAATGCTACCCCTATAAAAACGTTACCTTAGACCCCCCAAAGCCAACATTTCCTAAGTGTTGCGTTAAAAAAGTGTTACCTTAGACAAAAAATGTTGTTGTGACAGCACACCCATTCACCATTTGACACCAGAAGAATCAACTTGCAAATGGCAATGAATTTCTTTGTACCCGTTTTTTCCTTCTTTTTTTTTCTGCATGGCTTTCCATATATTCTTCATGGATTTAGATCTTTTAAAGTGAGTATTTCATTTTAGAGGATAAAATGAACAATTTCATCCTTCAATCAATATAATAAAGATAGCTCCATTTTTTAACTTTATATTGATGCAAAGATAAAATTTCTTTATTTTACTCTCTAAAATTCTTGCCCATTTTTTGTGATAGCGTAATTGTTTTTATAATAATTATAGAGTTCATTGACTAAAAAAAATTAAGAAAAATAATAACGACAAATTGTACTAAACTACTAATTTATCTCCCTTTTTCCTATTTTTTTTCTCAATATTCATCCATTCGGTTGACCTAGTAACCTACTAAATTACTAATTTATCTCCCTTTTTCTAATATATCATTTTTTTCTGCAAAGCTTTTTGTTTTTCTTCTCATTATCTCCCTTTATAATTTTTTTTCTATTTTTAGCTTTCGTCTTTTTTGGATTAGAACTACTAACCACAAAAGCAACGTTTAGAAAATTGAGATTAACAGAAAAAAAAATTTTTCATATCCAATGGGCACGTTTGAAGCAAAATGGTTTGTTGAAGTGTCCAACTTTAGCATCACCTTTTGTGCGAATGCTAGGCTTCATTGCTCTAGGTTTGTATTTGGTTTTGTGTTTACAAAATTGATTTTTGATAAATTTGATTTTAGTTAAAAAATAATTTTGAAGTAAAATGATTTATATTTGGATATTTTTATTTAACAAGTGATTTTGACTCAAAATATTGGGGGCGTTTGGATGAGATTTTTTTAAAGGTGAAAATCACTTTTTTCACATAAAACAAAATTATTTTTCTTATATTTGGATAATTCTTTTAAAAAAATTAGAATCTAACAAAAAAATATTTTTCAATTTTTATGTACAAGTAAAAAAATGGATTTTAAAAAATTTTTCAGTTTTTTAGTTATATATAAAATAAAAGTTATAGAATCATTTTTTTTTTTAAATCTAGAACAAACTTACCCGCTGCTTAGATAATGTCAGTCAAAATCACTTTTAGGTGTTAAATTTCCATATATATATATATATATGCACATTGAGACACACTGAAAGTCAAAGTTAAATTGTCCTAAAGATGGCCTAGAACTTGCCAAAAAATAAAAAAGCCAAAAAAATGTATATAATGCGGTAGGTAGAGAGAGATGAAACACGAGTGTCCTGCTCTCTTTAGCATAACTCAAGCCACCAACAAGAACAACAAAGTTTTCTGATGCAGCAAGTTGTTGAAAACATTGCCCCCAGGACACTACAACTAAGCTTATCTCCTACCTTCTGCACAAATGAAGATAAGACTCTCTTCACCCATCCATTTTCTATCTAACTACATGATCAATATGTGTTTTTTTTTTTTTTTTTGGTTACTCAGAAATCTAGTCTCTTGCATGCTAAGCGATGAAGTGGCAGACAAGTTTCGAATGATTATGTAACTTATCTTTAGTATAGATTAATGGTGCGTAGGTTACAAAATTTGAAAGAATATAAATATGATATCATAATAAGTAAATATAAAAGTATATTGGTAACAATATTTCAAATCATCATATGTTTTATAACTCTCTTATAATTATTATAATTCTAATATTAATTTTTGTTAAAATATATTACAACTTGCTTCCCGGATGGGAAAAAGGATAACAGTGTAATGCTGAATTATTGTAATTACAGTTTATAAATAGCCTTGTAACAAGTTCACGTAGGCATACCATACTCAATACAACAACACATTTATCTAGTATTCTAGTTTCATTGTTTCTTTATCGTTTAGCCTTTGCTGTCACAAATTTCTCTTTCACAATTTTTGTAACTTTCAATCTCAACTTTCATTTAACATTCTTACCGTTGCGTTCCGCCTTTATACTCTATCAAAGACAAAATCTCCATTTTAATTAGTTTAAAACTTTAAATTGAATAAATTGATTCCTGTAAAAAAAAAAAAGAAAAAACTCTCAAATTGATTCACACAATATTAAATAGTTGGACATATATGTCTGTACAAAATTATATAATCAGACAAGTTAGTCCCTATATTAAGTTATACTAGAAGAACTAACTTAACTGATAATTTATTTTCCATGGACTAATTTGGTAATATTTTTTATTTTTTAAAACACTAATTTATTGTACTATTCAATTTTACAGAAGTCAATTTATCTAAATTGAAATTTTAAAGGGACTGAAATGAGGGTTTATCTTTTATTTGTAATGTTATTTGGATATCTAAAAGTGGATGTCTCATTAGGATATTCATCCTATCAATATTGGATGAAATTGTGACTCCTAGTCACCCTATTCATCTTCTCTATCATTGGATTTGATGGCTGTCAAATAGACACCTACTTTTATATCTCCAAGTTGCTTTATCCTTATTTGCATGATTGCAACCTTTAACTTTGTTATATATAGTTAGGGTAGATTCTCCTCCATGATGCCTTTCAAATCTTGGGGTCAACTTATTGCATTAGGGGAGCTTATTGGTTTCTTGTCACACCATTTCGTTTAGCTAATTATAACTTTCTGATTAGACAAAACAATATTAGAATGATTTGATTCATGAAAGAAAATTACTTGGTTTAGGTATCGGAATGGAGCATCAGCAGCAGTCTCAGGAGGGTGGAATCACGGAAAGTCCCGTAAACCAAAAGGAAATGAATGTTTATGAGTGTCCCAGACCCAAACTCCATATGCTGGAGGAGCGCTTTAAAATAGCGTGGCACACAGTTCCATACAAAATCGTGGAATGGGGTGTTGTGAAATCTAGTAGGGTGCTCATGTTCAAGATCATACAAATAATAAGTACCTTTCAGATTTGCCTAAACATGCATACCTTTCAATCAAGGCAGATGATGTTTCTTCTTGGGAGAATTTGGACGAACATTTCCACTATAAGAGCCCTATTGGCAACACCGTGCTACACATAGCATCTAGGAATGGAAAAGATAATTGGGTGGAGAAGATCACAGCCAAAAGTGACTCCAACCTTTTAACTGCCAAAACTGACAATGGTGACAGTCCACTACATGCTGTTGCAAGATATGGCCATGTCTCTACTCTTGAGATATTGTTGGCTGCAAAATCTTCACAATTTGCCAAGTTATTCTGAAGACCCCAAAGAATATATGGATGAAATCCTAGCAAGAAACAAACAAGGGAACACTTTCTTCCATGAGGCCTTATTCAACACAGATAAATGTGTAATTAATTTCCTTTTGTTTGACGAGGCTCATTTTGAGGCTAGTGGCAATAATAGCATTAGTGGACTGGTTGAGCGAGCTGCATTGTTTTGGGAGAACAGGGAAGAAAAATCAATCCTGTACTTGGCAATTGAGGTTGGCTACAAGGAAGTTGTGGATAAAATAATGGTTAAATTGATCAACCAATCCCCTACATTGAACAAATTGATAGAGGAACATCCTGAATTGAGCCAATTGATTCCTCATGGCCCTGACTTTGTTCCGGCTAGAAAATCACCCCTACTTGCTGCAATCATAAAAAAGGATAAAGGTATGTGTGTGTGTGTGTATGTATTCACATAGCTTGATTTCCGCCAATTTGTTTGTGCAATGTTCCCCAATTGATGGGTACACAATCGAAGAAGTGCATGGTAATTGGTATTCATCGCCACGAACCCACAAATGCTGGACATTTCTTAATTAATGAAGAACAAGATGCAAATTAAATGGTTAAGAGTTTGGTTTCTCAAGGTAAATTTTGTTTTTATTTTGATTTAAATTGACATAAAGAAGAGTTAAAATGATAAAAGTATATGCATATAATATCTTAAAATATAAAAAATATTCAATACTCTTTATTTTATTGTGATTATTAAATTTATCATATGATTCATTCTTTATGGGTTCGATTATGACTCGTTAACCATGTTTTTAGCTATTATTATATTAGACTGTCATGGCAACATTGACAAATGACAAAACTTGTACCTCATTGCATCAATTAACCCTTTCATATCTCTGTATATTGGTTAACTCTGTGTCTACATTATTATGAATATTTTTTTTATTCGATTGCCTTCTTTTTATCTTTAGTTCAACTCCCTCCCCCTAGATAATTCATTTGTGGATCTTTCTCAAATGAGACAAACAATACTTAAATCATCATTATTTATAATAAATGGCAGGTATTTTACATACCATATTGAATCAAAAGCCGGAATGGATCCACTTAAGGGATTTGAAAGCAATGGTTCCTCTACATTATGCAGCATTTGTAGGCTACGTTCAAGGTGTTCGGTATTTGTTTGAAAAATTCTCTTTCTGTGTTGTTGAAGTAGTAAAGACATTGTTAGAATTCTGTCCATGTCCCAGAGAAAAACTAGACAAAAGCCACCAAAATATTCTTCACATTGTAGCTCAAAGTGGAACGTTTAATATGGTGAAGTACATCTTACGAACTATTGATCATGAATTTGAAAAAGAGATTATTAATGACAAGGATGTAAATGGAAACACTCCATTGCATTTGGCTACATTTCACAGCCATCCTAAAGTTGTACATGTCTTGACATGGGACAACAGAGTGAATCTCAGTTTGGTTAACGCAAATAACCAAACACCTCTTGATGTTTGGAGTTGAAATAATCCGCCATCCCTTCGGCAGGTAAAGTATGTTACATACTATGTTACCAAATAACTATAAGAAGACATGTCAAATTTCATGTACACTTAGAATATTAGTAGGGATATAATAATTTTCATGAAACTAACATATTTTATTTCCTTAAATTTCTATTTTTCATTTGTTTTTATATTGTATTGTTGACCTACTAATATGTGCAGCCACGTATAGACCTAATTGGTTGATTGTTTAGTTAGTATGGAGTGGATTTGTTTGTTTATTAAGTAAAACCCTATAAATTGGCCAACCAAAGACATGTGTGACGTCAGTTTGGCTTTTAAAAAATTAATTTTCATTTCAATTTAGTCTAAGTGTTAGCATCCGATAAAAAATCACCAGTTATATTTTGATTGCCACATTATATGATAACTAAATGTTGGCACCAAATTTCACTAAGTGTCAAGTCGTCACACTAACATTTGAATTTGACAAGTTCGAAGATTAGTCAGAGGTTTGACACGACTAAGGATTGACAAAATTGTAAGATTAACAAAGTCTCTAATTTGTCAAACTACATGTCAACCCAAAAGAAGCCAGTTGATAATGAGTATCCAATTTGACAACTCGACATTGACAGTTCTCTTATTCGACGTTTGACAAGTTGAAGTTGAAGTTTGTTATCTGGGACTTAGAAAATTTTGGATAAAGCGATCGGAAGCTGAAGATAACTATCATACCCAAAGTTCGACAAGTTGAAGTGGTGATTTGTCACTAGAAGACGTAGAAAATTTTGAAGATGTTGAAGATGCTGCCAGAATGAGTCCCTCGCATGTGTTTGTCAGTGGATGGTTATTGAAGGCTTTCAGTGGTTGTTGATAGAAGCTTGATAAAGGTGTGACAAAATGGTGATCAAAGAGCAAGTGATAGAAAATAATTGTCAAAGCCACGTGCACAACTTCCAAGGGCAGCCAGAAGACAAGTGTCAAAATTCTAGAGTCCTAGGCTATTGATAAATATTAGTTCTGTGCAAATTGTAAGGGGTTGGAATCTTTACTCACACACTCACTCTTAGCACGTCTCCAATGATAGAATAGAGTCCTGAGTTCACTGAGTAATTGTTCTTAACCCACTTTCTTGCTTTCTTAGGATTAGATTTTCTTTGAAGTTCTTTACAATTTCTGTACTTTGTTTCTAGTTTGTCAATCAATTTACATTCTACATTTTTTCTTCTTCTTCTTCTTTAATCTGTCAAGCATTACAATCACACAATCACAACACAAATCACTTTATATTCCATCCTCATTCCATAAAAAATAGTTTGACACTCGATTCTTTTGGTGAAGAACCCAAGAGGAGTAGCTTTTCGCTCCCCGAATCGAGATCTCGAAAAGCAAAGACTGTCATCAAAACTCTTAAAATTTGTCGATTTACGCCTGATTTAGAGCAGGTTGGCCTTCTGCATAAGGAGTTTGTCAATTATTTGTTATTGACAAGTAATTGCCAAAATCTACCATAAACAAATTGGCACACCCAGTGGGGCTCACTGGTTGAAAAGAAAAACAATCGTGTCAAACAAATAGAAAAACAAAGTGTATGCGCTTACATAGTGGCACCATTATGTTAAACATGTCAAGAGTATCATCTTCATTAGAGGATGAACGAAATAAGGTAGAAAATAACCCTCTCACACTTTGGAGCATGTCTTGACTCCACCTAGTCAGACAATTGAAAGTATGCCACAAACAACAGTGAATACTTCTGTCACGATGACCTGGCCTCCATATAGTCTTCCTTCAGGATATGTACCCCTAGCATACATACCCTCCACATTGTCAAACATGCAAAATCCACCAAACTTGGGGAATCCGTCAAATGTTGGTAATAGTGGTGTATTTAATAATGTGTATTCGCATAATCCTCTATTTCAGAGTAGACTATGCCATTCATGTCCAACTTACCACAGTTTGGTACACATTTGACACAGTTTGGTTTTGTCAGCCCTTCATTGATGGGCCCTTCTGTAGTTGGAGTAGGGAATTTGTCATCAACAAACTCAACCACTACAGGATAACCAAACATAGGCTCAATATTCCCTGACATACCCAGAACGAGTGTGACAGGGACTCCTACAAACTTGATTGACTCGATGGTTGTGTTTAGACAACAAATTGATGAGAGTTATCATGGTCTTGTTAATATGTTAACTCAACAAATGGGGGCAATGTTGATGCCTTTGATTGAGACAAATAACACAATATTCGAGCAACTTGCTCAACAAATGGGACGTATGGCTTAAGCCATCACTTTGGATGACAATCTCAATAATCCCTATGATGAAATTAATAATCCACCTCCAAATGAAAATGAAAATCTCGACCCAACTGTCATTTAGCCCGTCGAGAACAAGATGCTGACAATGAAATCCAAAAGGTTAAACAACAAAATATAGAGGGCATCATCATCATCATCATCAGCATCATCATAATGTGCACCAAATTCAAAATATTCAACAACATCAAAAGATCACGCGCACTGTCAAAACTGTCTTACACAAATTTGGCTTTAATGTTGGCTTTGCCAACCAACCTCTATTTGTGTCTGCATTTCTAGACTACATTCAATAGGCTGAAGTGCCTAGAGGTTAGAAGATTTGTCTTTAACAAAATTCTCTGGAGAGAATGGGGAATCGACAGTTGAGCATATTACTTGATATACTATATAAATAGGGAAAATGACATCTAATAAATATTTGAAAATGCATTTTTTCCTTTCTTCTTTGACAAAAAATGCTTTAACATGGTTTTCAAATCTGAGGCCCAATTCTATTTTGTCATGGGCTTACTTAGAAAGCAGTTTTCATAATCAATTTTTTTGAGGTGAAACTAAAGTTAGCTTAACTAATTTATTCACTATTCAACGTTTCATGGGAGAAACTATCGATAACTATCTGGATAGGTTCAGGAATGCTAGAAATAGATGTTTTACTCTTGTGTCAGAGTCTGAGATTGTCAAAATGGCTATCAATGGTCAAGATTATGACATTAGAAAGAAACTCATCAATCTTCAATTCATAGACATTGGCCAATTGGCCAAAAAAGTGTGTCAAATTGAACAATTAAAAAGACAGAAAAAAAAGGATGAAAAAGAAAACACTCCATCGTGAAAAAGTAGCCTATGTCGAGGTCGACCAATCTGATGATGAGGTCGAAGGTAGTAGTGACAAAGTTAATATTGCCAAATTGAAATCCGGGCCAACTTATGTTTGTCAATCTTTAAGACCTACTAGAAATAAAGAAAAAAATACCTTTGTCGAAAATCTATTCTTTTGACATTGCTAAGGCTGACCAAATATTTGACGTACATTTAAAAGATAAACAAATGGTTCTCTTTGAAAGGAAGAAAATTCCTTCAATATTAGAATTGAAGGGACAAAGATTTTGTAAGTTTCATCAATTGACTGGAGATGCTACTAACAGTTGTGTTCGTTTCAGGGACTTGATCCAGAAACCAATCGACAAATGACGTTTGACATTTGAAGAGAAAGAAAAAACCATGAAAGTGGACACTGATCCCTTTCAAGTCAACTTAAGCTTTGTCGAACCAACCTTTGTTAACGTTAATGTTGCTGGATTAGGGATGTCGAATTATGAAGTTGAAAAGAAATTTCAACATGATTACGAACTTGATTTTTTTGAAGCTGTCAAACAAATAACCTACCCAAAAGCAGGGGAAGATCTTTTGACATTTCTGATTAAGCAAAAGAATAGTGGTCGAGACGTTTCTCTCTATCCAAGGTGCAGTGCTCTTTTTGATCCAACTGCATCTATAACATATAAGAAGCAAAAGATTGGAAAAATGATTGCTGAAAAAAAGAAAGAAAACTTGGAATTGAAAAGAAAAGTGGCAGGTAAGTCAAAATTTGATTTTGGTCCTTTTGATCCTAAGTTTCTTAAACTTGGGAACAGGACAAGTCAATCAGAAGATAAAGACTGTCGTGATGATGGATGGCAAGCCAAACAACATGTCGAGTCGAACCCGTGTTCCTCCAGCTAGAGTTGTTCAAAATCAATGTGTTAAGAATGTCCACCATGATGATGAAGCTTTATCTTCAAGAAAGAAAAGAAGGTCAAGAAAAAGGTACAACCAAAGACGAAGGATGTGTTCGAATCCTTATGTTTGGAAAATGGTTGACAAAAGGAAAAATGAAAATCGAGCCAGTTCTCAAGTGAGCAAGTCTAAGTCTCCTAATGGCAAAGGTTTCATTCCCCTGAAGGATGTTGTACAAGTCTAAAAGGCCAAACCATCAAATCTTCTGGATCAAGTGTCCAAAGTCACTGAGAAGCATTTGACACAAGAAGTACCAACCGCATATTCCAAGGCTGGTCAGAGTGATAAGATGGTCCCAAAGTACCACCCATTGTCAAAGGCTTATCAAGGTGACAGAGTGGTGCCAGAATACCACCCACTAACTGAGGAAGATTTGTTGACAAATAACTTTGAAATTGGTTTTGATGATGATTTACATACCATTTTTAACATAAATTTGGTTGGAGTAGTTTCTATTTTGCTTGCAAAATATGCCATCGAAGGAGCATATACAAAATGGAAGATGACTATGAGGATGTTATTGTAGGAAATGATTGTATCTTTTGTCTGTGAAGACTTTTGTAGTAATGGAACTTTTGAAAAGCCTGATGAAGTGGCTAAAGCTCACCTGAGGTCATTGCACATCAAGCCAACAATTGAACGAAAGTTGGTTAATAGAGTATTGATCGATGGTGGAGCAGCTATTAGTTTGATGCCAGAAAGCATGCTGATCAAATTTGGTAAAAATGTTAAATATTTGGTGAAAACCAATGTGGCTATAACTAATTATAATGGGAAGTCATTTGCTGCCAAAAGTGTTGTAGTGCTGGATGTCAAAGTTGGAAGTGTCAGTCAAAAGATGATGTTCGTCATAGTCCTATCCAAAGCAAGTTACAAAGTATTGCTCGATACGACTGGATTCATGGTGTAGGAGCAGTTCCATCGACACTGCATCAAAAGCTCATACTTTGGAATCAAGATGGAGGCATAGAGGAATTTAGGGCTAACAATAGTTCTTTCTATGTCGAACAACTTCATGTGGATTTCAAAATTTACAACAAAAAGATCAAGCCTTTGGAGGTTGAAGAAAAGTTCGACCCAGAGAAAATTGACAAATGCATCATTGGCAATGAAGGCTTGAAGTTAATACCCAGGACCGAGGTCGAAACGGTCTCAGATTTAGATTAATTTAGGGGCTTAGATTAATTTATGGATTTGTCAAGCCAGATGGCTCATTTGTCGGCTTATATGGTCAAACAATTTGCATGCACTTCTGATGGTGTATTATTAGACTATATTTATGACTTTGAACCTTTAGGATTTGAAAATACTTCTATTTTATCTGCAAATCTTAGGAGTAGAAATAGAAGTTGTGAAGTGCAGGACCCTCTTAAAGAATTCAACTTAGGCGAAGATGGCGAAACAAGACCAACATACATAAGCTAGTTACTACCAAAGGATTTCAAAGAAGAGTTGGTCGAACTGCTCAAGAAATTCAGGGACTGCTTCGCATGGGAGTATGACGAAATGTCTGACTCAGTTGTCGATTGGTCAAGCATAGATTGGCCCTAAAACGCAACAGTCGACCTATCAAAGAAGCACCTCGATGATTTGCACTAGAGGTAATGACCAAGATCATAGAAGCAATTGAGAGGTTGCTGAAAGCAAAATTCATTCAAACAGCGAGGTATGTTGATTGGGTTTTAATATTGTCCTTTTCATGAAAAAGAATGGCAAATTAAGGGTATGCATAGACTTCAAATATCTAAATAATGCAACCCCAAATGATGAGTATCATATACCCATGGCAGACATGCTAATCGATGCTGCAGCTGGCAATGAAATGCTTAGTTTTATAGATGGTTATTCTGGCTATAACCAAATTTTTATTGTTGAGAAATATGTGTCAAAGATAGTGTCACAACCAAGATCGCGATGGGGACGGCTAGAAATTAAGTTTGAAAATTGGAGTCGCCATCAAGTTTTATTAATTGGAAAAAACATGGAAAAAATCATTTTATTCAAAAAATGATCTTTGAAACCATATCCGAGTTCGAGAGTCGATTATGTTTAGGGAAGGGTAGGAATTTAATCCTATAGCACACCTAATACACCCATTCTTAGATGGTACCTCAGATAGTTGTGTAAATTAATTAATAACCCTCGAAAATGCAATGAAATAATACAACATATTTACAATATGAGCAAATCAATTAAAAAAAATTAATTTAGACAAATATATTTACAATTTAAACATATAAATTAAGGAAAATTAATTTACACAAATATATTTAATATTTTAAACACACAAATTAGGAGAAATTAATATACACAAATATATTTACAATTTAACAAATAAATTAAGAAAAATTAATTTTGGCTTGACAGGGGTTATCTGCTCCTATGTATCCTCTGGTATAATGAGGAACTTAAAATCACGTAATTCTATAAAAAATAAATGTGAGTTGGTCAATTTTAATTAATAAAAACTCTTTTTTGTAAAGAACCATTTCTTTGAAAATGAAATCCCTTTCTATGTAGGATCTAAGTTAGCATCTAGCTACTCAATAAACCCTTATGATTCAATAGTAGTGAAAGTAACATTTGTTACTCAATCACCCTCATTGATCATTACAAGGAGAAAGGCTCTAAAAGAAATTTTTAAAAATTTGCCTTTGTATAAGATTCAAATTAGCACTAGGCTATTCAATAAATCCTTATGATTCGACAACAATGAAGATAATATTTGTTATTAAATCACCATTATTAATAATTACATAGGACATTATTATTATTATTATTATTTATTTTTAAATGTATTTATTTACAAGAAAGAAAAATGGAACATGTTTGTTTATTTTTTACACTAATTTCAATATGAATTGATGAAGCTAATCTATAAATAAAAATGAACATGCAATTAACTTGTACAAAATACCGGGACAAATAAAGTAAAATAAAAAAGTCCTAACTAATATTTTTTTAACTTTTTCACCTTATATATATATTTTTTAAAGCTTTTAACACAAAATTCTATTGACAAAAAAATAAACAATTAAATCACGCCCTAAATCTATTTATTCGTGCCTATTCAATTGGTTTAAAGAAAAATTGCTAATACACCTTGTTGCAAACTCCTTCTTTCTTTTTTCAGAAGACAACGTGAAAATTGCGAGCATGAACCCAAACAAAAAGAAAAATCAGCCCAAACAATTTGAAAAGAAACAGTAGCCCACTTATAGACTAGCCTAACAAAACTTTAATTCTACACATTATCAACTTTAGATGAATAATATCAAATAACAAAACATGCGGAATTAAAAAAAAAAACAAAAAAGGCTGAAATTGAAAGGGGAAATATTATGCATAGACACAATGGGATCTTGGAACTTCACTTTTTAGTTTTGACTGGGAACAAATAGCCTAATGGGTTCAAATGCACGCCATATTAAATAGAGGACAAAAATACATCAAATGAGCTAACACAATAATATGAATTCAAAGAGAATGTTAGAAATATTTAAAGTAAAAGAGGTCCTACACATTCCCCTATTCTCTATGAACAGCAAAACCCATATTCTTTTGTCCCAACAGCAATAATGATAAGCACAAAAAATGAATCAGGGAAAGGGAAATAAAACGCAAGCAAAAGGAATTTTGACTCCATTGTGCATTATGAGCTGTAAACACAGACATACACACACACGGGGAGAGAGAAAGAGAGAGATTAGGAGAGAGGGAGAGAGAGGCTATGATGGAGTGATGAACTCGTACCAGGGGGAGAGAACTGGCGAAGATGGTGGTTTGAGGTCGCGGTGCACGGAACTTATGGCGGTGGCGTCCATTCTTTTCCTTTTCTTCCATTTTTACTTCTAATTCTACTTTCTAGTTTTTGTGGATGTGTCTCTTTGTTTATTCCTTTTTTTTGTTTAAAGCAAAATTCAGATAGTAATCCTGTCCTTTCTCTCAGAGTCTCTAAAATTATATCACCCTTTTTTATGAAAATAGCAACAGGAATTAATTATTGATGATGATAATGATAATCACTCTTACTGTGTTCCTCTTCGTTTCTAATACTTCCTTCTGACTTGGTTGAAATCTCGAATCAAAAGAGCTCTCTTTGTTTGCTTATTTTGAAAGTAAAGATTGTCCAAAACATTCCCCTGCTCTCTTTGAAAAAATTTTATTTACACACACTGCATTAAATGCATTGATCCTGATAGCTAGGAAATTAAGTGCATTGATCTCGACAGAGCATTGAATGTGATTCTTTGCAATGTAATTGTCAACTCTGATCATTAAATGCATGGCTAGAAAATTAAATGTAGTTCTGTGCACCTTTTGACCTTTTTTATTTTTTTTATATTTTGTTTGCCTTTCTTTAACTTGATCAGACACAGAGAGGTTGAGTTTTAATGGACTTAAGTTTTTTTTTTTTTTACTGGCCAACATTGACATGGGTTGGATAAGTGGGTTTAACCTTTTCTCAATAGAAATAGGCTTAGCCTTTTTTTTATCCCAAAAAAATGAAATAAATGGACTGAACCCTTTTTTTAACAAGATAAATAAAAAAAATGAAATAAAATAAAGTAGGCCAAGAGTGTTTTTTTTTTTCTATTTTGGACCGGACAAAATTGGGTGTTCACAAATAATATTTAGGTGCCCTGGTGCCTTAGGCACTTATGAATGGGTAGTTATGTCTTTCAGGCTTAAGAATGCTGAAGCAACATATTAGAGGGTCATGAATACCATCTTTCATGAATTCATTGGCAATTTCATGGAGGTTTATATACATGATGTGGTTGTCAAATCTGACAAACAAAATACACACATCAATCATTTAAGGAAAGCCTTCAACAGAATGAGAATGAATAATTTGAAAATGAACCCTTTGAAATGTGTTTTTGGTGTGATTACAGGAAACTTTTTAGGTTTTCTGGTCCAAAAGAGAGGAACTGCCATCAATCAAAACAAAGCTAAGGCAATAATGGAAGCTTCGCCCCTAAAAAACAAGAAGCAATTGCAGTCTTTTCTGGGAAAGGTGAATTTTATACGATGTTTTTATTGCTAACTTGTCTAGCAAAATAAGGATATTTGCACCTTTGGTCAAGCTCAAGAAAGAAGAGGACTTTTCCCGACAAAATGAGCATCAAAAGGCATTCGACATCATCAAGTATGTTTGACAAACAGCCCTATGATGACGTCGCCCAAACCTATCAAACCTGTCAAACTTTACATTGCCGCTTCCCAAGCAACAATTGGAAGTATGTTGGCATAAGAAGATGACAATGGATGCATGCTTTGATTGCGTTTACAATTAAATATGTACCAACTAAAGCTGTTAAAGGATAAATATTGGTTGATTTTCTCGTTGACCATCCTTATGATGAGTTAAATGAATTAGTGGTAAATTATGTGGGCATAACTCCTTGGAAATTATACTTTGACAGTTCAAGACACGATCGAGGTGCTAGAGCTGGGGTAATGTTGGTCTGTCCATATCATATTCCCACTAAGTCCATGTTTGAACTTAAATTCCCATGCTTGAATAATGAAGTCAAATATGAAGACTTGATTATTGGGCTCAACATGTTATTGGCTAAAGGGGTGAAGAATGTCTAAGTTATTGGTGATTCACAATTACTCATAAAGCAGTTGTCAATAGAATTTATATGCATTAGTGAAAATTTATTCAAGTACTTTGCGACGGCTGCAAGGTTATTATATAAATTTGATACCGTTATACTTCGACATGTATCTTGAGACTTGAATTCAAAGGCAAATAAGCTTGCCCAAATAATTTCGAGATACAAAATAAGGCCATCGAGCATGGAATCATTTGTCATAATTGAGCAAATCCTAGTCCTCTTTGACGAAAGAGAAGTGTTTGTCATTGATCATTTGGATAATTATGATTGGAGAAAGCCAATTATTGGATACTTAAAAAATCCAAACCAAAGAGTTGACCGTAAATTAAAATATCAAGCATTGAATTCTGTTATTCTTGGCGACACTTTGTTTAAGAAAGGCGTCGAAGGTGATTTATTGTCTTGTTTGGGGGAACCCAAGGCATATATTGCTTTGGCAGAAATTCATGAAAGGATTTGTGGTGCCCGCCAAGCAGGACAAAAGATGAGATGGTCCCTTCGTCGACAAAGGTTATTTTGGCCAACAATGGCTAAAGATTGCATGCAATATGCTACGTCTTTTCAAGATTGTCAAAAGCATGGCAATATACAACATGTGCTAGCATCAGAATTACATGCCATTGTCAAACCATGACCATTTAGAGGATGGGCATTAAATCTTATTGGTTAGATTTACCCTCCTTCGTCGAAAGGCCATAAATTTATTTTGGTTGATGTCGACTATTTTACTAAATGAGTTGAAGCAGTTGCATTAAAAGATGTAACCCAAAATGAAATAATTGACTTTATTGAAGAAAGAATCATTTATCATTTTGGAATTCTTGAAACTCTGACCACAGACCAAGGAACAATGGTCACAGGTCGAAGAATGCTTAAGTATGCTAGTATGAGGGCAATTAAAATGATTACTTCGACTCCTTATTATGCACAAGCTAATGGTCAAGTCGAAGCTGTAAACAAAAGTATTATTGCTTTGATTAAGAGGCATATAGGTTGACAGCCTCGTAATTGGTATAATACACTTAAGCAAATTTTGTGGGCATATTACAATTAGCCCAAAGGTTCGATAGGGACAAGTCCTTATAAACTGGTCTATGGACATGATGCAATTCTTCTTGTGGAGATTAATTTACAATCCACAAGGGTGTCGAGACAAAATGAATTACCCAATGATGATTATTGGAGTTCTATGCTCGACGAGTTAAATGACTTGGAATAAGAACATATTGTTGCATTAGAAAATATGATGTGATAAAAGGAAATTATGGCAAAATTTTATAATCGCCATGTGAAAATCAAAAGTTTCGACATTGGAGACTTGGTTTGGAAAGCAATATTTCCATTTGAAAGGAAATCAGGAATATTTGGCAAATGGTCCCCAATTTAGGAAGGACCTTTTCGAGTTGACAAAACATTTTATGGTAATGTTTATAGCCATATCGATGTTGACAGTGGACAAAAAATAGCATCGATCAATGGAAAATACTTAAAAGCATACAAATCAATAATGTACCAAGTCAAAATAAATAATTGACGATGCATGCAAACATATATCGATAAGATATTTAGGTTTGGTTAAGCAAGCATTTGTCAAATTAGCAAGAGAATAAAAGTGAACTCAACTAAACAAGTATATGTCAGATTAGCAAAAGCAAAATATAAAAGCAAATTTGACTGAGTGAGTAATTGTCAAGTTTACAAAACAAAGTAAACTCGATGCAATGAGCAATTGAAAGATGAAACAAAGTTCAAAAGACTGAAAAATGCATCATGGCAATAAGCTATGAAGCTTTAACTTCAAATCCTGTTGAAGTTGTAAAGCAACTTCCTTGTTTGACTCTGCTTTTTTAAGAATCGAATTAGTTTCTTTGAATGCTTAGGTGGCAACCTTTTCCACTTTTGTCAATTTCTCCAGTCTCTTGTCAAATTTGCCTGAGTGCTGTTGTCCTTTTGACGGAAGCTTGGTGAGGTTATCTTTTTTAAATGACAGTTATTTAATTTGAGCTTGGAGGTTTTGGATTTCCTCAATCAAAATAGTCTTACGAACCTTGGGCTATTGTACTATCGACAACTTTGACCTTTTGTTGGAAATTTTCTCAATACTTTTGTGGGCTG
The DNA here is from genome assembly GCA_031216105.1 of Dalbergia cultrata. Lineage (NCBI taxonomy): Eukaryota > Viridiplantae > Streptophyta > Magnoliopsida > Fabales > Fabaceae > Dalbergia > Dalbergia cultrata. The sequence continues at coordinate 24,993,496 of CM062350.1, read as the reverse complement.
AATCAATGGTCTCAGAGCTTTTTTGCTTTTGCTCAAGGGCACTCTGGATCGTGGCAAATGATTCAAAATATTGAGTAATGAAATTCCTAAAAGAACTTATCAAATATTGGTACTGATCTAGTAAGATAAATTGCGATAGAGAAGCAACAGCCTCAATGAGATTTTGCTTCAGATCACCATTAGTGGCCAATGCTTCAAAAGGGTGATTAAGCAAGTTCAAGACAGCAGAAAGTTTGTTGATTGGAAGGTCAAACATTTGAAGAGCATTAGAAGTTGGGGTTGGACTTTTCAACATCTCAGGAATAGGAGTAATGGTGTTTTTGACACTCCTAGCCTTAGAAGCAGACGATGACAGCATCAGAAAGATCTTGATTCAAGGTGTCAAGGAATCCGATGTTGAATTCCTCATCATCATCATTGTCATCTCTGTTTTGGACTTTGTAATACCCGATGTACATGTGTCAGTTGACAAGTTCTGTACGGCCTTAGGACCCCCTGAATTTCATTGAGTTTGGATCCTACACCTCCCTAGAGGGCTATATGATAGAGCCACTTTCTTAGGATCAAAAGTATCGGTAATTGTTCCTAAGAGGAAAATAAGTTAAAGAGTAATTTTCAACAAAATTTATGAAACTTTTAAACGGTTCATTTTTAGCCCTCAAGTTTAGAAAATTTTGAAGATTCTCATATTTCAACTAAAACCCAAAATTTGGATTTTGACTAAGTGGGATTTTGAATTTTTGGATATTTTATTTGAATCCAAATCGGGAGAATTTTCTTATTTACATTTATATTTTAAAATTAATTGAAAGTAAAATAAATGAGGACATTAACAGTTGGGTGTTGTTGCTGTAAGATTCTGAAATGACCTCATTGGCCATGCTTGAACATGCAAAGAGGCTCGTTGTAGCAAGATATTTTCGCTGCAGCGAGTTGTTGTTTCTTTAGGTTCGTTGTAGCGAGAAGGTCTGATGTCAGCATAGTACAAAACGATGTTGTTTCATTTAATAAGCTCTATATATATCCCAACTCGAGTTTTTCTCTTCTCAAAAGCAGAAACTCGAGCCCTAACCCTTTAAGGTGATCTCCACCTCTTCCACTCCCATCCTCCATCAAATCCACCTCCTCTAAGCTTCAACGTGAGTTTGGTTGTTAGTCTATGCTTGCTTTGTCTCTTTCCTTTCATGTTCCATGGTTTGGGCTTTGTTATTTCCATCACTGTTGTCAAGTAGGGGTGTTCCCCCAATGTTGTTAGGGTTGTTTAAGAGTTATCTAGAAGTGATTAGAGTTTAATCTAGAGTTTGTAGTTGCTCTATGGCAGTTATTGGTGTCATTCCAAGTTCTCAAGGTCAAGTTGGTGGTGCCCATTTACTCGTGGCTCTAAAAGATGAGTGGGTTTAACCTCATAGCCTTAGTTTTATCATTACGAGTACATTTCTTGCATTATAATTGTGAAATATGAAATTTGAGATGAGAAAAAGTACAGAATATGATTTTACATTATTATTTCAAGTTAGAAAAATTATGATTTACGATGATAGCATGAAAGAATGAGTTTTAGAAAACCATGAGACCATGATTGATAGATTGTATGTTATAAAAAAATTTTATGTTCGACTCTAAGGGATTTATTGCAAGAATATATGATTCAACAAGTTATTATTCTATCAAATATGTTTTAAAAGTTTATAATATCTTTATGCTTCAAGATTGGAGATTTTAAAACATGATTTTAAAGTATCAGTTAATATATTTATATGTGCTAAAGAAATGTGAAATAAGAGTATGACCAAGCTTTGTGAATAAATCTGTTATATGATTTCTAAGTTATTATGGTTATAAACCCCAGTGTTTGAACTATGATTTTAAGGTTATCAAGTATATGAAAAATATATTAGCTTAAGATCTGAATTTAGAACTTCAGTTTTATGGTACCAAGAGGTAAGGAATTCAGTATGATTCATAACAACTGTCAGATACATATTCTGTGGGCTTGAAATCAAAATGCCTACAAGCGGTGATCCCTTGGGCACAATTTTCATAGGCACGGTTATGCTAAAGCCAAATTGTTAGAATTATATGAATCCAGAACTCTCAGAGTACTACGGATTTAAGGGCTCACGTTCGCGAAGGACGAAGTGCCCACCCTTTAGTTATATAATTTCAATATTGTTGTTTTTATTTACTTCAGTTAAGTTACATATCAATGGTATAGACAACTATGGAGGCAATAGTATTAAATAGCCATGGAGGCAATAGTATTAAATAGCCATGGAAGCAATAGTGTTAAACAGCAATAGAGGCTATCGCAGTAAACAGCCATGGAGGCAAACCCAGTTAAAAGCCATGGTGGCATATACAGAAAATGGGACCTGGTTAGGTGCCCACAGTTTGTCCGTAAGGGACTGGTATGATTTTCAATAGGTGGTCTTATTCACAAGGAACTGAGCCACCATCTTACAGTTATGATTTTACAACTTTTAATATTATATATGTATTTATCATGTTCAACAAATGATCTCATGATTGATTATGAGTTTAGAAAGACTTGTTTATGAATTTACAAAATGAAAAGTATTTTCCTAGCTAGTTATGTATATAAATGTCAAATGGTTTATTATTGTTGCATGTATATTGCATTATGTATATTTAGTAGTTGTGCCATGTGGGTGATGGATGAGAGCTCACTCACTGAGTTCGTTGACTAATCCTTCTCCCTTCCTCTCATAGTTACAGGTACAATTTCAATTTCAGCCTAGATTGGTAAACACTTCCCATCGGTGAGCTTTATTTTGGAGTAAGGCTTAGTATAGGTTCATGTTAGTATTAGAGTGCTTCAGTAGATGTACAGACAGGATCCAAGCCATGCTTTATTTTCATATTATGTATTTAGTTTTAGTATCAGAAACAGTTATGTATATGTTTTTAGTTTATAAATATGGATTTAAAATTTGTAGAGTTTGATTAGAGTTTATATGATAAGCCAGAGTTGGATTCGTGATTCAATTTCTAGTGTTAAGTGGATTTTTAGAGTTTGAACATTAAATACTTTCAATTTATGAAATTAAATGATATTTTAATTAGAGAAAATGCTAAAGAATTCAAAAAGATCATATTTTAAAGTATTATATTATGACATGTTATAAATTTAGAAAGCCACATCACCCAGAAGGCTTATGTGAGGAAGGGATTCCTCAGATGCTAGTCACCTTCCCAAGTCGGGTCATGACAAACTTCTAAAGGAAAGATGGTGGTGATACGTACAACAATTTCGATGGTAATTGTTTTGGTAGAAGGCTCGATATAAATGGGTGCTAGCACTAGGATTGGATCTTGATGCTCAACAGAAGGGTTTGTGATGTCATCAAGGTATAATCCTCGATTGACAAATCCCCTTTGTCTATCTTGGTATCACCTATAACCTCATCAGGGTTATTAGTCATACCTTGATTAGAACGGGCACACTGTGAATATAAAAAGGGGGTTGTCATAATAGGTGTATATTTGACAATATAATGCATTGATAATATCTAAGAACTAAAATGTACCTTGTTCTGGGGAGAACTGGAAGAATCTCCTTCTTCGTCATCACCAACCTTGACTAGGTCATAGGATCGACCTTTAACTGAAGGTGATTCACCTTGTCGAGCAGCAACAAACTAAATGTTTGACAAGCACAGGTAGAGTGATTTCAACAAAAGATACATGCATATAGATGTATATATAACTTACTTTGTCAAACAGTGTAAGCAAGGGAGTCGATGATTTGGAAGGAAGTGTAAATCTAATCATCCTGGAAGATTTTGGAGCCTTGGCCATTTGTCCCTTGGGTTTTCTAGGCTTGAAGACAGGTGCTTTACACTTTTGACCCTGGATACTTGTATCATCATTTTCTACAAGAAAGAATGATTTAATTAGTCAAAAGCTCATAAAAATAGGTCAAGACAAATGACAAGTATAAAAATATTACTTTGTTCAGCTTCATCTTCTTGACTGGTCTGCAAGACACCAGATGAATGTGTTAGAATGCGTTGTTTGATGGTTTCTAAATCAACATGGAGGGTGTCATAATATTGACACCACTAGGTAACAAATGATACACTTAGGTAGGTGCTAGGCTCTATAGCCATAGGGGAATAAACATCCCTCCTCAACTCATTGTCTGACAGCCAGTAGTTCAATTCTTCAAGAGATAAGACTTCAGAATGACAAATTTGCTCCCCAGGATCAAGGGTCAATGGTGCTGGAATTGCTTGAGAAAAGCCAAATTGTCGCACCATGAGATTAGGGGCGTATAGGACAACTCCTAAAGCATTCGATCCTGGTAATCCCAAGGGAATAACCTGTGTACAAAGTAAGTTCAACCAAATATCGTCACTTCGAATTTGCCCTACTTCAGTGTCTCAAATATGGAGTAGGTAAACCATGGTGGACCTAGGCGATGATTGACAAAAAGAGTTAAGTTCATTTGGTTAGAACCAGAAAAAAGGCTTCATGTAGATGTTGAAAAAAGTGCCAGAATTCATCAAAGGGTTTGGAATCCTTGGGTTTGGTGCGAAGTAAGAAACAGAGTCAAGGCCCTTCACAACCTTGATGGATAATAGCTGGTGGTGACTAATTTGACTAAGGTTCGAAGATGGCACTCAGCCAGAGTTTTGAGTTTTTAGGTTGGTTTCTAAATAATCTAGCATGAGAGCTAAAATACTTGTAGTGAAATTGGGAACGACTGGCCAAAATCTCATGTGGTTTGGAAGAAAGATAATGGGTTCCTATTTTATTTGCCTGCCTAGGGGTTAATATAGGACCTACATAGGCATGAATATTAGGACCTATCGAGAAAAGGGAGAAGTACCTAAGAAGTGAGCTTGGGAGAGTTCTTAGGGTCAGGACCCATAGCGAAGCCTTCGTCTTGATGAACAATGGGTTTTGGAGCCAAAGCCACTAGGTGAGGATTCTCGGGATCATTGGGGGATGAGCTAATAGGAGTAGCACCTTTGGAAGAAACAGACTTGGATGGGGAAGCCATGAATGAAAAGGGGGAAATGATCAAAGAAAGTACAGAGAAAAGAGAGAGGTCTAGGGAGCTTTGGGAAAAAGAAAGAAAGTGAACAGTTTCAGCTAAAATGAGATAAGCGCAAAAATGGGAAGCTTGGGAATACTTATAGCCTTCTGAATAGGCTATAGTGCTAAAACTGACAAGCTTGAAAATCGGGCCCATAATGCATGACGTGACCCAACTAATGAAGTGGTTCCGATTAAAACGCCCGATTAATGATCTTTAAAGATATTTCAGTTTGGTGAGAATAATTCATTTTAAATTTAAATAACAACTCCTCAACTTCTTATTGACAAAGTTGCTCTTCGAAGTGACAGTTGTGGAGGTGTCATGTTGGCACCAAATCTCACTAAGTGTCAAGTCGTCGCACTAACATTCAACTTTGACAAGTTCAAAGATTAGTCAGAGGTTTGTGTCACGACCCGCCTAGGGAACGTGACTGGCATGTGAGAGATTGAGTCCTCATGGAAGCCTCTGGTAACTTTACTGACTAATATGCATAAATAAATTAAAATATATTTATAATATCTCAAGTTTAACTAAATTCCATAATTTTGAAAATATCTCCAAAACATAAATCCTGAATATAAAACTGCATAAAATCCATAATCTCGGTTAAAGTCAAACATAATTAATAAAATAGTTGATATCTATAAAATAAATAAAACCATATTTTGTATGTCTGGTATCCTGCCTACATAACTATTGGAGCACTACTAAACTAACATAGCCTATAATAAGCTCCACTCCAAAGCGAAGCTCACCAAAAGAAGTCGTATCACTACTGGGGAGAATCTTGTGGTGCAACTAAACCTGTAGCTGTATCTGTATGGGAGGAAAAGAGAGGGGTGAGTTCATCAAAACTCAATGAGTGAGCCTCTACTCACAACCCACGTGAGACAACAACAAAAATACATATGATATATACATGCAACTATGTAAAGTATTTTACATATAATTACATATAATAATAATGAAAACAATAATTTAACTAAATCCATGGCAACAACTAGTAGAGAAACAGGAGGTATTCTACATATAAATAATCTGAGCTTGATAGCTAAATCTGAGCCAATGGCTAATCTGATGGGCACCTAACTAGATCCCATAAATGGACACCTCACTAGGTTCCTTACTGTGAATGAGCTAGCCCTCAACAGATCACTTAGTACTAAGGTTAACGATCAATCCTACAACCGTTAACTCACTTATCTGTTCCTCACTAATTATTGGCTAAAAAAAATAGCAACAAAATTCATTGTTCATACAATTATGCAGTTCATGAAATTTTTTGACTAATAAAATAAATCTAAATTCATACATATAGCAAGTATGGTCCCATAAGCTTTCTAAAATAATAATCTTTCATGATAACTACAAAATAATAATTTTCTAAAATTTTTATAATCCATAAAAGCATAATTTATAGGCATAAATTATTCTAAAATTTCATAAATAGTTTATATAATACTAGAAAAATAATACTATTGACTAAAAGTATGGCCATGAGCTTAAACCCACTCACCGTTAGTAGTCGAGAGTGTGCTTCCACTGACAACTTGACTTTGGAGAGCAGGAATGACACCGATAACTGTGAAACAATATAATGAAAATATAAACAATATGATTTATTCACCCAAACTGAGTTTGGGATGATAGAGAGGAATAATGGTGAGAGAAAATCATGCCTAACAATCTCCAAACTCACACACTAGATAAAAAGGGGAAGAAATTAGCTAAATTCCATGAAGATCACTTACTGGAAAAGATTGATTGGAGAAAATTGAGAGAAATCAGTTTTTCTCTCTAGGGAAAAATTCTTGGCAGCTATGGTTCTTAGAAAAATATTTAGGAATATTATGATGTGCCGAATATATACTAAGAGGTAAATATATGACTGAAAATAGGACACATTCAGTGTCTTGTGCACGCTGCACAACACCATCGCGTATTCTACAGTTTGTAATTTACATATTGTATATGCTTTGAGTATGTAACCATTGGATATATATATATATATATATATATATATATTAATAATAATGTTCTTATAATAACAATAATAGTTCACATACCACTAAATTCCATATTTGGGATATCACAGTTTGACATAACTAAGGATTGACAAAGTCTTTGCTTTGTCAAACTACATGTTGACCCAAAAGAGGCCGGTTGACAATGAATACCCAATTTGATAGCTCGACATTGACAGTTTTCTCATTCAACGTTTAGCAAGTCGAAGTTGAAGTTTGTCATCTAGGACTTAGAAAATTTTGGATAAAGCAATCAGAAGTTAAAGACAACTATCATACCCAAAGTTCAACAAGTCGAAGTGGTGATTTATCACTAGAAGACTTAGAAAATTTTGAAGATGTTGAAGATGCTTCCAGAATGAGTCCCTCGTATGTGTTTGTCAATGGACGGTTATTGACAGTTTCCAGCGATTATTGACAGAAAATTGATAAAGACGTGGCAAAGTGGTGATCAAAGAGCAAGTGACAAAGAAAATAACTATTAAAGTCACGTTGACAACATCCAAGGGTAGCCAGAAGACAAATGTCAAAATCCTAGAATCCTAGGTTGTTTATAAATACTAGTTCTATGCAAATTGTAAGGGGTTGGAATCTTTACTCACACACTCACTTTTAACACATCTCCAATGACAGAACATAGTCTTGAGTTCACTAAGTAATTATTCTTAACCCACTTTCTTGCTTTCTTTAGGATTAGATTTCCTTTCAAGTTATTTAGAATCTTTGTACTTTCACTATAAAAAATTATGTTTATTGTAATGATTGAATTAGGGCGGTTTTTCAAAACCGTCATAATTTACAATGAATTATGGCAGTTTTGTTTGCTGTCACAATTTTAGTGAAAATAATGGTGGTTATAACTGCCCTAATATTCTGGTAGCCATTATTCCTCATTCATACAAGAGAATGGGTTTGAGACTTTGGGTTCTATGCCTCCCCAATTCACACAACCAAGACAACCCTCCCTCCACCTAACCAATTTCCTTCTCTATCCAGCAGCGGTGCCACCTGCCCCCAACCACCGTCGCCATGCGTCCTCGCCACCCCCACCCGGCCGCCACATGCTCCTCCTCCTTCTCCATACCGTCTTCTCCATCTGCGTCCATATCCTTCTCCACTCCACAACACTCAATTTGCGAACAGAGCTATGCGCTCTCACCAGCCTTCACCACATCGTCGTCCTTCGCTCGTCAACCAGCTTCATGGAAGGCGTCGCTTCCATGCTGGCGAGTTCTCCGTCGCGGTCCTACTCCTCCGGCGCACAAACCCTCCCCTCCGCGCGACACCTCCACTTCCTCTCTTTATTTTCACTGGCGGCTTCATGTAGCCCCTTTCAGGAGACCAACAAGCTCTACCACGCTCCATAGCTGAAGCCATCACGTGCCAAACCCTCTCCAGCCGCGACGCAAACCACCCATTCCATCATCTGATATTTGTGTTGCAGATATTAGATGTTGTGTGTGATGCTGGTAGGTGACATTGATCTTTAGAAAAAATGATTGGTAGACATTTTTGTGTCACCCATTCTACTCAGTTATAAGACATGTTTCTGAATTTTGTTCCAATTTTGTAGTGGGAATTTTGTTAAAGTTCCATTGATAATCCTTTCCTTTCTTTTGAAGGGTTATACTTATATATGATCAAGATAATTGGTGAAGATTTAATGAAATTATAAAATGTTGATTATATCTTTCTTTGTTTTCAGAGGATTATAGAGATTACTGGAGTTGTTGTTTCATTTGATCCAAAGCCTATTAAGGTTAGAAATGAAATGCCGTTAACAATTTTAGAATTTCTATAAAATGTTGAGTCTATGCTTTTCTATTTTAACAAAAGATTGTCCAAACAAATCTTGAAGTGCTTAATTATGAAGGATAATTTGTCATCTTATTATTTCGTTTCACTTTTGAATTTTAAGTTGAATGAATACATTACGGTTTCCAGGGAGACTGGAATGTTGCTGGCGCTCACACAAACTACAGGTAATATATTGACCTATGTTTTTATATTTGTCACATTTGGCTTATTCTTGGATTATATATTCATCTTTTGAGATTTGCAATGGTGATTTCAGCACCAAGTCCTCTTGGGTAGCATGAAACTGCAGGCATTAACACCTTCTCTTGGGTAAGTGGAAATTCTAAACGGTTTTTAAGAGAAAAATCAGTGGTAATGTGATACATTATTTCCTTGATGAAAAACTGAACATTGTTTCTGGTGGTTGTCATATTCTTGCTTTCTCTTCTATGCTATAGCACCACATCCCCGGTCTCGTAACAGTGGCCACTTTTTCTTTGGTGTACTGATTGTGTTGGTATTTGAGAAATATCAATGTTGAGAACTTGAGAATACTTAGAAAAACATACAAGTTGTATAGGACTAGAATCCAATAATATGAGATTTCGTCCATTTAGTTACTCATGCAGTCTTATCCAGCAAGAATACCCTAACAATTTGTGGACTATACTTAGTTGAGCATACCTTTCAGGAACTGCAAGCTTCATATTTACATACTTATACCGCTCTCAATGAATTATATTCCCCTAGAAATTCATCAAACATTTTGATTTTAACTTAAAAAGTGAAAATGACAAGGAAAAGCATAGTATTTTGTTATAATATGAAGAATATTTTGTTTGTTTTCATGTAGGTCATTTGCTACAGTTGATGTTGATCCTGCCATCATGGGCATTGGGCCAGCTGCTGCAATTCCAGTTGCTGTGAAGGAAGTAGGTCTAGAGCTTGATGATATTGACCTTTTTGAAATAAATGAGGTATTGTAGTTGCCGTTTTGAAATAAATGAGCATGATAATATGGCCTCCCCTCTCTCTTTTTAGTTTTTACTTTTTGGTCCATTTGTCTACGCCCTTAACTTGCATGGTTTGCATTTGTTTAGGCATTTGCTTACCAGTATTTCTATTGCCGCAACAAGGTGGGGCTTGATCCAGCGGTGCAATGGCCATTGGGCATCCTTTGGGAGTAACAGGTATATACCAAAACTTACCCTTGTCATATTGCTAAAGCTACAGCAACACTGCCTAGTGAAGTAAAATTTCCAAACCCTTTGGGAGACTGTGCCCCTGTGCTTAGTTGGTTTGCCTGGTAAGTATTGTTTCCCTTTAACACTGGTGAAGTTTGTTAACATGATATAAAAAAATAGCTTTCTTTATTGAATTTTATCAACATGATTCCAACAATTAAAATAGTTCTCTTTATCAGTTTGCAATGGAATAGAGGAAATCTGTGGAACCAAGGCAATTCTGAGTGTTCTCTTTTTGTGATGCAGAGTTGGATGACTAATTATACTAGTGGTGGAAAATATCTTATTTGTGTTTCAGTACACGCTTTGCTTTTTGTTACATCTGATGTACTAGATTTGTAGCACTAGAAGGGTTGGCATTGATGGAGGCAGCTCGTGTAAATCATCAACCTTTGGATATTCTAGATATCATCCATTGAACTCCATTATAAAATTTAGCTCATTAGCCATTCCTTTCAAAATTTGTATAAAAAGACTACTTTGGGCTATAAAAAGACTACTTTACTCAGTTTAATAGCTCAGTTCAACAAAATCTTTACTCTTTCTCTCTTTCTTTATAATTTGTTTTTCCCTAACATCCAAAATTATTATTATTATTATTTTATATATATATATATCGTAATCTGACCAAGTACCTAAGATCCTAATAAATTATATTACTTATATAAGTAATATTTTGGTTTTTCAAATACAGTTGCAGATTTTTGTGCTACCTACTTGCACCTTGAGGAGGAAGCTTGAGCTTATAGTTCTAAACTCATACTGTTAATGTGTACGTGAAGTTCAAACAACACATGCGCAGCACTTGTTCATTCATTTCAAGGTTTGTTGATGCATTTTGATTTTGATAATATGTTTGGTTAGAGTGGTTGTACAACAAGCTATGCCTGTGTGACTTCTGCTCATAGTGGAAGTTGAAGCTGGTGAATGGCACCATGTTTTGTTTGGTTGTTGCTTTGCTTCAAGTTTTGAACTTCTTATTTACTTGTCTTCTTGGTTTTTGATTCATTGCACCCTTTCCTATGATCTCCTTTTCTTCATGTGCTAGATCTGTAATCGTACAATACAAGCTTAAGCATTTCTATAATATAGCCTAAAACTTAGATTAGGCACAACTAGTTGTATTTTTTATTTTTCCATCTTGTCCCCTTCCTTTGTTTTTTTACTACCTTTTTGGTTATTGAGAAAATGGGTCCACCCAAAAGAAGATGGATGATGCACAAGTTCTTTGAGCAATTGAGATTCAGCGTACATTAGTAACAACACACAAGATTTTGAATTTTGTGGTTTTTCAAGGCAGAAGTTTACGGTGCATTGTCACAATTCCACTTGCAAGTATTCATTTTTGGCCTAGTATCACTACTGTCTGGTTAGGTCCTACAATCTTTCTTCCTTTCTTTCTCTTTTTGTGCTACTTCCATTTGGTATTGTTTAGCTTTAGTGATGCTTATTCACCTTAAGAAAGATCATTAATAAAAAAGAATGATTTGTTCAAAATTTCCATGTTTCCTTTATTTACTATGATTTTTCTGTCTCACTTATTATTTGAAATCTAATGCTTGCAATGGAGTTCAGTTCATATGCCATCCGTTGTGAAGCTTTCAGTTCATAATTAATTCCGGATTAAAGCAAGTGCTTTCCCTTTTTCTTATTCAATTCTTTACCTTAGCCAAGGCCATTACCACATGCTCGAGACCAGAGGACTCTACCTCTCGAAGGAACAAACTATCAGCACTGTAAGATTTCCTTTAATATCTTGATTTGTTGACATTTTTATTTCTATCTTTTTATAGTCAAATGGTCACATTTGTTAAGAACTTCAAGTAATTATCTATTTATGCTACATTGCATTTAAACTTTGATCAGATCACAAGACAACTTGGACTTGGGATAGGAAATAAAGCATTGGACATGAGAACACAAACATTTACAAATTAACTGGACTGTGATGTGACAGCAATTCTCGTTTTATTTGGTCTTCAAAACTTATTTTTAATTGGAAGAAATTTAGAATCTTTGATATTTAATGTGTCACACCCACTTAAATTATATAAAATTTCTTATACTATACTTCAAGTACAGAAAAATATGTGGTAAACTCTTCAATCAACAGAAGTATAATTAATTTGTTCAAAGGCATAAATATCAACAGAGTAGTTATCCTCTCTTTTTGTTTTGTTTTAATGTTTCAAAGAACCATGATATATAACTATCATGTTATGAAGAACATGGTTACTTCGATATTTTGTCTAGAAAAGATATTTTATAACTATTTTGTACTTGCTTTTGGTTAGTAATTATGTGAATTTGCTTAAAAAATTACCAAACTACCATAATTATTATTTTTTTAATAATTACCACAAATTGTGGCGGTTACAAACCTTCGCAACATTTTTAAAAATATTTCACTGAAAATTGCAACAGTTTGAAACTGCCATAATTTACCCAAGAATTATGGCGATTAAATACGGTTATTGTCGCTTTTTTTCATAACCACCGTAATTTACCGAATGATATTGATGATTATGGTGGTTCAAGAAACCGCTATTACTGGAAAAAAAATGGCGGTTATAACTGCCACAATGTATAAAAAGAACCGCCCTAATTTACCTCTTTTTTTGTAGTGTTTATTTCCATTTTGTCAATCAATTTACATTCTACATTTCTTCTTCTTCTTCTTCTTTAATCTATCAAACATTACATTCACACAATCACAATACAAATCACTTTACATTCCATCCTCATTCCATAAAAAACAGTTTGACACTCGATTCTTTTGGCGAAGAACTCAAGAGGAATAGCTTTTCGCTCTCTGAATCGAGATCTTGAAAAATAAAAGTTGTCATCCGAACTCTTAAAGTTTGTTTATTTACATCTGGTTTAGAGCAGTTTAACCTCCTGCACAAGTAATTTATCAATTATTTATTGTTAATAAGTAAGTGCCAAAATCTACCATAAACACTAATACATTTTGTCAAAATAGACTTCAAGTTGGTCATTGAAAGAGTTGTAGAACACCAATTCGATTATGGGAAAAAAAATGAAACTTCCAAGAAGCAAATTGATATTCTGCAGCAACTTATTTGAAGGTCAATATGAGGTCCATTTTAATAAACGATATGCCATATTATCATTATTGATTGAGGCTAATGTGTACATTAAAGTGAAATAAAAAATCTTTTAATAACCAAATGGCATCAAAAACTAAATTTTTTGAAGAAAAAATTGACGCCTGACAATTCTTCCACTGACCTTTTTTTTTGGCACAATATATAATTTGAGGTTTTACTCTTTTTTTATATATTTATGAACTTTTGATTTGATGGGTTTCTAATAAACTCAAATATATGTATTAGGTTTTGACATGGATTGCATTAAAATCAACTGATGTACCACCTGTCGATACATTGTCAAGCTTCATTGAGGTCACTCCTAAAAGTGTAGAAAACTTGTGGTCGGGGCAACACAGCGATACAGGTATTGGTCGAGATGGAATAGGCAATCAAAAAGTGGATTCGACCCTTATAATAACTGCCGCATTCGCTGCTAGTTTTATCGTACCACGTAGTGGTGATAGATCTGACACACTAAATCGCGCGTGGTTTAAAGTATTCATTTTCTGCACCACAATATCCATGTATGGTTCTGTTGCTGTCACTCTTATACTCATTTGGACGCAACTAGGAGCTGATGAATTGGCACTTGGTGCCCTTAAAGTAGCAAAGCCGCTTTTAGGACTCACTATTGCAACACTATCAGTGGCATTTTTGGCTGGTGTTCTCCCAATTATAAATGGTCTCGGTTGGTTTGCCATCACTATTGTGGCCATGAATCTGACTTTCACTCTCATGCTTCTATTACTGTACGTTCATCTTTGGTTGCCATCATCATCACAAAACAAATTGGTCCGATACATTTCCTATTATCCCTTTCTGATGGTGGCATCACTGGTTGAATGTGATTAAACCATGATACATGGTTACATATTCTAATACAGGTAGTACTATGGTGTGGACCTTTTTTCTTTCTTTTTTGATGTTTTTTCTTTTTTGGGTTATGGTGTTACTAAACTTGGTCTTGTTTTATAAGTAACTTAATTACAATGATGTATCAAACTACTCTGTTATGTTCTCATCAATTATTGCAATTATTTGTGTGCGTGTTACTTATTAATTGTAATATGTATTTTTTGAATTTTCTTTTTTGCTCAATTCAATAGCGATTACACTAAATTTGTCCTCAAATGTAGAATTTGATACATAATTTGTCATGAAAAGCTGGACTATATATTTAGTGCCTGAGGGTTTGAGAGGTCAACCAAGATGTGAAATATTTAATGATTAGTTATAAAAACAAATGAGATGATGTTATTTTTAATTAGACCAATGAGTAAAAGGGTGTTAGCTTTGGAGTTTAGAACACTTGTGTTCCTGATAGGAAATGATATGTAAAGAAATTTGTTACATAGTTAGAGTTTGTGGAATCGGTTGCAATATAAGTAAGCTTGAAGTAGAATTAAAAATCATGGTAGGAATCACAATTGATTAGCTTTATCTTAATAGTTAATTTAGATAGTTAGTTTTATAGATAATAAATTTTTTTTGTTGTCATTGAGACTTGAGTTATGGAAAAGGCTACTTATATACATACATATACATATCTATATATATATATATATATAGAAGACATAGAAGATATTAAAGAAAAAATTAAAAATTTGAATCTAGGGGAAAAAGTCATAAATGCTTTAGAATTAGAAATGAATAAATTAAGCAATAGAGGACATAATTATCCAAGATTAAGAAATTATTATACAAGACCTACACTAATTGATTTAAGCTTTGAAGAGAGAACCCAAATGGTACAAAACTCCTTTAATGGTACAAGTTTAGAAGAATATATGAAATATTCGCCTGCCCGTCTTTGTGTATATTTTTTAAATTACTTTTAGTAACATTATTGATTGAAAAAAAGATTGTGATAATGTATAAAATTCAGATACGGTAAGAATATTTTGAGAATAATTTCTTTAATTATTTTATACAATAAAATAAGTCAAAAGTAATTACATTGAATGAGTTTATTGAAAACTTTATTGTAGTTAAAATTATCAATCTAGTTTGTGTATTTGTCATCCTCTCAACTATAAAATTCTCATCTCATTGGTTAATGTTTCTTGACAATGCAACATATGAATAATTATCTATGCTAAAATAAAGATTTGGCAAATATAATTCTTGTATAGCAATAATCGATTTTGACTTTTGTTTATTACAATCATATAACACATTTTTATCAAGAATTGTTTTCTTCTTGAACAAATGCCAATTTATAGTACCTTAGATACACTTGTTCCTAGCCAAGTTTGGTATAGCCCTCAGGTCTCCCGAGACCCACCTCTTAAATGCAGAAACTGATATTACTGTCACCAATATGGCTATCCAGGATTGCTATAGCAATTATAAATTTTAATTTTTTATTTGCTCTTGCAAGTTAGTTAGCAAAAGGACTTGAACAACTAATCAAGATGATATAATTTTCACTAATAATGTTTGTGATGATCTTGGACTCTATTCAATTGAGAAACCATAAAGGTAATGCATATTAAAGTTGTAATAAGAATCCTTCTATTTTCTAGGATTTTGATAAGAGTTATATATGATAGTTCTTGTGAAATGTTAGTTTTCTCTTTACATATAATACTGTTAATTTAAGAGTTTTAAGACACAATGTTGTGTTAGCCAATGCAAACCCTCTACATCTGTCATCAAATATACTATTGTCTTTTTTTGATGTACCTCTATTAATGCATCTAATATTCATTAAAATTTACTTAAGAAATTGTATTATTCAATTAGTTAGTTTAACTGAGTATTTCTATATTTTTTTAGCAACTTTAACGCATTCACATAACTCATAGCATCCAATAGAAGCTCTTGACTATATAGAAGCAAGAACAAGAAGTAAATAAAATAATCATGTACCACATTATAGAACTTCTCTATTGAGAAAATTAATTAAATTTAGTTATCATTTAGTAGTAAGCTTTGAATAAGAAGTCACGTTTGGAGTGAGGTTCTATATTGATTTCGTATTAATCCTATTTTTATTTTAGGTTTAGAGAGTCATATAATATGGTTAGTTCACTTGAAGAAATAAAATTAGCCATGGTTGCATTACACCTCTTTGTGATATGCTTTAAGCGTCCTTTTAGCCAATCTTTCAAATTTATTTCATAATATAGCCGAGGTTGCATTAAGTTTGTGATCTACTTGTTTTCCCCGATCCAAGAAAGTCATTTTCTATTTAGAAGGTGGCCTAGAGAATGTTCTGAAGGTTGGAGAAGCTGAGAAGAGTTTAGATTACACCAGAGATGTTAACTTGTGTTGTGACCTTGGTTTACAGGATGATGATGATCATGGAAACTCTAATTAGGGAACAAGTTATGGAAACAACAAAAAAGATTTATAACAAAATTTGTGGATCTTCTAGAAAATAACATTTGACATGGATGTTGAAGTCTCTCTTTTTGTCTCTTGTATAAATTTTTCTATAGTAGAAAGTTTGGCCTGTGTATATATTGAAAGATTCTCTATGTAAGTTATTTCGAAATGTACAATTTTTCTAGTGATAAAAAATGTGACTTCTGAGTGTTTGATGACTAAAAAGAAAATTAACCAAAAAGTGTATATATTTCCAAATATTGTGCCCCAACACCTGTTTGTAAGATTTGGGGAAAATCTATGTTATCAGCAAAATGATTATGTTATATGCATTTTGAGAACAAATTATATATTAGCAACATGCAGGATGTAACATCCCCAAATTTATAACTAAGATAAATATTAATTAGCGATAGCAAAACCAAGAGAATCGGGACAAATGTTATGAAACACAACAAATAGTCTACTTAAGTATGTCTAGAGAAAAATACAAAGAATTACGAAAATGCCATCACTTAGTAGGAATTACGAAAATACCCTTGCTATGTAAAGGAAATTACCAAACTACCCTTGCCTTATTAAATGACAAAGATACCCTTACTCTATGAATGGAATTACAAGAATACCACTATCATTGTCTAATTACAAAAATATCCACTAACATCTTTGCATAAAACATGGAAACATGTTTGCATAAAACATGGAGCATTTTCATCCAACATGTTTGCATAAAACATGGAAACGTGTTTGCACAAAACATGGAAACGTGTTTGCACAAAACATGGAAACATGTTTGCACAAAACAAGGAGCATTTTCATCCCAAAATTCAGCCAACATGTTTCCATAAATCATGCTTCAAGTGCTTTCCTTCTTCTGTTTTTTCTCTAATCTTTCCACTATAAATACTCCTCAAACTCTCTTCAATTCAAAAAACTCCCTAAGTGTTCTTTCTTTCTTATTCTATCATTCTTCTTATGTTCTTCAAAAACTTCTCTTGATCCTCTAAACTTCATCCAAACACTTAAATCCTAAGTCCAAACTTTCACTAGCCCTCACAAGAGTTACAATCTTTAACTCTAGTGAGAAATATTTTCTTAAGCATTCAAGTTCTAGAGCCAAGATTCAAGGAGGGTCATCCACTCCAAAGACTCTTGTTCAAAGCTTAAGGAAGAAGAGAAGGACCCTTTTTAGACCCTACACAAGAGGTAGGAGCTTCATCTTTAATTGTTCAAGCATTGTTGGCTTCTAACCTTGATAGAATGCCTCAAGTTTGAGTTATTGTCAAAAGTTTTAAATGATTATTTGAAAAATATATTTTTAGAAATATGACATGTTCTATTTTGTTATGAGTACCTTTATGATGTTATCAAACTCAAATATAACTTGAAAAGATTGTATGTGAAACCTGATTTAATAAAGGTAACTTAAGACATGAAAATGGTAGGTGCTGGAAATTCTAGTTGTTTCTGGCAGCAGGTACTTGAAAGCTACTGTTCATAAAATATTAAGTATCTCGAAATTAAAATAATTTTACTATAAACTAGACTCATTATAGAACACTCTCCAAAAAGAATCACCTAAAACGGAGTTTTCTAGCTCAAGATATAAATTTTTAAAGTAGAGCCTAAGACTGAAACTTTAAATCTGACCTTGTTGTAGTAAAATAGATGTAACTCACTCTAGAAAAATGTAAATGGACTGATTTCAACTTTGTTGGAGAGCTAACACATATAGGAATACACCCATGTATGTTATGTATAAAGCTTTGTACCACGTAAATACAGAATGAGAAATAAATTTCGGGATAGTGTACTGTGAAAGTGCAGTTTGGAAAGGTTCTGGCTAAGGAAAGACTTGGTATTTAAGTATGTCCATTGTGACCCACCTCTCTTTCCTGGGAACCCTCCTATGCATGGTTTACAGTTGATTTACACTATTCCAAAGATGTAAATGCTAAAATTTGATGAGTTAGGAGTTTGGAACTACCTTTACTAAGCTGAGATAACAAGTATACAGAGAATTATAAACTTTCTTCTAAAAGACGTCAAAACTATAAATAAAAGAATCAAGTCTTGTAAAGAGAGAATTTTAAGAATTTAAGTAGAATAATATTCTTCAAGAGTTATATGAAAGTCATAATAAAAATATATAAGGAACCTATAATAATATTTTGAAGTGCATTAATGTATTAATGGAATGCTAAGAGTACAAAGAACACTAAGAGAAAAAGATAATACTAAGACATCCATTACCTCTTACGAACACTAGGAACTCAACTTGATAACTTTGGTTAGTTAATATGAATTATCTATGAAAGTGTTTACTATGAGATTTACATGATATTGTCCATGTTTTATGAAGTGATTTATAGTAATGTGAATGTATGGTGATGAATTATGAAATGATGAGGATGAATGATTGATTGCCCAGGTTTATTGTGATTACATGATAATATGCATACATTCATTTTCCAAAAGAAATCATAAAAGTAAAGTTTGAAAAAGTAGCAATGAAAGTCTGGAAAAGTGGACTTGAGCTAAACTCACGGCTTAACCCCCTAAACCGTTGACATCACGGCAACGGAATGAAAACCAAAAAGGTTATGGCGCGGCCATGGTATGAGCTCATTACCCTTTTAGGGTGGTCTAAGGCATTGATGCATTCATCCCGTGAGTAATTAAGAAATATGTTGATGAAATAAATGAAAGATGATGATCACTAAACAAGTGAATGTTGAGGATGAGTAATCATGAAATGCATGTAGCTCCTAAATAATTATTGCTTATTAGTGGTTTTACATGATATGCTTATATGTATGCTTGATGAAATACTGAATGGATATTTCTGCTAATGTTCAAGATTAGTTTAAAAGTAACTGCACTTCGGCTAATCACGTTTGTGAAAGTTTGATAATTGAATCCTTACCTGTTCACCTTTTTATAATAAACCCAAGTGACTGGGGCGACAACGATGACACTTTTAGTACAAGTAGGAACTCCTCTGAGAAATCATGTATTTCTCACTCCTATGTTTATTTTCCGTTGTCGTTACGAGAGGCAGGCGTGTCCACCTAAAGCAACGAGGCCGTAGCGAGGAAGGAGGTAGCACGTGAAGATTTCAAACCGTTCAAGTAGGAGCATTCCGAGCTTTAGTTACATTATAGTTTGTGAGAAACAATTAGTAATAGTAGAACTTATATTGTTATTTGTAATAACTTATCAGTATGATATATGCCCTGTTGTGACTTATGTATTAAGTGATTATATTCCAGTTTATGTGATAATTGTTCTACACTTAGTCTTTTATTTCGCTTATTTAATTAAGTGCGCAATGTAACTTGATTATTATCTATAAAAGCGCTATGTATTTCACTTCTCGTTACAGGCTTAAGTTTTCAAAAAAATTAATTTATTTAAAGAAAAAAAAAACTTCCATTATTTTTCTAAGTTAATTTCAAAAGAAAATTAATACAAGGCATAAGTGATAACTAATAGAATCCAAATGTGAACTTAAGCACAGTGGGGTTCTATTAGGGTGTTACACAGGATGTTATAAGCAATAAATTTTCAACCATTAATCTTCAACCCCATAAGTGGAAGTGATTTGTAAGGGTTTAATGGTTGGTTTGGAGTGTTTTGGGACTAATAATTTAAAAATAATAAACATCATTGCTAAAGAGGGATTTGAACAATATTAATGGTCAATATTTTTACTTTTTTATTTTATAAGTGTACTGAACTAGAAATATGGATCCGATACCTAGGCCAGAACCACGAGAGCTCAAACACAGGTTCTAGATATCTACCACGTAGCACCCAGGTCTCCCATGGATTTACCTTAGATTTAGTTGATGATATCTCCTAAATCCTATATAGGATCTTTCTATATCTCTCATTATCCTCTATTATTATTACATCATATCTCATATATTATATCATATCTTCTGCAAATATGAAATATATCTAATATCTACTAAATCCCATGAATATCTTCCCTAGTCAGGGTAGATTACGTGCTACTTTTTTACCACTCTATGCAAACAAATTTTCTGGTTATTGATCTCTTATTAAAGCAATAAGAGATAAAATAGAGTCTAATCAATAAATAAAAGGGGATCAAAGTACTATTTTAAGAGGAAACACAAAACACAACACAACATACGAAAGATAAATATTCACTCAATTTGATTTTCTTTCATTCCTTTACACTTTCCATAGCACAAAGAGGAAGAAAAAACATATCCTGAAATAGTGTTAAACTCTAAACACAACATGAATATAGCAGATATACTTATTAGATAAGAGAAGTAACACAATGACCATGTTCTGTAAATGCATTTAAGAACAATAGATATACTAATAAGTCTAGTAATAAATGCATGTAATTAAGTCAATTTGCTTGTCATAATTCTCTGTCTATAGGTTTTATGATAAATAGCAACAACCAAGAGTACTTATCCCAAAATAATGTTAGAAGCAATCACAAAAAAAATAAAAAAGGAACAAAGCAATATAAGCCATCATTGTTTGCAATAGAAGAATATTTTTCTTTCTTTCATTTATTTTTTTAAATCAATAAGAGGATTGAAGTTGTATTTTGAGAGAAGCCACAAAACACAACAAAACATACAAAACATTATTATCCACGCAATTTGAAGGGCCTTTCATCTTCTATGCTTTCTCTAGCCATTGAATATTATGACAATACAAAAATTAAGGAAAAGTACTTTCGGAACACTAAGCCAACACAAACAAATCCAAATCCAACCATTGACATAGCAGATATGCTAAATATATAAGAGAATTAATGCTATGACCATGTTTTGTCCATGTATGTAAGAATATTATATATGTTGAGAAGTCTAGTTATAAATGCACATAGTTCCTATACATTTGGTGCTTATTTTGCTATTTTCAGAAGTTTTATAATAAATAATACCTAATAGTATTTGACTTAAAAAAATCTCAAATAAGAATAGCTCTATCGAAAAATAGGGAGAAAGAAAAAAACCCAACATAATAGGCCAACATATAATGGAGAAATAAGACAGTGCTTGGAAGAAGAATCCCACTCATTTCTCAATGCTTGGAGGAAGAAGACAAACAAAACTTGCTACTAGTGAGTCAAAACAAAGAACACAATGAAGGCCATTGAGAGGTTTAGAGATGAAGACAGACTTCAAGAGGGAAGACGCGTGAAATGTTATGTTTCCCTCTTTTGGAAGTGATTTACCTTGATCTAAATGGAGGATTATTGTGAGTTTATTTTTTAATGTTCATGGTGCACCCCTAGTTGGTTTTTATCTTTTTCATCCAGGCTCGCATACAATGTTTATTGTCTCATTTTATAGTTTGTGTATCATTTCTCTAAAACCCCAAATCAGTCCCTGAGATTTATAACAGGGAACAAATTAGTCCCTCAGATTTAGAAAATCTTATATTAGTCTCTCAAATTTTATAAAAGAGAACAGGTTAGTCTCTCTGTATAATTGTCATATAAGTTGTGTCTTGTTAACTTATACATATTGTTAACTTGTTTATATGTACTATTAACTTTTATGGTGGATCCTAATTTGTTTCTCCTTTAAACGAAGTCGTTTAGACATTTTTTTCATCTGTTATCTTACCATAGCTTTCTACTGAGAAGACATATTTTGACATTTGTTATGTGCAGAACAGAGAAATAAGGTATGTTCTAATTTACTATGAAAATTAACAATACACGTACACAAATTAGTAGAATACATGGACATTTCTGTTAATAATTCAGACAACAATTTGATGGAGAGACTAACTTATCCTCTTTTATAAAATTTGAGGGATTAATATGAGATTTTTTAAATCTGAGGGACTAATTTATTCCCCATTATAAATTTAAGAGATTGTTTAGGGTTTTAGTCCTTTAATAACCATGTAGCATCACTGGCTGCTTTGTTTTCACACTCTTATTTTTTCCCATGTGTTTAGCTTTTGTCAAACTATAGTATTATAACGATTATTTTAAATTATCATCTCATTCAAACATAACCATGCAGCGTCACCGGCTGTTATGTTTTCACACACTGATTTTTTCCTATGTATTTAGCTTTTGTCAAACAATACTATCATAACGATTATTTTACATTATCTTCTCAATAAAAAATATTAACGATTATTTTACATTATCATCTTAATAAAAAATATTAAATTATCACCCCACGTGGCAACTACACCATAATTATCGTGCTTTTCGTGGGTAAAGTAATTTGCGGCGTCAATGCTTCTACAGTTCTAAAGTAATTTATTATAGACTTTTCGTTGACGAAGGCAGAAAAAGACAAACAAGACATATGTGTGTATGTATAGATAAGTAAAACAATGCATAGTTCGTTTACGGAGACACCCTAGGGTGCTAATGAGCTGGTGCCCTTTTAAAAAGGAGGTGTGCTAGCTCTCCACAGGTACAAACTTACCAGTGATTAACTAATTAGATACCTCGTACTTCGTGATAGCAGGCTGCAAGAATTAGTGACATACAGTAGCCCGGGAAGGAGGCTGCCTGGCCTCTTGGATTTTCAAAGCATCTAGGGTAATACTCCTTTTTCTCGTATCATTTGAACACTTAGTATTATTTGTTTATTTTCAATTTTTTAAAATTTATAGAGAAAAAATTAAAAATTCTAAAAACTTGAATTTATGGGTTTATTTGATTTGACTTTTTAATTTTTAGTTTTTCAGAATTTGTTAAGGAAAAATTAAAAATTCTGAAAACTACAGTTTTCTGAAAAACTGGAAAACTGAAAATAAAAATTGAAAATTGAAAACTCAAATCAAACAGGCCTGTAAATTTCCATTTTTAAAATTTTCAGTTTTTCATTCATAAATTCTAGAACACTTGTAAATCTAAAAATGCAAACCAAACATGCGCTTACTTTACCATGTTACCAGCTACTCATCCCCCAAATTTTTCAAATATTTCATAATTCATTTAAGCTATGTACGAGAATTAAAATGATAATTAAACTTTATTAATTTTCTTAACAAATAAAAATAAAAATATTTTTGTTATTTATTATAAATTATTTTTTATTGAATAATCATGTATATATTCATTTATCCTTATTAATCATAAATATAAAAATAAAATGAATAAAAAATTAATTAATATTTTTTTGAAATATTTAAATAACTTATATTTTGAATCAGATAAAAAATCTTACAATAATTTATATTATGATTCGAAGAGAGTATTTATTTTCCATTTCCTTGCTTCTGCCACAACTCATGATCCTATGTTGTATTGAAAACATTCAAGGTACTTATTTTCCCAATATAATTTATTTTCGGGTAATGATATTTTAGCATGTCTCTACTTGCCATAAAGCCATGTGTGACACACTACCCCCATAATTAGGAAATAAAAGCAAAATAAATAGTGCTATGAGTTGATTGAGATATACTTCATCCATTATATATTTGTGTATGTATGTATAAAGTTATATGAATTGATAAAATTATTTTGATATAGAAGAAAAAAGCTTAATTAATACTATATTTATTTTTTTTCTTAAAATTTAGGTATAGTCATTATTACCCTCCTTAATCACTTGGGTATAAATGAAAAAACAAAATTAATGCTATCTACGTATTTTAAATGAAAGGACAGATATATTGACACGTATTTTACAATTTCTTTTTGTTGGTATTTGAACGAGAATATCATCCATCAACTGCATGAGTCTAAAGGGAGTTTGTGTTGCTGATCTTCAGAGGTCGATTAGTAACGAGATCAATAATGAATGTTTTATTTTTTTCCAAAAAAAAAGGGGCCCCCGGGGGGGGGGGGGTGGGGGATGGAAGACTTTCGAAAGTGATCAAGTGTTGAAAACAGGCAATTTAGAGTTTGATTTTTGTTAAGAGGAAAACAATACAGGCATTTTTTTAAAAAAATTTTTCAATACAACACTTCAGGTTTAGAGTTATTGCCTGTTTGCAGAACAACAATGGTTTTTCGTTTGTTGAGTTTAGTAAATTATGGTAAAAGTTATATAATTAGAATGTATATTTTATTAAATAATATATAACAAGATATTTAATAATAGTACTTTTCATATAAATTAAAAATGAGTTATTCACCAAAACAAAAAAAGTGAGTCATTTCAATCCGAGATACCATATTCTTGCAAGTGATCCTTTTAATTTTAATGTATGAAATTAAATTGGTTGATAATGGTGCCAAAATAATTAAAGGAACAAGGGTGATATATGGGAAAAAAAAGTGTGATTCATCAAGCGACTTAAGTTTTATATGAGCAAATCAAAAAGTATTCAATCATATAGATACAAGACATCACTACGACATGATATTAACATATAAATATGATAAATTTTTTAAATTATAAAATGCAACATGATAATTTTCGCTTTCAAATTAAAGTTCAACTATACCTTTAACTTTTGGAACATTTACGTTTTGCCCTTTTGTTTTATTCATGCTTTATCCTTGTCTAGATTCTAACCTAGCTATAAGGCTGGCGCAACTGGGATCGCGACGGGACGGCGAAAAATAGTTTTGGAAATTGAGAGTCGCCACCAAGTTTATTTGAATTGGGAAAACATGGAAAAATCCATTTTATTTTAGAAAATAATCTTCGTAAACTAGATATGAGTTCGGGAGTCGGTTATGTCTAGGGAAGGGTAAGAACCTAATCCTACAGCACCCCTAGTACACCCATATTTAAACGGTACCTTAGTGAGTTGTGCAAATTAATTAATAACCCCTTTTAGAATTTCAATCAAAGAAGACAAAAATTAAAATTTAAAAAAACATAAATTAAAAAAAAATACTTTAGCAAAATATTTACAATTTAAACATATAAATTAAGAAGAATTAATTTAGACAAATATATTTACAATTGAAACATATAAATTAAGAAAATTAATTTACACAAATATATTATAATTTAAACAAATAATCTAAGAAGAATTAATTTTGACAAATATATCAAATATATTAAGAGAAATTAGTTTTTGAAAAATATATTTACAATTTTAACATAAGCTAACAAATTATTTACACAAAATATTTGCAAAATAAATTAAGAAAAATTAATTTTGGCAAGTATATTCAAAAATTAAACAAATACATTAAGGAAAATTAGTTTTGGAAAATATATTTACAATCTTAACGACTAATAAATAATTTATACAAAATGTTTACAACTTGACAAATAAATTAAGAAAAATTAATTTTGGAAAGTATATTTAAAATTTAAATAAATACATTAAGAAAAATTATTTTTAGAAAATATATTTACAATCTTAACAATTAATAATTAATTTACACGAAATATTTATAACTTGACAAATAAATTAAGAAAAATTAAATTTGGCTTGACAGGGTTGCCTGCTCCTACGTATCCTCTGGTGCAATGAGGAACTCAAAGTCACGTAGTTCTGTAGAAAATGCTTGTGTGTTTACGGATTTTAGTTAGAAGAGAAAATAAAAGTGTGTTGATTGATTTTAATTTTGAAAATGGTTTTTGATTGATGAAGGATTTAAAAGGAAATCCGCTTTTGCACGAGATTCAAGGCAGCATTTAGCTACTCAGTAAACTCCTACGATTCAACGTTACAAAGGGAGCACCTACTCCTCAATCATAATCATTGAATGTTGCACGGATCAGAAATTTTTTTTTTTTTGTATTTAGTATTTTTGTTATTTTTCTTATAATTTTTTTATTTTTTTTATTTTTATTATTTTTTATTTTTGAAGTAGGCCTAAACTTTAACAAAATAAAAAAGACTGAACTTATCAAAAATGAATCAGCACCAAAAACGATACTAGTCTAAT
Source organism: Dalbergia cultrata (assembly GCA_031216105.1). NCBI lineage: Eukaryota > Viridiplantae > Streptophyta > Magnoliopsida > Fabales > Fabaceae > Dalbergia > Dalbergia cultrata. The sequence goes on along the minus strand of CM062350.1, from coordinate 24,967,091 downwards.
ACCAGCCCAACACCAAAAAAATGGAGCCACGAGCCCACATACTCCTTCAAGCCCAAACAAAAAAATAAATAGTCCCTAACTCTTCACGTATAATCCAAACATAAACCCAAAGCAAACAAAATCATTACTCTGGCCAAAAAACAAAACCTTGACCCCACAATTCTCAAACAAAAAATTTAAATGCCTACTTCTTAGACGCAGACTCACCACAACACAAAAGGAAAGTGGGGAAGAAATGAAAGGGGAACAATAGCAGGACTCTGCTCACGACGGCGCGCTGCAAGGAGGAAGGTTGGGCGGCGCACGTGACTTGGTTCGGAGCTGGTATGGCTGGCTGTGGCGGTGCGATCGGCAGTGGTGGGTTGAGCTTGCTGGGCGGTGGATGCTGAGGCTTCACGGCAGCAGAGCGCTGGATCGAGACTGGTGGTCAAGCGCTGCGAGGCGAGGACCGCGATGACGCGCACAACCTGGTCCAGCAGAAGGGCTCTACTCGCGCGACCTGATTTGCGGACAGGAGGCTAACAGCGACGCAAAGATTTAGGCTTCGCGCGGTCACCGGCGACGAAGCTGGCACTGCTCAGCGTTTGGTGTGATAGATGGCGCAGGCGGTGTGCAGCGGATCTGACACGGTGCACGGCTTCGGGGCTTGGTCCAGGGAGTGTTCTCTGTTTTTAGTTTTATATTTTTGGTTCTTGTATTTTGGCTTGGGATTGTTTCCTTTTTTGAAAGGTTGATTTCAAACTTGGTTTAGGCAGTGATGGTGAGGGTAATTATGAGAGGGTGCTGATTATGTTATGTGGCTGTGGAGGTTTGTCATAATGGAAGGTTATTGCAGTGTAAAGAATAGCAAATGATGATAAAAAGGATGGTGATGATCGCGGTGAGTGTGTTTGGATGATGGTGATGATGGCTGTTCTGAGGCAGATTCAAGGTAGAGGAAGATGGAGGTTTGGATGGTTTAATGAAGAATGGTGGAGGGGTGTGACAGCGAATAAGGTGGTGATCGTGTCGTTGAAGGAATGTGATGAGCTTATCCTGATGGTTTATGGTTGAGTTGCTATTATCTTGATGGTGAGGGGGTGTGAAGTGAAGTATGATGATGGGGGAGTGGTCTTCTGGCCTGCGTGGGGGTGAAGGTGCCTTTTTTCAACAATAAGGGAGTGAGATTGTGATGATATGGCTATCGTGAGCGGATGGAGATTCTCTCCCTTCTGTTCATATTGGCTTGTTTTTTGTAATTAACACATATTTCCATGCTGTCTCTGGAGTGCAAGGGAGCCGTGCAAACTTGTTCCCCATGCTTCTGTGTCGCTGAACATTCCATTGGGCCAAGAAAGTGCAGGGATGGAGAAGATTGCAGAAATAGGAACCGAGGCGTGCTCCTTTTGTTACTTTCCAAAACTGACAAATGTGTTTTTTATATTATTGCCATCAATTCTTGTATTAAGTTCACGTGTGTGCCTTGGCATGGAATGAGACTTTTATGCACCGTGTCTTGTTCCTTTTCTGTTTTCCCCTTTTTTTTGTTTTATATCTTTTAGAAGTGTGATAGTGGGTTAAGGGCTCCTATATGTATATATTTTATTAGAGAATGTGCATGGGCAACAAGGAAGTGGAGGGGAGCTCCACGAGGGAGTGTCTGCCACTTTCCTTTTTAATTATTTATTTTTGTATTTTGACTTTTTTGTCTTTATTTGATCTGGAATGAAAGTAACTGAAACATTAGAGATGAATCTAGGCGGTTTTGAACTTTTTTTCTTTTTCTAAATTTTTAAAAGACTTTAAAAGGAATTGTAAAATATGCAAATTTTGGAATTTTCTTGTTTAAATGGCCGGACAAAATCGGGTGTTTACAAAGGCTATAACTAATTTAAATGTAGTAAGTAATTATTCAAATTACTTGATTGATTTACCTATCGGATGCTGCTTTTGGTAGTTCAAAAACTAATAACTGAGGGATAGATTCTTCTCTTTTGATAGAATCGGAAAATCTTGAGATCAAATGTGTTTTGCATTGGGGGAGCTCACTAACTAACTCCTAGGAACAACTTCTGTGCACATTCATTTCATTTAGCTGAATAATAAGTAGCCAATTAAACACTAATATTAGAATGCATGGTTTGACTAATGGAAAGAAAATTATTTGGGTCAGCTAGCGAAATGGATTACCAACAACCTCAGGAAGGTGAAGCTGGAGTGGAGGGTTTAACCCGTCAGGGCAGTTCTGAACGCAATCGGGATGAAACAATCATATTTATAGAAGAAATGAATTCATCGCATGGAATCGTGGAAACTCAAATGCAGGAGTCCATAGGCCAAGACAACGTGAATATTCGTGAGCATCTCCAAGTGTCCTCACGTTCACGGAGACCATGAGGTGATGAAGGCCAAAACTTGGCACAAGGGTCTTCAAAACTTGGTATGTACATAAATGTTTGTGCTAAAAAGTAATAGAAGATAGCATATATAAACAAAAGCACAATACATTTTATTCATGTGAATATTGAACTTGAACATTCCGTGACAAGCCCACCATTTGCATGCCCTCAAATATTTCATCTTTCATAATAACATACCGTCAGATTCTATATACTTTGTTTGAAACTAGCTATGCTAAGAAGATATGCATACGTGATTTTTTTTTTTTTTTGGGGGGGTGTGTAGAGAACATCTTCTATAGTTAAAACTCCCCCAAAAGTGAAGTTTAATTCAACTTCACCTTCACCGATGATCTTGGTTGTGTGGGCATCACCAAGCATTTTCTCTTTAGGATTCTCGTAACGTACGAATACCTTGAGCCGATATTTACCAAAACAAGCATGCCCAGTAGCATTAGACTTTGCCCAACCATTCGATCTATTCTACTTATTAACTTCGGTTAGCGTAACTCTTCAATGAGACTAGCTTGAGGATTAGGCCCACCGTATTGAATCACTTCCACAATATGGCCAAATTATAAAACATGGAATTTTATTTTATTATATTGGGTGAAATTATTCTATTGGTGGAAAGTATCTCTACTTTCAAATTGTCCTATTCATAGGGGCAAATTTATATTGATGGTTTTAGTTATATTTACCGACGGGTGTTCAAATAATTTACCAACAGTTTTTTTATCATGTGAAAAATAAATTTAAAATAAAAATTCAAACTACCAATGGCGTTACCCATCGGCAATAAATAATTTTTTTTTAATTATTCCCTTTAGAACTTTATGTGATTGATAATATATTATCTATTAGTTGTTTATTTATATAATAGCCTAATCATAAATTAAGTTGATATTAAATAAGAAAATATTAAAATGAATAAATTAAAGTAATTAAATAAAATAGCAAATTATGACAATAAAGTATAAACAAACTACAATAAATGTAAAAAATATCTAGAATGAAAAAAAAAATCTAGAAGCTAGATAAAAACTAGTTGAATTCTTGGGTGTCGGCATCACCATCATGATCATCTGAGGTGGGTCAGGGTGGGTAAATTGGCCTTCCGAGGTTGGCCTCTACCTCTATTAGCCATACTGAAACAATTAAAAAGTAGTCCATAAAAAAAATTAATAAATCAAGAAATTATAAATAATTTCATAATAATATTGCATATAGTATTAAACACCTCAGTTAATCTAAAAGTGCAGGGTTGTTTTCATCATCACTTTATTGTTGATCACTAGATGAATCATTAGTACTACTAGCACTTATTTCATCTTCGTGATTTCTGATTGGGTGGTTACTCATGCATTCAATTAAGTCAACTTCCCTAATAGTCAATGAAAGAGGATTTTCAGGGTTGTCTACATCAATTATTGCCCTTGAAGAGGGTGGATCATTCACTTGATAAGCATCTTCAACAGTATCTTCAATAGTATCTTCCTCAATTTCAATCCTACCTTTTGGTTTTATCTTGTTTGCAACCCTCCACTGTAACCTACTTTTCTCATGATAAGACATATAATATACTTGTCTAGTATTTTGGGTTATAATAAATGGATCATAACTTCTATATCTTTTGATGTGATTGATTTCAATGATTTTGTAATTGTTGTGTTGTCGTGTCCCTATAGGTCAGGTAGGATCATACCATTCATATTTGAATGAGACACATTTATTTGCAAGCTCACCCACGTACTCAAACTCAAGGATTTCCTTAACTACCCCATACCAATCACACTCTCCGTCCCCAATATCTCCTTTAACACAAACACTTGTATTGTCGATTTTTTCCCTACACCCTAATCTGTTGTGTGAAACCTGTACCCATTAACATAGTACATGGGCCAACTTACTACTTTATTTTTTGGGCCCCAAGCCAAATTAAATAAATGGGGACATGTTACACCATTGTTTTTATTATGAACCTACGTACATGAAGTTTGAAATGTTAAACAGACTTGTATCGAAAAAAATAAACAAATAAGAATATATTGGGTTACATAATCTTACACAAGTAGACTTACATGTAATCTAAACCAATTTGGAAATTGTTGAAGAGAATCTTGACCACGTAGTTGCTCAAAGTATCTGTTGTTGAAAATCTATTTTATGTTATTTCAAAAATGCATAATATCATGCTTTCACATAAAAAAAAGTAATATCACACTTTCACATAACAAAGGGATTGTTGACTTACAATCTGAATGGTTTCACCTTATCACAATTTATCCAAAAACTATAAGTGTACAGAATTCCACTTCTAGGAAGTAAGCCGTCGAGCCACGCTATTTCCAACTCCTCGACCAGGTTGATTGAATATAGACAAAATTGGTGGAGTAGAACACTCCCCTCCATCGTTGTTATGACCAACCCGAGTTCTCCTAGATTGAACATGTGGCTAAAAGTAAAATGAGCAGAAATTCAAAATCTCTTTCGCTAAATAAGCTTGACATATTAATCCTTCCACTTGAGACCTATTATTCACGGTTCTTTTAAATCCTCATATTTCCCTCTCAAATGGATACATCCACCTATATTGAACCAGTCCACACACCTATGCTTCATATGTCAAATGTATGGGCAAGTGTTCCATTGAGTCAAAGAACCCGTGAGGAAAAATTCTCTCTAATTTGCAGAGAATTATGGGAATATTTTTTTCCATGACAAGCAGATCATCAACCTTAAGAGTATAAGAGCATATATCCCTAAAATACTGACTCAGCTTAGTTATGGGCTTCGAGACAACATCAGGTAGCTCTCTGAATGTAATTGGAAGCAAACACTCCATGAAGACGTGACAATCGTGAAGACTTTTCAAGCCAACAAGCTTACCCTGTGTAACATTCACGCACCTACTTAAATTAGAAGCATAACCATCGGGGCATTCTCAACTCCTTCAGCCACTGACAAACATCTTATTTTTGATTGGAACTCAGAGCATATTTGGCCTTTGGTTTATAGAAATGACCATACCTTAATTCTTGTAAATGCAAATCAGGCCACGTGCAATACTCAGCCAGATCATGCCTTGTCTTGTCATTGTCTTTAGTTCAATCTGTATCCAATACAATATTCATAATGTTATCAAACACATTTTTCTCAATATGCATGATATCTAAATAATGACATACCAAATTATCCTTCCAATACAAAAACTCCCAGAAAATACTTTGTTTGGTCCAATTATGGTATATCACATACCCTGGTATTCACACTACCTTCCCGACTTCTGTTATTTTTGGGAAATCCTTAACTCGATCCCACATTTCGGGGCCACTTAGTCTAACTGGAGGCTCATCATGCTCAACACAATTACTTTTAAAGCCATATCTACTTTGCCTATATGGATGGTCAGAATCTAAGAACCTTCTATGAAATCAAACTAAGAGTTGTTTCCTCCATGTTTCAAGGTGAAGCTTTAGCATCCTCCATACAAATCGAGCATGCTAATTTGCCTTGGGTCATCAATCTAGAAAGCATTCCATAAGTTAGAAAATCATTGATGGTCAATATTAATGCAGCTCTCATCATGAAATTCTACATTGTTGAAATGTTATAAGTAAGAACACCCTGGCACCACAACTCATTCAGTTAATCAACTAGGAGTTGAAAATAAACATCAATCTTATCTTTTGGATTATCAAGGCCAGTAATTATACATGTTAAGAATAGGTAAGGATCTTTCATGCACATTTCAAGAGAAAGATTATAGGGTATAACAATTACCGGCCAATAGGAATAGGGTTTGCTAAATTGGTTGTTCGGAGTCAATCCATTTGAACAGAGTCCCAATCTAACATTTCGAGGGTGAACTTTTTCCACGCCTCACCATGCGATGGATGCATTATCACACCCTCATCCATATGATTTTCATTGTGCTACCTCATATGACAAGCTGAGCTCATTAGCGCATAGAGTCTCATGAGTCTAGGGATTAAGGGCAAATGACGCATTCTTTTCTGAGGGACATCCTTATACCTCCCACTTCTATGTCTCTTGGGTTTAAATCTAGGCTCTTGGCAAAACATACACTCAGTCAATAAAATATCATCTTTATAATAAAACATGCAACCTTTCAAGCAGCAATCAATCTTTATTTCCTTCAACCCAAGTTTAGAAACTAATTTTTTAGCTTGATAAAAATCTTTTGGAATTACATTGGGGTTCGGACTTAGCTCACTTATCAATGTAGCCCACTGATCAAAAGAATTTTGGATTTGATTCCCTTCAAACTTAATACTCAACATTCGAACTGTTAATGACAATTCAAGAGTACACACAATCCTCCCATAAGGGTTGATTGGCAGCTTTTAGGAGACTATAAAACCAAGCGGCATCTTGATTTGGCTCCTCAACTGAAGGCTGCAAATAACGAGCAACAAATTCAAGACCAGCAGCATCAAACACCATATCTTGATGCCTAACCAGGTTATCCTCCCATAGCACATTACCCATATCATGCTGAGCTACATGGATCCCACCAGAACTACTTCCAATTTGAAACATACCCAATTGATTCGATGTATTAACTACCTCCTCATGCTCGATCCAAACCCAACAGTCAGTCATAAATCTCCACTTATACAAATGAACCCTTATTGTATCATCATCCAAATACTTCCTACATTTGCACCTATTGCATGGACATCTAACTTTTGCTTCATTAATGAACTTTTACATGTCACACTCATAAATTCTTCAATGCCACTATAAAATTTTGGTTTAGTCCCCCTTCTATTAGGATGTAATCTATCGTTCATCCATAATCGATTTGAAGGTAACATTATGTTTGGGTTTAACCCTAGACCCTGCTACAATTTTGTAAAAATGGTAAGTTATTACTTTCAAATACAAATTCAATTGCTATTTCAAATACAAAAGTTAACAAAATTTTGAAGTATCTCCCCTTAAATTAGGAGCTTCCATCATTAGAAATATCAGTCAATTTAACAATTATAGATATTATTATAAAGATCAACAACAAAATAGATATAGTGAAATAATTACATGTCAATAATTACATACAATTCACATAATCCTAAAGGCCGTTCTATTGCGCATCCCCTTATAACTCCACAACATGCATCCTGCAATCTCCACAAACATAAAGAATCCTACAGCAAACAAATCAAACAAGTCGGGGAAGGACCTCTATGCCCTTCCCCCCAGTCATACAATCCCCATTTCCTATAACTCTATCCTGGAAAACATAAATCTTTATATATCCTACCTATATATTAAACTATACAAATACAAAAGATTGAGTTACTAACCTCTATAGCAGTAAATAAAATACAAAATATAGTAAAGCTCTCGACGTCCAACCAAATCCAATCCTGAAAAAGAGTATATGATAAATTTAAATCAATATAATTATATACATGAAAAACATAAACAAAAGAATGGGAAATCGATCCAACAATTGATAATCACTGTCGCTATCAAGAATAACTCCTATATTAACAAATTAACAACAATAATCCCAATGCAACAAGACACAATACTATGAGCACCCATAAACAAACGAAAAAAGTACACCAAATACAAAAACTAAACCGATTAAAATGCTCACCAAAGCCCTAAGATCATAATGATGGCCTTTGTTTCTCGAACGGAGCTCCGGTGGTGGTGAACGGTGGCAAAAACGGTGCGGTGCAACGACTTAGAGAGAAAGGGATGTTTTAGAGAGAAAGACAACCTTCAGATAGTGAGGAGGAAGAAGGGCGATGATGGAATAACTCCACGGATTACCAATGGGTAAGAGTTTAGTGAAACCACGCGTTTCATAAAAATTAATTACCGACAGAAGTTCTTATCATTTATCATTTGTGTGGGGCAACATGTGAATTTTCAAATACCCATCGATAATACCGTCAATACTTAAAAAAAATAAGAATTAAAAATAAACACCATCAAAACATTTGTCAGTTGGGATAATTATTATAAAAAAGTAAATGATAAATAAAACCGTCGGTACACATGTTGGTAATGTAATTAATAAATATAATTATTAATTATAGTTTTACATAACTGTCGGTAATTCCATGTATAAAAAAATTACTGAATATACTCGTTGGATATTATGTGCGCCACGTAGTGGCTTTTGACGCTAGCATTTACCGATGGATTTACCAACGGGTACGCATTACAAATATAATTGTTTCCCATTGCGCGTCATTCTGTCAAAAATACTGTCGATAATTACCGACAGGTTTGAACCTGTCGACATTTGCCGTCAGTAGTCCGCATTTAGTGAATCTAAGGGTGATAAATTAAATGATGGACCATATGAAGGTCCAAAACTGATGGGGATCAAATTATCTACCACCTTCATTCTTTACACTAATTCACGTGATTAGACTTCAAAGACTTATTTCCTTTTTTCTTGTGTCGGAGACTCTTTAATTTTGCAATATATTCCATTTCGGAGGTAATTTGTCAATGACAACAACTATAATTAAGATTATCTACCATTTTTATGCCTAAGATCCACTTCACATGCACGAATTTGGAATTTTTTAGTTTGCTTCACGGCCGGACACTCATTCACTATTTGATTGTTGAAGAATCTACTTGCGATGAATTTCTTTGTACCAGTTTCTTACATATAATTTTTTCTTTATGCAAGCCTTTCCATATATTTTTCGTAGTGCTGTATTTTTTTATTTTTAAAATCAGATTAAACAAAACTAAACATTCCAGCAAAGTGAAGATAAGTAACTGTGAAACTATACAAACATACCCAACCTTTGAATATAGCTTGTTACAACTTTTTACGTATTGTTTACAACTTTTCACATACCGATTTACAACTTTTCACAGTATGATTTTACACTTAATCCTGTTTAGTATGTGTCCACAATTGGTTTACAACTTTTTGTGTTTTAGTTTACAACTTTTCTAACATACATGACAATTTTCCAACTCCAGTTTCCAACAATAACTGCAAATCTCAGTTTAGCAGAGTCATTCTCAATTCGTTTTATTACTAAAAAAAAAATTTTAAAAAATATCCATGTCTTAAGACATAAACCACAAAAAAAATGAAAAATCAAATAGAATAATCTAAGTCTTCATGCATGATAATTAGTTTTATGCACTGTCAACAGATCTTGATTATTCTTTTTCTTCATCTTCCTTATGTGAACGATGAAGAACGAGTAAGAGAAATGTGATAAAGAGAGAGAAAATGAAACCTTTAGTGAGTGAGAAAGAGAAATGAGAAAGAGATAGTGAACATGTTCTGAAAAGAAGGAAGGGACATTGTTTCTTCTTCTTCTTCCTCCTGCGAATGATGAAGAATGAGATATAGTACCTGATATAGAGAGAAAAAATAAAACCTTTGGTGGGTGAGAGAAAGAAATAAGGAAGAGAAAACGAACAGGTTGAATGGACATTATTTTTTTTCCTTTGTGTCTTCCTTTTCTTTGCTTGCCCAAATTACCCCTCCGTATCCCATATCATTTCGATATGCCAAATTTGTCGGGTAGCATGGTGTAAGTATTTAGTGTAAGTATTGTGATGGTCGTGTATCATTCCTCCTTTAGATTTGATGAGTGTCAAGTAGACACCCATTATTAGATGTACAAATTGCTTTCTCTCATTTGCATCCTATAACTTTGTTATATATGTTGAAAAAGTAAACTTGATGATAAATTAATGATAGAAATTGAAGGGTAGTTTGTAACCACAATTTCAATGAGTGACGTTGATAAGTTTTAGATATTTTTTTTATTAGATAAATCCATTCATTTTTTGGAAATGGTAAATTTAGGATGCTTTGTATCATTATATAAACCTCTCTATTGTAGCTATTCTATGTAAGAAAAGAAAACACATAAAGCATAAATACAAAAGTTTGCAGCTTCTTTCTATATCTTTTGTCTTCCTTCTTGTGTTTGTGCGTGTGTGTACATTACCATATTTCCAATAAAGTGGTATCAGAGCTACTTACAAAAAATGTCTTCAAAGGGGGCCACTTTATCTTTCCAATACCCACAACTATCTAAGCTCAATTATGACAATTGGGCAACTCGAATGAAGGCTGTCTTGGTGCTCAAGGTGTGTAGGAAATTGTTGACAAAGGCTATGTAGAACCAGAAAATGAGGAGAAGCTAAAAGCAGCTCAGAAGAAAAGGAATTGGAGAATAAAAGAAAGAAAGAAAGATCAATGTGCACTTACCATCATCCATCAAGGCTTAGATGATGAGATGTTTGAGAAGATTGCTGATGTAACCAATGCTAAGAAAGCTTGAGATACTCTTCAAAATTCCATCATGGGAGTTGAAAAGGTGAAGAAAGTGCGTCTTCAAACTCTACGGGCTAAGTTTGAGTCTCTAACGTTGAAGGAGACAGAATTCATTTCAAATTATTTCACTAAAGTTCTGGCAGTAATGCACCAAATGAAAAGGCTTGGAGAAAACTTAGAAGATGGTCATGCTGTTGAGAAAATCCTTTGTTCTCTCAACTCAAAATTCAACCATGTGATAGTAGCCATTTAAGAATCTAAAGATTTGGAGACAATATCTATTGATCAGTTAAATGGTTCGTTATGGGCCCATGAAAGAAGGATGGACAAAGGAAAAAAAAAAGTATAGAGCATGTCTTGCAAGCAAAACTTTCATGGATTCCTAAAGGAGAAGCTAGCGAAAGTTGAAGACGAGATGAGGACGTGGTTGAGGCTATGGACAAGGACATAATTATGGAAGAGAAGGAGCCGAGAAAAATTATTCTCAAAAGAGAAGAAATCAAAATTTTTCTTGACGTTGTGGAAAAGGAAGAGTAGTTGACAAAAGACACATTGAATGCTACTCATGTGGAAAAGATGGTCATTATTCTTGGGAGTCTCATACATCAAAAGAAGAAGAGAACAAACTTATTGTACATAGTGAAGATGTTGAAGAACCAACATTATTTCTTACGCTCAAGGAAGATCAAAATTTCGAAGATAGTATGTGGTATCTTGACAATGGAGCTAGCAACCATATGACAGGTGATAAAAGTAAATTTATTGCACTTGACACCAATGTGACAGGCCATGTGCGTTTTGGTGATGAATAAAAAACAGAGATCAAAGGTAAAGGGACGATTCTATTTGAGCTGAAGAATGGAAGACATAAGATTTTTCCCAATGTTTACTACATCCCAAAAATGAAGAATAACATTTTGAGTATCAGGCAACTTATGGAGAAATGTTGCAAAATAGTCATGGAAGATAGTTATCTTTGGCTCAGAGACAAAGAAGGAAGCCTTATTGCTAAGGTTTCTATGATAAGAAATCACATGTTCTTATTAAACATGAGAACTGCTAGAGCTATGTGTTTGAAATCCTGTATTGAAGATCCATTATGGATTTAGCACATGAGAAATGGACAGCTAAACTTTGGAGGGCTCAAAGAATTAGGAACAAAGAAGATGGTCAAAGGCATTCCAACAATAGATCATCCTCACTAGTTATGTGAAGCTTGCTTGCTCGGAAAACATTCAAAAAAGAGTTTTCCAAAGCAATCCAAATCAAGAGCGACCAAGCCACTTTAGTTGATCCATGCAAATGTTTGTTGTCCAATTAAGCCTGTATCACTTAGTAAGAGTGCTTACTTTTTTCTTTTCATTGATGATTATTCATGAAAAACATAGGTTTATTTCTTGAAGCAAAAAAGTAAAGCATTTGAAGCATTCAAGAGGTTCAAAGGTCGTGTAGAAAAAGAAAGCAATTATGAGATCAAATCTCTAAGAATTGATAGAGGTGGAGAGTTCATTTCAAATGAATTCAAGACCTTTTGTGAGAATCATGGCATTTGACGTCCCTTGACAGTTCCCAGATCACCTCAGCAAAATGGAGTTGCTAAAAGAAAGAACAGAACAATTTTAAATATGGCAAGAACGATGTTGAAGAGCAAGTCATTGCCAAAAGAGTTATGGGGAGAAGCAGTTGCATGTGCAATTTATCTCTCAAATTGTTGACCCACCAAAACTTTGAAAGATATTACACCTCAAGAAGCATGGAGCGGCTTAAAGCCCAATGTGTCGCATTTGAGATTTTTTGGATCTATTGCATATGTTCAAGTTCTTGAGCAAGAAAGATCAAAGCTTGGTGATATGAGTTAGAAGGTTGTGTTCATTGTCTATGAGGAGAACTCAAAAGGGTACAAGTTCTTCAATCCTAACAATAATAAAGTAATAATTAGCAGAGATGTTGAATTTGAAGAAAGTGCAACTTGGGACTAGAGTATACAAGCTGAAGCTGCTTATGATTTTCTACCCCACTTTGAGAAGGAGGATGCTCCAATACAAGCAGCGTAAGGTGAAGTTGAAACCCCAATAGATTCATCCCCAATAGCAGCATCATCATCATTATCTCCATCTTCTAGCTCAAGCAAAGGCCCTCGTAGATACCGAAGTCTCACTGATCTTTATGAGTAAACTTAAATGCTAGAGGATGAGAATTTATTGTTTCTATTCTCTAATGATGAGCCTTTGAGTTTTAAAGAAACTATGGAAGATGAGAATTGGATACAAGCTATGGAGGAGGAAATTTAAGCAATTGAGAAGAACAACACTTGGGAACTTGTTTTACTTCCAAGAGGTCATCAAGCTATTGGAGTCAAATGGGTTTATAAAGTTAAGAATAACTCTAAGAGTGGTATAGAAATGTACAAGGCAAGACTCATTGCAAAAGGGTATAAGCAGAAACATGGAGTTGATTATGATGAAGATTTTGCTCCCGTTGCTCACTTGGAAACAATAAGGCTATTATTGTCGCTTGTAGCACAAAACTGTTTGAAGATCTATCAAATGGATGTGAGATCTGCCTTTTTGAATGGTAATCTTGTGGAAGAAGTTTATATTGAACAACCTTTAGGTTTTGTTGTTAAAGGTTGTGAAGATAAGATGTTAAGGCTTAAAAATGCCTTATATGGATTGAAGCAAGCTTCAAGAGCTTGGAATAATTGTCTTGATAATTATTTCAAGAAAATGGCTTCACTAGATGCATTCATGAATATGCACTCTGTGAAAAAGGAAAATAATGATCTGTTATTTGTTTGCGTATATGTGGATGATCCTATATTCATAGGTAACAATCAAATGATGTTTGAAGATTTTAAGAAAGCAATGGCTCAAGAATTTGAGATGAGTGATATGGGGCTCATGTCTTATTATCCGAGAATTGAAGCAAAACAAATAGAGGATGGAATTTTCATCTCATAAGAAGCTTCTTCAAGAGAATTGTTGAAGAAACTCAACATGTTTGATTGCAATCCTACCAATACACTTATAGAGTGTGGAGTTAAATTTTCTAAAGAGAAAGAAGGTGTACAGAAGGTTGATCAAACATTGTTCAGAACTCTCATAGAAAGTCTAAGGTATTTGACTTGTACCAGACCTGATAGTTTATTTTCGGTCGATTTAGTCAGTCACTGTATGGAGAATCCATCTGAAACCCATATGAAGACAGCTAAGATAATTCTACGTTATCTCAAAGGCACTTTTGAGTATGGTATATTTTATTCAGCTTCAAATGAGTTTAAGTTGATAGGCTATTGCAATAGTGATTATTCAGGAGATATTGATGATAGGAAGAGTACTACTAGGTTTGCTTTCTTTTTGGGAAATAATGCAATTTCCTTATGTTCAAATAAACAACCCACAATCACTTTTTCAACTTGTGAAGCTGAGTATATTGCTGCCACTGCTTGTGCATGCCATGCAATTTGATTGAAAATATTATTGAAAGAGCTTCACTTTGAACAAGCCGAAGCTACATAAGATCATGATTCACAACAAATCGGCTATTGCTTTAACAAAGAACCCAGTGTTTCATGATAGAAGCAAGCATATAGAGACAAGGTATCATTTTATTCGACAATGCATTGAGAACATGCATGTGGAGATTGAATATGTGAAGTCACTTGATCAAATTGTTGACATTTTCACAAAGCCTCTCAAGTATGATACTTTTCAAAAGTTGAGAAAGATGATTGAAGTTGGAAAGATATCAAGTTTAAGGGGAAATATTGAAAAAGTAAACTTGATAATAAATTAATGATAGAAATTGAAGGGTGATTTGTAACCACAATTTCAATGAGTGACGTTGATAAGTTTTAGATATTTTTATTATTAGATAAAATTATTCATTATTTGAAAATGGTAAATTTAGAATACTTTGTATCATTATATAAACCTTTGCATTATAGCTATTATATGCAAGACAAGAAAACACGTAAAACATAAATACAAGAGTTTGTAGCTTATTTCTATATCTTTCTTCTTCCTTCTTGTGTCTGTGTGCGTTCATACATTACTGTATTTCCAACAATATATAGTTAGGCGTAATTCTGCTCCATGATGACGTTTAAATCTTGGGATCCACTATATTTTTTGCATTAGGGGAGCTTATTGGGATCCTGTCACACCATTTCATTTGGCTAATTATAACTTGCTGATTAGACAAAGCAATATTAGAATGATTTGATTCATGGAAGAAAATTACTTGGTTTAGGTAGCGGAATGGAGCATCAGCAGCAGTCTCAGGAGGGTGGAGTTGGAGCAGGGGCTTCAATGCATCAGGGAAGTTTCGAACGCAATGGGGTCGAGATAGCCAGATTGACAGAAGCAATAGATTCATTGCGTGGAATCATGGAAAGACAGATGCATCTGTTGATGGAAATGACGGAGAAGCCCGAGGAAATGGTGTTGGAGCCCATGAAAAGGATCTTGAGCAGAGATCGAGACCAAAACATGGCATCGGGATCTTCAACTAATGAAACTGTGGCAGGTGATGTTACGAGCCCTTCAGATTTGCCTAAAGCTGCATACCTTTCAATCAAAGGTGATGATGTTTCTTCTTGGGAGAATTTGGATGAACTTTTCTACCATAAGAGCCCTATTGGCAACACCGTGCTACACATAGCATCTAGGTGTGGAAAAGATAATTAGGTGAAGAAGATCACAGCCAAACATGACTCCAACCTTTTAACTGCCAAAAATGACAATGGTGACACCCCACTACATGTTGCTGCAAGAGATGGCTGTGTCTCTACTCTTAAGATATTGCTAGCTGCATATCTTCGCAATTTGCCAAGTTATTCTGAAGAACCTGAAAAATATATGGATGAAATCCTACCAAGAAATAAACAAGGAAACACTTTCTTCCATGAGGCCTTATTCAACAAAGATAAAGGTGTAATTAATTTCCTATTGTCTGATGAGGCTCAATTTGAGGTTAGTGGCAATAATGGCATGAGTGGATTGGTTGAGCGAGCTGCACTGTTTCGGGACAACAACGAACAAAAATCAATCCTGTACTTGGCAATTGAGGCTGGCTACAAGGAAGTTGTGGATAAAATAATGGACAAATTGATCAAACAATCCCGTGCATTGGACAAACTGATCGAGGACCATCCTGAATTGACCCAATTGATTCCTCGTGACCCTGACTATGTTCCAACTGGAAAATCACCCCTTCTTGCTTCAATCATAAAAAAGGATAAAGGTGTGTGTGTGTATATATATATATATATTTGCCGATTTATTTATGGAATGTTCCTCAATTGATAGGTACACAATCGAGGAAGTGCATGGTATATTCATCATATTAAATCAAAATAAAAATGAAACTTAGGCTGAGAAATCGAACTTCTAACCATTTAATTTGCATCTTGTTCTTCATTAATTTAGAAACCTTATAGCATTTATGGGTTCGTGCTTGATCAAATCAATCCTTATCCATTTAGTTGTAACTGTCTAACGTTTTATGACTTAGCCAACGACATAAAAAAGAGCTAAAATGATAAAAGTAAATGTATCTAATATCTTAAAATATAAAATATTCAATACTCTTTATTTACTGGTATTATATATTCAATTTATCAAATACCTCATTCTTTATGGGTTCGATCATGACTCCTTAACCATGTTTTCAGCTGTCAATAGAGGGTTTATCCGAATAAGGAAAATGCCACGTGGCAATTCATCCTTAACCCATTTTCCCATAAAAATTTTCTAAACAAAAATACTTGACTTAGTTTAAAAATCATTTCATTCACTGTAAAATAAATGATTAAATCCAAATAAATGATTCAAATCTCAATTAATATATGATTGTGATCTCAATTATATATATAATTCATTCTAAATTAATTTATACAATATTTATGAATCTCAATCGTTGAAGATTATTTTTATTTTTAATTTAATGTCTATCAATTTTTTTAAAATTTATTCTCACTTATTAAAACGTATAAATATTTTTTCTTGGCTTATATAATCAGCTATAAAATTCAAAATGATATTCAAATCGATGTATATTTATTTGCATCTATCATAATAAATGTATATGATGATTTATTTATTTTTTTATGCAACTTTTTTGGACTAACTAATCATATTTTTTCCTTTATATATAAATCAAATTTGAATAGAATATAAATGTATAAAATCAATTAATTAATTTGTAATAAATGAATTTCAATCATATTTAAATGCTTTGAATGTTTTTGTTTATGCTTATTTGTTTGAAAATTAAATTATAAATATATTATAAATACTTCCCAATTGTTTTTATGATTGGCCATGTCTTTTCAGTTTTACATTTCTTTCTTTCTTCCAATGTCAACAATCCTTCGTGAAGAAAATTTTTCATTTTATTCATCCTAATCCATTGAATATCGCGAAAGGTTCTATTTCAATTCCATCTTTTAACTTGATCGATGCTCATACATGTGTTTTTTTTTTATGTCCAAATTTGTTTATTCTTTTATACAATCGTCATTCATCATCTTTTTTCAATAGACCTTCTCTCTTTTTTTTCTTTTTTTTGGTCTTTGATGAAATATTTCAATGCTATCAGTCATCTGCTATTTAATAAGTCAAATTTTTGGATTTGCTTTTTCTTTTTCTCTCATTTGTTATTTTTCTCTAAAAATATAATAATATGATTTTTGGATAACGGATTGCAGTGACATTTTGTAGAATAAAGAGCATGTATTATAGCTTGACAACTTTGGAAACAATAGCAAAATGTGAGTCCCTATTATCACCAATAAATTTTTTCTTGACAAATTAAAGTCTCCCACATAAGTATGGACTCGCAACGCCTTCCTTATCTATAAGACTCTTTGATCAGTAAGTATTTTTTAATTAACATATTTCATCTATTATTTTTAAAATTTTATTGGTTTTCTCAATTATTCTATTATCAGTTCTTATTAAATTTTAGGTAAAAAAGAGCACATTTTTTTCTGAATGATTTTTTTTTCAAATTTGATTGGATTTAGTGAGAATTGAATAGATCTTTTCAAATTTGTTTGGATTTGATGACTATTGATTTATTTTTTTTTTACTTGATTGGATTCAATCATGATTGATTTGATTTTTAGTTTAAACACAAATTACTATTTTTTTTTATTATCAGGGTATCCGATATCGACAAAAGTAACTAATTCATTCAAGGTGAAAGCTTAGTTAAACCTTTAGCCATGAGTCCCTTTTCATACACATCACAAGACATATATTTCTTTAATTTTTAATTAACATTGTACTTTCAAATAATGTCTCAATTGAGCTTTTATTCTTCACTTCTTTCCAATTTTTTTTTAATATTTACTATCTTTTATGATTATAAATTTATTTTATTCTTATAAATTGACAATTTAATCATAAGCGACGAGACTCTTACATTCACACTGCCAGGAACCGAATCTCTAGCTAAATGTTTAAGAAACTCAACTACCTATCAGAATTTAATTTATTGTAATATGACAATAATTCAAAATTCTAATTAAAAGGAAAAAAATTATTCATTGATTATCTTATCTCATAATTTAAATAGGTGATGATGTCAAACATATATTACTCATGTAATGATTAATTTATCTTACATGGGTAATGCAAATATATAAATTGCATGGGTAACAATTAGTGCATCATATAATTATTGACCATGACAAAAGAAATTAATCATAGAATGGTTTTATTATTATTATTATTGGATAATACGAAATTCATATATCACATGAGTGATAACAAAGATATACATTACATGGATAATAATTTTGTTACAATATAAGTATTATTGATTTGTGCTCAATTAAAATTAGTTGTAGGTTATAACACACACACATATATAAATATAACATTTTGGTAAATTATTTATCTTAAAAAGACCAACCTTGCTAAATTCCTTTTAGGATAAATTGCAAAATTAATATATTATAATTCAATTTTCTAATATATTGTTTATTAATTTTTTTTAACAATTTATAAATATAAAATGCCGTGCATCGTATGGGTTAAAAACTAGTTCTTATATATTAGACTGTCATGGCAACCTTGACTAATGATAAAATTTCTACCTCATTACACCAACTAACCCTTTCATAGCTATGTATATTGGTTAACTCTATGTGTCTACAATATTATGAGTTTTTTATTTGATTGCCTTCTTATTATCTTTAGTTCAACTCCCTCCCCTAGATAATTCATTTGTGGGTCTTTCTCAAGTAAGACAAACAATACTCATCATTATTTATAACAAATGGCAGGTATTTTAGATACCATATTGGAACGAAAGCCAGAATGGATCCACTTAAGGGATTCGAAAGGTATGAATCCTCTTCATTATGCAGCATTTGCAGGCTACCTTCATGGTGTTCAGGATCTGCTTAAAAAACGCCCTTCCTGCGTTGATGAAAGGGACAAATATGGATTTTTGCCACTTCATTTGGCTTCTATGGAAGGCCATGTTAAAGTAGTAAAGAAACTGTTAGAATTCTGTCCATATCGTAGAGAGGCACTTGACAAAAGAGGCCGAAATATCCTTCACGTGGCAGCTCTAAGTGGAAAGTCAAGTATGGTAAAGTACCTCTTACGAACTATTGATCATTTTGAAAAAGAGATGATAAATGACAAGGATGTAGATGGAAACACTCCATTGCATTTGGCCACAATTTGCAACCAACCCAAAGTTGTACATGCCTTGATATAGGACAAAAGAGTGAATTTCAGTTTGGTTAACGCAGATAACCTAACACCTCTTGATGTTTGTGGCCGAGATCCATCATCCCTTCGGCAGGTAAAGTATGTTACATACTGTGTTTTCCCAAAATAATTATGAGAAAACAAGTCAAATTTCATGCATGGTTTGAATATTACTAGGGATATGATAATTTTCGTGAAACTATCATTTTATTTCCTTAAATTTCCACTTTTCATGTGTTTTTCAATAGTATTATCAAGCAATAACCTAATAATATGTGGGGCCACACACAACTAATTGGGTGAATGTTTAGTTGGTATAGAGTGGATTTATTTATTTAGTGAGTAAATTGGTCAATAAAAAATTTGTGTGATATCAAATTGGTTTTCAAAAATATTAATTTTCATTTCGATTTAGTTTAAAGGTTAGCTTCCATTGAAAAAAAAATCACTAGTTATAGTTCGATGCACTGTATTATGTGATGATATATTCTGCTATGTGATGGTTAATACATTTTGTCGAAATAGACTTTAAATTGGTCTTCAAAGTTGCAGAACACAAATCTGATCATGAGAAAAGATAAAACTTAATTTTTTTAGAAGCAAATTGATATTTTTTAACTCATTTAAGGACCAATATGAGGTCCATTTTAATAAATGATGTGGCATATTATCACTAGAATGATTGACCCTAATATTTACATTAAAGTGAAGAAAATATCTTTTAATAACCAAATGGTGCATAGAATTTTTTTTTGGCACAATATATAATTTGAGGTTTTACTCTTTAGTTATTTATGAACTTTTGATATGGTGGGTTTATAATAAACTCAAGCATATGTCTTTGTAGCTTTTGACGTGGATTGCATTAAAATCAGCTGGTGTACCACCTGCCGAAACATTGTCAAGCTCCATCAAGGTCCCTCCCAACAAAGTAGAAAGCTTGCGCCGGGAACAAAACAAGGACTCTCCCAACACAGAAGAAAGCGAGGACCTTTTCATCACAGAAGAAAGCCTGCGCCAGAAACAAAACAGCGATCCAGATATGGACCAGTCTAAAGATTACATAAGCACTCTCGTAGTGGTCTCGACCCTTATAATAACAGCCACATTCGCTGCTGGTTTTGTTGTACCATACCGTGGCGATAGGTCTGATACACTAAATCGTGCGTGGTTTAAAGTATTTGTTTTCTGCACCACAATATCCATGTATGGATCTATTGCTGTCACTCTTATACTCATTTGGGCACGCCTAGGAAATATACATTTGGCTCTTGGTGCCCTTAAAGTAGCAAAGCCGCTTTTGGGAGTCACTCTTGCAACACTGTCAGTGGCATTTTCCGCTGGTGTTCACCTAATTATACATGATCTCAGTTGGTTTGCCACCACTATTTTGGCCATGAGTCTGACTTTCACTCTCATGCTTTTGTTACTGTACGTTCTCCTTGGGTTGCCATCATCGTCACAGAACAAATTGGTCCGATACATTTCCTACTATCCCTTTCTGATGGTGGCATCACTGGTTGAGCGTGAATAAACCATGATACCTGGTTACATATTCTAATATAGGTAGTACTAGGTGTGGAACTTTTTTTTTTTCTCTTTTTTTATGTTTTTTCTTTTTTGGGTTGTGGAGTTACTAAACTTGGTCTTGTTTTATGAGTGAGTAAATTACAATGATGTGTCAAACTACTCTGTTATGTTCTCATCAGTTATTGTAATTATTTGTGTGCATGTTACTGATTAATTGTAATATGTATTTTTCGAATTTTCTAGTTTGCTCAATTCATAGCGATTACGCCAAATTTGTCCTCAAATGTAAAATTCGATACATAATTTGTCATGAAAATTAAAGCTGGACTATTTAATGCCTGAGGATTTGAGAGATCAACCAATTAAGATGTGAAATATTTAAAAATAAATAAGATGATGTTATTTTTAATTAGACCAATGAGTAAACGGGTGTTAGGAGTTTAGAACACTTGTGTTCCTGATAGGAAATGATATGTTAGAGTTTGTGGAATCGGTTGCAATATAAGTAAGCTTGAAGTAGAATTATAAATCGTGGTAGGAATCACAATTGATTAGCTTTATCTTAATAGTTAATTTAGATAGTTAGTTTTATAGATAATAAATTATTTTTGTTTTCATTGTGAGTTGAATTGTGGAAAAGGCTACTCATATATATGATGAATTAACGTATAACTAGAGATAAATCCTGTGTGTTGCCTGCCTGTGTTTGTGTATATATTTTAAATTACTGTTAGTAAGATTATTGATAAAAAAGAAGAAGATTGGAATACTGTATAAAAGTTAAATACGGTAAGAATATTTTGAGAATACTTTCTTTAATTATTTTATACAATAAAATAGGTCAAAAGTAGTTACATCCACTTCAAGAAAAATGAGTATTTTCAACAACAGTTTCAACAGTTATCATCAATAAAAGTGTTATTAAGAAAAAAAAAATTTTGATATAAAGTGACTGTTAAAAATATTTATAAACTTTTATTGACAATTAATATATGTCAAAAATACCCAAAAGATGTATTTTTGACATGTTCTAATTATTAATAAAAATTTATAAGTATTTTTAACGGTTATTTTATGTTAAAATTACTTTTCTTAACAATACTTTTATCGACACTTTAATTGTCGAGAACCGTTGAAAATACTTATTTTTTTTTGTAGTGATTGAAGGAGTTTATTGAAAACTTTATTGTAGTTAAAATTATCAATATAGTCCGTGTATTTATCATCCTCTCAACTATAAAATTCTCATCTCATTGGTTAGTGTTTCTTGACAATGCAACATATATATAATTGTCTAAGCTAAAATAAAATATATAATTGTCTAAGCTAAAATAAAGATTCGGCAAATATAACTCCCATATAGTTCAATAATCGATTTTGACTTTTGTTTATTATAATCATATAACACATCTTTATCGATAATTATTTTCTTCTTGAACAAATGTCACTTTGAGTCACTTATTGCCAAAACTTTTTGTGGAATAAGAACTTTGTATCAACAATACTCCATATAATTACTATTGCTTCTATTATGTACTCTCCTCGATTCCCAAAGGTTGTGTTGTTCCATTACACATTTTTAATACAAAATTTATGTACATAACGAGCAGAAGTAACATTCTTTCTTTTTTGTTTCGTGAGTGATGAGCCAAAACTATTCATAGGATAATAACCTTTGCATTAACATTAATTTTCCATGTAATTTTTTTATTTCTTATCATATACTAACTAGGTACATAAATACAAAGTGATCATATTTTCTAATGTGAAATTTTTGCTTCTAATTAAGGAGTATTTCTGACATTCGTTTTTTAGTTGCAAGCAATGATTCGAGAATCCCATCAAATTTGAAGTAATACAAATTCCAGGTGTATACACGAGCCCTTGTTTAAATACGTTATCAATAGTTTTGTCAATCTTAGTTGAGCTTCTACATTATTTTAGAGCCTTCAATCATATAAAATATATATAATAATTTATCTAATCAATAATGTTATTTAAATAAGTGCATATTATTATTTCTCTAAGATATTCTTCAGCCTGCATGTATTGTAAATTTAGATATATGCTCTCAACAATTTGTTTTACTATATCACCAATTCCTTTAGTAGATGTTGTCTTTGTATCCTAATCCATATTAGAATATCTTCTCTTACTCCATTATATTGTCTCTTCCAATGTATAATAATGTATAAGTAATTTTATTTCGTACACATTCATCAATAATAAATTTAAAGTTATTTTAATTATTTAAAAATTATTTCTAAACTTCATATTAAATTGATTTTGAACTTTCATATTGATTGACAATAAACACACAAAATGTGATTATATTTCAATATTTTCAATTTTTTGAAACACCCATAAGCAAAATAAATATTTTTTTAAAATTTTAAAAATTAAAATTTATTTTAAAAAATATTTTTGTTTAAATCCAAAGTTTATAGTTTTCAGTTTTTTAAATACAATTAGTAATGACAAATATATTGGTCTTTAAAAACATATATTTTATTAGTTATCTAGTCTTTCTTTCTTTCTTTTAATGCATTACCCTTTCCTTTGTTCAAATAATATAAAAGATAGTATCTTAATATTATATATTTTTTATGCATTACCAAATCAAACTTGTACTATAAATTCCATTAGTTTATATATAATTGTGTTTTCGTGGTCTTCACTGTCACAAAAGCCAATCCCTATCTGGATTATCATTCATCGACAAACGCTTTGAAAAGTTTCTCTCCCTCGTACCCATCGGCGAAGGCTTGCATAACAAATTACTTGAAGAATAATTAGCAATCAAAAGGTATTCCCTGTATTAAAGGCAAGACATTGTCTTTTGCTGTTTTATTTCTCCCAAATTGACTCCATTCATAGGTCTTTTAAAAACTAGAGTTTGAGAACTCTTATGCACAGTGTTGTCCCTCTCTCACCCAACACACCACAGATTCGAGGAACAATTCAAGTTCAAGAGTTGTGAAGTGTGGTGGATTGTCCCAAAGTTCGTATGGTGGGGGGTGAAGGAAATTTGGATAAGATGAGAAAGATGGATTAGACACCAAAGTCTACGAGGAGTGCTTTTAATCTCGATAGTCAAGAATTATGTCTAAAACACACAACCAGAATACAAAATCCTTATTCTGCATAACAAAACCTAGAACAAAGGTTCAAATTTTATAACAGATGGGTTGTTTTTGAAAATGGAAAAAATTAGGGGAATCATAATATAATTTTAACTAAATATGTATAATTCACCCACTTAACAGGTTATTGGTTATTATCATAAATAATATTAAAATAAAAATAAAAATTAACCTATCACTAAGGTAGTGTTGTTTGGTAAGGGGGACGAGGACATAAATACAAAGACAGTTTGTCCCTGTATGCTGTTTGGTAAGGGGGATGGGGTACGGAGATAGAAAATTTCCATCTCAGAACAAAAATTTCTTGTATTTCTATCTCTCCAAAAAATGGGGACAGTGGGGACGGGACACAAATTTCCAGTAGTGGTCAAGCCACCGGTCAACTGCCAATCGCCACCTTTTAATGCCATCAAACGCCGATCAACGGTGGTCAACGGTGGTCAACGTAACGCCGGTCAATGGAAGTCAATATCTGTCCCCGTCTCCACAACCAAACATGATACAGAGACAGTATTTTTTTTGTCTCCGTCTCTACTATCTCTATATTTTTGTCCCCGTACCCCCGTCCCCCTTAGCAAATGCTATTACCTAAGTGACACATTGACAAGGTACCCTCAGTGAGAGGCGGCAAAGTCAATGGTGGGGGCGGTGTCATGGGTGTTGGAGAGTGATCAGATCCGGAGCGATAGTGATGGAAAGCTTGAAGAAGAGGAGGTAGACGACGCTGTTGTATGGCAACAGAACGGAACCAAGGACCTAAGCTCTTGATATCATGTTAGAAACTAAGAATAAAAGATTAAAAAAAAACACAGAGAAATGGCCGAATATGTGTATATAATGATGTGTATTTCTATATAAATAGTAGGTGCTTATTTATATGTCAAACGCAATTAATGTAATGAATAAAAAACAAATCAACCTCATCCTAATCTGTTGCCTAATCTGATACAAATCAAATCACAATCGCTATACAATCATATAATAATATCATATTGTAACAAAACTTAATTATTTTACATTGTCATTGAATTATATCATTCCATTTGTATGACTTATTATGGTTATAAAACTTAACCACCTTTGTTCGTGCAGCACTAAATGCTTGAATGACAATGTTAAGAAATTTTACACTTATAATGTATTGAAATTAAACTCTAAGGGTCCGTATTGTTTCATATTTCAGTTTCCATTTTCAGTTTTTCAATTTTCAGAATTTTGTGAAGGTAATACTGAAAATTGTGAAAACTATAAAATTCAGTTTTCATTTTTTATTTTGAATTTAGTTTTCATTTCCTTCACGAAATTTGAAAACTAGAAAATTAAAAATGAAAAATAAAAATTAAAATCAGTTTTGAGGATAAAAATTAGAGTAAAAATTACATGAATATATTTCATGAATTATTTTACACATAGAGTTTATTCATGTAAATTCTACTCTCATTTTTATCCCTAAGCCAAACATATTATAAAAATAATTTTGTATAAAATCCAAACAAAATACATTACTTTAAAATTATTTTAAGTTACTATGTTTAAACATAAAAATAATTTTCAAATAAATATAGATAATTATATACATATATGACTATCAAAATAATTTAATCAAATAATTAATCCAAATATACATTAATATTATTGTATTAATTAGTTATTTATTTTAAAGTTTAAATGTATAATATATAATATATGTTTGACTTTAATTTGATTATTATCATTTAATTTATATGGTGAATACTATTGCCCCCCGACCTTTTCTTCAAGTTTTGCCACTGCACACGAGCTTCCAATGTGTTTGGATTTGCGTTTGGCAATGGTGGAATTGATTTTGAAAGAGCAAAATTGAGGTTGTACTTGTTTTAGATTTTGAAAAAAGTAATTATAAAATTTAAATTTCATATATAATTAAAAAATAAAAATTGATTTTTTGTCAAAAGATATTAATTTTAGCTTGTAACAAAAAGTTGAAGATTAATTTTTTAAAATTTCAATTATTCTTAAAAATGGTTCAAATATACGAAAATTACTTTTTTTGGAGAAAAAAAATGTTTGTTACAAAAAATAATCACAAATAAATGTACCCTAATTTTGGAGGATTTTGTGCTTGTTTGGTTTTTCATATGCTTTTGGTTTTGAAGTGATTTTGGGGTCTAGAATTGATTTTGATTAAAAGCAATATTTTCTTGCTTTTACTTTTAGTTCACAATTACACTATCAATTTTGACAACAATAATTTTCGGATCAAATTATCAAACCTAAATAACTATATTTTAGAATAATTTTTAATTATAACCAATTATAATAGAATCAATTTCATTCTACATCAATTTTTTTTGTTTGTTTGGATAAACTAATGGTATTCACTGTCAGAAACAATGACTAATGTTTTTGAGGTGTAGAGCTTATATGTATGGATTTTGTCTCTGACCATAAAACCTTCTCTATACATACCCATCAAGAATTGAATCTCTGCCTAGATACTTAATGAATGCAGCTAGTTATCAACTGTGTTATTCGACGTCGATTCTATAAATGCATGACTATACGCATGGTCGCCGTTGTTCCTGGGGAGTTACTGTTTCTAGAATTTAGCCTTTTAGGTTCGTTCCTTTGTTGTATCCTTTCTATACGCAGCATAAAAAAGGACGCCCATGATACAAAGGATTGGTTTTAGAATTAACGGGTGAAGTGTCGTCGATGATATCTCAACAGGGTTAAATGTATTATACTTAGAAAAAAAAAAAATTCAATGAACTCCTTCTTACCCATGCCTCCAACATGTTTACCTTTGCACGTTGGTTGACGCTGGACGCAGAATACAAAAGGCTATACTACTTGCTCTCATATAGTGATTACCCAGTGAACGGTTTCTCAGGTGAGTTTTTACCCTTTATTATAGATCATATTGTTGCATGCCGTGAATAAAAGAATCTGAATGTGAATGGTGGAGGTAGAGATTAGAGGGAGTGGTTTGTGTTGCCTTTTCTTTTTTTTCTCTTTAATGCACATAAGAGGAGTGTTATTTCAGACTGAGCCCCATGAAACTTGAAGTTTAGTATGTATCTTGGCACGTCAACTGTTTGATGAAATCCCCAATAGAAATATTGTTGTGTGGAATTTAATGATATCCCTTTCCACGCAGTAGTGCCTTGCATCACGTATGTATCTTGAATTAGAACGCTGTGTTCAACAACAGGCATGGCAGTGACAGCCCATTTTGCAAGACGAATAGGAACATCAGTAAAAGAGAAAATTGGAAGGACAAGAGGAGTGCGAGGGCCATGGAACAACTCTCTTATGGCTGCTGCTTCTCGTGCCCTTGCTGAAAGGTTACCCTTGGTGGATTTCGTTGTCGAAGTCAGAGATGCAAGGGTACCACTAAAGACTTTCCTTCTGTGACTTTTCCACTGCTAAAACTTGCAATCTCAATTACCATTCCTCTCCCGTTTCTACCCTTTTTTTCCTTTCCCATTATTTACACTATTTATTTTCTCCCTTGATTTTAGATTCCATTGTCCTCGGAATGCGAGTTACTGAGAAGCAACCCAGCTCCGTCGAGGCAAATCATAGCACTGAACAAAAAGGATCTTGCTGGTCGATCGGGTTTGCAAGTATGTCATTTTCTGCTTTGTTATATTTGGCATTTGCGTTTTTGAAATGAAGAGATTTATAAGTACACTAGGAGTACCCTGTAACATGTATGTGATGGACCTATTAGCCCAAATTGTTATAATTGGATTTAGCTAGAGATGAATAGTATAAATAGTTATGCTAGGAATTGTAATCAATCAACCAATGTGTGAAATGAAATGTGATTCTCCTCTTTCTAAAATTCTCCCTATCTGATATTCTATCTTTCTCTCTATTCTCCCTTTGAGTTCAAAATCCTTCCCTATCCAATTTCTTACTCATTACAATGAATTCGAGCATGGTGGCCAATGAAAGCACTATTGTAATGAGTAAGAATCAAAATCCTTCCCTATCCAATTTCTTACTCATTACAATGAATTCGAGCATGGTGGCCAATGAAAGCACTATTGTAATGAGTAAGAATTTGGATAGAGAGAGATAGAGAGAAAGATAGAATATCAGATAGGGAGAATATCAGAAAGAGGGGAATCACATTTCATTTCACATATTGGTTGATTTATTGCAATTCCTAGCATAAATATTTATACTAATCATCTCTAGCTAAATCCAATTATACTAATTTGGGCTACTAGGCCCATCCCATACATGTTACATACCCAATACTACACCACTCCACTGAAAATATAACATGTGGCACTGGATAAACAGGGATACTGATTTTTAATCCAAGGGCTTTCATAATTAATGGGAGCACTCTTAGAGTGTACAATTATTTTATATATATATATATATATATATATATATATATATATATATATATTTATTGTTTTTTCCAATATGATTCTCAGTCTACTTGTTGAAAAGCATCGTAGAGAAGAGAGAAAAGTTCAAATTTTCTGTGAGAGAAGTTTTGTTTACACAACGAAGAAGTTATGAGCACATATTGAGAAGCTTTCAAGGAATTAAGCTCACTGGAGTAACCAGTAGTCCCACATTTGCTAGCTTCCTTATGAAGCTAGTAATTAAGTAATGAACCAATCTAGCAAACTACTGACAAATGGAGTTTACCAAACTGAACCAATTAAACACATGTTGTAATGATTGAAATTATGCACTAGAGAAACTTGGGATAAGATGTATTGTAGAAAAGATGGTAAAATCTCATTTTAGCCTTTTAGGTGGTTTGGCCATGTGAGGAGAAGAATTGTAGAAGTCTTGGTAGGAAGAGAGGGTATTCCAATAGCTAGTGATTCGAAGGAGACTTTTAAAAAAAATATAATCAAAATTATTAAGAAAGACTTGTATTTAAATTGCTTGTCTCCAGGCAGGGTTTATCATATGAACAATGGTGTCATTGGCTCCATATGACTCCACCTAGTGGGAAGAAGGACTTTGTTATTGTTGTTGCTAACAATGAGTGAAATTGTAATTGTTTTAGATTTATTAATTTATGATTGCTTTTTTGTTTTATTTAATAAATGTTATTTGCAATCCTTTTTTGCCAATAGGCATGGGTGGAATATTTTAGGACAAGGAACTGCACATCTTGTGGAGTCGATGCTCATAACAAGGAGAGCATCAAAGAGGTAAATTATTAAGAATGTGTACATGTCGTATGACGTATCCATGGTTTTGTCTGAAAACAACAACAATAATAATGAGAATATTCAGTCTGGTAAATTATTTTACAACCTATTTAAGAACCATCAGTTTGAGATTCTGAAATTGTTTGTACTATGTTGTTGCTATTCCTTTTGTTCCTTTTTTTTCTTAATGTTTTTTGTTTATCTTTAGTAATTTTTTTTCCTTTTACTTTGTTTCACTTTTGGATGCTTATTTTAGCAACTGGAAATAAGATTCTCAATGAATGGGTAGTGACTTAGATGATGGTAGATGAATTTGGTCCTTTGAATCTTCGTGGGTGTTCTATTCTAAACCATATTTTCTATTAGTGACTATGTCCCCTAGAAGGGAACATTTTGTACTAGACAACTGCATTTTGAAATCCAAACCTCCTTAGAAGATCAAATCTTCTGTCCAGATAACCATTTTTAATAAGATTAACACTAACATCATGCTACAAAAGTGCAGACTCATTGCGTTGTCTACTAATGATAATATGTCTGTTATGTGTTGTTCTAGTTTGAAATTAGGGTCTCATGGCTCTCATCTATTTTTGCATTGTTCTGCTGTGAATTATCTTTGGAATAAGCTCATTTTTGGATAGATTTGGGTATACCCTAAGAGCCTGCATTAGTTTCTCCTTACTAAATCCCAATGATTTGGGATTCATAAACAAGCTAAAATTCGGTGACAATGTTCAGTTTTTGCTATCTTTGCCTGGAAAGGAATGCCACCTAGAATTTTGAAAGAGACTTCGTCATCTTTAGATTTGGGATAGGTACCTTCTTAACTTCTCTGTGGTGTTTTGGAAATGGTCTTTCTAGACGCATTTCTTTGGTTAATATGAATTATCAAGTGAGATTGGCACTGCTTGTTTTATGGCTAGGGTACCTTATTCTCTCTATGTACTCTTCTCTTTCTCATCAATAAATTTCATTTTATATAAAAAATAAAGGTTCCTTGATTCGTATTGGATCTCTTGGTTGTAAAGTAGTTTTTTGTAAAATATGGAAAAAATATCTTCTCAATATTTTCCATGGAGTGTGATAAATTGAGTATATTTTATGTGCTTGTAATCAATACTGATTTTCGGGTTGTTTGTGAATAACTATTAAGGACTCTTTCTTTTACGCAGTTTCTGGGCCTTATACAACGGCAGGTGAGAGAATTGAGGAGAACTGATCATGCTAATTATACTGCAACAGTACTGTTAATTGGGATTCCCAATGTTGGAAAGTCAGCTCTTGTCAATGCCCTGCATCAAGTGGGGAGAATTAGTGCAGCAGGTATTTGATTTGATTTTATTTTTATTCTAATGCAGCAAGGTATATGACAGGCTCAATATTTGAAAACACAAGTGGATGCACATATTCTCTTTTTTTTTCAGTTTTATCTTCTATATTTTATTTAATCTTTGACAAACTTTGTTTTATAGAAAAAGGAAAGTTGAGGCATGCAACTGTGAGTCCAGAACCAGGGGAGACTAAGGACATAAGAAGTTTTAAGGTTAGCCTTTTGTTTTGGTACTGCACTTGATGTAATGTGGTAGAAAAATATATTTCTGAATCATGAAAGTTGTTTGTTATCCTCCAATCATTCGTACTTCTATCTCTTGCTGTCTCTAATAAAATTCATTCCGTTATAAGAAAATAAAAACTTCTTAAAAGATTTTGGAAACCCTGAGTCTAATACTACCTTTTATCTCTCCCTTTGGTATAATCTCATTTATTTGGATTCATTAAGCAGTTGACCATTATGTTGAACAAACAACCACATGTTCAATAACTCTGGGATGGTGTTTTGTGCACAGTAATGCTCATCTAATGCATCTTGCATTCCCAGATACCTAGGATGCTTGTGCAAGATGCTCATGTTTGTTAAACTGGTAAGTTTTTTTTTTTTTCAAATTAGAGGAGTTTCAGTAGAGAATAGTAAGAAAGAAGTGCAGAAACAGGGGATAAGAAACCACCAATATGCATGATGTGAAGATGCCGTCCAAAACATTTGATAATTTCACATTCCCATATACGAATAAGGAACTTTTCACATAGATTGTCGACTTCAATAATTTATGAAGCAACTTTCAGAATGTAAGGTGAACAATTGTAATACTTGAATACACATGCATGAAATGCATGTGCATATATATATATATATATATATATATAATATGCAAAATAATTGGGAATGTCAGTTGTTGTACTTGCACTTATCTCTATTTTTCTCCTTATTTTACTTAAAATTCATTCCTACCACATATTCATGTATTAGTTCTCAAATCAGGCAAGGATATATGGATATTTTTCTTGGGATGAGTACACACTCTTAACTTCTGAGTTATTCATCTCGAGAAAAATGTCCAAATTTCCTTTTCTATTTGAGAACTGGATAATAAGCATGCAAGGAACTTGACACAACTCTTGTCCTATTCGTACATCTTTTGTGCTTTTCTCACTTCCGAAACTTTTCTTTTAATTCAGATTGGTAGCCATCCCAATATTTATGTCTTAGACACACCAGCTGTTTTATCTCCTGAGATTCCTGATGTTCATGTTTTATCCAAATTAATTTTAACAGGTATGTTTAAAACTTTTTTTCTTCCTTCCCGTGTTTGATTTATTTTGTTTCTTAGATGAATATCATTGAAAGTATAAAATAGAACATTCATTGATTACAAAAAAAAAAAAAAAAAAAATTGAAGACGAACCTAGTTAGAAACAGAGTGCCTTTATTTTTCCATCGGTAGGTATAAGGTCTTATGGGACAACTTATTTGGGGGATTCATTGTTTAGCATGGGATGTCTTCTACTTTGGAGCAGTTTGTGATGGTTGTCTATGAAAAATTTAGTATAAAAAGGAGGCCAAACTTTTGTGGACATGAATGTGAGGCCTTATGCAGCCATTCGGGGTATTTGATTGCTGTGGAATGCTCTTTAGGGGTATCTCTCTGGTGTATCTGTTTGGAGGGTATCTTATCCTCCCAAAAACTATACTCTCACTCTTTCAAACAAAATCTCTTTTCCTACCCAGAAAGTCGACAATGTGAACTACATTGCAAAGTATAAGTGATCATCTGATGGCAAAAAAACTGCAATGCATAAATGAAAGCACCATCCCATCCCTCTAATAATTCTGAATATGCTTATGGAAATCCCTTTCAATAAATGAACAGAAGAGTGTAGAGTAGGAGAAGTCAAAATGTCAAATGAACTATCATATCCCAAACTAATTGTGGTGGTGCAAGTTCAAAGTTGCTCTTAAAAATTTAACCATTCTGCTCTACACTCTGCCCCAAACTACTTCACATATGCTAATGCCATAATATTTCTGCATCTTCTATGCGATGCATTCTTCTCTGCTTTCAATCATCCTACATTTTCTTTACACCAAGCAAGTGTAGGATTATTTTCATGGAAAATTTTTCTCCTCAAACGAGCACACCCTTACTTAAAAGGAAACCACACAACTACAAAAACGATTTCCATGAAGTGTAATATGTTTTTCCTGGTTTAGGTTGTTAGGGTTTGGAGTTCAAACTTTCCAGGTTTGTCTAATTCACACCTTGATAACCATTATACAGGAGCAATGGGAGATTATTTGGTCGGGAGAAAAGAAATTGCTGAATATTTTCTAGCTGTTCTCAACTCTAGTGAGCAATACAAGAAATGGGCAAACTTAACGACTGGGGACAATGAAGGAATTTTCTATAACAGCATAACAGGGTGTTTGAAATTGAATAGCTCAGGGCTGCAGGTAAAGCAGAAAAAGCAAATCCCTACAGATCACACGCAGGTATCTGCAACTTACTGCATAACTTTATCCTTCAAGTTGTGTTGCTAGAGTATGATTAATATATTCATTTTTTGTATTCTGAAGAAAAGAAAAAAGTCCAGCTAAAGAATGAAAGGATAATCAAAGAATTGAAGACTCCAGCTAAGAATTTCCGATGTACTGCGAAGCATTTTAGATCTTGAGTTGGAGGACGAAGTACCACGTGAATTTATTTTTTCTTTTTTCTTTTCCAATGTATGTTGAATATGAATTAGTTTACTTGACAAGTTGACATATTGTTTGAATCTGGCAGAGAGATCTTTAGGCGCTTAATCTCATACCATGTTAAAAAAGGGTTAACTGCGCATGGTCCATGTGCATGATAAGAGTGGTTAAAATAAAGGAAAAGCCTTTTGAACTTCACTAGTATAGGCATAGTAAGAGACATAATACATTGATGTGTGGATAGGTATCGAGAAAAGAAAATATTCGTCATGTGTATCGAGATAATATACTTTGTATTTAGGTATGAGTGTTGTATTTTGGTATCCTAATATCATGTGTGAATAATGAAACTCTTGAATTACATACCATATTTGAACAGGGTCCTTTTTGTTTGAGCAGGACCACATAGTGCGGTGTGTTCGACGAACACTCTTCGAAACAATTTCATCTTTCGATGGCAATCTAAGCAATGAAGATGAAATGGAAGCACTTACTGCTAGGCAGTTTACTGCATTGAAGGAAGCTTTCCAGGTTTCAAATGAATGTGGAGAAGATGCTCATTTCAAGGTTGCTGGGAAGTTGCTTAATCTCTTCCGTACGGGTCGACTTGGACATTACATTTTAGATCATCTTCCCATAAATATTCATTGATGATTGCAGTTTTACACATTGCATAATAACCTCTTATTGCGGTAACACAGCCATAAGCTTCGGCCGTGTTTATTTTCGAAGCAAAACACCTTTAGAGCTCATTCTTACATTTTTCTCATGTCTCAACGTCGTGAAGAAACTAACAATTGAAGACAAAGCACCCATATAACTAAAAATTTTCGAAGCACCCATAATGACCCGATTTGCTACAACCTTAATATTGCCTCAATGTTACTTAGACATCACGGCCAAAACAGGTGTTCAATTTTATTTTTTTTTAAGTCAATCGGTTACAAAAAGCATGAGACAGTGAATGAGATGAACTCTCAAGTAATCTATGGTCCTATAAAACGGTAGAAAACAAAGACTTCGAACAAACAATTAAGTGCACGTTTTGTTTGCCAAGTTTTTCTAGTTGAGTAGATTAAAATTAGGTTGCAAAAGAGTGAAATTGTTTCATTTGGTTTATCACTAGTGTATTGCATTTATAAGAATCGTTTCTAATGAAAGCTGAATATGTATCTGGTCATATATTTTAAAATTTATAAACGCAATAATGGACTAGTTGTGACTACATCTTCATGGGTCGAACTATTAAGACAGAGCTCTTACTTTCCTTCAGGCTTGCTCAATGATTTAAACAAAATTATATAGAAGGTAAGGGATTAAAGCGAGGAACCGGGACACAAATCAAAGGATGAGCCCTGGGAAGGGTCATGGCCGGTTTCTCTTCCATGTTAACGGTTCCATCACCCCCACCATGCACCTTCCATTCAAAGCATTGAATCATAGCACTAAGGTTAGTGGGTACAAATTGAAGTGCTAATGAGGCTCCAGGACACACCCTTCTTCCAGTCCCAAACGGCATTAGCTGAAAGTTCTGTCCCCTCACATCTAACTGTCTCTCTTCAATAAACCTTTCTGGCCTGAACTCAAGTGGGTTCTCCCATAAGTTGGGGTCCCTACCCATAGACCACAAATTAACAAATAGAACGCATTTTGTTGGGATCTCATAGCCACAAACATTGCAACTTTCAGATGATTCCCTCATTAAAAAAGGTGCTGCGGGGTGGAGCCTTAGTGTTTCTTTAACTATAGCCCGCAAGTAAGGGAGGTTGGCAAGATCTGACTCTTGTATTAACCTGTTGTTTCCTGTTACTGAATCAATCTCTTGTCTTGCTTTCTCCATCACATGTGGGTGGTTAATCAACTCGGCTAGAGCCCATTCAGTGGTGATAGCTGATGTGTCAGTTCCTGCCATGAATATGTCCTGCATACCATGTTTCATTATGTTATTAGAACAAATTCAATTAGCATGTTCATCAATATACGAGAATTATATTTTAATGGTGGAGATTTTTATATTGATTAACTAGAGAAATCATGGCGCTGCAATTATTAGTTATAATGATACTATTTGCTGAGGATTTATGTATAAATGAGTAAGAGATTCATATGCACGGGAATCAACAAGATGTTATTTTCACTTATTATCACAATCACCTAATTTTTTTTATTAACCAACCTAAAATCTCCACTTTTAGCACATGCATTCCCTTGTGTCAATAAACACGCACAAAAATACATGCAAGTATATAATTTTGTCTATTCTGAAATACATATAAATACTGTTTGGAATGACTAAAATTACAAAATGATTTAATTTGATTTGATTTATAAGTTAAATTTTATCTCTGGAATGATTAAATAGAATGTGAATTGAATTGAACAATTCTTATGTGTAACATACACTAGCTTGTGTTGTTTGGAATGATTAAAAATAGAAATTGATTGGATTGGATTTTATTTGTCTTTTAATTAAGCTTTATAACTAAAATCCCATCAAATATTGTAAGGATTTCAAAAATAAAGGAAGTAAATATCATGAGTTTGCAAATCAAATCATTTCTTAATTTTTTTAAAGATCGAAACACAAGACTTTACTTGCAAATAAAACTCATTTCCATTTTTCAATCATTCCAAACACTCAATAAGTTTTACTGAAAAAACAACTAAAGCCAATTGGCACGTGTTTCTTAATTTGCATCAGCAGGCCATGGCTACTGCCTTAAAATAATATTTCAATATAAAATATATATTTGGTCCATGTTTGAGCTAATGGCAAAGTAAATAATAATGTGAAGGAAGTCAAAGCAATTGATAAACGTTTGTTCCAAATTAAAGAGAGATCTTTTATAAATAAAACGTTTCTTAGAGAAGAAACTCAAGTCACCGCTTATATACAATGATTTTGACTAGATCCCCACCACTCCCTTCCCTTCCCAGTGTGTTCGATATGGAAATTCGGTCTGGAAATAAAAACTCAAGTGCAAAGCAGCCTACATATAATCCACCCTAAGCGTAAGCAACCTAGAAAGAGCAATCATATGTTGTCATTCAAAAGGTGGACGTTCCATTTGAAATCCATGTTTATTACTGGGCTTACTAAATTAAGTGAGTGGGGACCAAGCTCATCAAATAGGACATTCATTTTTTAAATATCAAAATATTATTTTCCATTTAAAAGGTAAAACTATATGAACTTTGCAATCCATCCAAAATGATATGCCAATATCTAAAGAAGAGTAATTTTCTCATCCCAAATTGACAGATAACACCATTATTGGCTGCTGGCTTAATATAACTTGTCATATTAATACTTTGAATAATTAGTAGTTACACCTTGTCACTTGAATAAAAAACATTTAAGAAAATAATTTTTTATTTATATTATATTTATAGAAATATGTGATTAATTTTTTTTTCATTTATATGTTAATATAGATAGATTGATAAATAAAAAGAGATATTTTTTGGGCCCCCTTCGTGTACCTTTGCAAAATAACAAAAACAAAAAAGCCAATCTAGCTTAGTTCCCTCCTTGCTGCCCCTAACAGGCATAGGCAACTCATTAATATATGTTGAACAAATAACAAAAAAAAGGGACTAACGTAGGTAAGTTATATCATATGAGACATGTTTACCAGGATAAAAGCCTTGATATTCTCTCTGGTCAATTCTATCTCAGCGCTCTTATCTTCATGTATCTCCAGCAAAATATCAAGCAGATCCCTCATTTTAGGACCTTCTTCATTCCTTTTCTTCCTCTCCAACTCATGCTCCTTTATCACCCTCTCCATCATGGAGTCAAACCTGTCCAGAATCTCTTTAAGCCTCTTGTTCATCCTCTGCAAGTCCAAATTCTTACAAAACCAAATAAAGTCAGAAACATTAAACTTCCCTGAAAGCTCAGCAGTGTCTGTCACCATCTTCCTTATCCCTTCTGCATAATCATCATCATCTTCAGAACATGTTGATCTGCAGCTCATAGTCATCCTTGATATGATATTACTGGTGAGAGTCAAGAGATCACCACCAACATCAACAGCCTCGCCATTTTCCCCTTTCTTCTGCAAAGCTTTCAGGAACGTCACAGTCTCTTGTTGCCTCAAAGGAAGAAAGTGGTCAAGGGTTCTCCCTCCAAGCAGCTCAGACATGCACAGCTTCTTCATGAACTTCCAATAGTTCCCATAAGGGGCAAACAAGAACCCTTTTAAGCCATAAGACAAGTAGCGAACTGCGGCGCTGCTAAAGCGGTTGGAGAAGCTAGTTTCATGAGTTTTGAGGAACTCTTTGGCGATTTCTGGGGAAGAAACTACCACACAAGGCACTGAGCCTAGGTAAATCTGCATGATTGGTCCATAGCGGGCTGAGAGCTTGTGGAAGCTTTGGTGGGGTATTGAAGAGATGAGGTGAAGGTGTCCAATGATAGGGAGTGCTGGTGGGCCTGGTAGATGTTGATGACCCTTCTTGTGCTTTCTGCTGAGTATGGCAAGAACCACAATGGTGGAGATTAGCCAAATGAGGAGAAGTTGGGTGTAGGCTTGGAATTCAGCCATAGCTGATATTGTTGAAAGAAAATGTGAGGTTTATGGTTTGAGATAAATTACGAGGTACATTCCATCTTGTCAAAGAAATTAATTAAAAGAGAGAAGAAAAAGAAAAACACTTAGTGATAATGTCCGCGAGATATTATGCAAACTTGTGTACTTAATTTGCTTACGTAAGTACAATTCTAACATAGAAATTTTTGCACACATCCGATAAGATAAAGACAACACAGTAACATGGACCCACTAAAAGTTGACATTTCATTCTCCCTTAATTTGACCGTCATCTCTAATAAAAATATTATTTAAATATCTAAAAGATGAGTATTTATTGAGATATCTATTTAGTAATATTTGAATGTAATTATGAATCCAACCTACTTTATTTAGCATATCATATCCCATAGTTTTTAAGTGAGTGTCTTAATAAATATCTATTATGAAAATATTTATTTTTCAAGTATTTGAATAATACTACACATCTTTAAACACCTCAGGGATTCTTAATTAATTTATATTTGTGTTGTTTGAAAAACGAATGAAGGTTTATTTTCATGCATGAGGTCATAGATCTATTTCATTTTTGTCATTGAAATTTTGAAATGAATATTTTAGTTAATAAAAATTGCATTTTATGGCTCAATCTTATCTTTGATTAAAATGTGAAAGGTATCAGAGATAAAGATAAAGGAAGAACTTTGAGAGAGTAGTGAGAGAAATGAGAGAGAAAAACTCAATGTGACGAGTTATGTGCTATTCAAGCTATGTTCAATCAACGATGAATTATACTGAGC
Source organism: Dalbergia cultrata (assembly GCA_031216105.1). NCBI lineage: Eukaryota > Viridiplantae > Streptophyta > Magnoliopsida > Fabales > Fabaceae > Dalbergia > Dalbergia cultrata. The sequence continues at coordinate 24,928,464 of CM062350.1, read as the reverse complement.
TATACCATTGTATATGAGAGTTTATTACTAACAAAATATACAACTCTATTATAACAAACTATAACAAAACTAACTGAATTACTAGCTCTAACTACTTATTATTATTGCTTAACTACACTCTATCTATCATCACCTCTCAAACTCATGGGTGGGGTTGACTAAACCCTTATTTTATGCTTTAACTTGTTGAACAGTGGAGCTGAGAAGGCCTTGCACTACAAGTAAAGTGCTGCTTAGTGGCAGTTTTTTACCGGCGGTCCAATATACCGCCGTTATATTTTGAATTTCTCGGCAGTTTATGGTGACTGCCACAGATTGAATTATTTTGCGGCGGTTAATTTTGAACTTGAGGCAGTTTGAGAATTGCTGACGGTTTCAATTTGCTCCAACCGCCGAGAATAAAAAAAAAGGTGAAATATTAAAAATTAGGGTGAAGAGACTCAACTTCCCTCTCTCCCTCTTTCAGACCTCTCTCTCTCGGTCTCTGACTCTCATCACCGGCGCTTCCGCGGCCAACCCTAGCGACGCGGCCTCGGCGTCCTCCTTCTACCTTCCGTCAGCCGCCGTCAGCTTCCACTGCCAACCACAATGACGAGGCCTTGATTCCCCCTTCTCCGTTCTACTTTTCATAACAAGGAAGAATAGCCTCCGTCTCCTTTTATTTTGCCTTGGTTGAAATCGATGAATCTGTGCAGGCAGGGAAGACCGGATCTGGTACAGAGGAATGCAAGTCTTCGACCGCAGGGACCTGTGCGCTCAATCGCTTGTGTTCGTGATGATTGCCACCGCTCCTCTGCCGTGACCATAGGAGGACCACTGCCACGAGAACTAGAAGGGCGATGCTATGTGGAGATCAGATTCAGGTCACATTGTAGGTATTACTTCATTTTCCTTTTAGATTTTGGATCCTCTGGTCTTTCTCTTCAAAGCTCACACCATCTTTCTTATTCTGATCCCACAACAATGGCGCACAGCAACAGGAACAAAGGATCCGATTTTCCCCTTTTAGGCTTCGTTCTCCTCTGCCTCCTCGCTCCTCTTATTTTCTTCTTCGCCAAAGGCCTTCACTCTCTTCCCGGTTCGTCAATCCCTCTCTATTTTTTCTTTCTTTCTTTTTTTATTTGACACCCCATTGCGAAAGTTTACTGTGTTTTTTTTGTTTTTGGATCCTTGAATTGAAATGGGAATTGGGTATTGGCTAAGTGATTTTGTTTCTGTTCCAAGTCCTTGCTATGACCATGGAATATTGAAATGTTGAGATATTTGGTATTTTTGAATAGCAAGATCTATGCTTCTATTCCTTATGGCACGGGGAGAAAAAAAGGAGTCTTGGGGACAATTGTTCAAATTTATTAGTTGTGCTTTGTCACTGATCTATCACTGCTTTTGACTCTTGGCGGATAGTTTTCAGATATTGGACAGTGCTTTTGTCTTTCCCCTTTAGGCCAATGTTTCATTATTGTAGATGTCCTTTGCAGTTTGAGATATTATTTCTTTTTTTCTGATTTGGTTGCTTTGGCGTTGTTATATTTGAGATTTGGAACAAGGGTTATGAAGTAAAAGAGGGTGGCCTGTGGATTTTTCTCAAGGTTGGTTGGATTAACAAGCTTCTTGAATATATATGGCCTTACCTTGACAAGGTGTATATTTCTTATATATTTTAATTTTTAACCCTTCTCTCTCTCTCTCTCTCTCTCTCTCTATATATATATATCTATATATATATATATATATGTATGTCTGCTCCTTTAAGCATGTGCTTTGTTTTCCTGTTTAGGCAATATGCAAGCCTGCACAGAACATTGCAAAACCCATAATTGCCGAGCAGATCCCACAATATAAAATTGATTCTAGTTGAGTTTGAATTGCTCACACTAGGCACCCTTCTGAAAACTTTTCAAGGTTGGTTTATTTGGACATGATACATTATTGTATAACAACCTCTTACTTGTTTGCGCATATAATGAAGATATTACCGCTGCTATGTAACCCGTGTCAATATCTAATTTTCAACTGGCTTTTGTTGTTTGTAAGGGGATGTAGAATACAATGTATATGGATAAGTTATGCTTTTTGGGGAAGGTAACAAAGTAATAAATTGGTTGAGTGGATAATATAAATAGCAATCTAGCATTTTGAAGAATACATCAATCTTCATATACGACATATTTGCTATTTCAGTTTTTCTGCCTTCCCTAATATCACGGGCTTCATTGGTCTTAAATAGTACACATTTCTCAAATACATATGAATTTTCTTAATACTTTTCGTTGAATGCATATTTTCTTCTCAATAGGAATGAAAGTTTATGTCACTGATGAGAAGGAGTTGATTATGGAGCCTTCTTTAAAATGGGCTGGAATTCCTGTCACTATTGCAGTTAAGGCATTTGGATTGAAAGCAGCCATTCAGGTGATTTTTTTTCTTGTGTGTGTGTTTTTGTGAGAGAGTGGTTGAGAAGAGGAGCGGGGCAGGTGGAAAGGACTAACGTTTCTTGATACTAAGAGTTTTAGATCTGTTTTGGTGGATTTGCAAGTTTTCCTTTCACCTTGTGTTACTTTGAACCCATTGGTCCCAAGCTTTCCTTGCTTTGCCAATATATTTGTGTCTCTCATAGAAAAGGTTTGTCATGGATGAGTGTATTATATATGTTCCTTACCTACTGACCACATGGTATGTGTAAAGCATTTTGCATATACAAGACACGAGCAATAGAGTAATCGGTAGCTTTGGGATGGCTGTGGTAAACTGTATCCATGTTTAAGTGCCAATTCTAAATTTCTAATACCAAAAGTAGTAGCTGCTGGTTGACATAATGTTGATAGGAATTTATCATTTTTTTTCCTTTATCTTTTTTATCTTTTCTTTCTGTCTAATCTCCACTTTCTCATCACCTGGTCGTTCGGTTGATAGAAATTTTGAAAGGACAACACACTCTTCTGTAAACGTATTGGTGAAAGCCTAACAATGGTAGTCTAATTCTGATCTGTTGTGCGGGTATGTGAATGTCTCTACCAGGATGTGGTCTTGGTGCTCTAATGTTTAGCATGTTACTTAGGTAAAATCTTGATGGAGACACCTTTTGAGCTTTGGGCCCGACACTATTATTTTTCTCACTGCATTATTGGCTATAAAAATCCCATCAGAGACCAAAGATCCGAAATTTTCGAGTCACTGGTGCTTTTATGGTTATTTGTAATATGTTACACAATTGTCTTTATCCTGATTGTTTTAATTATTTCTAATAATTATAGTGTAGGTTAGAATTAAAAAGAGCCAATCATAGTTATTTTTCAATTATATGACATTGGTTTATATAATTATAACTCTGCATGTGATTTCCAATATCATTGGTAATTCTAAATTTTTGTTGTAATTCTCTATTTTATAAAGATTTATCATTGCTTAATAAAGTAAGAAAATGGATAACAGTGGTAATATTAAGCACCACATATTGCATAATCTTCTTTGTCTCAATCAGGGGTACTTTTGTGATCGATGACTAATAACGTTGATACAAACATTTTTCCCTTGCAGCGTGTTGATATGTTCATTATTGTCATTACTTTTTAGCTATTACTAGTAAATGTTTATGGCTTTTAAATTACTTTATATTGTCAGGAGCTTTTCAAGATCAGGTTGCAAGTACAAGAACTTGAACCCTGAATGGAATGAAGAATTTAATTTGGTTGTTAAGGATCCTGAGTCCCAAGCATTGGAGTTTCTTGTTTATGATTGGGAGCAGGTATATCGCCTAATCAAAATATCACGCGTTTTAGTTTCTTGTCATGCATCTCAATTGAATGTTGCTTTTGTGTCTTTGCTAAGGTTGGGAAGCATGACAAGATGGGTATGAATGTGGTCCCTTTAAAAGAACTTACGCCTGCTGAAGAGCCTGAATTCACTCTTGACCTTCTAAAAAGCTTGGATCCCAATGTATGTCCAAAATGAGAAGTCTCATGGGCAGCCTGTTTTAGAATTGAGAGATTTTTTTTTTTTGTTATGCTTTTTTAGCTTTCACTTTTTTTTAGAGACTTGGATCTATTTAACTATTCTTCAATATTATGTTATGACATTTGATACATACATTCTTTGTTTTAAAGTTTAAAAATTTCAATGTAACTTTCTTTTTTGTTCATGGTTGTTGATTATTAGTGTTTTTGATTTGTATGTTTAAAAAAAAAATAGTATGAGCCCTTTTGTGGCAGTTTGGAATTGCTAGTAAAAAGGATTAAAAAAATATGCACTGAGGTGAACCGCCGCAAAAAGACCTTAAGCCCAAACATTAGCAAGGTTTAGTGACGATTTAAAACCACTATTAAATTTACGAAACTGCCGCCAAATAAATCGCCACAAAAATCGCCGGGAAACCTATTTTAGCAGCGGTCGTTCTAGCAATTGCTCTAAACCACCGCTAAATGGTTTAAGGACACCATTATCCACAACGGTTTCTAAACCGCTGGTAAATGCCAGCCGCAAATTTCAATAAAAACCGCCGCTAAAAACCTTTTTTTGGTAGTGTTGGTGAACATGTTACCAATTTGTTCAGTGACCGGAACATGGGAAACTAGATTCACTACAAAAAAATTATGGGAATTATGACAGTAAAATTAGAGCAGTTCCTTAAAACTACCACAATTACAATAAATTACGACGATTTTATTGACCGCCATAATTTTTATAAAAAGAAATGGCAGTGAATTAGGGCAATTCTTTAAAACCGCCACATTGTGTAGTAAATTATGGCGGTTAAAAAATGCCTTTATTTACCATTACCATTAAAATAGCCCCAAATGTATCATGGCTTAGCAATCAAGAGAGAGTCCAAATGACTCTAGATGACCAATAAAGCCCAAACGTGACCCACCCCAATAGAAGATAAAGGAAAAAACAAAATAAGGAATATAATAAAAAAGAAATAGCAAAGGAAGTGAGAAGTGTCTGGAACAAATGAATGGTGGTTGTTTGGTTCAGTTTTTAATTTTTATAAAGAAAAAATTAAAAATTAAAAACTAAAAATTAGAAATTGAAAACGAAAACTTTTCCAGCAATTTGAGTTTCATTCTCCCTTTCGAAGTGAAACAGAAAGTGTGGTCTTGGGGATTTAAAAACACCAACTGAGAGGGAGAGGGACAAGCTGACGCTGCAGCGGAGGAGATGTGCGAGAAGGAAGGGAGCCGCATGGTTGGATTTCGCGATGGAGAAGGATGGAGGCGCAACCGTGGAGAACTGGTCACCGTGCTGTTGTGGGAAGGCTTCCAATCCAACTCCTCTATGTGTAAGGAGTTGGTTACCTCTGATCTTTAGTTCTCGCCATCGAACTCGTCGCGAGCCATGCGGACGGTGAGAAAGCAGCGACGACTCAGAGAAAAAGACAGCGATTCTAGTGCTGGCAGATCGCGCCCTGGGGTAGGGCTTGCGGTGTTCTCGACTGGCAGTTCGTGGGAACAACTTCAAATCTGGCACAGAAACCGCGGCGGCCTTTGGTTCGCGGTGGTTTGGGTGAGTGGCGGTGGAGCTCTCATCCAAGAGGGAAGCTGTGCAAGGGAGGTTTGAGATGAGAAAAAAGAAGGGGAAAACCGCAACAACCTTTTGCGATGGAGAAGAAGGCTGCGATGGACTTGCAGTGATGCCGGCGGAAATGATGCAGGCGAGACCGTGGTTGGCTTCATGGCGGATAAGTGATTGGTGATAATGGATGAAGCACGCAGTGGTCATGAGCCGCGGCATTCATGGAAGGCAGCGGCCATGGTTGGTTTCCCTTTTCTCACTTTCTTCTCTCTTTGATTCTTTCAGCTTAGTTTAACACTGGTTATGTATTGGACTCTTTTTTATTTTGTGAAAGCTGTTGTGTTTATGCTGGTGTTGGGTGATTTGGTTGTAAAGTTGTTATGATGAGGATGTGATTTGGCTTGGATATGGGTGCTTGGTTCTAATATGAGATTTGTGTGGATTGAGAAAGGTTGAGAATGGTGATTAGATTTGTGTTTATTCTGTGGACATTGTGTTATTTACTTGTTTAAGCTTCATTGATGCCTTAGAAAATAAATTTACTCTGTTAATTAAAATTTTAGAAGTTAATAGCCTTGGCTTTTACTCACTTTGCTGTTAGCATATGACTTTTTTTTAAAGGAAAAAAAAAACTTATGCTGCTATTTTTATAATTTACAGGCCCTTATTGCAAGCTCTATATCCAGACATGAATACAACATTGTAAAGGAAATTGCTAATTTTGTGTTAAGGGTAAGCTTTTTCTATTTATTCATTGATTCTTAAGGCTTTAATACTTTTCGTTCATTTGTTCTTCTCAAAATTTATGTGAGCTGTGCATATGTGTGTTAAAGTAGTTTCGTGAAATTGATTGAGAATGAGAACCTGATGATGTCTTTCCAGATAGGACTGCTTACAAGTATCTGCTTGACTGCAATTTTGGGCGCCTCTTTTGGATCTTTAGCTACCCTTTTCACTTGGGACCTTGAAGTCTAATGTCACGACCCACTTAGGCCATGACCGGCGCATAGGGAACACCTTCCCTAGCAAGCCTTGAAACACCAAATTTTTCAGAAAAACAGATAGAGTTTCTTCTGTTTTTCGAACATTCCCCAAATTGAAATATAACCTGCAATATTTACAATTTAAATTCCAGCAAATGGACATCAAGCATTCTCAGAATGCGCCTTTCCAGCATATAATGATGTCTCAATATATGTTTCAAACATAATACAAAATTAAGTTCACAATTCATTTCCATAACATAGTTTATATAACTAAGTCATTACTTCTTAAACATAAACATAACATAAGTTCAAGGACCCTGCCTGTGACACATGAAGCAACTGACAAACTAGACAAAATAAGATTCTAACATAAAGGCCTTCTCAATAAGGCTCACCAACTTGAAATGCACTTATGGCTGAGCCGGAGGAATAGAACTAGAACCAGCACCAGCACCTGTATCTGAAAAAAAATTGGATAACAACGGAGTGAGTTTTGCAACTCAGCGAGAGATAAGATATCTATAGTTTACTAAATACAATCATAAAACAATATAAACTTAATAATGTACATATAGCTATAACATGAGATTTCTTAAAATCATAACTTTACATAATCACATGATTTCAAATATAATGGGGAATTATCCAAAGTAGAACAATAATAAGTCCATACATGATTGGCCCGTAGCCATACAAATTCAGACATGACAAAAGTCATGTACGGGTTAGCATCCCTCCTGCTAACTAGAGTTAGCCCATAGCCATATACAAATCCAGACATAGCTGCAGCTATGTGTGGGTTAGCATCCCTCCTGCTAACTAGAGTTTTCTCACGGTGCACCGAGGCTAACGTCCCTACCGTTAACTACAGGTTCTAACTAGGAATTTTCCCCCAATTTAACTCAAAATCATACACATTCCACTTCCAGAATACTTTCCAACACAAATTCCATTCTCATGTTATATGAAATACATTGGATATACTCAAATTCAATAATTGATATAAAATGTTCTAAAATGCAATATTTATCACATTTCAACCAAAAATATTTTAATAAGACTAACAATCACATAATGGCCTCCAATTAAATATTTTTTTTTACTTCAAACATAAAGCCTCATTTTCAATAAATAAATTATTTTCTTCTATAACAACATACTTTCAGCTCTTTATATAATTTTATATTGTTTATCATGTATAAAGTAACCTACAGATACACTATCTATTCACAATTACTGGTTCAAAGAACCGAAGAACAATGCCTTTGATGCCACCAACTCAAGTATTGTCGTCCGATTGCTCTATCGCTCTAGGAATAAGACAATATTAATATTTGTGTGCTAATTACACTATCAATTAATATCAATTAACTCCAATTCACTAAAATCCCCAAATTCATGGGTTTAAGAACCCTAACAATATCCTAAAATAATTAGAAATTTCAATAATTTAAATGGAGTATGGTAGAAGCTTACTTACCACTTGGAGAGTATAATTGGTGAAGAAAATCACTCCCAAAGCTTCTAAAATCTTTAATTCTCTCTAATGGAGTTAGAGAGAAAAATGGAGTAAAGGAGAGGAAAAGAGAGAAAAGATGATGAAGAGGAGGAGATGATGATGATGGAGGTGGTGGTGATATTTATTTGTGAAGATAAGAAGAAGAATTGAGAAAAGAGTGGAGGGAGAAGAGAATAGAGAAGAGAAGAAGAAGAAGAAACGAAGGGGGGGAGGGGCTTCGGGAAAATGAATCAGGAGAGGAGGAAGAGAGAAGATAAAGAAAAAGAGAGAAGTCTATGGTGGTCTATACCACTTAAGGTGCACGGTGGTCTTCACTTATTTTTTTTTTTTTTTTTTAACGGTCATCACATCTAACAGGTTGTTGGAACTGGGGTGTTGGTACGTATGATATTGCTTATTCATTTGTCACTGTTAGCTTGCCATTGTCTCTGTCTACCTCGGATATTAGTTTATACTGTCATTTGTGATTTTTGCAATTTGTTAGTGCTTCTCAACCATTTAATGCTCTAGCATATATTTTTTATGGTCTCCATTATGGTGTCTCTGATTTCCCATATGCTGCTTTTTCCATGGTAAGGTGTTTGGTTGGCAAAATTCGTGCAATGTTTCTGTCTTAGATCATATGTTTAACAAAGTGAATTTTATTTGTAATTGCTTCATAGATGGTTGTGGGAGCAATCTCCTTAGCATTTTTGCCATTTGCACCTTCACTTTTTGTCCTTCGTGGGGTATGGCTGGGTTTGACTCTCTTCTTGGCTCTCTGTTCGGTAACTGGTTTTGTCAGGTGAAATGGCACATTAATGTAACATCTGCATTGTATTCTCTAGCTATGCCTGTTCAATTCTTACTTTTAGCTTAACCCTTCGTGGTTTTACATTTTCAGATTACTATCAAAGAATGGTCCTTGGTGGTTTCTACACAGGGATTTACAAATTGCATAGGTCGGTGTATATTTCTATAATTCTTAACATCTCCTTGCTTCGTGAATGACTGAATTGTAGTTGACATTTGATTTGACTATCTTCTTGTTATTATTTTCTTTCTGCCTTTGGTTCTTTGTATCAATTCACTTGCTAAAGTTTCCTTACCCTAAGCAATTTGAGGAGACAACAAATAATTTAGAATATGAGGGAAAACAAAATGTAGTTGACAATTGACCATCTTAATGTTGTATGGCATCGTGGCACGATCATGGTCGTTTGCTCATCAATGGAGAATTAATTTTTACTTCTTGTTAGTATAGTAGAATCCCATCAATCAGACATAGAGGAAACCATCATCAATAATCTCTAAAGTTTCTCTATTGATTAATTTTATGTGACGATGGTATCCTAACCTTGTAACTCATTTGTACTGAAGCTCTCTCGGATTGAGGAGACAAATGAAACACTGGATTTACATTTTAGTCATTTTAATGCTTCAAATGTGTCTTGATTCACATTTGATTATTTTACTTTATCTAATTAGCTTAATATAAAATTGAAGCTGGTTTTTGCCAAATTATTTTGCATGGTTATTGGAATTTTTTTAAAAAAAAAAATTGGTGCTGCGATTAGGGTGTTAAAATTGTTGTAATAAGCAGTTTTTAAAGCTTTTCAAAAATATTTTATCGCAAATTGCGGCGATTTCAAATCACCATTATTAATTTTTTTTAAATGTTACCACCAATTGCGGTGGTTTTAAACCGCCATTATTAATTTTTTTAAAATGTTACTACAAATTGCGGCAGTTTGAAATCGCCATAATTCAACCGCCGCAATTCATGTGAATTATGGCAGTTGTACAGGGTGATTGCGGCCATTTTTTTTATAATCATCGTAATTTATCAAATGACATTGGTAATTATAGCGGTTCAAGGAACTGCTATTTGCCATGAAAAATGGCGGTTATAACTGCTGCAATTTACCTATTTTTTTGTAGTGAATTTTCTTCTGCAATACTTTATCCCGCACAATACAAATCAAGTTCAAAATGCTTGGTTCAATTGTGCATAGTAGGGTTTGGTACTAGAAGTACTACATTAATGTTATCACAAAACATAGTGGGAGGTCCAGAGGAAGTCAAGTGCATTTCTTACATGAGTGACTGAACCAGGGCTAATTCAGAAGTGACAGCAGCAAGGCTTCTAAATTTAGCCTCAGTGCTAGACCTAGAAACCACTAACTGCTTCTTGCTAGACTAGGATATTAGGTTGCTGCCCAAATAAACACAAAGCCCATGGGCTAACTTTTGATCATCAATGTCAGAGCCCCAATCTGAGTCACAAAAGGCTATAAGTCTTAGGTCTTTGCAAGATTGAAACACAAGTCCCTAATCTATGGTACTGGCCAAGTATCTTAGTATCCTTTTGAGCGATTTCCAATGAATATCAAGTGGACAATGCATGAATCGACTAACTTTGTTCACTAATATGAGATGTTAGGTCTAGATATTGTGGCATATTGTAGACCTCCAACAATGGATATGTAAAGTAAGGGATCTGTGAATGGAGAGTCCCCATGAGCTGACAATTTTTTACTAGAGCACATAGGGGTTGGCATGGGTTTGGCTGAAGACATTCCTGCTTTGGTAAGCAAATCTTTAACATATTTGGCTTGTACAAGTTGGACTCCACCAGAATCTAAGTGCTTTGCTTAAATTCCTAGAAAATAGTTCATCTCTCCTAGATCTTTAAGAGTAAATATAGAGTTCAACTGTGCAATAAGAACTGAGATTTCAGTGGGATTAGAACCAATGATCAATATATCATCAACATAGATCAAGATGTAGGTTACTAAAGTATAAGAAAATTTGAGGAATAAGGAAGCATTTGATTTGGCATGATGCAAACCAAACTTTAACAGGCTTGAACTAAGTTTTGTGTATCATGCCCTTGGTGCTTGTTTGAGTCCATAGTGGGCTTTAGTCAATTTGCATACATGTGAAGGAGGTGACTAAGCAATGCCTTTAGGCTGGTCCATAAACATATCCTCTGAAAGATCACCATCTAAAAAATCATTATTAAAGTCAAATTGCCTAATTTTCCATTCTTTTGTATGAGCAATGGACAAAACCAATCTAACAGTGGAGGGTTTAATCACTAGACGAAACAACTTTGTGTAGTCTAGACTTTCCTTTTGATGAAAACCTTTGGCTATCAACCTAGCCTTGTACTTTTGGACTGTACCATTTGGATGTCTCTTGACTCTAAAAACCTGTTTACACCCTATAGGCTTGGTATTAAGGAGGGTTAGAGTTAGCTTCCATGTGTTGTTTGCTGTGAAGGCTTTGTAGTCTTCTTGTATAGCCTTGAACCAATGAGGAGAATTTAAAGCTTGAGTAGTCGAGATAGGTTCATTTTCTATCAGATCTAGGGAAAGAGTAGCCACAAGTTTTAGGCTTAACAATTTTGCTCGAGTCTACATGGGTTGCTCATTGAGAGGAATGACCATAGTTGATTTTGAGGACTCGGAAGACTTAACTGGCTGTTGATTTTGTGCAAGAGGTTGAGAATCTACTCGTAATTGAATTTCAATTGTTCCAAGGACAAGCATAGCAACAGTAGATAATGGGGAAACTAGATCAAAACTTGCAAGAGATGAGCTAGAGACAATATTGGTAATATATTTTGCTTAATGCACACGTGAGTATGTACTTAAACCTTGCAGTTCAATTGAACTCTGGCTTTATAATGCTCTGTCCACTTACTTCTAGGGACTTCTCTAGAGGTGGAAGGTGGATCTTTAGTTTTGGGAACCTCTTTCGTTGGAACGTAGTTTCCTTCTTGAATGATCCCCCACAAGTCAAGAGTTGTGTACTTCATGAACAACTCTATTCTATCTCTCCAACATGTGTAGTCTTCACCATCAAAGAATGACGGTTTGTTTATGGAGTGTCCTTCTACAATATTAATATTTTGTGCCATACGTCCTCAGGATCTTTAACCTCTGCAGATGTTAGATTGCTTAATCCCTTAGAGGCTTAAGCTCTTACGCCAATTGTATGTTGAAAAATGCATGAGAAGGGGGTTTGAATCGTCCTTAGACTTTTCTTTTCTTTTTCATTTCTGAGAAACTCAAATAGATACTATCAAGTATGGACTTGAAGTGTAGCAGAAATAACATTAGTATACATTAGAAAGTAACTTTCTGAACTATAATACAGATGTGAAAATGCATTGAAAAAGGTTTTCTAGAAAATATAGTAAAAGGCATGAAGTAGTAAATAAAAGAGAGTTAAGGATGTGGAAGATACTGCACAGGGATTTTTATATTGGTTCGGCCAACCTGCCTACATTCAATTCTCAACCACCGTTGAGTTCAACTAAAACCTTTTCTCAACCTGAGAAAGTTAGATAGTCTTTACAGTAGCCTTCTTAAGCTTGATTCAGTGACCAATAGTCCACTCTACTGTTACACCCAAGTGGTCTTTGACTAACCTTTCTAAGGTAACTTCCTGACTAGTAACTCACTCTATTGTCACTTACAAATAATCTTTACTTAGCCTCTTTAAGCTAACTCATAGCAATCACTATCGGATTGGGTTACAAAGATTTATGTTTGGGTTGGATCACTCAAACTAACAAACACTAAAATTTTCTTAGAATAAACAATATTAGAGCTAAAAACTTAAATGACTTCTTTCTATCTATTCTTCCTAGGAAGAATGTATGATCTACTAAGAACGTAAAGAGAAGATTTTTACAAAGATGAAACTGATTACAAGCTGTAATAGTTCACAAAAAATGAAAGGATATTTCTTCAGCGTTTGATAATGAGAAAAAGTTCTGTTCTAAACACATAATCTCCTTTTATACTTGATCTCTATTTATGATCGTTGCCCTTGATCTATTTTCTTAGTGACACATGTTGATATTTTTTGTGTGTCTTGGAAATGAAGTCTAGAAGAGTAGCTCGGCATATTAGAGTAGTTGCAGAAACCACTATGTAATAGATGTTTCTGAGTCCACCTTCATAAACTACTTTTTACTTTCCGAACGAGGATTCTGAACTTTTCCTTCTAGAAGCTAGGGCAATTGACCAAGTTGACAGAAAAGATGTCACATTAGTCCTTGACTAATTTTGACTTTTAAATTTGAATTTCAAATATTCCCTCCTAATTTTGTAAAGAGCCATGTTTACCGACAAACATGCTTTCTGAAGGCTATTTCAATTTTTAGACTCCCCTGTTTATCTTTAGTGCTTCAATCAAAGGTTGTTGTAAAGGAAATGATCACGATCATGATGAATGAAGATGATATCCATGCTTTTCTTCAGATTGGATTGAAATCTTCACCTGAAACTTTCTTTCTGGAGCCATGGTATACTTTCTAAAGACTTGAAGCTTGGTTTCTTGTTCTTGAAAATATCCTCTCATGCGTTAAGCATAGAAATGTTCATTCGATAATTTAGTTTCACTTTCTTTGAGTTCCAAATCTCTTCAAATGAGATTAAATATGTTCGCACATCTCATTGGGAAAATATTCTCGTTTTAATAACTGGTATCCTAATGTTAAACACCATGTTTGGTGCTTCAAGAATCTCAGGTAACAGATTAGTCATTCTTTAAAATATTTTCATGAAATTGGTTTTGTTATCATTCAAAATGTTTAGCACTAAAGATTTTTGAAAGGTCCTGGAGTTAACAGTAACGTGTTAGTAGAACAAAGGGATAGATCATTGTTTTAATGTCATGAATGATGTTTGTAGATGCACGGTTAATTCAGTTTACAACTCTTTGCATACTGGTTTATAACTTTTTACCTACTGATTTACAACTTTTCTGCATATGGTTTTACATTTAATCCTGAACCTATTTAGTATTGTACTTAATTGGTTTACAATTTTTTACATACCGGTTTATAACTTTTTGTGTATTGGTTTATAACTTTTTGCGTACTGGTTTACAACTTTTCGTAACACACATTTATAATATTTTAACTTCAGTTTCTAACAATAACGCCAAATCTCAACTTATAACAAAGTCATTCTCTTTTTATTTTGTTGCTGAAAAAATTGAAAAAAAATTATCATCTATGTCTTGGGACATATTCCACAAATAAATGAAAAATCAAATAGAATGAGTTAAGCCTTCATACGTAAGGATTAGTTTTGTACACTACCTACAAATTTTAATTCTCCTTCTTCTTCTTCTTACAATAAAGAACTAGAGAGAGAAATGTGACAAAGAGAAAGAGAATAAAAGTTTTTGGAGGGATGGTGGGTGAAAGAAAGAGAAAAGTTCTAAAAGAAAAGAAGGAAAGGACATTACTTTTCTTTTCTTTTTCTTCTTTCCACTTTGCCCCTCTATAGTAATATAATCCCCATACTCTAATTTTGTCATCTAGTTTAGTGGAATAGTATGGTGTAAGTGTGCTTATCTGCGTTTATCATTCTTTAGAGGTTTTGTTGGTGAGGGACTTATGAATGTGGGGGATGACGCCTCCACTTGCAATGGTGCCTTTGATGAGTGTGTCAAGCTCTTTATCCCTAATGATAGCTAGCTGCAGGTGTCTAGGTATAATCGTCTTCACCTTGAGATCTTTGCTTGCATTTCTAGCCGACTCCAGTACCTCAGCATGAAGGTACTCCATAGTTGAGGCCTATTATATAGCAACTATGGCCCGTACACATCCATTGGCTTGGACCCTTTGTTTCATCTGCCTGTGGACATGACCCACTAGAAACTAGAAAAATATAAAACAAAAAGCACAAAACAAAAATTAGCATCGTATCAAAACCTCCATGAACCTTATTTTGATAAAATTGTCAAACTTCAAACCTAAAAGTGACATTTGCATGAGAAGGCATGGGGGATATAAAAGCATTATTTATTTTCCACTACCCATCACCAAGCAATCATTCTCTGTTATTACTCCTTCCCTTCCCATATTCCCTAACCGCAAATGTAGATTGAAACAAGCAAAGCTGAGTCAACAACATATACTGGATCTAGCACTAACAAATCACAATCACAGACATGCTTGAAAAATCGAATAAAAAACAAACATGGTTGAAAAGTAAGGTGAGAAGCAAACATGGAGCCAAGTTAGATTTGGTCCTGTTCTTTATTCGTAGGTTATACATGAAAGAAAGGAATACTTAGAGAGATAATTATGAGAAAGAGAAAGGAGTGAAGGTGAGGGGTTACCTGGAATCCATCACATATAGGATAAACAGGAAATAGGTCTCTTCTTATTGTCCTTATCCTTGTCCTTGTCTTTGGTGGTTTTTCTAGCCACAAGTCCCTTCCCTCCTTTTCCTGCTATTCATTATGTGTAACTACATTTTCCAAATACCAACAGGTTTAAGGGGAAAAAAAAGGAAAACGTAATCTCAATTTACAATGAAACACAATAATACATGACATTCTAATCCATTTGAAAAAAATTAACAAGTGAAAGTAAAACTAAAAAAAATTATCCAGCATTGTAGACACTAAGATCACACACAAGTGTAGGAAACAAAAAAAATCAAAATATAAAAAAAGAGTTTTGAGTGTCAATTCGGACAGCCAAAAGAAAGACAAAGACCAAATCTTGGGCACCCAACACTCGACAAATAGGAAACAAAGGGAAAAAGGCGAGTAGTTTGTTACCTGCTTAGCAAAAGTGAAAGTGGAGGAAGAAGTGATTTAGACCGAATGCGTTTGTTTTTGGATGTGGAAGGAAGTGTATGGAATATGGATGATGGTGTGCGTTGAAGCCCATGCATTGTAGGCATGAAGCTCATGCCGTTGTCGTGCGAGCACCATTAATAGGGCAATGGATGTAGAAGGGCAAAGGAAGAACAACTGAGTGGGGTAGGTCATGCATGGAGTGAGGCAGTGAGAAATTCAGTTTGAGAGAGTTGGTGAGACTAGTGTTTTAGAGAAGGAGGGTGGTGCAAATGAAAGTGAATGTGAGAGGGGGAAGCATAAGAGTTCTGTTTCAGAGAACAAAAATGATGAGGAATAAGGGAGAAAACTAATATGTTTCACCTAATGTTTCCACAACTGTGTGCACTCTTTTTTTTCCTATACGCTTTTTGTCTTTTCTACCCAAATATTATATGGTGTGCAAATCAAATGTTGTAAGGAACTGTTGTTCCTCTAACATTTTTTTTAAGTATATATGGTATGTCATGTGGCCTTCTAGCATGGTATAGCTCTCAAATATGTTAAAAATTTACTAAGGAAATTAAATTTATCTATGGATATTGTGGCTAAAATGATTCATAGGTAATACAAATGTCAATCACAATTGATAGAAATATTTAGTTCTTAAATAATGTCCAATTTGTTATCCCTCCAATCATTTACTAATACGTAAAAGATATTTATTGCATATTTAGTAACTTATAAATTTTTAAATCTATTTGATTCTTATCTCTCCATGTGGCAACAAATGATTGGAGAAACAGGGAAGTGAATACCATATTACAATTTCCATCCAATAATAGTTACCCATTGATTTTTCCTCTATTGGTATTTTTCGACAAAGAAATAGAATTTTTTTTAATAATAATAAGGAAAAACTACATTGATTTTTCTGACGTTTAGTATAGTTACACCAGATATTACTTTATTCACAAATTTATCATTAACCTCCAATCAACTTCATTTAATGACATTAAAATTACATTGATTTCTCTTACAAATATTGGTAAGTTAGTTTAAATGACAAAAAATATAACATATGACATATAATTGTTAATAAAAAATTATAATATTTTGATAATATTTAATATATTGATTGAACAAAATAATTTTTGTATCACATAAATAAAACTTATAATTATAACTTATGATTAAGGGGAGGTGTATATATATATATATATATATATATATATATATATATATATATATGGGACGTCAGTGATAGAGACAACGATGGTGATAAAGGCATTGGAGTTATGGAGTCATTAAAAGTAGGTGTGTGAATAAAGAAGGATCAAATTTAGAATGAAAAATTAGAAATCGAAATAGGTCAAAATAGTAATTTTGAGCAAACTTTTTTTTTCTTTTGGGTATGTATAGCATACCAACATTAGTCTCACTAATAAAATTATAAAATAGTCCCTCTATATGTTTTTAATAGAGGGTCCAGACTATGTTATTTTGCCAGTAGGACCTTATGTCATTCTCACTCAACAACTTTACCTCCAATCCAAACACCAAAATCCCTTTTCATTCCTCTGTCATTGAAGGCTTGAACTCAGCAAATCGCTTGCAAGCCACTAGCAGCAAGGCACCGAGGAAGCAGCTGGCAATGAAGTGCTGGATTCGGCGACTAGCGAAGTGAAGAAGCCACATCGCGAAGGTCTCGAGACACGGTGGTGGTGGAGAGCTCAGGAAGTACCAAAAGTGCATCAAGGTTCTTATCAGTAAGCTTCCCTTCCCTTCCAGTGGCTTGCTCCTGGGATTGTACAGGAGAAAAGGTCTTAAATATTTCAAAGAGAAGCAAGTTTTGTGGTATAGTTTGTCTCGTTGAGATAGTACATGTATGATGAGGTTATTAAATTTCGCTACAGTGCTCTCTTTTTTTTGAGAATTCAGATAGTCTGAATTCTTTTCAAAGTGCCTTGCAACATTTTTGCTTCAATGCTCTATTTTTTTTATTTTTATCTCTATTTTTAGATAATTTTCACTGCCTCGCTATAGTTTCGGTTGCAAGTGTCGGTTGTAGTGGTGGCTTTTTTATCGAAATAAAACAAAAAAAACATTATTTATGTAAATAAACAGAAAAAAGATTTGGTACAAAAATGGACGAAAAAAATGCACATGAATACGCAAAGGCCCCCTCCGTGTTTAGGTTTATTATGAAGATGCAGGGGCCCCTTGCGTATTCATGCCTTTATAGAGTACTTATAGAATTTGGGGGTGATGTGGTCAAGTATAACTATTTTTTCCCATCTATGGCGATAATGAAACAAGCGTCATGTTTAAATTCCAAGCTCAATTTCCAGAGGTTCGAGTAATGGAAATTTTCACCGTTCTAGAAGATTATGATTTGAGCTCTGCTTGTTCTGCTCCTTATACATCAGTGAATGAAACCATGGAGCAACATGTGTCTACGCACCCTGAGGTGGCCTAGGATCTACTAGTTCGTAGTCCTAACTTTGCAGATCAGGTGGTGCAAGATGCAGGGCCATCAACTAGACATGTGCTTATTGCAAGTTTTGACTTTCACATAGATCACAGGGATAAAGAAGAAGAGGAAGAAGAGCTGGGGTTGTATTGACAGTAAGGTAATGAGTATAGTGATGAGGAAACACGTGATACACAGTCTCAATTTATAGGATCACAAACCCAATCTCAGTCCGTGTTACAAGAACATCCTAGTCACTATTCTTCAATAAACTTGGATATGCTGCCTGAAAATAACTTTACAGGGCCTACTGCGAGAGTGGTTGGAGGTGAAGGTGAGTTTGAGGTCAACAACATAACAATTTCAGGAAAAGGAAGCTGTGTTATTTGCAATCAAGAATTGCAGTATCAGAAGAAAAGTCCAATTCAAGATTTATGAGTCTGGTAAAACAAAATACCAGTACAAGTGTGTGAAGTTTGGCAATGGATGGAAATTAGAACATACATGTTACATTTCGACAAAAAAGACAAGTATGGGAAGTCCTAAAGTATAATGGAAGACACACCTGTGAGTATGATTCTGTTCTTGAACAACATCAATAGTTGGATAGCAGTATTATTTGTACCAGTATTTTTCCTATGCTGAGGCGAATCCAACAATCTCCATCGAAAGTTGCAGGGGCATATGGAGTCAGTTTTCAAGTTCAATATTTCATACATGAAGGTATGGATTGCAAAACAAAAAACAATTGCTAAGATTTATAGTAACTAGTTAGAATCCCACATTGATCTGCCTAGGTGGTTGCAATGCGTGCAGCACTATATGCCAAGTAATTATTAATTATTTTATTTTTAAATTACTTTAAGTTTAGCTTAATATTAATTAGTAATTAAGTGGTTTAATATATTAATTAGTAATTAAGTGGTTTAATATATTAATTAGTAATTAAGTGGTTTAATATATTAATTAGTAACTAATTAGTATATGTAAATTAGATTAGTTCAATGGTTGTACTGTAACTTTTAGGGTAGTTTAAAGTACTCAGCATAAAATTAATTAACAGTTATTATCAATATTGTTAGTTTATTTTTTTGGGTAATAGTAAAGATCAAATTATTTTATATTGCTATTAAGTTGATTAATTATTTATTACTTAGGCTGTTATTTATTGTTATATTTTCTTGGAAATGCTAGGTACACAGGTCCATTTATTGACAAAGCCATATTATATGGGAGATATTGTTAATCATAGATGTTCAGTGTTTCACAGTGTATTCTAGTCATTTCCACCGTGCATTGAGGCATCCAAATGTTGCAAACCATTTATTTCAATTGATGGCACTCATCTGTATGGCAAATATGGAGGGACATTATCGATGGCTATTGCGCAGGTTGGTAACTCTAATATTTTGCCTATAGCATTTACTGTGGTTGAGGGAGAGACAAAAGAAACGTTGTCTTTTTTCTTGACCAATCTTTGACAGCATGTGACTCCTTAAGAAGGTATTCGTATTGTTTCTAACAGGCATGGGTCTATCATATCGTTTATAGAGGCGAAGGGTAGTGGGTGACACCCTCCAATGGCACATAACGTATATTGCATTCGTCATATTGCCTCTAGCTTTGCCAAACACTTTAAGAATAAGCATGCCAAAAGAATTCTTACAAATGCGGCATATTCAAAGATGCATTCAAACTTTGTGTATTATTATGGGCTGCTGAGGGATAAGGATCATGAAATGAGTGAGTGGGCTGATCAAATTCTGCGTGAAAAATGGGCCCAGTATACTGATAAGGGCCATCGATTTGGTCATATGACAATAAATTTGTCCGAGTGTATTAATGCTATGATGAATGGAACCCGCAATCTTCCCATTACGGCCATAGTGAAGTTCACATACTTTTGTCTTGCTAAATTATTTGTTGAAGAGGGGGTCAGGCATGGGCCCAAATTGTAAAGGGACAAAAATGGTCATAGTATATGTTGCAAGCGATTAATGAGAACAAGCAATACTTGGACAAAATGTCAGTTGCCCCTTTCACACGAGATATGATTCCATGTTTGGTTACAGAAAGAGGAGAACACATTACACGAGATTATAGGGTGCATTTGGCATAGCGACGATACGATTATGGGTCCTTCCAGGCATGGCATTACCCATGTCGTCATGCAATCATTGTGTCATGCTACATGAGTTGAGTAGGGGTCTTTCATCATCCTATTTATATGGAATGGGTAGACAAGGTCTATAAATTGGAATTCACACCCATTGAAGACGAGCATCTCTGATTTGCATACAATGGGCTCCTAATACATCCTGATCCAACTCTCAAAAGATCTAATGAGGGTCGTCCAGTCTCCACAAGAATTCGTAATGAAATGGAAGAAATTGAGATCGGCCAACCAAAGCGATGTGGGCTATGTAGAAATGAAGGTCACACCAGAAGAAAGTGCCCAACCTTACTAGCTTCAGCCTTATCCGGACATGATTGAATTTACTGTGATTATGTTTGTTCATGTGTTGGATTATATTTTGATCACTATGTTTCGGTTCCTTTATTAATGTCAGTTTCGTATTCATGCACAACTATGTTTCTGTTCATTGCCTCTAATGTCAATTTCATATTCTTTATTTCTACTCATTTAAGGCACTTCATTTAAGATTCAGTAAATAATTACTGTAATTAATGTTTTTTATTTTATTTTAAATGGGTTAAAAACCCTTTAGTGGCTGCAGAGGAAGTGAAGCTGGACCCTGCTGGTTCATTTGCCGACCTTCCAGGGTCTTGATCAACGATCAAGAATACCATATTTAAAGATATCTTCACAGGCTCTAATTCTTCCTCCTCCAAGAAACCCTGATGTATGGTTCTTGCTGTCAGTGATCTATCCATATATTATAATCCATCTTCTATGTAGTTTAATGATTTCAGGCTTTTGCTTATTGTTTTGGCTTCCTTCCACCTTGGTACTCTTGTAATATATATTCCGCTCATGTGAAATAAATAAAATGATTCCCTGTCTCTCACTCGATCAACTCTCTCTGCTTTTATTAATTTGTTTCCTTATTTTCTGTTGCTTTTTCTAGTGTATTGGCTTGTACTCGTGTGTTAATTGTTGGTAATCTGTTATTAATTAAATTAATATGTGCCCGTTCTCCCTCATTTCTTCTAATTCCTTTTTGAATTTCTGGGCTTTTGTACTTAAAAAAAAAAAGAGAAAAAGAAATGCGTACGCCCTTTTTTTTTGGGTTTACAATGAGTGTCCACTTTAAGGACAACAGGAAATTCTTCCTCACAATGCAAAAGCTATTGAGATCTGATTGAGGGTGACTCCTTCCCCCTACGCGAACAAGAAAAGGCACGAGTGGGAGTGAATGGCAAGAACGGAGAAGGATACCTAATTCCTCTCAAAATCTTGTGTACAACGTGGGACAAAGGTGTAAATATTGTAAACAATGATGACTAATTAACAAATTTAATGTACCAACCCTAGTGTTTACAGATAAACTATTCGATCAAAATTAAATAACATTCAATGGTTGAAGATCGCTACCATGGCGAGGTCCCAGTTAGCGCCCAAGAAGGGGGAGCAACTAATCCTTTTACGTGGCTCAAGATTAGTTGGTCACCTGGGGGACCAACCTTAATTTATCTTCCTAAATTACCAATTCGAATTTCTTATCATTTTTAATTCTCATATTTAAGCTCCTTTTCTTTTCTCCGTTTCACAGTTACATTACATCCACTGTCTTTAGTCTTTACTCTATCACTTCAACAGTGTAGCCTCCGGTCACACATACCCAGTCATAATGATAGGCGTTTTTAATTTTTATTTGGAAAAGAATCATTATATGAATGAAATTTCAAAGCTATTAGTAAGACATCATTCAAAGTGAACACTACCTCAATTAACAACAGAGAATATATAACAAATATGAATAAAAGCTGGTTCATTCAAAGTGTGTTGAGTTTTGGTGGGATGACTGGATGAGTGAGACTCTTGTAAAATTTATAAAAAGAAAATAAAGGATTCACAAAACTCTACGTCTACAAGGGGAAAATAATGCTCGTGTTATTTCCAGTTGAACTTCCATCAAGTAACGGGTGAACCTTTGCAAAGGAGTTGCTCACGCGCTGTACGAAGCTGGAGGCAAAGGCGGTTTCAGCGTCCTCGACTTCGACAGTACAGTGCGGACAATGAGGCCATTCAGCGACGGCAAGGTACCAAAGGCAGCGTAACTGAGCGACATTCCCATACCCACCGGTCACCATTTTTGCAGTGATTAAAACTTACTAGGAGAAGGTTTTCCTTTTTTATTTTTTCATTTTTTATTTAAAAAAAATTGACTTTATTTATTGACGGTGATGGTGGTGAGATAATAGTGGTGAAGGTGATAGAGGCAGTTGGTGACGAAGTGTAGGATGAAAGAGGGGAAGAAGAAGGATAGATTTGAGATTTTATAAATTCATTTCACATTTAAAGTTAATTTTATTTATTTTACTCATTACATTTAAATCATCAATTTATTTTAATATTATGATTCTGTTTGGATAAACAATTTATTTAAGTGTCTATAAAAAATAATTTTTAAAAAGTAATTTGTCAATAAGTTATTTTATATTTAAATACATAATAATAAAAATATTTGATTTTTAGTATTTTAAAAAGTGTTTCTTAAGGGATTTGATTGGTTTCAGTTTCCATTTTCAGTTTTTTAGGTTTCAAGATTTTATGGAAAAAAAATTGAAAATTGGACTTTATAGTTTTCATAATTTTTAATATTTCCTTTACATAATCTGAAATACTGAAAAAATGAAAATAAAAACTAAAAACTGCAACCAAACATATCCTAGATATTTTAACTTCTTAAAAATACTAAAAATAACTTTTAGAAAAGTGATAAGTTGTTTAGTCGAATAGTAAAAAAAAATATGACTTTTGTCTTTTATAAAATTAAAAAATTTATAAATTATACTATGCATACATACCATATATTTAATAATAATAATGGTACCCAAAAACAAATATCTAATAAGGAGATAATAAAGAGTGCACTGAAGTTAGTCCCCAACACAGGGGGCCCATCTTACGCACAAAGTAAACAACACGTAATAAAGACAGGAGGAGACCTGACCAAAAGAAAAAAAACACAAGCAAAAGACGCAAGCACACGTAGACTTAAGTCAAGTCGTCGAAAAAAGAAAATAGCATAAGAAATCTTACGCGCAACGTAAGCAACACGGTTTGAGAATTCATACTAGCTATTGGAGAGGCTGCTGTGAAATTACGCAGAAAACTGAGAGAAAGTTACGTTTAAAAGAAATTCAAATAAAAATATTTTAAACTTGATCTTTTAAAAAAATTAAAACTTAGATTTCACACCTCTATATTTTAAGAAAATCTGTATAGTATAAAATATTATTATAATATTATTAAGTGTCATTAAAGTAGAATACTTATAATTAGAATCACACTTTCAAAATTCTGTATATAAATAAATCATACTTCAAAACATTTAAAATAAAATTTAATTTAGACTAATATCTGATATTCTATTTCCTTGACGAAGTCAAATATAAAAATCATGATTCTGAACCAATTAAAATTATAGGATAATTAGAAGAGAAATTCAAATTTCATATGTCGTTTTCAATTCAACATCCAAATTAAATGTTAGTGCAATTTTTTCCAAAAAGAAAACGACATCCACGGACTTTGGCAAGTCAAGCGCAGTTGCAACATTTCATAAGAGCTGAACCATTTGTAATGGAAAATCAGAATTCATTTTCTACAATTTTTCTTTTTAACAATTATTATTTTTATTGACTATTAAATTGACGTACTATCCTTCCAACTTTGTCTGATAAAACCACAGCCTCTAACGGGTAAAATAGGAAGCTGATAAGAATTTGTAGTGGCAAAATTGACATTTGGGTTATTTTAATCTTTTTGGTGTACTACTCTTAAGGTTTGTGTATATATAACCAACTGCCCATCTGTTAGTCCTTGCCAAATAGTTCAGCGATTTGTAACTTGAACATATATTCGATTCGATTAGGATTCTGTTCTTTGTTTCTTGTAAATGGCTTCTTTGAAGAAGCTCATCTTGAAAGTAGCTTTGCTTTTTGTTCTTCTGTTTTCAGTGGAAGTGGTAGCAGCAAATCGGCGATTTGAGTATCGACACAAAGCATGTAAGTAACTTGGCGCAGAGCGAATAAATGGTTACGTCAATTTTTATTTTTTTTATTTTTTATTTTGGAAGAAATGATTAAATCTTTGAAATGGAACTTCGTTTTTGCTAGTGTATCAAAAATTATAATTACTTCAAGTTTCTTTCCTCTAAACTATCGGTATTTAGATCTAAAGTTCGGTCGACTTTTTATATATTTTCTCTTCATTCATAATACTTTAACTCGAGACATAGTTTAACAAAAGCGTTGGTTACGGCAAGTTTACTCTATCATTTCCTTATTTATAACAGAAATCTTCTGTTTTGCGCTTTTTTTCCTCCTCTGTTCTGTTTTTCTATTCTTTAACTGAACGGTAGACAACTTACTAAAAGAAGCTAGCTTAAGATAGGATTTATTTAATCAGCATTCTTATACCAAGGAGTTGTAAACAAAAAGTTTAACATTGAAAAATATAGATTTTGTGTTTTCTCAATATTTATCTAATCAGTGCCCTTAGAGCACTGATTAGCAAAACCTTTCAACAGATATGAGAGAAGAAAAGAAGTCACAGGTATTATCAATCCCAATTGTAGTGATTCTAATCCAATTAATGTTGTTTGTGAACTTTGAAGATAAACACATCCTTCATAATGGTCGTGAACCGACAGCTTTTCATAAACCAAGGGCTTTTGATGAAGCAAGGAACAGGGGGTATAGGCCTTTCTATCCCTGAAGACCTCATTGTTATGCAGGCAAACTGAGTAGACAACGAGGATTTGAGAGTCGGATCTAGTTCCATATATTATCTACTACAATGAAGTATCTCAATAAGATAAATGCTATTTGTATTCAAAACCGTGTCAAAGACTCCCATCTACTATGAATGGGGTGTAGAACTATCTAATTTGAGTTCACATCTCATCTAAGACTATATTTGAGTATGTTGTTACTGTGTGTCCCATATATTATGAAGTTAAATAACATTAATCTCTTTAGTAATGGTATTTTACTTTTGTGTATTGGCAATTATGGCTGTTTTGATTTCAAATTACTTGTAAATAAAGAAACGAGTGTAATGAAATATTATTGAAAGGTGGATGTACTCATTCTATTTTGGACAAAAGGAAAAGCTTAAACCGTCTAAGGACCGAGGTGAGCTACATAGTCCAGATACAACCAAAAAGAACAAAACCATACAAAACGAAACATCAAAGAACAAGACCTATGACGGCAAAAGAAAAAAGGAAAATAAGAACTATCCAGTATAGGTAGTCCTCTGCAAATTTGCATTTGTCAATGAGCCCCCACTTCTAATGTTGCTGCCGCTATCTGTGTCTCGATATCGGACATGTGTTTAGGAAAACTAAGCGCACACATTCAAAATTTATATATATGAAGCAAAATTCCAGCAAATACACAAACAGTAAACTTGCGAATTAAAACCAAATAGGCTGCACAATATCCCTATTACAAATCACCACTTAGACAAACTTCTTTCAGGTGGTATTGATGATGCTTTTGTATCAACTCTTGAGAGTTCTTCCTTTGTTCAACTTTCTGAACAATCTCAGTTTCGTTGCTTCAGATCCAGTTGACTCCAAATGCTTCTTACACTTTTGCATACCTTGGAAGACTAAAACCCAAGCATCCAATGCTCACTCGAGAAACCTCCATCTTAATCTCCATATGCTAGGGGAAGACAAATTAACTTGAAATGTTTGAAAAATATTGTTCTGATTCCATTGTACAGATGCTTCCTCATTAAGGGAAATCACTAGTCTAGAAGACAGAGTTTATGTGTAGGCTTCTACTTGTAGGTGTCTAGGATTTTTGTAGATTAAACCCTTCCCAATGACCCCATCAAATCTCTCAAGATCATGAAGACTGCTTCCATATGTTCACGCCTGGTGAATGCATAAATTAAACTATCTTACCATGCTCATGACAAAGGCTATGTGTGGAATTGTGTGAGATGGATAGATTAGCCTTCCCACTAGTCACTAATACCTTCCTTTGTCCACTCCAATATTTGGTTTGGCAGGTGGCAATTTTTTGTTGGGCTGTGTTTTAGCAGATTTGCGTACTCCTATTTCCTTTAAACGATCCATAATGTAATTTTTTTTTTTTGGGTCTGAAGATTCATTCATTAAAAGAGGGCAAAGCCCAACCCAATTACATAAGGGGAAGCAGAGATTAAAGATAAAACAGCCCCCTAATTGAGAAAACAAGGCCCAACACTAAGACCTATCTATTTGAAGAAATCTTTCAATGCAGTCGAGGCGTTGCCACAGTGGAAGACTTTCACGTCTCCTGAGCAACTGCACTGGTTCGACATTGGCAAAGCTAGTGTCCAAGGAACCCATCCCCCTTCCCCCGACACAAAAAAAAAGAAGTCTTTCAATGCAAAGATGCTTTCTAACACTCCAATCTGATGGTAGATTTCCTTGG
Source organism: Dalbergia cultrata (assembly GCA_031216105.1). NCBI lineage: Eukaryota > Viridiplantae > Streptophyta > Magnoliopsida > Fabales > Fabaceae > Dalbergia > Dalbergia cultrata. The sequence continues at coordinate 24,901,781 of CM062350.1, read as the reverse complement.
CTTTCCAACATAGCCACGTGATGAGCTAGTTGATTGCTTTCCCGTGGAGTCCAGCACATACCACATTTGACAAAACCTTTCATCAGAATTCTAGCCCAGAACAAGTTTGGCTGCTGTATCATGTGCCAAGCTTGTTTAGCAAGGAGCGCTAAGTTCATATTTGCAAATTCTTTGAAGCCTATTCCTCTATCTTTTTTGCTTTTTGTGAGGTAACCCCACCTCTTCCAATGAATTCCCCTATCTTTTCCACTTCCAGCCCATCAGAATCTCACCACTTGGGCACAGAGATCTTCACAGAATTTTTTTGGGAATTTCAGGATGGACATAGCATAGCTGGGAATAGCTTGAATGACTGCTTTTATAAGAATTTCTTTCCCTGTTGGGTTTAACATTTTTTTCTTTCCATCCTTGCATCTTCTCCATTACTCTATCCTTGATCCAAGATAGAATAACATTTCTTCATCTTCCCCATTGAGCTGGGAGCCTTAGATATTTCCCAAGATCGATGAAAGGCTCCATTCTAAGGACTTGACAGATAGAGTTCCTCTGTTGGATAGGTAGTCTACTACTGAAGATGATTTTGGATTTCTGCAGGTTAATTTTTTTACTAGAAGCGCCTGTGAACTTGTTTAGAATATGTATTATTTCATGGGCTTCCTTTTGATCAACCTTAGCAAAGATGATGATGCCATCTGCAAAGAGAAAATGAGTTAGCGCTAGGGCTAATTCATTGATCTTAATTCTTTTTATCCTTCCATTTTGTTTTGCTTTGCCAAAAAGGAATGAAAGGGCCTCCATAGCTAATAAGATGAAAAGGTAGGGAGACAAAGGATCACCTTGTCTCAATGTTTGTTTGGGGCTTTAGGGGAGTAGATAGTATTCCATTCACCTTGAACTTGTATGATACACTCCGCATACACTTCATCACCCAATTGATCCAAGTATGGCGGAAACCAAAAGCTGCTAGACAACCATGCCAGAAATTCCAATCCAGGTAGTCATAGGCTTTACTCATGTCCAGTTTGATGATAAAACTTTTTATTTCCAAAAGCCCTTCCCTTCTTCAGAGCATGGAGGATTTCATGGGTGTCGACTATGTTATCTTGGATCATGCGCCCACTAATGAAAGCACTTTGGTTAGGGGGGAAATAAGCTGATCCATATACCCTTTTAACCTTAGCACTAGGATTCTGGAGATGATCTTGTAGCTAAAGTTGCATAGTTGATAGGGCAGAACTGATTGACATTTTCTGGTCTACTAGTCTTAGGGGTCAAGACTACTTGAGTTTCAATTATTTCCTTAGGAAGCACACCCTGTTGAAAGAACCTTTTGATCTCATCACACATTGATTTCCCCACTATATCCCAGTGGCTTTGATAAAAAAATTCCACTTAGACCATCACTTCTAGGGGCTTTTAGAGCCCCTATGCTCAACATTGCCTTCTCAATTTCAGCCTTTGACACTTTGCTGTAAAGCACCTCATTCATATCATCTGTCACTTTTTTCGGCATGTTTGCAAGGTAATCATCAATCCCATGAATCCTCTCTGCTTGATACATTTTCTCATAGTGGCTAAAGATGGCTTGGGTTACTTGCTCCTGCCCTTCTACCCAATCCCCTTCGTCATTGATTAGTTTATGAATCCTGTTCCTATCCCTCCGTTGGATTGTAGAGGCATGAAAGAATTTTGAGTTTTTATCCCCATATCTCAACCACTTTAATGTAGAGCATTGTCCTCAATACTTTTTCTCCTGATCCTACAACTTCTGAATTTTGCCCTTTAAAGAATTTATCTTGTTGGGATCAACTTCTGCTTCAACTGAGTTCATAATCCTTGCTAGTTGAGCTTTTAACTTTGCAATTTCCTTGGCAGCATTTTTGAAAGTTGCTGAGTTCCATTTTGAGAGTTTGTTCTTGCAATTCTTCATCTTCTCAATTAGAGCCTCCCAAGGGTCCATCTCATTTTCCTTTTCTGCCTAACTTCTCTCAATCACTTTACTGCACTCTGCACTGTCTTTCCAGTATAGTTTGTACTTGAACAATCCTCCATCACCCATCTTAGGCTTGCAAAGAAGTGTAAAGGGCCTTTTGTCTAACGAGACCCGGGAGGGGGGGGGGGGAGCAGAAGCAATCACGTTAGGGAACACTTGCCTCCAACCCCAATTTACTAGGAGTTTGTTGATTTTTTCCCTGGTGACAAAACCATCCCTCAGGTTACTATGCCAACTGAACTTACAGCCCTTTACATCAACATCCATCAATCCTGTATCCTCCATAAACTCCTTAAACATGTTTATTTTATTTTGGCAGTGGGGTCTGAAGTCAATTTTTTCCTTCTGACTTCCAATTTCATTAAAATCCCCAATGCACATCCAAGGGTAATTAGCATTAGAATGTAGAATTTTCAGTTTCCCCCACAAGTGTTTTCTCTGCTCAAATCTTGGATTCCCATACACAAATGTGCTCTCCCAGCTAGAACCTTCTTCTTTTGACTTACAGTGCATATGGATGAAGCTTTTGCAATGATCAAGAATCTCAACTTCCATAGTTTTTCTCCAGAAAAAAGCTAAACCACCTGATAGGCTTTCCGATTCAATGCAAAATCTATTGTCAAACCCCAACTTTTTTCTCATCTCTTCTACCTTTTGTAATTTTGCTCGTCTCCATAAGGAAGACTATGGTCGGCTTGTCTCGTTTGCATAGGTCTTTGAGTTCTTGAACTGTTGGGGTTGCCGCCAAGCCCTTACAATTCCAACTAATAATAATGGTGGCTGTGGGTGGGGCATGTTTAGGCCCGCCTCCTCAGCCATATTTTGGATATTCAAACTGAACAAAGACCTATCCTAGTTAATTTCCATTCTTCTTTTACTATTAGTCATTAGAACAGGTACCCCCTCTTCCCGTGCACCTTGTTCCTCCTTTTCTTCGTGCCTCTTTCTCTTTAAATCAAGAGATCTAGCCAGAGATAAGGCTAGCTGATGGTCTATTAGGTAGTGTTTGGTCGCTATCCTGGGACAGAAATACAGGGACAGTTTGTCCCTGTATCATGTTTGGTGGTGGAGACGGAGGATAGGGAAGGAAAATTTTTCTGTCCCAGAGACAAAAATTTCCTGTATTTCTGTCCTTAAAAAAAGTGGGGACAGTGGAGACAGAAATCAGGAATAGTGATTTGGCCCCCTACCGCCACCGGTCAACCGACGTCAGCCATCGGTTAATGCTGAAAGTCAACACCGCCGGTCAACGCCGATCAACGGCTGCTGGCCGCTGGTCAATAATGGTCAACGACCAATATTTTTTTTGTCTCCGTCTCCACAACCATACATGTTACAGGGACAATATTTTTTTGATTTCCATCTCCATTGTCTCCATTGTCCTTATTTTTCTGTCCCAGAGACAGCAACTAAACGCTACCTTAGATATCTGTTTGCATCCACTATACTGTTCTCATCATCATTTGGGAGTTGTACAAAATAAGTTGATTCTCCACAACACATTTTAACATCTTTAAAGGAGTTAGGCAAATTAAAATTAACTAACCTCTATGGTACATATGTACATTTTATTTGGCTGTCTTGTGGTGCTTGACAAGGAGGTTGGCCCACATTATTTTCCTTTACTATTTCCTAGTTAGTATGTTTCTGCAGGTACCCTTCTTTCTCTACTCGGCCCTGGTTGCCTTGATTTTTATAGCCCATTACTTCTATAGCATTTTTTTGAGACATTCCTGATTAAACTTCTGGGTTGGTTGCTGTTAGTAGGCTTCGTGAGGTTGGGAGTAGCCCATGACATTTTGAGGTTCCTGTTGGGAGACTGGAGTGATATCTTTTTCTACAATCCCTGGTACTTGTGGGTCCTTAGTAGAAGTAAGGCTGCTAGCATTGTCTCTGTTGTCTTTTACTTTAATATTAATGCCTCTGTCCTGTTTGTCTGCTAAATCATCCACACGCCTCCTTGCTCCAACTGCCCTCCAGACTTTTCATCTCCATATGCTCCATCTCATTCCTGAAAGTTTCAATAGGTTTTGGAACTCCAGTTGCCAGTCCCAGTCCAAATCTTGGGATATTGGGGTTAACAACTGACATTTGCTTCTCCTTTCTACATGTTTTGGCCTCATGACCAATTATGCCACAGTTAAAACAATAGTCTTGAAGCTTTACATACTTCAATCATACCCACTCTTTGCCTTTATCTTTTCTGGGAACCCAAAAGCCAATGGTTAAGGCCTCATTGATGTTCAGCATTATCCTTATACGCAAGAAACTCCGTATCATTCTTCCTTCTAAGTAGGGGTCCTCAGCCTCCATTAGAACCCCTATTCTCTTCCCAATCTTCTCAGCAATTTTTTAAGTTAAGACCTTCTAATAGTATACCATGGGCCGCCTGAACCCAAAAAGTAACCATATTGTATTTCATCTCATAGATAGAACTCCATGGGTGCCACCATTATAGGCTTAACAGATGGCCCATGATGTTTCAAGGACTTTCAGCCATAATCCTCTTGGGCGTATCTTCATTAGTGAAGTTGAACATAAAGTTATTAATGCCAAGATTCACAATAGTCAGGCAGCTATGGTCACCCTAGGACTTAGAGATTACCTCATTTACTGCCCTTCTATTGAGTTTCTTGTCAATTATGATTTTCCCCACTAATGTAGATAGGATAACATATTTTGGGTTTTCTTCCACATCCTCTAGAGGGATAGTGTCACCTTCTAGAGGCACATTCAACTCTGGCTCCAAATATTCATTTTAGTAGAGTAAGGTTAAGAGTAAGGCTTAGAGTTATAGTGAACTCATGTAGCTACAGTTATAGTGGATGACCAGACACCTAACGATACTAAGGTTAAGAGTAAGGTTTAAAAGATAAGGGCAGGAGGGTAGGTCTAGACATAGGTAAGGCTTGGAAAATGTATGGCTCACCATGCTAAGTAGGTTAGGGTTCTGCTAAAGATTAAGGGTCAACACAAGGGAATGATGGTTATAACTATGACAGGTGACACTAACATGAAAACTATAAAGCAGGCTAAGTGGTGGGGGAGGGGATCAAATGGGGAGAAAACCAGGTGATGTTAGGTACAAAATCTACTCCAAGGGTATAGGGTTTTCCATTAGGGAAAGTAGAGCTCCTCATAGTAGGAGAGAAAAACTCCTTTTCCTACATAATGTACTTTCATTTGTTCATAAAATTACCTTTCTTGGACCTAGAAAATTCAATTCCAAGTAAGTATTTCAGTGGGCCAAGTTTCTTAATTTCAAAGGCTTTGGCAAGCCTCTCCTTCACCAGGTCTGTGAGGTCAAAGCTATCATCACTTGTCAAGATAATGTCATACACATATACAATCAAGATAGCAATTCTATTTTCCATTGAATGTTTGTAGAATAGTATGTGATATATAACCAAGTCTTTTCACCATTGTTCCCAATCATTTGAACCATGCCCTTGGGGATTGTTTCAACCCATATATATAGAGACTCATTTAGTCTGTATAGTTTGTTCTTCCCAACTTCTTCCTCAAATCTCAAGGGAAGGCTCAAACAAGTCTTCTTCTAGTTTCCTATTCAGAAAAGCATTTTCGACATCTAATTGATGCAAAGGCCAATTGTAATTGGCAACAAGGGATAGCAGAATTCGTACAAAGTTGAGTTTAGCAAGTAAAGCAAAAGTTTGTTGATAATCTACTCCAAAGGTTTGAGTGAATCCCTTTGGTACCAACCTAGCATTATACCTCTCTATGCTTCCACATCCTTGCACTTAATGGTAAAGACCCATGTACATACCACCAATTTTTTATTATATGGCAGGTCTACAATCTCCTAAGTGGGATCATCTAGTGCTTCTTCAATGTTTCTAAGCTCAAACAAATTTGCAATTTTAGATATAAAGGCATGGCAACCTTGGGGAAAGGTTTTGGTAAGAGACATATTTGGAAATGGGATGACTGGTGCTAGTTTTGGGTTCTTTTCTAATGCATATTGATTTAGGTGCCTTTCTTAAGTGCCATTAGTAGGTGAGTATTATAGGTGAAAGTTTCATAGTTACCTGAAAGTTCTTGAGGTATTTTTCCTAGGCCATTTTCTAAGATTCCTAATTGGCTTGGTGCAAAGATGATGGAATGGCTTCTAGTTTACTTAGGTAGCATTTGGTTTCCATCCTAGGATAGTGGAGATAGAGCAGTAGAGATGGAGAATGAAAAATAGTGTCTCTATATCGTGTTTGGTAGTATAGTATATGATATAATGACTGTCTCTATATTTTGTTTTGAAACATAGGGACAAGACAAAAAAAAATGATAAAGACATTCTTGCCCGCCATCATCGGACCATTGTCAGACTTTTGTGCTAGACTACCACAACCTTCGCCAGATTGCCACTGGACCATTGCCAGACCGTCAACACTGAACCACCCATGATATTAAGGATAAAGAGGGAAATATATATATATATATATATATATATATATATATATATATTATTAGAAGAAAATAATTAAATTTATGGCTTCTTGTTCGGTCTTCACTGTCACAGAACAGAAAAAGTTTATTTATTTTGTATCTGTTTCCACAACCAAATAGCTCCGTGTCTCCAATCTCTCTATATTTTTTTTTCTCCCGAAATAGAAACCAAGCGCTATATCTTAGGATATTTTTGAGCATAAACTTGATCCTCTTTATTTGATTATGTTATTTCTTTCCTTATTTGGGCTCCAACTAGGTTTGGCACAAGTTCTTCCTTACCAATATTGGGATTTGAATTATATCAAGAACTTGTTTCCACATTTTCTTCCTTGTTGAATTGAATGCATTTGTTGTGTAAGTTAAATCTGTATACTCAATGTGCAAGATAACAGTGGGTAAAGGTTCATGCAGAAAATTGTCTTCACCTACATTTTTCTCCACTCGAAGAAAATTTTTCTAACGAAAAAAGGTTGATGTTCTAGAAAAGTAATATCCATACTAACATGAAGCTTTTTTGCCTCAGGAATTAATTAAACATTTGTAACCTTTTTGGTTTAGGGAATAGCCAATGAAAATGCAGTTTTTTGGCACTTTGGTCAAGTTTAATTTAGACTACGAAGAAGATGGTGTATGCATAAAAAAAATGGTACAACCAAATAATCTTAAAGGAAAGTAAATATGAAATCTACATGTTGAAAATGTTTTTTTGATGGTGTTCATTAATTCAACGCATGTGTGAGCATTTTATTTATAAGATAGTCTACTATCAGGACAACATTCTCCCCACAAATATTTTGGACATTACCCTCAAACATAATGGCATGGGCTACCTCAAGGAGTTGTTTATTATTTCTATCAGCAATATCAATTTGTTTAGGTGTATTTGGCCATGAAAATTGATGATGGGTACATTTATTTTGAAGGAATTCATAGAAATTCTTATTAAAATATTCAAGGCCAAATTACATGGACCTCCTCTGTGCTTCTTTAATATTAAACTCATCCTTTCCTAGCTTTTAATATTACACTTATCTCCCTTATCTCTATATAATTTTTCAAAATTTCACAATTATCCTTCGTAATTAAAAAAGAAAAAACAAACAACCCACCCACAACCACTGCCTTCAAACCCACCATTTCCCCTGGCCCAACCTCCGCATGCAACCTTCCTGCCACTGAAACAAAAATAGACATTTGCTGAGAGCATTGTGTGGTTTCCAAAATTCAATTAGGCAAATGGAAGATACAAATGTTAAACTCACCTCCACTTCAACAAAGGGAGGAGCACCGTGATCAACAACACAAATATGGCTACCTTCAATATCAATCCTCACAGAAACACAGAGGAGAAAGATTTGGTGCATGACACATCCAACCCAAAAGCGCCCTCAAACCCATGAATCCCTTCTCTCTCAACCCCTCTTTTGAAACCACATCCAACCCAAAATCATGTTCCAAAACCATTGGATAAACCTTAGTCATTGTTGCCTCCTTCAAACCCACTTGCATAGCTATACGAACCTTGACCCTCCTAAGATTTCCCTTCCATTTTGTGTGAAACCAACTTCCATCAATGGCAAATTGGGAAAGAAGTGGGTGGGTGCAATGCAAAAGCACCAACAAAGGGATGGCATCATGACAATGGCAGGCCAAGCACCCAATATATGTGAACCACCGTCCTGGCAAATTGTGGCGAGCCTTGTTGCAGTGATCACACCAAATATTTGAGGAGTTCTTCTGGTTTCTTGAACTCTTAAAACCAGCAGCTTCTACTACAAGTGCACGCATTGGTCTCAAGAACACCGGCTCAACTTTGGTCTTTCCCAATTGTCACAACTCTACGGGTTAATGAGATCATGGAGGCAACCACCAATAAAGTATAAATAGCATGCAAAGGATCGTGGAGGAGAACACACATCAAACCCATCTAAAACTTGTCCATTTGAAGTTTCCAATTAAGTTTATGTAAAAGTGCTATTTCTAAGGAGAAATGTTTCTTTGTCATTGGACAAGTGGGCAACCATAGACACTCACGAGTTTACATAAGATAGATGTAATAAAAGTAGAAAAAAGAAATTTATAAAGTGTTTTTGACCTTGTATTTGGTGAACATGTCCTGCACGATGTTGAAATTACAATGTACAAATAACACAAGCCATTCCTAAATGGTACGTATTGCACTACTGCATCTATGACTTTAACCATGTTTAATTAATGGATCATGAGATTCTTCGTGAAGTACAGCAATGTGTCGGACACACCAATTCACATAAAATAAATATCAGTTACTTTCTCCAGAAAACGTGGTTCCCAGTGCAATTTCAAGATGTTGTTCCTTTGGTGCTACACCTTTACTACACATTGAAAATAATATATGACAACATAAGCTACATAATATTAATTGGGTCTTGATAACAGTGTTCGAAGCCAAGTGGTTAAGGTTTGATAAAATAAAAAAAAGGAAAATTTTCCATGGAAAGAGAACCTTTTTTGTTTGAGTTTTTAGTTTTTCAGATTTTATGAAAAAAATACTGAAAACTAAAAATGAAAATTGAAAATTGAAAACTCAAATTAAACAAGCCTTAAAAATATTAGGGGTATTTAGTTTTAGAAAACAATTTTCAATTTTCATTTCATATTTTTCTGATTTTTTATTTTTGTGAAGAAAATACTAAAAACTGTGAAAACTACAAAATTCAGTTTTTAATTAGAAAATCCTGAAAATAAAATATCTGAAAATAAAAGTCTAAAATTATTTTCTAAAACCAAACACATTTAAATTTTTTTTACAATGAAACCTTGAAAACTTACTACTCTCAAAATCTCAACTAGTGTCCTTGGCAAAATCCATACTAATTTAATTCAATCTTTTGGTATCTAAACAGCGCTTGTAGCATATCTATATTTATTGTTTACCTAAATGCTAGATAAACAATGCACTGAACTCGAAGTTGTTTTAACTGATGTTCCTTGAAAGGCATGGAAGAAGATGATTCACGCACAAGAGTAACTCTGGATTTTTCTTTGCCTTTTGTAGAAATTCCTTGTCCACGAATGGTCATTTCTGAAGCTTGCCTGAAAATCTGTCAATAAAATTATCTTAACGCAATCAAGTAGGCTCATACATGATGCAGTCACACAGAATTATTGAAGCAAAATAAGATGGTGCCTCAAAGTCTAAAAAATACTAAAATACTTTGCATGGTCCGTGCCATATATATCCATAAAGACCAAGAATTAACATGGGACATTCACAACTCAAAAAGATACGCAGAAGACAATCATTAACTTATGGGCTCAACCACGATTCAACCCCTTTTTTCACTGTTACTTTAGTCCCTTTTTCACTATTACTTCAATGTTCAAACACATTAGTTGTTAAAAAATATTTTGATAAATGCCATTAAATGACATCACACTAGAAAATCAGGCTTACTTATATAATACAGACACCATGATCAGAAGAGTAAGAACTTAATTTTAATATATGTTATATTACTTTGCTAAGAAATATTTTTAAAACACTTGTTAATAATTTTAGAAAATGAAAGTATTCTATAAAATTTTGTTTAAGTTTTCAATGTACAATTATTTTTTTGGAAAATGAATTTTCACCTAATGTTTTTTCTTAAAATTCTTGAACAAATGTTCCGAGAATATTTACTAACAAAATTCCCAAAAGAGATTTACATTGTTATTCGCTAACATATTCTTACATCGTTTAATAAGTTTATATCTTACTTAAGTTTCAACCATTTGATAATAAATGATCAATAAAATTAAGACGTTCACCAAAAATTAAACTCAATTGGTAATTAGTGTAATAACATACATATAATCACAAAATTAAAGTGAACAAACAGCAACAAAGGCAAATAAAATATGACAAAGAAAAAATGGAATTTAGTTGAGAAATTTAAGGTTACCTCTTGAAGATGTTGTTGCCGTTGAGAATCAGAGAGGCTCAAGGCTTTGATCCCGGCCTGAGCTTCGGATAATTGTTTCTCCTTATTCCCTTCCGTGGATGATCCCGACCCCTCCGCCATGACAGAGTGTGAAGAATGGCTCTCAGGTACTTTGTTGACCAAACTGAAGCTATTAGCTATATATGGAATTGGTTTGAGCAGGCTTTCTATTAGGATTATGTATTTGTTTTTTCTTCAACACATCGCTTTCAAGTTTCAAATGGCAGTACATAATATTTTGGGTTTTACTAGCAAAAAAACATAGGCTTCGTTTATTTCAAGGTTTATTTGGGTGTAGATATCTAGGGAATATGATTCTTTAGAATATTCCTACGGATGAAATGGTTAGGAGTGGTATTTTTGCCTATTTATTAAGAATGTGTTATTTGAACCTATTTTATTATTGACTCATTCATCTTCTAATAAAAATAATCTTAAAATATTTAAAATAGAAAACTTATGATTCTAATGATAGAAAATGAATGAATCGATAATGTCTCAAATGAAATGAATACACTTAGCATTATTTATTTGTTAAGGATTTGCATGTTGGAAAATATTAGATTAACGGAGCATAATAATAAACAATAGTGAATAAAAATTTTCTATCACATGAACTATTCATATAGGATAGAAATACTCTCAATGAAATCATATTTCATGAGGTTGATATCATTTTGTGTCATTTAGATAATGTAAATGCTTAAAATAGGGAGGAATTAATGGGACATGTACCTCTTGTAGAGAAATCTCGAACAGGGTAGTTATCCATCTCATGAACACGTAGCCGCACAACCAAATGACCTCTACCTTGTCCACATGAACACAGTATGCCAAAGAATTTCTTTATGTCTAAGTCTCATTCTTTGTTGGCCTTGGGAGTCTCAGACTAGTATGGAGTGAATAGTGGAGTGGTTTTCTGCGAATAGAGTTGTTTGTATACTTAATTGATTTCTCTTTTTTTAAAACCGTGAGTCACACTCTCTCTCTTTCAATATGTATCAGATTCTTTTCTTTTTTGGGTTGTAGATATTTATTTGGCATGTGTAAATATTGGGTTGACATTTTTTCCACATATCAATTCTTAATTGATCCCAATCAAAAACTTATTTAAAATTTGAATTAATTTATTTTCAAATCATTCTTATTTTAAATAGACTTATGTAATCTTGGTGTTTACCAAAAAAACATAATCTCACATATTAGTCGTCTCATGTCTTATATTAACCCAAAGCAGAAAGATCAAAATGCCCCTCAATACAAGTTTCTAAAATATAGACTCTCCATATAAAACCTTTTTTTTTGCCTTTTTGAGGATTCACCATCATGTTGAATTTGACTTTGGGATGTGTTAGCAACCTTGCAACCAAATTGCAAGTCCAATTTGGTAATTAATTTCTAATTAACTATATTAATTAGAATCAATTCGTTCTTGGCATATGCATGTCCTATTGTGTGTGACTAACTAGGTTCATCACTAATTTGCAATGAGATTATAAAATCAAACTTTTGATATTATTGGAAACTCATTTCCAAACCTAAAGTCCAATTCCAAAAAATACTCTTGGCTCTCATAAGTCCTAGATAAAACCTAGCACAACATGCCATGACCACCAATTAATGACGAATGTGTCAATTAGAACAATATAATGAACCAATAATCATATTTCCTAATCACTTGAATCCTTTCATTATAAGATCCCAATCCAACCAGGGTTATGGATAATGTCAAATCTTATAGCTTAGACAATATGGATTCTTTGAGTCTTTCATTCTTCAATCAATGTGACATAAACTAGAAACTCCTTTCTATTTAAGACCAAGTACCTAGGCCAAGGATTTTATGATCAAGAACAATCCCTTATCCATAAGACATGTCCTTATTTACATGAGGTAATGAATCCCATATTGACTAGTCATCTATCTCCATACATAACTAACTATAGCCACAAACTGGTCAATACTAATACATAGCATGAGCATACAAAGAATCACAAGCTATAGCTACCTATGTACAAGATAATCATGCCATCTCAAGTCTAAGGATTATATGCACTAATATGATCTATATAATATTTCATTTGTTAGCTCCAGAACCTTTCAGAAAGTTTATCAATGCTAAATGCTTTGAGTAATAACATAACCAATTTCGAGAAAACATTTTGAAGAAGGGCTAATGTTTTCCTTGAGTTTCTTGAAGCAACAAATAAGGTCTTTTTACGTTAGTATACACGTTTCTTAAAATGAGAATATTTTCACAATGACACATGCAAACATATTTAATCTCATTTGAAAAGATTCAGACTTAACATAAGTTAAAAATATATTTTGAAATGAACGTATATATGCTCAATGAACACAAAGAAAACTCTCAAGTACAAGAAACTAAGGTTAAGATCTTTAGAAAGTAGCATGTGACTTCAGAAAGTGCATTTCAAGTGAAGATTTCAACTCAGCTCTGAAACAAGTGTGTACTACCATCTTCAATCATCATGATCATAATCATATCATCAACAACATGCTTTGATTGAAGAGTAGAATATCAAAGAAAAACCCAAAAACTAAGACGACACTTCAGAAAGCATGTTTTACTATAAACGATGCACTTTATAGGAAAATGAGTGAATTTTGAAATTCAAATTTCAAGTCAAACACAGTCAAGGATTGACATGACATCTTTCTACCAACTTGGTCAACTATCTCAACTTCTAGAAGGAAAAGTTTAGAAACCTCATTCAAAAAATAAAACATAGTTTATGAAAGTGGACTTAGAAACCTCTATTACATAACAATGGCTTCTACAACTGCTTTGACAACGTTGAGCTACTCTTCTAGAATGCGTTTTTGAGATACAAAAAGAAGCAACATGTGTCACTTAGAAAACAAATCAAGGGCAATGATCATAAATGCAGATCAAATATATATAAAGGATATGCAACGCTTACAATGAATAAATTTTTGCAAAAATACTGTGTTGAAACATTGAAGGAATTTCCCTTCATCATTTGTAGAGTTATTACTGCCTGTAATAAGTTTTATTCCTTGTAAAAATCTTCTTTCTACAATCTTAGGAGATCATATGCTCCTCCTAGGAAAAATAGATAAAAAGAAGTCATTCAAGTTTTCTAGCTCTGTTATTGTTTATTATATGAAAACTTGAGTGTTTGTTAGTTTGAGGGTCAAACCCAAACACAAACCTTTGTAATCCTAATCTAGTAATGATCATTGTGAGTTAACTTGAAAAGATTAAGCAAAATTACTTACAAGGTGACAATAGAGTTAGCTACTGGTCATGGAGTTAACTTGAAAAGGCAAGCAAAGACTACTTGTAAGGTGACAGTAAAGTGAGTTACTAGTCATGAAGTTAGTTGAGAGATGCTAGTCAAAGGCTACTCACGTGTGATAGTAGAGTGAGCTAATAGTCACTAGTAAAAGCTTAAGAAGGCTACTGTAAAAACTATCTAACTTTCTCAGGTTGAGAAAGGTTTTAGTGAAACTTAATGGTAGTTGAGAACTAGATGTAGGCAAATTAGCAAAACCAGTATAAAAATCTCTGTGCAGTATATTCTCTTTCATTAAGTCTCTTTTATTTACTACTCGTGCCTTTCTTATTGTGTTCTGGAAAACCTTTTATTAATGCATTTAATAGTTCAAAAAATTACTTTCTAAATTATACTGACGTTTGTTTCCACTACAATTCAAGTTCAAACTTGATAGTATCTGTTTTAGTTTTTCAGAAAAGAAAAAGGGAAAAGAAAAGTCCAAGCACAATTTAACCCCCAATTTTCATGCACTTTTCAACCTACGTCATTGACAGTTGTAAAGTTACTATGTAAACTTTATCTATTTGTCACGTTTAACCACTTATGCTATAAGTGTTCACATATCTGTTTTAACACCTAATGTTGCATAGTATAAGGCTCACTACTCCATCTTCATTAGTATCTCATATTAACTATGGAAACAAACAAAGGTGACAATCCTCCATAATAATAATGTCTAATTAGAATTCCTATAATCATGAACTGTTTTAAAGATATTGTACCAAACTATTCTGTCATTCATATTCTTAACTCTTGAGAATAAAAATTGAGCTTAGTATTTGAATCTTCATTTTCCTTTCTTAGTTCTTCTTTCTCATTCCTTAGTTTCTCAACTTCTAAATTAGTCATTTGGAGTTCTAAAACAACTTTTTGATGTTTTCTTTTTAAGTTGAGATAATGAGAAGAAAGTATTTGAGAATTTTCAAGCAATTATTCATATAAGGCCATTAATTCATCATAGGAGAGATCAGAGTCAAAGTTATTTACCTTGGACTCATCTTGTGAGGCATAGTCAACTATAAAGCACAGGTTAGCTACATCTTGGCTTTCTAATCCTTCCTTGTCTTTATCAGAGTCACTCCATGTTGCCAGTATTCCTTTTCTTTTAGTGGAGAACTTCATTTGTGAACCTATTTGTTTGGCACAGTTTGGTTTAAAGTGTCCCTTTTGTCCATAATTCTAGTAAGTGATGCTCTCAAACTTCATTTTGCCTTTCTTGTCTCTTGTTAGGTTGATGTCTCTTCTTATTTTTAGCTTGCCTCTCCAGGCTCTTAACATCTTTCATACTAACATGGAGATCTCATCTCCATCATCATCTTCAGAGTCATCATCATAATCCTCCTCATCATCAAAGGTTTCAGTAGCTTTGATTGCTTTTCCTTTACTTGGCTTCTGATGGGATGACTTTAGGGCCATGAACTTGTTTTTTCTCATAGATTCACCATGTATTTCTACTAGCACTACCTTATGGATTTTGAGTGACCCAATGAGTGCGTTTAGGCCGAGAGTTTGAAGGTCTTTGGCTTCAATGATAGTCGTCACCTTTGGCAGCCACATAGCAGGGAGGTTTCTTAAGATTTTTCTAATTAACTTAGAATGTCTTTTTCCAAAACCTTTTAATTGGTTTATGATGTGCATAAACCTTGTGGTCATTTTATCAATATTTTCTTATTCTATCATTTTAAACGTTTCATATTGATGGACCAACATACTGATCTTTATCTCCTTGACTTAATCAGTTCTTTCGTGCAGCATAAGCAGTCTGTCCCATATTTCTTTTGTTGTGTCACAAGCAATGATTTTGTCATACTCAACTTTGCTTAGTGCATAGGTGAACAGATACTTAACTTTGGCATTCAGTTGAACTCTGGCCTTATGATGCTCAATCCATCTGCTCCTAGGAACTTCTCTTGATGTAGAGGGTGTGCCATCTGTTCTAAGAACCTCTTTAGTTGGAACATAGTCACCTCCTTAGATTATTTCCCAGAAGTCAAAACTTGTGTATTTTATGAACAGTTCCATACAATCTCTCTAGTAGGCATAGCCTCCACCATCAAAGAATGGTGGTCTGTTGATAGAGTGTCTTTCTGCTATATGAATATTCTATGTCATTCGTCCTCATATATTTGTCCTCTGCTGTCATTAGAATGCTCAACTTCTTAGAGGCCAAGCTCTTAGGCCACTTGTATGTTAAAAGTGCATGCAAAAAGGAGGTTGAATCATGTTTTTCTTTTCAAAACCTTTTCAAGCTAAAAACTTGAAACAAAGACTATCAAGCTTAAACCTTGTAGTGCAACAGAAACAAGGTTAAAAAATTCAAAAAGTAACTTCCTATGATTTTCATTAATAGCTGATAAAATGAAAAAGGTAAGTTTTAACATATATAGATTTAGTGAAACTAAACAATGAAAGTAAGAAGGTAAAGGTTAAAGAGCTACTGAATAGAAAGTTTATACTTGTTCAGCCAACACCTGCCTATATCCAGTTCTAAGCAAACGTTGGGTTCCACTAACCTTTCTCTACCCCGAGAAAGAAAACCTGGATACTCTCTACAATAGCATTCCCAAACTCTAACCTGTTACCAGTAAACAACCCATACCGTCACAAACCAAGTAGTTCTTTACCAGTCTCTTCAAGCTGAAGTAGTCTTTTCAATAACCTCTTCAAGCTAAGCTGTGAGCCGCACAAACACCTTGACTGTCATATTGTGAATAGTTTTGCCATAACCTCTTCAAGCTATTTCACACCAATCACTGTTAGATTGAGGATACAAAGGTTTAGTGTTTGGGTTGCCACTCAGACTAATCTGCACTCAAGTTTCTTTACAAATATTTAATAAAATAGACATAGGATAGCCTAAATGACTTCTTTCTAGTGATTCTTTAAGAAAAGAACGTATAAATAATCTAAGAACTTAGAAAGAAGAATTTTATGAACAAGGAACTAATTGCAAGAAGTAATAGGTTTTACAGGATAGATGAGGGAAAGATTTTGTAGCGTTTTTTTGCTTCTTCTTGATAGTCAAGTTCTATGTACTTAAAGGCTCAACATCTCTAATTTATAGATGGTATCTCATTTGTGACCGTTGCCCTTAATCAGTTGTCCAAGTGACACGTATTGATCATCTATTTGTGTCATGAAAATATAATCTAGAGGAGTAGTTCGTCTGGTGTCAGAGTTCTTTATAGAAGTCGTTGCCAGGTTGAGGTTTTTGATGTACTTCAGAAACTACTTTTCTACCTTTTGATCATGGTTTCTGAACTCTTCCTTCTAGATGCTAGAGTGATTGATCAAAAAGGGTTGAAGAGATGACGTGTTAGTCTGAGACTGGGTTTGACTTTGAAATTTGAAATTTAAAATTTGAAAATTCAAATTTTCCCTCCTTTTTAGTGGAATGAACTTTCTTATGTGCGTTGTCAGTTCATCGACAATTCTTTAGTCTTCTAGTCTTCAATCTAAGCTTTATTATGATGAAAGACTTGCGATCATGATGATTGAATGCTGAGTAACACGTTATTAGAGTTTGCATGATTTATTTATTCTGAGCGTACTTTCTAATGTCTTGTGCTACTTTCTAAAGAGCTAAGCCTTGGTTTTTTATTTTTGACTTGATTTGCTTGATTCGATGATACATTTAAACGTTCTTTTCACGATGTAATGTTTCACTTCTATTAAGCTCAATCTCTTTACATGAGATAAATCATGTTTGTATATGTAAAGTAAAATTATTCACGCTCAAGTCTGTGTTATGCAACTCGAAAACACTTGTTAAGCTTTGTCAAGAAACTCAAGGTAGACATTAGTCATTCTTTAAAGTATTTTCTTAAAATTGGTTTTGTTGTTATTCAAAACATTATAGCTCTTATACTTTCTGCAAGGTTCTAGAGCTTACACATAGAACACCACAAATATCCAAAGTTTCTATGCTTAGTTTTCATTTTATTTTTATGTTTATGTACTTGTTCCTTTATGTACTCGTTCATTTTAGGATTTGTAACATGTAAATATGTTGAACTTTTCGAGTACTCTTTTTCCCTGCCACGGGTTTTTCCCACTAGGTTTCACCAGAGTGTTTTTAACGAGGCTCGAAGAATAAAATTCAAGTGCATTATGCTATTACTTGTTTATTATTTAACTTTTTTTGGCGATAATCATTTGCAATTGTATATACCCCGAGCCTCGATGATGAACTAATAATATTCCGATCTCCGACTCCTTAGCTTAGTGAATGGTTACCCAGGCACAACAACTGCAACCAAATTGTTGTGCAATCTCTAAAAAATTTTAGACTGATGAGGCCTCCCTTAGGCCCAGATGGACAAAGTGCGAAAAACTACTCCGAGTAAGAAGAGATCGGGACGTATATGCTCAATAAGTATGCTGGTTTAATTGTTCCAAGCCATTTTGCTTGTGGCCTCCTTCGGTGCTTGAATAGTCTAGAAAATATGCTTTCTAATTTCTATCTCTTCAAGTACGATGATATTCAGCATAGTGCCATCACGGTCTCCAATCTTAACCAACCTTAAGATTTCCTGAATAATCAACTTCATGCCATTCTTCTGCATAGTGAATGCATTATTTGAGTGCAATAAAATCTACAGATCAGGAATTTGTATCATGGCTAGTTTTAAGTGCACACAAGGCTAGTTTTACATTGACTAATATGAGAGAACTCCTAAATTATGCAATGAAGCCTGGGACAAAAAAGGCTTTAAATTTTGCCTTCATTTTTTTTTTTATTGATTATTTGGGCATGAGAGCAATAGAAATGGTAGAATTGTTGGACCCACATGTCCAATCCCATGTGTTTGAAAATTTTCTTTATGTGGAGGTCAATTGGTATATTCTATGACTGCGGTGATACAAGAAAGAGTGCTCAGGTAGATGGGTCAGTACGAGTAAAACACAATTAACCTATCCATCTATCAAGTTGAGTATCAGGCATGAGTATGAATGTATGATACCCATTACCCAACCTGATGACTTGAACCCTTATATATAATTTACTTTTTTCTTGTACTAAAATCATTTAATAAAACACTTCTACGTCAAATCCCTAATTCTAATTTCTAATCGGTGGTGTCCTTCCCAATATCTGTTTAGTGTTTTCATACTTCCATTGTTTCAGACTTCGAGTCCATCCTCCCTTTTCACTTCGATCCCCATTGCCACGAGATGCTTGTCATCACAGGGTTGCCATAGTGAGAAGCTACAACTACGGCGAGAAGCTCATTGCCATGAGAAGCCCCCATCGCAAGAAGATTTCCGCCACCGCAACTTTCTTGTTTTGTTTCTTCTTCTACCATGACTTCTATTTTCTCCATCTTGAGTCACCGCCATGAAGGGTTGATGGCTGTGGATGGAGTTTCCTTTATGTTTTCCTCATTCATCTAGACCTAGTGGTGTAATTCCTGACTGAGAGCAAAACAATATTTGAATGCTATTGTTTTTGGGTATGGATTGGCGTCGAGAAAAGGTTGGATTGTCTCATTAACCTTTTCCTTTGATAATTTTTTTTGGATTTTTTTAAAAGGCAAGTAACCTGATTACCCAGCCCGATCCAACCCAATCATGCCATTCTGGTTAAGCAAAGGATTTCAAAAGTATGACCCATCCCAACCCAATAGCATTTGATTGGGTTGAGTCTTATTTGTCTATAAACCCAACTCAACCCGACGCGATCCATGAACCTACTTGCTTCTAACTTGAAAGGAGTAAGGATCCCGAAACAAGCCATGAGTCATTGTCATCCATGACATCGGCCCAAAATATAAATGCCTCCCCAACTACACCAAAATAACTAGTTACAGTGGGCATAAAAAAGCTAAATGAAATACATTATTTTTCTTACATATGTTTACAAAGCACTTCCTTAAGTTTCTGTTTTTGAGAGAAAAAAGAAATCGAAAAAGGGAATAAGCAAAAATACCACTTGATAAGTACAATTGAAAATTTTGGATTTATCAAAGAATCTATGATACTGCAATTGTACATCGATTAAATTATTCTAGCAAAAATAAAATAAAATAAAATTTAAGGAATTGAATTTCAACGCAGAGAATTGGAATTTCTCCCCCCTAATCTGATGTCAGAAACGCAGCTATGGCCCAAAACAGCCAAACATCACAGGTTGTAAGAATTTAGCCGGGAACAACTACGAAAAACTGAAAACTAGAACCCACCATGTGCTAGGCTTTCGCAATTCCTCAGACCCTCCTTCATCCTTCTGTTACTTCCTGTATTGTCACCACTAACCACTCAAATACTACTGTTAAATCCAACAGCTTAGAAAGTAAACTAGGAAAGAAATTTATATAAACCGATGCAATGGCTTGAAAGTAAGGTTTAGGGTTACCCTAAACATTACAATACACAAAATCATTTAGGAGGTAAATTAACAATAAAACTAATCAGCCACATTATAATGGACCCAATGGCCCAGCAAATGATGAGAAAGACAGAGAGTCCGGCCAAAATAGTAAGGAGAGGAGGTCCCTGGCTAGTATTGCTTGTTTCTTTTACATCTGATCCTTCACTGGGAAGCTTTCCACCTCTAGAGTGGGGGTTTGTTGCATAAACAGCTAACAACAGCCTTTGATTTATTTGCAATATTCTCCTAGAGCCTTTGCACCTGGATACAATCAAGGCTAGAAGATATTAGTTTTATGCAGTTTTACTAGAATGAGCTAAAACTAACTGTAATAGAAAAGAATGCAAGTGTCACTGCAATGTTGATGTATGATCACAAAAACTGCAACCAACGGATTTTCTTTGTTATTTAACTTCTAAAATTCTGAGCTATTCAACTAACACTAGTATAACTAAACCATAAGGTCAGGGACTACAGGTTTTTAAAAGAGAAAAGAAAAAGCCTAAAGCGAAAACAACAAATGTTGAGGAGCGATCCAATGAAAAGCCAACCTTTAAGATTGTATTAATGATAATTGATGACAAAATGGAACAAAACCAAATTCCTTGATTCCAAAATGGTTAAATTTGAAGTACGGAGAATCTGAAACTCTTGCAGCTCCACTAATTTTATCATAGCAGAATCACAATATATATATATATATATATATATATATATATATATATATATATATATATAAATGCAAAGCCAGATTTTGTTAGAAACAAGGAAAAAATAAAAAAGTTACAAGTTCAGCACACTTCAAAAACAACGACTTGTATTCACTGTGACATAAATTGTTAAACTAAAAAAAAAAAAAAAACAACGAAGACTCCGAGCAAATGAACAGAAAAATCTACCGAAAATTAAATACAAAACTAGGAGGCATGAAATAAAATTAAGGAAAAAAAAAAGAAAAAAAGGCAAAGAAATTTGCGAACCTGAAGGTAGAAGATGAGGGAGAAGACCTAGGGGTGACTTTAAGAAGGGGAATGGAATTGGAGGGGATTTCGGTTGTTGAAGGAAACCCTAGGCCCAGTGTGAGCTGTGCCTGTGCTCTGGCAGCTGAGAGTGGGAAAGAGGCCATATCGCTCTCTGTCCTTTCCCTTCCACAAACAGAGACCTTTCGTTTCGAAGATTTTTTTTTTTTTATAAGTGCATGGTTGGTTGAGTGTAAAAAAAATCTAAAAAAATATTTGAATGAATTTCATCCGTAAAATATAGTATATAAAATTTATTTATATAATTTTTATTCTTATTTTCACCCTTCAACTAAATATATCCCTAGATTATATTATTTGTACTCACAATACATAAGATATTATGTCAACTCACATATTATTTATTGGTGACGAGCTATAAACTTCATTTAAGTAGAGTTCACACATCATCCAATGATAAATAAAATGTGAGTATGTACTATATTACATATATTGTGAGTACAAATAATATTTTTCTTATTTTAATTTCTGATTCAAATAGAAGAATTTTTTTTCTTTTTTGGCAGTGAAATAAAAGGATACATAACTTCAACAGTAGATTACCTGGCTAGGCACAACAAAATTTTGCAAGACAATTTTGTCCCAAAAACTAAAATTAGACAAGTGATTTCTTAAAATTTTAGTAATAGAACATTGTAGTTTCTCTATATAGTTGATTATTTAAACACTAATGAAATAATATACATGACCCATTAATTGAATGTTAAATTGTGTATGTATCATTTGAAGTAAAATTAAGTTTAAAATTATTAATTTTGGTGGCTAAACTTACATAAAATGAGTTATTTAAATTTTCACTACAAGTCATAAAATGACTCGTTTGTTCAATTTTAGAAATGAAAATGATGGAATATATTCTAAAATGATATCGTTTTGCTTGCATCCAATATTTTAATAGTACATCATTATTGTATCGCGTGTATAAATCCACTAAGAGAGAACTAACAGAGGGACCAATGATTCCATCATTTTTATTTTTAAGGGACTATGACATTAATTTCTTTTTTGGGGATTAAATAGTCCAATGCAAAATTCTTGATAGACTAAATAAGGTATTCACTCTAACTTCAATGGTATTAAAAAAAAAATCCTTATCATATAGAATTGAAATACCTAACCTTTCATTAGTCAATTTAGCATCTAACATAAATAATTTAATGATAAGGATTAAAACCAAATAGTTTTACAAATATTCAAATTGAAACTACACAAAAATTATTTAGGAACAAAAATCAAATTCAAGTATGTTTCAAGGAAAAATAAACATATTCAAGCTTTATTAACTTTTATTATTTTAAATTATGATTTACATTAAATCTAATTTATTATTTATTTTATTTTAAAAAATTATTTATTAATTTAATCAAATATAAAATAAAAATATACAATGCTATTTCTTTTAAATATTTATTTTTTAACTAGTAATTTTCATCCTATACTACATATATAAAAATAATTTTTATTAGTTAAGCAAAAATTTTCATCCTAATTTTTCAAATTTATATCATACTCCTACCTACCTCCTAGCAACATATTCAAATGTTAGGTGAAGTTAAGCAAAGTTAGGATAAGGTAGATGAAAGTTAGGTGAAGTAAGGTAGTGAATGATTGAAAATAGTGCATTTGGACTCTATAAATAGAGCTTAGTTCATCAAGCTTCGAATGCCAACAACAATCCATTCCTCTCCTTCTCTTTTCTAAGAATTTAAAAAGTCATTTGTTTACTTTGTTTTATCTCTATTTTGTGAGTTGAGAGTATACACCAATGAGACAAATACTAAGGTATGTATTCTAGGTGTATTTGGCATTTGGGTTGAGTAGAGTGTGAAACACTTTTTTTATCTCCATCATATTTCTATAGTGAAATATTTAGTTGTCGTCTTTGCTCGTGGACGTAGGCTTTAAGCCGAACCACGTAAATTCCTGAAGTCATTTAGCATTACACTTCCACTTATCTATTTTGCGTCACTCTGTTTCTACCTTTTGGACACGTCATTTCTTAATAAACTGATATTAGAGCTCTTATAGAGTTTTGGGATAACTTGTCTAAAAATGTCTATTACAAAATTTGATATTCAGCAATTTGATGACCACATTAATTTTGGAATGTGGAAGGTCCGTATAATGGTTGTGCTTGTACAGCAAGGTATAAAAGTAGCACATTCTGACAAGGAAAAGAGGCCCGAGACAATGAAGGAATCTGAATGGAAAGATGCCAATCAAAAGGCTCTTTCTATTATTCAGTTATGCATTATAGACGATGTACTGCAAGAGATCCTTTTAGACAAAACAACAAAATCGCTGTGGAACAAATTGGAATCACTATATATGAATAAGACAATGGTCAACCGTCTTGGTGTGTTGCAACGTCTGTATGTGCTCTGTATGGCTGAAGGGACTTCCGATCTCACATTGCTGAGTTCACGTCACTTGTCACAGATTTGAAAAATATGGACGAGATATTTTCAAGCGAGCAACAGGCAATAATGTTGCTTTGTTCGTTACCTCATTCTTACAAGCACTTTTGTGAAAAATGCTCATATATGGTCGTGAAACCCTCAAAATTGATAAGGTTAAATTCGCACTTTTATGTCATGACAAAATGGACATGATATTAGCAATCATGATAATACTGTATCTGGCTAGCATGCTAGAGGGAGGTCAAAGGAGATTGGATTGAGTAATAGCAGAGAAAAGTCTAGATCTAAGTCTACACATCATAAAGACAGGTGCCGATATTGCAAGAAGGAAGGGCACTGGAGAGCAGAATGTTTAAGGCTCAAAAACAAAAAGGATAAAGATTCAAGTGATGCAGCAAGTGTTGTTGAAAGTACTGATAATGTTCTCGCAGTATCAACTAGTTCAATCGTGAAACTTGGATGCTTGATTCTAGATGCTCCTACAACATGTGTCGGAACAGGGATTGGTTTACAACTTACCAGTCAATCGATGGTGATATTGTCCTTATGGGGAATAATATGTCACGACCCACCTAGAGAACGTGACCGGCACGTGAGGATTTGGGTCCCCACGGAAGCCTTTGGTAACGTGACTGACTAATATGCATAAATAACCCAAATTTATTTAAAATATGTCAAGTTCAACTAAAACTTGATAATATGGAATTATTTCTAAAACATAAATTCTAAACATAAATCTGCATAAAATCCATATTCTAGGCCAAAGCCAGACATAATAAAACAATTAACATAAATTCTGAAAATAATATCATGCATGTCAGGATCCCGCTAAACAATTTATTGGAGCACTACTAGGCTGACATAACTGACAATAAGCTCCACTTCAAAGCGAAGCTCACCAAGGAAGCTGTAGCACTACTGCGGAGGATTCTGTGGTACAACTGAACTCAGAATCAGATCTGTAGGGAAAGGAAAAGAGATGGGTGAGTTCATCAAAACTTCGGTGAGCGAGCCTCCACTCACAACCCACATGGGACAATAACAAAATACATAACATATACATGCAATTGATGTGAAATATATTACATATATAATTACATATAAATTAACTGAATCTATAACAACAATTAGTAGAGAAACATGAATTATTCTGTACATAATTATCCTGTGAATAGCTAAATCTGAGCCAATGGCTAACTGATGGGCACCTAACTAGGTCCCATAAATGGACACCTCACTAGGTTCCTTATTGTGGGTGAGCTAGTCCTCTAGTGGACCACTTGGTACCAAGGTTAACGATCAATCCTGCAGTAGATTAACTCATTGGACCGTTTCTCACTATTTATTGGCTAAAAAATAATAGTAATAATTTCATACAAAACTGAGATTTAAAATATTTTCTAACTAATAAATAAATCTAAATAATTCATACAGCAAGCATGGTCCCATGAGTTTTCCAAAATAATTAGTTCTCATGATAATATTTCTAAAATTGACATAATTCATAACAACATGTTCTCTTGACATAAATTATTCTAAAATTTCATAAATAATTCATATAATTTGAAAATATATTAATAATGACCAAAAGTATGGTCATGAGCTTAAACCCACTCACCTTTGATAGTCGGGAGTGTGCTTCTACTAACAACTTGATTTTGGAAAATTGGAATGGTACAAGTAACCAAACTCGTCGATTAAAGGGAGGGAGCGTCACAACGTCTTAAGAGATGATTAGTTAGGTCCACTAAAGTTCGGCCACGAGGATTATGAGCTTGACAAGAGATGAATTCGGCCAAAAAGGGGTTTGGCTTAGAGGAGGTTTGGCTTAGAGAAGTTTTGGCTTAGAGGAGATTTGGTTTAGAGGAGATTTAGTTTAGAGAAATTTTGGTTTAGAGGAGGTGGAAGCAAAACTTAGCAAAATGAAACTAAACATTTCTTACACACACACACACACACTCCTACACACATATATTTATACACAAATATAATAATCATAAATAATATTAGTGCTATATGTCTATACTTACTAATAATAATAAATAATATTAATGCCTACTACACTTAGTAATTATAATATTAAATAATATTTGTGCTATTTACACTTTAATAATAATAATACTAATGCTAGCTACACTTAGTAATATTAATTATAATTAATGTTAGTACCATATATCTAGATTTAATAATAATAATAACTAATATTAATGCTAGCTACACTTAATAATTATAATGTTAAATAATATTAATGTTAGGTGCACTAAATAATAATAATGTTAATGCTAGCTACACTTAGCAATATTAATTATAATTAATATAAATGCTAGGTACACTTAATAATAATAATGCTAATGCTAGATACACTTAGTAATATTAATTATAATTAATATTAGTGGCATATATCTAGACTTAATAATAATAATAATTAATATTAATGCTAACTACACTTAGTAATTATAATATTAAATAATATTTATGTTAGGTTCACTTAATAATAATAATACTAATGGTAGCTACACTTAGTAATAATAATTATAATTAATATTAGTGTCATATATCTAGACTTAATAATAATAATTAATATTAATGCTAACTACACTTAGTAATTTTAATTCATATTCTAACTATAATGCATTAACACTACTAACTATAATGCATATTTAAATTATAATGCATGCAACACAACTAACTAAAATGAATATACTAACTATAATGCATATGTATGCTCATAGTTTACTATTAACTATAATAATAATAATAATAATTATTATTATTATTATTTCTTTATTTGGGATATCACATACTACTCTCCTTAAAAGAGATTTGGCCCCCAAATCTAAACAATGTATCTTGAGGTGGGAAGAGATGGGGATATTTGGTTTTCATAGCTTCTTCAGCTTCCCAAGTTGTCGTCACTTTGAATGGTTCCTCCAGATAACTTTTACTGAGGCTATCTCCTTTGAGCGAAGCTTCTTAATTTGTCTATCCACGATGGCAACTGGTTCCTCTTGATATGACAAGCTCTCATCAATTTGGACCGTTTGTGGAGTGATCACATGAGATTGGTCAGGCATATATTTCCTGAGCATACTAACATGAAATACTGGGTGTATGGCTGATAAACTGGGAGGCAGTGCCAACCTATAAGCTACCGCTCCAACTCTTTCTAAGATTTTAAATGGACCAATAAAATGAGGGCTTAACTTTCCTTGCTTACCGAACCTCACTACTCCTTTCATAGGGGATACTTTCAGAAACACTTTGTCTCCAATCGCAAATTCCAAGTTACGTCGACGGTTATCAGCATACGACTTCTGCCTGGATTGTGCTGCTAAGAGACGTTTCTCTAATCAACTGAACCTTCTCTAAGGTCTCCTGAACTAGGTCTGGGCCTAAGGACTTAACTTCCCCAAGCTCAAACCACCCGATGGAAAACCTGCAACGCCTCCCATATAAGGCTTCGAATGGTGCCATCTGGATACTCGACTGATAACTATTATTGTATGAGAACTCGATCAAGGGTAGGTGATCACACCAGCTTCCTTTGAAATCTAGTATGCAGGCTCTGAGCATATCTTCTAAGATTTGTATCGTCCTTTCTGACTGACCATCTGTTTGAGGGTGAAAAGCTGTGGTCAAATCCACACGTGTGCCAAGGGCCTCATGAAATGCCCTCCAGAATCGTGAAGTAAACTGGGATCCTCTATCGGATATGATAGATACTGGGACACCGTGGAGTCTAGCTATCTCGTTGATGTACAATTGAGCATACTGTGCCGCACTAAAGGTAGTCTTTACTGGTAAAAAGTGTGCTGATTTGGTCATCCTGTCTACTATTACCCATATGGAGTCGAACCCTTTGGTGGTTCGAGGTAATCCAATTACGAAGTCCATGGTTATCCTCTCCCACTTCCATTCTGGAATGTCTATCTGCTGAAGTAACCCTGCTGGCCTCTGGTGCTCAGCCTTGACTTGCTGACACACCAGACACCTAGCTACAAAGTCACCGATATCTCTCTTCATACCATCCCACCAGAATAACTGTTTTAGATCCTGATACATCTTAGTTGATCCTGGGTGCACTGAGTATGCTGCACTATGAGCTTCTTCCATTACTTTTCTCCTCAACTCACCCACTGCTGGCACACATAAACGATTTCCAAGGTGCAATACACCCTCAGTATCAACTGAGAACTCTGTATTCTCACCTTTACGAACATCCTCACCCAACTTAGCTAACTTCAGATCCTCACCTTGTTGTGCCTTGATCTGTCCCACCAAGGTTGACTGAGCCTTGATGTGAGCTAGAAAAGCCCCTGATTCACTAAGGCCAAACTGAACTCCTTCAGCTTCTATCTTGTGGATATCTTTTACTAACGCTTGTCTTACTAGCGTTATGTGGGCCAAACTGCCTGCTGACTTCCTGCTTAAAGCATCCGCCACTACATTCACCTTCCCTGGGTGGTACGAGATCATACAGTCATAATCTTTTAATAACTCAAGCCATCTACGCTATCTCAGATTCAAATCCTTCTATTGAAAGATATACTTCAAGCTCTTGTGGTCTGTGAAAATCTCACAAGTTTCTCCATACAGGTAATGTCTCCAAATCTTCAAGGCAAAAATCACTGCCGCCATCTCCAAATCATGGGTAGGATAATTTTGCTCATGCTTCTTAAGTTGCCGCGAGGCGTATGCTATAACTTGGCCATGCTGCATCAAGACACAGCCAAGTCCAATTCTAGAAGCGTCACAGAATACTGAAAAACCTCCTGAACCTGAAGGTAGTACAAGAACTGGTGCCGTGGTCAAGCATGTTTTCAGCCTTTGAAAACTTTCTTCACACTCTTCTGTCCACTGAAACTTGACATTCTTCTGTGTCAGCTTGGTCATGGGTGCTGCAATCCTCGAGAAATCTGAGCAGTAATCGTCTGTAATATCCTGCCAAACCCAAGAAACTACAAACTTCTGAAACTGTTGTAGGTCTAGGCCATTGCTGCACTGCTTCCACCTTCTTTGGATCTGCTAGAATGCCATCCTTCGACACTACGTGTCCAAGGAATGCCACCTGTTCTAGCCAGAACTCACACTTGGAAAACTTGGCATACAACTGGTTTTCCCTCAAGGTCCAGAAACCATTCTCAGGTGTTGCTCGTGTTCCTCCTTACTTTTGGAATACGCTAAGATGTCATCAATGAAGACAATCACAAAGTGATCCAGAAACGGTTTAAACACCCTATTCATTAAATCCATGAAGGCTGCTGGGGCATTGGTTAACCTAAAGGACATCACTAAGAACTCGTAATGTCCATAGCGAGTCCTGAAAGCCGTCTTAGGTATATCTCTATCCTTAATCTTCAGCTGATGGTAACCAGATCGAAGATAGATCTTGGAAAAACATGTTGCCCATTGAAGCTGGTCAAAAAGATCATCTATGCGGGGTAAAGGGTATCGATTCTTAATCGTCACCTTGTTTAGCTGCCTATAATCTATACACATCATCATCGAACTATCTTTCTTCTTAACGAATAACACTGGAGCACCCCATGGAGAGGTACTTGGCCGTATAAACCCTTTGTCCAACAACTCCTGTAGCTGCTCCCTCAATTCTTTTAACTCCGCTAGAGCCATGCGATATGGGGGTATAGAGATGGGTCTAACTTCTGGTTCAAGCTCTATCCCAAACTCTATTTCTCTCTCTGGTGGCATACCAGGTAAATCATCTGGAAACACGTCCGGAAACTCATTAGCCACCGGAATTGTATCCAAACTTGGTGTCTCTGCCTCTACATCCCTGACTGCAGCTAAAATCCCGTAACTACCTCTATCCATCAACCGTAGCGCATTCATAGCTGATATTAAGCTCGTCGGCATTAAGCATCTTGTGCCAAGAAACTCTCTTGGCTCATCACCTGGGACCTCAAATCTCACTACTCTTCTATAACAATCTATCAAGGCATGACATGGGGATAACCAATCTACGCCTAGAATAACGTCAAAGTCAGACATGTCTAACACTTTCAAATCTGCTAGCGCTTCCATGTCACCAACTTTGACTTTGCATGATCTATACACTGTTTGAATAAGGATGGGTTTCCCCGAAGGCACCCCAACTAAAAACGGCTCATCAAGATCTTCAGGGGATCTTCCAAACCGTACAGCAAAGAACGGGGACACATAAGAGTGGGTAGACCCTGAATCAAATAATGTCACAGCATCAAAGGAACATACTGTCGTCATACCTGTTACCACTTCATTTGAAGCCTGCGCATCCTGACGGGTTATAGCGAATAAACGGGGTTGTCCTCCACTACCTTGGCTTCTACCGCCTACTCCTCTTCCACCTGGTCCTCGGCCAACAGGGCCCCTACCCCCTGCTCCACGACCTGCCGATGCGATGACGCCGCCCTGGACTGTTGACTGCAGAGATTGAATCGATGTGGAGGGGTTAGTTGACCCCTGACTAGGAGCTCTTTGAAACATCGAACATTCTGCGAGCTTATGACCCGGCTGACCACATCTATAACATACTGTAGAGCCAAATAAACATTGACCCTGATGTCTCTTTTTGCAAGTCGGGCATACTGGATATGATTGCCATGAACCCTGTCCACTGTGCTGACTGCCCCCTCTACTAAAAGAGTGTGCTACAGCCCAGGCGTCTTGGGATGGGCTCGAGAAGGTGGCCCTACCCGGTGACTCCGTTGTTGTCCCCTGGGCCGATAGTGACCCTTGCTCGAACCTACTCCACTCGAGAAAGTGGCATGAACCCTGGCCTTCTTATTGGCTTCTGACATAGCCCGTCGTTCTGCTAAACCATTCTCGAGACCAATCGCAATGTCTACCACCTGAGCATAGTCCTTGGTCCCGACATGAGGCTGCAAGCTGAGGAATAGATCTCTTGACAGACCCTGAATGAAACGTCTCACCCTAGCTGTATCTGTCGGTATTATGCTAGAGGCTGCCTGTGCTAGATAAGTGAAACGTTCATCATACTCTGTAACTGTCATACCTGGAGTTAAACGGAGTTTCAAAAACTCCTCAATCATCTGTGCTTGGCGGCTCTCTGATATGAATCTTCGCATGAAGGATTCCTTGAATTGTTCCCAAGAGGGAGAGCTAGCAGTTCCATACCCTTGTCGGAACTCTTGATACCATAATTCTGCTTGGCCTCCGAGCTGAAAGCCAGCCAACTCCACCGCTTTTTCCGAAGAGCAATGGATGACACCGACTATCTTCTCGACCTGCCTAAGGAATTCCTGGGGATCCTCAGTCGTCAGACGCCCATTGAAAGTAGGTGGGTCCATCCTCTTGAATCGCTCTAAAGCTGAGTCATCTGTATCTCTAACTGGAGGTGGCTGCATAGTCACCTCTAGCTGCCTGGCCATCACATCTGTTAAGTTTGCTACCATCTGTTCAAAAGCTCTAAGACGAGCATTGTCACCAGATGCATTGCTCCTACGACGACGGTGAAGACGTGAAGAGTGTATAGGTGGCATTGTCACACTGTGAAAGGGAGGGCATATAACAAGACTATGAGTGCCAAGAAAGATAAGCTCTTATAAAACCTAAACAAGACTGACCATTTTCTAAAGGCCTCAAATAGCACCACATCATTGCAAATGGGCGCGCTTCCATTTACTTAGATGTCATGATATTTGTGGTCACTTGCTCCAATAATATGTAGGGAAACCTATGACTCTGATACCACTTTGTCACGACCCACCTAGAGAACGTGACCGGCACGTGAGGATTTGGGTCCCCACGGAAGCCTCTGGTAACGTGACTGACTAATATGCATAAATAACCCAAATTTATTTAAAATATGTCAAGTTCAACTAAAACTTGATAATATGGAATTATTTTTAAAACATAAATTCTAAACATAAATCTGCATAAAATCCATATTCTAGGCCAAAGCCAGACATAATAAAACAATTAACATAAATACTGAAAATAATATCATGCATATCCGGGGATCATGCCTACACAATTTATTGGAGCACTACTAGGCTGACATAATTGACAATAAGCTCCACTTCAAAGCGAAGCTCACCAAGGAAGCTGTAGCACTACTGCGGAGGATTGTGTGGTACAACTGAACCTCAGAATCAGATCTGTAGGGAAAGGAAAAGAGAGGGGTGAGTTCATCAAAACTCAGTGAGCGAGCCTCCACTCACAACCCACATGGGACAATAACAAAATACATAACATATACATGCAATTGATGTGAAATATATTACATATATAATTACATATAAATTAACTGAATCTATAGCAACAATTAGTAGAGAAACATGAATTATTCTGTACATAATTATTTGAGCTGAATAGCTAAATATGAGCCAATGGCTAATCTGATGGGCACCTAACTAGGTCCCTTAAATGGACACCTCACTAGGTTCCTTATTGTGGGTGAGCTAGTCCTCTAGTGGACCACTTGGTACCAAGGTTAACGATCAATCCCGCACTAGTTAACTCATTGATCTGTTTCTCACTATTTATTGGCTAAAAAAATAATAGTAATAATTTCATACAAAACTGAGATTTAAAATATTTTCTAACTAATAAATAAATCTAAATAATTCATACAGCAAGCATGGTCCCATGAGTTTTCCAAAATAATTAGTTCTCATGATAATATTTCTAAAATTGACATAATTCATAACAACATGTTCTCTTGACATAAATTATTCTAAAATTTCATAAATAATTCATATAATTTGAAAATATATTAATAATGACCAAAAGTATGGTCATGAGCTTAAACCCACTCACCTTTGATAGTCGGGAGTGTGCTTCTACTAACAACTTGATTTTGGAAAATTGGAATGATACAAGTAACCAAACTCGTCGATTAAAGGGAGGGAGCGTCACAACGTCTTAAGAGATGATTAGTTAGGTCCACTGAAGTTCGGCCACGAGGATTATGAGCTTGACAAGAGATGAATTCGGCCAAAAAGGGGTTTGGCTTAGAGGAGGTTTGGCTTAGAGAAGTTTTAGCTTAGAGGAGATTTGGTTTAGAGAAATTTTGGTTTAGAGGAGGTGGAAGCAAAACTTAGCAAAATGAAACTAAACATTTCTTACACACACACACGCACACACACACTCCTACACACATATATTTATACACAAATATAATAATCATAAATAATATTAGTGCTATATGTCTATACTTACTAATAATAATAAATAATATTAATGCCTACTACACTTAGTAATTATAATATTAAATAATATTTGTGCTATTTACACTTTAATAATAATAATACTAATGCTAGCTACACTTAGTAATATTAATTATAATTAATGTTAGTGCCATATATCTAGATTTAATAATAATAATAACTAATATTAATGCTAGCTACACTTAATAATTATAATGTTAAATAATATTAATGTTAGGTGCACTAAATAATAATAATGTTAATGCTAGCTACACTTAGCAATATTAATTATAATTAATACAAATGCTAGGTACACTTAATAATAATAATGCTAATGCTGGATACACTTAGTAATATTAATTATAATTAATATTAGTGGCATATATCTAGACTTAATAATAATAATAATTAATATTAATGCTAACTACACTTAGTAATTATAATATTAAATAATATTTATGTTAGGTTCACTTAATAATAATAATACTAATGGTAGCTACACTTAGTAATAATAATTATAATTAATATTAGTGTCATATATCTAGACTTAATAATAATAATTAATATTAATGCTAATTACACTTAGTAATTTTAATTCATATTCTAACTATAATGCATTAACACTACTAACTATAATGCATATTTAAATTATAATGCATGCAACACAACTAACTAAAATGAATATACTAACTATAATGCATATGTATGCTCATAGTTTACTATTAACTATAATAATAATAATAATTATTATTATTATTATTATTATTTCTTTATTTGGGATATCACATAATATGTCTTGTAAGGTCATTGGCATTAGAACAGCTCAAATCAAGATACATGATCGAGTTGTGAGAACGCTGACTGATATTCAGTATATTTCGGACTTGAAGAAAAATCTTATATGCTTGGGTGTCTTTGATTCTCAAGGTTATAAGTATTCTGGTGAAGGTGGAGTTTTAAAAATCTCCAAAGGTTCTCTTATTGTGATTAGAGGCAAGTTAGTCAATGGCCTTTGTGTACTTCAATGAAGTACAATTATTGGTGCTGCTTTGCTATCATCTTCATCTGATTCTGATTCTGATGCTACTTATTTGTGGAATATGCGACTAGGGCATATGAGTGAAACAAGAATGTTAACTTTATGCAAGCGTGGCTTGCTAAGTCATCATAAAATTGGGAGGCTTGACTTTTATGGGTACTCTGTCTATAGGAAGCATACCAGAGTCAAGTTCAGCACTGCTATCCACAGGACTAAGTGCATAGTGGATTACATCCACTCTGACTTATGGGGACCTGCACCTATTCCATCAAAAGGTGATGCTAGATACTTGTTGACATTCATTGATGATTTATCGAAGAAGATATGAGTTTATTTTCTGAAATACGAGAATTAAGTGTTCCATACTTTTAAGAAATGGAACGCACTTATTGCGAATTAGATCGGTAAGAAAATTAAGCGCCTCCGAACATATAATAGTTTGGAGTTTTGTGAAGGTCAGTTCAACGAGTTCTTATCATACTATGCAAAAGACTCCACAAGAAAATGGAGTAGCTGAACATATGAACAAAACTCTTTTGGAGAGGGCTCACTGTATACTCTCTAATGTTGGTCTATCTAAAGAATTTTGGGCTAAAGCTATTAATATGGCTTGTTATTTGGTGAATAGATCTCCATTAATGTAACGACCCGACTTGGGAATGTGACCGGCATGTGAGGAATCTCATCCCCACATAAGCCTCGTGACCTGTGAGTCTCTCTATATACATAATTAGATAATAAATTCCATTTATAAAATATTGTTTCATCTCTAGTAATTAATTAGCTCATTTCAAATCATGCTCTTCATCAATGACATATTATGTTTAAAACTCTAAATATATCTTTGTATCACAAAATGAATGAGTTGCTCTCTATACAATAAATCCATGAACCATAATCATGTGAATACAAAAATAATAATGATGAATAATTGCAAATATCTCTATGGTTCGGGACCCTGCCGCAATATACACCGGAGCACTCTATCATATACAAAACACAAAAGGTACTTCACTCCGAGTGAAGCTCACCAATCAAACAACTCTACTCCTGGGGAAGAGGTGGCAGAGAAGGACCCGCAACAACTAACGTATTTGTAATGGAAAAGGGATAGGGGTTAGTTTCATCTAAAACTCAGTGAGTAGGTTCTTACCCATAACCCCCTCATGAGACGACAACAAAAATATACATACATATATATAAAAATCATCGAAACTGATAAATGCATTTACTCTGATCATATTTGAATATATAACATCATAAAGGAAATAAAATTATAAATTCTCTGGTAATGCATAAATAACAAAAATCTATTAGAGAAACAAGAATCTCTGGTTATACCTTACATAACAAAATATAATTTCTCTGGTTATGCATGTCAACCATGACATAACAATTTCTCTAATCTCTAGGATCCCAGAGGGATCCAAATTGGACACTTAACTAGGTTCCATTCTTTACTCTGTGAGATTGTCCTTTTGGATAACTTGGTACTAAGGTTAACGATCGAGTTCAGTCATTAATTTGTTGTTTGTTTCTCTATAGTTGTCATCTGGTCTCTAATTTATAAAATATGTTATTTTCTCTAAATCTCTGCTCTGGGCTTTTCTCTAGTAATTAAACTCCATAATACATAATTACATTTATTTGAGAATCATTGGAGAAAATTTATAAAGCCTCTAAATCAAGTCACAATCATATTCTAGCTCTTTGATAAAATCATTTTATCAATAATGGTCCCATGAGTTTATATTAAAATAAATATTTCATGCTCATGTTGAAAATCATCTCTTCCAATAATTTTGATAACCAATCATAAACTCAAATCTCTTAAGTTATTATCTAAAATCAAGAAAATCATGTTATGATTTAAAGAAATTAACTCTAATGACCAATATAAGGGCCATAGGATCTGAACCCCCTCACCTAGAGGGGAGGGAAAGATGACGTCAACTCTAACCGAGTTCCAGGGAGCAGGGGGAGGCACTACGTCAACTAAAATAACCAATAAACTCAGTATTAAAATTTATCAACACCTAAATAACTCTAATATAACCCTAACAAAATTGGGGGAGCACCCCCATTTGACAAAAAGAGAAACATAAAAATGCTCACTTTGAGAATGTGCAAGAATGGTGACAAAGGGGATAAAATCTTGTAACTTTACTCACCTTGATGATTTATGGGAGCTAGGTTGGAATTATGTTGAAGAAAAATGAGAGAAAATAGAGATGGGAGGGTTTCTGGTTCAAAGGAAATGGAAGAAAAATGAGGGGGAAGGGTTTTAACCCCTTCGTTCGAGTTTTTAGAGTGGGGGGTACTATGCACTTATGGGTATTGTGGAATTATATTCCCAATCGTGGAAACTCATTCCCACCTGTGGAAATACATTCCTAGCTGTAGGAACTCATCATCAGCTGTGGGAAACTCATCCTCAGCTATGGAAGCTCATTCTCAGCTGTGGAAGCTCATGCTCAGCTGTGGGACACATTCCTAGCTGTGGGAACACATTCTCAACTGTGGGAACTCATTCCCAGCTGTGAGAACTCATTCTTAGCTGTGGGAACTCATCCTCAGCTGTGGGAACTCATTCCCAGCTGTGGAAGCTCATTCCCAGCTGTGGAAGCTCATTCTCAGCTGTGGGAACTCATTCCCAGCTATGAGAACTCTGTGATAGCAACATTTTGCTATCATCAAACACTTTCACTATTCCTAAGAAATTCCTAGCCGTGGACAGCAAGGTCCAACAGTCAGCCGTGGACAGCAAGGTCCAACAGTCATCCGTGGATAGCAACACAACTAAGCCAGCTGTGGACAGCAACATAGCAAAGCCAGTCGTGGACAGCAATAGCAACACCAGTCGTGGACAGCAACACCTTGCTGTCATGGTATCAGCTTATATCAGTAAAATTTTGCTGATATAATAGCAGACATATTGTTGTCATGATTATTTACATTTCTTTATTCTAAGTTAATAGTTAACTTTAAAACATAAATGTAAAAAAAAAAAATATCCCCCATTTGGATTCAAATAAAATATCAAAAAAAATCAAAACCCCAACCAATCAAAATCTCATTTTTGAGTTTTAGTTCAAATTCTGGAATTCTGATGATTTTCTAAACTTGGAGGCTAGAAAAGGAACATCTAGAGGTTTCCTAAAATTCATTAAAAGTCACACTTCAATTC
Source organism: Dalbergia cultrata (assembly GCA_031216105.1). NCBI lineage: Eukaryota > Viridiplantae > Streptophyta > Magnoliopsida > Fabales > Fabaceae > Dalbergia > Dalbergia cultrata. The sequence goes on along the minus strand of CM062350.1, from coordinate 24,864,813 downwards.
ATATCCCTCTAGAGAGCAATTACCGGGACTTTTGATCCCAAGAAAGTGACTTTAACATATAGCCCTCCAAGGAGGTGTAGGGCTCCAGACTTAGCGAAAACTCGGATCTGGTAACATGGGTGGGTCCCGGGGGACCCTAGGGCCATACGGAACTTATCTAGTGATACATGTACACCAGGTATTACAATTAACTACGATCAATTTAAAGACTCCTATTGATGTATGGTTTGGTGCTCCTGCTGATTATTCAAATATGAGAATTTTTTATTGTCTTGCGTATGCTCATTTTGATGATGGAAAGCTTGAGCAAAGGGCATTAAAATGCATATTTATCGGATATGCAAATGGAGTAAAAGGTATAGATTATGGTGTACAGAACCCAAGTCATCCAAATTCATAGTCAGCAGAAATGTAAAGTTCAATGAATTATCTATGCTTCACCCGAAAAAGGAGGTTAGCGATGCAGGAAAAAAAACCAAGATGCTAGCAAGTAGGTGGAGTTTGAAGCTGAACCACCAAAGTAGATGGAAGAAGATTTCTCTAATCAGCCTATCCAAGAAGAAGAACAAGATGTTGTTGATGCTATAAATAAACGACAACAATTGCGGCATTATAGCCTTACTAGAGACAGAGAAAAGAGGCAAACAAAACCACCACAAAGGTATGGTCATGCAAACATAGTCTCTTTTGAATTATCAGTGGCAGAGGACATGGAATCAGAAGATCCCACCACATACCATGAGGCTATCTCAATTGAAGAGTCTACACAATAGATTGCTGTGATGAGTGAAGAGATGGATTCTCTTCATAATAACTAGACTTGCAAGTTGGTGAAATCGCCTAAGGACATAAAATCATTAGCTGCAAATGGATCTTCAAGAAAAAGGAAGAATCCCCTAGGGTTGAACTGGCTCGGTACAAAGCACGCTTAGTTACAAAAGGTTTTAGTCAAAGGGAAAGAGTAGAATTCAATGAAGTATTCTCTCTTGTTGTGAGACACAGTTTGATTCGTTTGTTGCTCGCTATGGTTGTACTATTTGGCTCAGAGCTTGAACGGCTCAATGTCAAGAAAGCTTTTCTTCATGGTGAGCTTGAAGAACAAATCTACATATAGCAACTGGAAGATTTCACTATTAAAGGCAAGGAAGATCATGTTTGTCTCTTAAAGAAGCCATTATATAGCTTAAAGCAATCTCCTTGCTAGTGGTCTAAGAGATTTGACAATTTCATATTAAGTCACGATTACTCAAGAAGTGACTATGACTATTGTGTTTACCATAGAAAGCTCTCAAATAGTTCATTTTTCTATTTGTTGCTTTATGTTGATGACATTCTAATTGCTGCTAAGAGTATGTCTGAGATCAAGAAGCTGAAGGAGCAACTGAATAGTGAATTTGAAATGAATGATCTAGGTGCAGCTAAGAAGATTTTGGGTATAGAAATTCACAGGGATCAGTGTACTAAAAAATTATACTTGCCTTAGAAGAAGTATATTGAAAAAGTACTTGAGCGCTTTAGAATGCAAGATGCAAAGCCTGTGAGTACTCCATTGGCAGCCCATTTCATATTATCAGCCGCACATTCACCACAGTTCGTGGAAGAGGAAGAACGGATGTCAAATGCTCCTTATGCTAGTGCAGTTGGAAGCATCATATATGTTATGGTATGCGTCCGACCAAATATTTCACATGCCGTTAGTGTTATTAAAGATATATGGGGCATCCTGGAAAGATGTATTGGCAGGCAGTGAAATAGATACTTTGATATCTTCAAGGTACGATGGATATTGGATTAGCATATAACAAAAGTTCTAACACTGGTGATAGTGTTATTGATTAGGTTGACTCTGATTCTGTTGGAGATGTTGGCAAAAGAAGATCTCTGACATGATACGTCTTTATGCTTTCGAGTAGTGCAATTAGTTGGGAAATGACTTTACAGTTTACTTTTGCTCTTTACATTACAGAAGTTGAATACATGGCAGCAGCAGAAGCGGTGAAGGAATCCATTTGGCTAAGAAGTTTGGTAAGTAATTTAGAATTGGAACAAGATGTTACAACTATTTATTGTGACAGCCAAAGTGACATACATTTGATCAAAAATCAAATGTATCATGAGAGAACCAAACACACTGATGTCATATATCACTTTATTTGCGAGATTATATCTCAAGGTGCCATTGTCATGAAGAAAGTTGGTACCTCACAATATGTGAGTTTGCCCTCATGGGCACATTAGAAAAGGTGACTTTAGAAACTTGAGTATGAATGAAAAATCAAGCTAAGGTGGAGATTTGTAATAAAAGTGGTTTGATTTTTCAAATCTATACCATACTCCTACCTACCTCCTACCAACATATTCAAATGTTAGGTGAAGTTACGTAAAGTTAGGAGAAGTTAGGCAAAGTTAGGATAAGGTAGATGAAAGTTAGGTGAAGTTAGGTAATGAAGGATTGAAAATGGTGCATTTGGACTCTATAAATAGAGCCTAGTTCATCAAGCTTCAAACACCAACAACAATCCATTCCTCTCTTTCTCTTTTCTAAGCATTTAGAGAGTCATTTGTTTACTTTGTTTGCTCTCTATTTTGTGAGTTTTTGCTCTCTATTTTGTGAGTTGAGAGTATACACCAGTGAAACAAATACTATGAGGTATTCTGGGTGTATTTGGGATTTGGATTGAGTAGAGTGTAAAACACTTTTGTATCTCCATCATATTTCTATAATGAAATATTTGGTTGTCGTCTTTGCCCGTAGACGTAGGCTTCAAGCTGAACCACGTAAATTCCTAGTGTCATTTAGCATTACACTTCTGCATATTTATTTTGCGCCACTTTGTTTCTATCTTTTGGACTCGCTATTTCTTAACAAAATTTAATGGGATGAAGTGTAATTTTTGAGTAAGAATGAGATGGAATGCAATTTGGCTAAATCTCAAGAATATTTTCTACTGTTTGCTCCAACTTCAAATAACTGCTTTTTATTATATACCTTCTAATTTGTTTCAATACTTAATATATAGGTTATTTTATATTTGTGATTGTTGCTTCATTTTTGGTGTTGCAACCCCACAAACATGTTAATCACAATCTTAATTATTAAACTTGGCAAGGTAAGCAACGTGACCGAAGTAATGAGTCATTGGGTCATTGATTCAACTAAGTCACTAGATCAACCAGCTGAACCAAACTTAATTAAATAAATGTATAAATATATTAAAATTATAATAAATATAATAAAATGACATAAATACCAAGTAATTTAGCACTCCCTTTTTATATAATGTATATTTTCATTCTGAGTTACACAACAAAACGACACATTCAGTTTCACTATGGTTCAAAACCCATTAAGACTATAAATGGATTTTTGAGCTCATTTTTTTTTTTTTGCAATTTGCACTTAATAAAATTTGTTATATCAATTTAATCCTGTCAGTTTTACTTTTCACATCAATTCAATCCTAATATTTTTTGTCTTGATGTCTATTTAATCATTTTATCAAAATAAAATTTAATAAAATGACTAAATAGATATCAAAAACTTAAAAAGATTAGGATTAAATTGATGTTAAAAATTATAGTATGACAAAATTAATGTAAAATTAAAATATTAAGACCAAAATAATATTTATTCATCGTTTTATTCCATATGTTTAAGTTCATCGATCATTGTATCAAACTCTTGATTGGGCCTAACCACAAGGTCTAGTACAATTGCTAGTTAGCTGAACTCTTTAGATATCTAGTAAGTGATTTTGAAAGTTGCTTCAGGCACTTCCACTCAGATTATGATAGCTTGCAAAAGCATACATGAAATTTGAGCTCAACGCTAGTAAATAAACTAATTGTGAGTCTTGTGAAAATGTAAAAATCTTACATTTGATGAAATGTGAACAAGAAACCGATAATATCTCAAGTTTCACTAACTATAAACACTTTTATTGATAGAATCTAATTACTAATATCTGTCAGATAGGCCGACCCTTGGGGACAATTTGATCTTTGAGCCACATGTATATAGGAACCAATACAAACCATGTAGCTGCCAATGCACCCAAAACAAAGCGCAGCAAGAAGACAAAAGGGTTAACAGGCTTTCTGACATCCTCTTCCTTTGGACCAAGCTGTAGAAAAATATAGAAACCAAAGTTCATTAGTTTATGTTATATATGTAACTGCCTCTTCTGAAGCTAGGACGAGAAAGTATACTAATGTATTGCAATTTTGCCGATGCAAGGGAATCATAATGCGAATTTGTTGACAAAAAGTACAATCATATTCAATATAGTCGTAAATCATATAAATTTATAATAAAGAAATCTCACAGATAAGAACTCTATAGTGTTTGGCAGCAGTGTTAAACAAACGTGGAAATTTTAGTGCTTGATTGGAAATCCAGACTACTCAAAGAACCTAAAAGATAACATACAATTGAAGAAATACAGAACAATTGCCTGCCTACGTGCAATTAGTTAGTGCTATGTACGCAAAACCAGTATTGTTCATTGAGCTTCAATATATTAAAACAGCTACAACCTTGGTATGCTAAGTACTAAGAGTGAGATTTGACCCAACTGTGCATGTACAATCAAAGTGAAAATTTGACTATGAATATAACAAATAAAGGGATCTAAATCAGATACAATGGGTAAGATTCTCACATGCGCTTAAGGAAATCCATTAAGGAAACCAGGAAAAGAGGGATAACAACAGTCAGAATGCCATGTTAAATATGTCATAATAACTTGCATGAGGGTGTCCACACTGTTGTGAACTGTTCAAGTTAGAGTCTACTTTGTTAATGGTCAGTAAGTCATAGAGATGTAGAAGATATATCATCACACAGATGGACATACACGAACAAGGAGACAGATACGTATACAGACAGCATTTGATTCAATTTAAAATAAAAAACAACAAATCCCACAATGAAAACAAAGGAAACCATCAATAAAAATACAGACTGAGAAGCCAAGACCACAAATAAATACCTGCAAAGGAGAATCTCCGGATGCAGGCTTAACACCAGTCACCGAACAACCCATAATTAAGCCATGACGCCGAACACCACGATACCATTTTGGGCCAATCCTTTTTAGCTGGACATCCTTGAATCCAGCCTTTTGAAACCACGCTATGTACTCTTCCTCCTTGGGGAAAAGCATCCAAACATCTGCAAAGAAACGTGACAACCAAAATGTTGGGTAGACTGGACCAATTACACATGCTTTGCCTCCAAGTTTCAATACCCTGTATGCTTCCTTGATGCCACGCTGTGGATCCGGCCAGTACTCAATGCTGAGAAATGAAAGCACATCATCACCATCTCTTTAAGGAAATCCACTCTATATCAAAACATATGTTTCACACTGAATAAATTCAGCACTTGAATAACAACAATGAACTATAGCATGCTGATGCAAACTTGTCATAAATAGGGACACACACCTATATAGAAATTCAGCATATTCCCACAATCTTAAGGATATATGAAACATTGAATAAACATTCAATCTGGTCCTTGAAAGATGGACATGATATTAACTAGGTCCTTGAATGCTGCGTGACATCAAATTCATAATTTCTACGGGTGAGTATTCTTATTTCCTTATTGCTGTAACATCAATTAACAAAAGGATTAATGTGATGACAGATTTTAACTTTTAGGGACTTATTTGATAGCATACACCTTTTAGGGATCAAGTTGATGTCATATACATCTTACGAGAACCAAAATGGATATTTACTGGTGAAACGTCAGAACATTAATAACTTATTTCGGGGAAATACTCACCCTTTTTTTTCTTCAAAAACTCTGTTATGAACCTTTTGATTATAAGCAATTATAAATCCAAAAACGTTAAAACATGCAAAGACAGTGTTGTACCTTCCTGCAGATACATATCTATCCGCATAATCGGTTCGGAAAGGGAGATCCTCGGCATCCCCTTCGATTATCTTGCATTCCTTCAAGGGCTCCTTCTGCTTGGCCTTAGCAAGCTGGTGTGGAGACTGGTCAAGAATTGTGACATTCTTGGCATCCACATGCTTGACAATACCCAATGTGGTGAAACCAGTGCCACCACCAACATCAACAACAATCATGTTCCTGTCACTGAGGTCAGCAGGTTCAAGTGCCTCATCCCTCATGTCCTCAGTCCAGTGACCAGGGTTTATGACATGGTCATACACAATTGATAGGAACCTATAGAACCAAAATGCCTCCTTTTTGTGTTGTATGAACCTGGGTTGTGATGTTGGCCTAGATGCTGAGAAACTGCACTTGGGTACTATGGTCCTATGATTGTGAATCCTAGTACTAGTACAAGAAAGGAACCCCATTTTTGTAAAGGTCTTACAGTGCAAATCGGACGTGTTGAAACACAACCCATTTGGGGTTCTGCTTGTGAAAAGTGTGAGGCTTTCTGTTCCACTGAACATTGCTGAAGCCATTGGAGGAACCTGCAAAGACCCAAGGGAGGAAAACAGTTGAAGTGAATTGGGCATAACAATTAAAAAACAAAATAAAAAAGGGTATTTGAACCACAAAAAATAAAATAAATTGAGAGAGAGAAAGAGAGAGAACCCTTTGGTGGAAAGACGGTAGACGAAAGAGAAGCACAAAGCCTAGCCTTGAAACAAGCGCACACACGCAAAAATAGTGTCCTTTTTCGATTACACATAATAATTATCATAAAATAAAATAATTTTCAAATCATTTCTCGCCACTCACCGTATCCGAAAGTGTCTATTTTCTAAAGATTATATCGTCTTTTGGATTAACAAATCAGCTATCAACTTTGCGATTTTAATTTGGAGAACTTAAATTCTACTTTTTAATCTCAATCAAATAAGCATCTCATATCAAATATTATGAATTATTTTTATTGAGTTTAGGTTTAGGATTTAATTTTGATCAATTATTTCCCTTATATTTAATAAACAACACCTATATTAAAAATGAGTTTTTATTTCCATATCCAAGTACATGCATACCGATAACTTTATGTAATCAAAGATAGTGATTTTATATATTTTAAAATACTTAAATTAATGGGACATATTATTTATTTTTAACCATAAATAATTATAATTTAAATGAAGAGAGACAAACGATAAATCTAATCATTTATTAAGAAAGAGAGTTTAACTGTATATAAGTGAATTTATTAAATTACTCCCTTAATTTCCTACTAATAATCATGGTGGAATATTGAATCATTTTGATACATTAAAAAATTGATATATATGGTGTCTAAAGGAAGAGCAGTAAACAATAAATTTAATCATTAACTAAGAACGAAATTTTTTTTTTTGGCTATAAGTAGAGATAATAAAATGTACCACGCCCATCCACCAAAAACACCACAAAAACAAGTGGGGCAAGGCAGATCCAATTCTTTTGTCTCCATTTTCTATCTTATTTCTTATCCTTCCAACTAAGTTTTGCTATATATCTAACTTATAAGTAGTTGAAAAATATTGATTAAATAAAATATCATAAGTGATGTCTTATATATATATATATATATTAGAGTTTAATTGAAGGTACAGAAAGTGAACTAGAGAAAAGTTACAGAAGATTTGCTTTCGAGAGAGGCGACCTTCTTCAATACCAAAGAACGTTTCAATATGTATATCCGCTTCTAAATAAATGTTTTTTTTATTTTTCAAATTCATCGTAAAGCAATGATTTGAATATGATGTTTGGTGAGAAATGATCTGAAAATCAGCAACTCAAAACACTATACACACATCAGAATATATTCTCTGACAACATAACAAAAAAAGACATCAGATATATTCTAATTTTTCAAAATACAAGCAAAAAAAAAAAGAAAAAAAAAGAGAGAATTAAAACACTAATCTCAAATTCTCAGTCTCAGTCCTCAGGGAGTAATTAAACCCAAAAAAAAAAAAAAAAAACTAACTTGAAGTAAGCAAGAACAGAGAGTAGCTGCCTGCTGGTGTTGGAAAGAAGGAGAGCTGCCAGCGAGATGATGAGCAGAGACAACAGAGAGATGGTGAGGACTGAGGAAGGGGATGAGCGCTGAAAGTGAATTTGTGATAAGGAGGGGATTGTGATCAAATATTATGAGAGCAAAGACTCTGAATTTGTGTGAATTGGGCTGAAAGGGATTGACAATGTTACCCTAGGTCAGACATGTTGGCAATGCTCCAAAGCTCCGAAATTTTCTCGGTATTTGTAATCCTATGGAACACTGTATCGACATATTTTCACAAGATGTGAGATCCAACTAAGTAGAATTCAAAGATAAATAAAAGTGTGTTAACACGATATTCCACTAAGTAAAAATAGTATTTCCTTTGTAAAAAAGTGTACGGATAATCTAATCCACCCACCCAGGAACGAAGCACGGCTTCTGTTCGGGTTATGGGCCCAGACCCCGACCTCAGACGAATTGGGTAATGGGCCAGCCCAGGTGAGTGACGCCACAGACAACGTTGGGCCCTTTGGGCTTATATATTCTTCCCCACAACAGAAATTTTAACCTGTATCCTTAGAAACCTTTTATTTTTATTAAAAATTTATGGGAGAGATTGCTCCGACGTTTCCAGGAATAAAGCATTCAAGAAAATTCTCCCGACAATTACATTTACCGATATTACTTGTCTTATCGGGGACCCAAGAGGTTATTGGTTGTAAGGATATGATATGATATTGTTGTAGTAAAGAATCTTTACGATGAAAAAATGCATTGAATATGGATCGAGGCGGCAGTGCCGCATTTGTCAGCTGTTATCTTCTGACTTCCCAAACCAAAATGGCGACACCACATATCTCCCCCTTTCACTCACTTTCTATATATATGTGTCACTCGTTTATGTGGTTTTTGGGGCTCTTTGGTGGCGTTTGGTAACTGTCCGGGGCAGTGAAGAAAGATAGAGTGGAGACGGAGACGTAACAAACACGGGTCTTATCGTGGTTGGACAACTTCGGTGGCCTTCAAGTGTCCTACACAAAAAATCTCGAAACAGTTTCCACTTTCAAGTGATTCGTCATTTCCTACATTGATTGGCTGTTTCTGTATCAACCATGAGGCGCTACTTATCGAACTTCTTTGATCGGCGTTTTGCCTTCAGACCATTAAATTCCTTCCCGGTAATAGCACCTTTCTCTCTTTCACCTTAGGCATAGCCATCTCTTTCAATTTAATTTAGCTTGTTCTTTCATGGGTGATGTAACTGATCAAGGTATTTTTTAGTTCGTTGGCTTGAAACTTGGCCTCTTTGGGGTCTTATAAGCATGAACATTTGCGTAACAAAGTTATATCTAAGTTGTCATCGTCAGGTAAATTTGAGAATAAACTTGTAAGAATAGTGATATTTGCAAACAGGATTTTTTTTTTAATTCTTTTTTTTGGGGTATCTATTGACATAGAGGAAACACTTGTTTTTATAGGAGGGATTTCAAGTTAATTGATGAGAATCAGGCAACTTTGGTGATAAATGCCGTCAAACTGATTGTGTGAATTTCTCACTCATTTGCACATGAATCCCCTGCTGATGACAATATTATCACTTGTGACTGCAATGACATCATTAACACTTATGACCGCAGTCCATTCATTTAAGACATATGCTCTCTTATGTCAATGGACATACTTAGTAGTATGTCCAAATAACATATCTCGACTTGTAACCCCTGGTTCTGTCAAAAAATAGTCATTTACTTGTCCTATTAGTTATGTTAATTGAGTTTTTATGATACTCTCACGTGGTTTGATTTTGATGATGCCCTTTTGCATGTGTAAGATTGCTACTTTTGTCCTTGGATTTTGCCTATGGGTATGTTTGTGAGAGAGGAGAGGAGGAGAAGGAAGGGCTTGTATTCCTTCCCTTCCCCTCCTCTCTCTCCCCCCTCCAAAATCCTAACTCACAAACACACCCTAATAGTACTAGTTAATCGTTAGATAGATCTTATGCCGTGTCTATTAATCTGGGGTGTGGTGGTGCTGGTATATGTTAATCTTTGGTTTGGGAAAATGTGGCTGCATAATGATACATTTATTTACAGCAGGTGAATTCTAAGGTGGGGTCTTATTGTGCTACCAGAAATACCGCTGGTCAAACTCTACCGAGTGGCAACTCGAATGGATATGCCACAAGCGCTTGCCAAACATCGTGTGCTTCGATGTCTGAAGCTCAGCCAAAAGATAATTCTGTCTCTGATATGTTAGTAGATTCATTTGGAAGGGTGCACACTTACTTGAGGATATCGTTAACTGAGCGGTGCAATTTACGGTGTCAGTACTGTATGCCAGCAGATGGTGTGGAGCTCACTCCTAACCCTCAGCTTCTAACAAATGCTGAGATTCTGCAGCTGGCAAATCTTTTTGTAAGCTCTGGGGTAAATAAAATACGTTTGACTGGTGGGGAGCCAACTGTAAGAAAGGATATTGAAGATATATGTTTGGGGTTGTCAAGCTTGCAGGGATTGAGTACATTAACCATGACTACCAATGGCATTACCCTGGCAAGAAAACTCCCAAAGCTGAAAGAATGTGGGCTTACTTCAGTGAACATTAGTTTAGATACTCTGGTACCAGCAAAGTTTGAGTTTATGACAAGGCGCAAAGGGCTTGAAAAAGTAATGAATTCAATTAATACTGCAATTGATCTTGGATATAATCCAGTTAAGGTATTTGTTTGCTCTTGTATCTTCACTTCACTTTAGCACTTTTCTTTTTGGCCACCTTCCCCTCAGTAGCTTCCCTTTTTAGTTTTTTTTTTTTTTTTCCAAATTATTAAGTTATTCAAATGAAGTGTACTGATTTTTACATGGGAACATTCTTGTATATGGCTTCACAAATGTCACTGATGGACGCAATTTAAGGTGTCTTGTATGTTTCTGTTGCTTTTCAGGTCAATTGTGTTGTAATGCGTGGATTCAATGATGATGAAATATGTGACTTTGTTGAGCTGACACGGGAAAAGCCAATTAATGTTCGATTTATAGAGTTCATGCCTTTCGATGGAAATGTTTGGAATGTCAAGAAGCTTGTACCCTACTCAGAAATGATGGATTCAGTGGTAAGGTAGAATTCAGACATGAGACTTCGCTTATATAGCTTTTGTGTTTTCTTATGTATGAGACCCTCAGTGACCATCATTAATAAATAGGTGAAACAGTTTCCAAGCTTAAAGAGACTTCAGGATCACCCAACAGATACAGCCAAGAATTTCACAATAGATGGACATCGAGGCAGAGTTTCATTTATCACATCAATGACTGAGCATTTTTGTGCTGGTTGCAATAGATTGCGAATACTAGCCGATGGAAACTTCAAAGTCTGTTTATTCGGTTCTTCAGAGGTAAGTTATAATCGACTTTCAAAATTCAGTATGTTCTGCATGTTACTGAAATTTGTTGATAGCAATTTGAAGGCTATCTGTGATGTTAGGTATATGTGCATACTTAATATTTTTCGGTGAATTTACAAGGTTACAGTTGATCATGATTATTCTAGGCTTTCTAAAGCCAAGTGGGAATTGAATTGGACAATTAGTAATGTAGGCAAAATGCCTGGGTTTGTAGAATTGGTATTTTAATCCTATAAATGCTTTTAGTAGGGTAGAATTAGTACTAATGCTATTGCAAACCTTTAGCATTTTAAGAAGAACAAAGAAGATTCATAGAGTTATTTGTTGCCCGTTGTGGTGGTTCCGGCAGTTGCTTTCTTCAAGTGATCAATGGCTTTATACAAATTAGGGAGAAAGAGTAGCCAGCACCAGATTATGACATTGAAACTATTATTGCTTCTTTCGGTCGTGAATTCTTGATATGATTTATTCTCAATTTTGGGAAAAAGGGAGTATAGATTAAAAATTCGAGATAGAATGTCTAACATAACACTAAGAAATTCATTAGCAACACACTCCTCGCATGCTTAGTTTATTGCAAGAATAAGAGAAGTAAATCTTGACCGTTGGATCTTACATGAAGATTGAGATTAAAACATAAAGTTATATGACTTTTTTTAAGTGATCATGTGATTATTAAATAACTTTTGATCTTGACCATCCACATATGGTTATATAGCTCAGATTTACTCCTTTAACTCCCACAATAAACCACTCCTCTTACTTGAGTCTTCCCTGTTAGTAAATGGGAAAATTTTTCCTTAAAGCCATCAATAACACGCACTATTAGATGCAGGATTTTGACTCAACACTAGGAAATTAAATATGAGATTAGGTAGAATCAAGTTTGCATAAATGTTAGAGCTGGTTTAAATCCTTTCCTCATGCTGCATGAAGATGGACTAATTTTCATTTTTGAGCCTTGAAACTGAGAATTTTGGTTATGTCTTTGCTAACTTCATATTACCTATTTGTCAGATTAAGTGACGATTGTTTTTGCTTCCTGTGAAATTCTAGTTAACCATTTTGCCTAACATATGGTGAGTGGAGTGGAACAACCTTGCGTATTCTGTATTTAGGTGACAAATTGAGCTAGGTGCTCTGAATGTGTTGGTCAGCATTAACAAGTAAAGTATATTCATTGCATTGATTTGCTCTGGAGGAAGATCTGTTAAGCAATTAGATGGTCTCATATTACCTTAAATCATTAAAAAAAAAAAAATTGTGTTGAAATTTTAGGATTGGATGCCCATTTTCTTCTTGTTCCTTATCATTCACCCTTTGGGTTCTTAATCTTTGAAAACATCTGCCTGTTACTTTATCATGACTTACACATGAGGTTCAGCTCATAAATGTTATTTTCAACTCTGTTGAAAGAGTTGAAAGTAAAATGCATCTTATGAAAATATTCCATTCAGTAAACCTGATAAGCAGGCCAACTTTTACAAGACACGCTGGTGACTGTTGAATATTGATGCTATCTAGACCATTACATGTTCAGGGTAAAACTGCTGGCGGCTGCTATATGTACTGACAAGGACAATGGAAATCACCCGTTTAATACATATAGGATGTAGCATCTTTCATTTGTAACTTCAGCAAAAGATTTTTGTGGTATTCTAATATGGGCTTGTTCTCATGTAGGTTAGCTTAAGGGATCCTTTGCGACGCGGTGCAGAGGATCACGAGCTTAGGGAGATTATAGGGGCAGCGGTATGCATTTTTGGTTATTATTGCTAAGATTCAGAATTTCATTATGATAATCTAGCAATTTTATTTATATGCCAGGAGTTATTATCCCATTCAATATTATGGTCAAGTATTAGAAATTCATTTGCTTCCTATTGTAGTACAGTTCAGCAAATTCTGCACTATACCATCTGTTATTTCTTTTTACATTGTTGTGTCGCAAAATAGTTCTCGTTGGAAATTTATGGCTAACCTTATTTAAACTATTCTGTGGGGGTTCGCCTTTTCTTTGGTGAAGGTCAAGAGGAAGAAAGCTGCTCATGCTGGTATGTTTGACCTAGCAAAGACAGCAAATAGGCCTATGATACATATTGGCGGATAAGGTCTGGTCGTCTCTTTCTCTTTCTCTCTCTTTTTTATTTTTTCATAACTTTATGCATGCAATCTCTTTGAAGATTGTTGCTATAGTTTGCTGAAGTAATGATTTGTCTCTGATTTCAGGTATTATACACAGTTCAAAATTGCTTATACACCAGGCTACCAGAGCAGCTCAGTCAGGCGCAGTCTGAATGGTGTATTGGCTGCGATCTACGTTAATGGTCAGTATTGGTGATACAATTTTGTCAGTTGTACCTTGGTATATACTTTGTCAAATGTTTGTGCCTACTTCTGTGCAAATATCAGGGTCAAAGAACTAATGGTCATGTTAGTTACTGATATGCAAAGTTGGGCTTACATTGTCTGATCTTGTGTTAATCTTTCTCCATTGGTAATTTATAAGCTGAGGTTATTATTTGTTACACGCCGAGCTTAGAATTTTAGAGTGCCAATTGTTTTTGTCACATCAGTGGAAAACATAGTGAAACAGAATTTTGAGCAGGTTGCTAATAAACTGATAATGCTCCTTGTGAGGAAGGAAGGATTGTATTTTGTGTTTTGTATGTGTGAGTGTTGAATGGAAAGACCCATATAGATTAAGACCGGAGAAGATTATATAAAATATAAAATCCCATGAATGCATTGCGTTATTAAGGTTTGATGTCATGATATGGTGTGTAACCGAATTTTAGCTTTATTATTTTTCACTTTTTTGGTCTCCCCTAGATCACCTCTCCCAACTATAGATAAAACATCGTGCACTCTCTTTCCTTGATTTATTCTATTCAATGCACCCATTCGTTGCTAGAAGTGCTTTTGCCATGACAAAAATAAAATGCTCGTCATTGAGGTCCTTTCTAATATCAAATGATTCAAAACTATTAAGGGATGCAAAATTCTTGTAAATTCAGTAGAGCGGCCTAAGGCATAGATTTGTTCGTTGCACACAACAGGAAAAGATGTAAATTTCTGTAGAACCATTTCTCTAATGAATCGCTGAATTATATTTGGTTTTGTCTTTCGCTCAAGCTTGTTGATCCCACACTACCAAGAGGATTGACCCCTTTTCGAATTATTTTCGTGTTAAGCTAGTTTAGGCGCTGACTTTTTGGCATCCAAAGTCAATATATGAACTTGAATAAAAGAAAAGAAAGCTATGCAAGCCAAGCGAATGCCAATCTTAGCTTTACAAGGGCAGCAATGACATCATAACCTTGAATAAAGGAAAGCAATAGAATCCAACGCGTTACTGCCTTAGTGGCATCCCATTCACTTCCAAATTACAGTTGACAGGTAAGATGAAAACTATGGAAGGAGATAATATATTTATATATGAGAAATTTCTAGGTGTCTATACAACTTGAAAAAAGAAGTGATATTCTGTTTTATTTCTAATTTTACACTAAATATTTGTAAGTCATTGTAAATTTTCACCTTTAATACATTTTCGATACAATACTTTTACTGATGAAGTAGAGGGCTACTTCTTTTCTTTACTTTTTTTTTTTCCAAATACAATACTTTTCACTCTTTTTTTTTTTGCTAAGGGCTCGTTCGTGCATAAGTATTTTGATGGAAAAAAACTATTTTTCTATTGAAAAATTCATTTTATAATTTTTTTTTTGTTTTTGTTAAAAACTAGGGAAAAAAGTACAAAAAGACCTTTTCTCGAAAGCTATACTTTTCATTTTTTAGAAAAATATCTTTTTTATAACATAAAAATTGTTTAAAAATAAATGAAGAAATAAAATTACATCCAATCATGAATTAATTTGATAGTAATTTACACTCACCTCCCCTAAGGTTTAGTGTAATTACACTCAACAATTCTCTATTTTGCAAAATTATATTGACTTCCTAGATAAATATTAATTCATTAATTTAAATGTCAAAAGAGATAACATGTGACAAATAAATAATTGCTAATGATAAAATTATAGTATTTTCATAATATTTGACATATATATTAACTAAATACCTCTTTTTTATTATAAGTTATAGTTATAAGTTTTCACATAATAAAAATATATTTTATTCAATTAATATGTTAAGTATTACCAAAAAATTATCATTTTATCATATTATATATATGTGTATGTGTTGCAAAATAAAGGCATATCACATATAATCACATTGAACCTCGTAATTTTATCTTAATTTTATATCCAAAGATAAAATAACTTTTACTTTTTTAAAATATCTTATTTAAAAATATCATTTATAAAATATTATTTTCGAAAAGATCATCCAAACCATTAGTCCTAAATAGGGGTTTGGACGACATTCAAAGGATTATTTTCCCGAAATTAGAGGTAATAGATAGGCTTCTCCTCCTCCCCATCCTCCTCTTGTTCTTCGTCCAAACATAAATTAATGTAGATATAAAATAACTTTTAAGGTTTTAAAAGATCTTATCTATAAAGATCATTTATAGGAATATTTTCTCAAAAAGATAATTTAAACTAGTCCTAAATAGGGGTTTATCATGGCATTCAAAGGATTATTTTTCTGAAATCGGAGGTAATAGATAATGCCTCCTCTTCTTTTTAGGCCTATTTTCTTTTGTCTTGTTCTTTTAAGGCCTGCATATTTGATTTTATTTGGTTGTTATGTTTTTTTTTTTTTGTTTTATCTGTGATTTTAATTGGGTAGTATATAATGAAATAAATTGTTATTAATTATTTTTCTCATAAAATGACTTAAATTAGAAAATATAACTCTAGTTAATTTTATTTGCTATGATTCTATTTATTATTTTATATTTTTTGGAACTTTTTACTAATACTTATTATTGAAAAGTAAAAAATCACTTGGGGATTAGTTGTTAGTTGATAATGTTCAAAATAATTGGTGATGGATAGTTTTATTAAAAGATAGCAAATATGTAAAAAAGAATAAAATATAAAAGAGATTATAAAAAGAAAAATGGAAAAATTTATAAATTTATAAATTTAAATATGAATTTAAAGTATAATTAAATTGCAAAATAAAAATTTAAAAATAGAGTTAAAAACTAATCAAATGAAATTTTTACAATATAATAAAAAGAATATTAAAAGGAGGAAACAACAATAATAAGATTAAATAAAAATAAAGAATAGAAAAAAATTAAATATTTAAGAACAATAAATAGAATAAAAATAAAATATCAAAATGAATAGAAATTGAATCAGAATATTAAATATTATTATTTTGTTTATGACGTATTATAAAATAATTTCAATTTGTAGTTGTAATATTTTATTTGTTTGTTTTGCGTATGAAATATTGCTATATTAAATTAATTAATCAGTGTGTAGTTTTCAAATTCATTAATGGACAACTTTTTAAAAAATTTATTGTTTATGATGTCTTCAAATTTAAGATTTTAAAAATATGATATATTTGGATTTGGGCTTAATCTGTATTGCCTTTATTTGAAATAGGCGATGAGAACATTTGCGGACCTATGAAGGTGACTTGGAGCCACCGAGACAAGAAATACACGGGCATTTGTGTCGGGCCGATTTGCTCCACTTTGCACAACTGCGCTGAGCGGAAATAAGGAGAGCTTTGATCAAAGCATTAGTGAAACGCTGGAAGTCAAACACCCATACGTGTCAGTTTTCTTGCCAGAAGTGCACGGTAATGGCATTAGAAGATGCCGTCATGCTACTCAGGACCTTTGTGGACAGTCTTGTCTTTCGGGATATACTAGCATGAACAATAATGAAGCAATGATGGACAAGTGGGAGGAGTTACTTGCTGGGAGACCTAAACAATGTGATATAAAGGTAGTGTTTGGTTTGGAATACACGACACAAAATACAGGGACAATGGAGACAGAAACATGTTTGGAATGGAGATAGGAATAGTGTAATGAGGATACGGGAACAAAAATTTAATATTTTTTTCTTCTAATAATATCTCTATATATATTTATTATTTATATTTTCATCTTCACTGTCTTCACTATCTTTGTATTTCTTTCTCTTTACCATGCTACCTAAAGGAGGTATTATTCATATGGGCTAGAGAATGTAGAGCGGTTGGGGACATGCAATTGGGGTTCCGCTATGCTGTATCGGGCATTATATATATGTCGCGTTACGCACAATGATGTTACAGAGATATCTGGCTATGCGACATTGTTACAAGGGTAGGCATGACATAGAGTCTTGTTTTTGGTTCATGCGTCGATTGTATCTGTTGGTTTTCCTTTTGTTTCTAGGTAAGAATTGTATCTCTTTTTCACTTTTATTTTTTAGGTTCAAATTGTTACATCGGGAGCTAGACATGTATTTATGTTTTAGTTTCAAGAACTAAAATGATTTTCAGATTTGCTTAAGACGCTTCTAGAGCAATGTATGTCAAGATATTTCAAGTTCCGAATTCGAACATTATGTTTTTAAGAGATAATTGGATGGTGTGCTAGACTTAATTATGTTTTAAGAATGAAAAATATGATAGTGCATGCATTCAGTATAACCGCATTACCATAAGATTTACGTGAGGGCGAGATTTCTTACGTGCTGTTCATATTCCCGAATTAGATCTTGACATATTTTTTAACTATTAGATTACTATTTGATTATTATTGTTTTTATTTTTTTTTCTCCTTTAATTGACTTTAAAGTCTATACGCGGGCTTCCTTTCCTTCTACAAAGACCTACCTAATAAGTCTTTCCTGACTTTTTCTTTGTCCTGATATACCTAGTGTGTTTATATTATATAATCTAATATAATATATAATATAATTTAAAGTTAAATATAATATTTTCTTTTATATATATATAATCATGTCAAAAGGCGAATATTACAGTTCCCCTCCGGAACTTGTTCACTTTAATTCAACAAAATTACTCTATTCCTTGTAAAATATTTATTAAATTTGGACAAACATGAGTATTAAAAAAATATAATAAAGAATATAATAATATGATATTCTTGTGCAAAATTATAATTTATGAATTAATATACTCTAATGATCATTAATTATAAAATACATTAAATGGTTGGAAATGAAATGTTACATTAATAGTCATTATTAATTACTAATAATATTATTGAAATAAAAAATTCTACTTTATTTGAATGTAAAATTGAGATATATTTTAAAAGATGATTTTGTCTAAAATTGAATAGATTTTCTAAAAGAAATGGAGTATATTTTAATCATCACAAACTGTACATCGTCGATTTCTTGAATTAAAAAATTTATTTTTTCAATGCTTAAACTCAACATTATCGAGTTCTGAAATAAATTTTTCAACAAACTTGAAAGCGCCACTATCGAGTTCTTTCAAAAATATCATAACCGCGTAATTCACCACAAAAACCATATTCTCACACCTTTGCCGCAAACACCATAACCTCAGGTTAATCATCTGAACATATTATAGATTAATTTGGTCGAGGGGTGTTTAATGGTGTGTTTGCTTCAATTTTCTTTTGACAGAAAACCAATTTTTTAATTAAAATAATTATTTTTCAAAAAAGCTATTTGTATAAGCTTCTATTTAAAAGTTGAAAGAATAAACATATACTTTAATTTTTGAAAGATTTCATATTAACTTTTTATGATGTGTTTGACGGTGGATAAAAAAAGGGGTTAGATTTTCATGAATGAGCAACATAAGTAAAATTATATATGAAGTTCTCCTATAAAAATTTACGTCCTATTTTTACCCAATAATCAAACACATTCTTAATAGGAAAATAATATACATATTACATACAGTCCTTCAATGGTTAATATAATGAAGTCTAATTTTTTCAAGGACTCTGAATAATATGTTAAAAGCCAATTTTCAAGGGACTAATGTCAAAAATTGATGCTTGAGAGATTAACGTGTGTATGATTTTTCTATTACATAGGTTGACGTGTTTGATATGATTTTTTTTTGTTTTAAGATTAAAGTGGATGCATTTTAATCATTTAAGAAAGTGTTTAAAAAAACTTTCAGAGATTATAGATTTACTCAATCGAATTGAATGATTTCTCTAAAAAATAATTTTTTTTAATTAGGAAAATTACATTTTTGTCAAAAAGAACTAAAACAAACGCTCTGGAAAATGACATCAATATATTTAAATAATATTATTTGATACTATGAAGGATAAAATGAAAGTGAAAATTTTTAAAATGATTAATTTAATGTCCTGCATATTTTTGAGGGTATATATTATGTATTTTCTCATGAAGAAAAAACGTGAAGGTCTTGTTTCCATTTCCCATTTCGAATTGGGTAAAAGATTAAATAAATGGGATGATTGAAAATTGCTAGGGTATGGATTATTGAGTCTCATCTCAATGTTTGAAATGAAGAGAAGACTTGAATGATGAATTGTGATATGTGGTTACCACTCTTATTTTCTAACAAGCTAAGCATAAATTATTGTTCCATCCGTTTACTTCAACATTTCCCTTTTCATCTCTAATTAGCATGTTTTATTTGACAACTCAATTTGCTGCCTCTTGTCTATAATGACCTCCCTTTCGCATTCAAAGCCCTAATGCTGTTAATTTCCAACACTCAGCCCTCTTGAAAAGTCTTCATAATATAATAGACATTAAACAACTGTGTCAGCCTGTATGTAAGGTCCTATATTATTTGTTTAGTGATAAGGACACTCACATATTTTCAAGGCTTGAATGTGATTTTAAATTTGGTAAATCACAATACTTTACAATTATGATTGTACGAAATGTTGACAATTGCTTGCTAGAATGTCAAAACGTAAGAGAGAAGATGCATAAAACCAACTGTTCTACACAGAACAAAGTATCAAAGTATTAAGGCAAGCAAAGGATCATAAATACTCACACTATCTTTCAGCATCAAAAGGGCCAATTAATGTCAACAAACATGCATTGTATCAGAAGCATGATAAGTGTTAATACTCAATCTACAATGTGGAAGCATAAATTCTTCAGTGCACGGCTATATATATATAAACATCAAAGGGGCAGACAAACAACAAATACATCAGAAAGCAAGGCCTAATTAATTTTGGTCAACTACAGGCACAGTACTCAACTCTTCCATAAAGCCTTCCAGTTCTGAGAACTCATCAAGGAAAATACTCAGCTTCTCATTTGACTTTGATCCTCTCCATATTTGGTCATCTTGATCAACTTCTTCCTTTTCATGTTCATTCTTTACCCCTGTCCCATTTTGCAGATTCAGAAACTCTTGTTCATGATCTTCTTCTTCCAAGGTCATCTTGGCCTTGTTGGGGTGTAAATCCACTGCTGCTGGATCTTTGGTTTGTGCAGCCTTGGACTTGGTCCTCCTACCTCTCTCTTCATCTTCTGGCTTCCCTGTGAGTCTTTGAACAAGCTCTCTGAAATTCGCAGCATCGGTTTTTATGATTTCTGGAGCATATATGTGAATTATCCGGATCTTTGGCTTAAATTTTGAGATCACATGTGAGTCTCTGCCAATTCCTAGCTTAGAAGATGCTGAGCTTGGATAACAATCTTGCAGCTTTGTCATCTCTTCTGTGGTAACTCTTAGAGAAAAGCTGAAGTCAGAATGGTTGATTCTGAATGTTGAAAAGAAGAGAGGATAGAGACTAGTGCTTACAAAGAAAAAAAAAACTATGCAACTGAATTTGATCTGCAAGGAAAGAACGGGCAAATTCTAGTGTTTAAGAAGCTGTCTCTTGGAAACTAGGATTGGATGTATATATATATCTCACCAAACTTACAGTCAATGAAATAATAAAACAAGAAAATTAAAGGACATGAATGGGTCCATCCTACTCACCTAAACATATAATTTCTTTTGAGTTTAACTTTGACGAGCTAAAAGTTTATCTTGTCATGCAAGTAAATTTAGACAAAATCCTCAGTTTAGTCCATCTAAAATTTCAAGTAATTTCAAGTAGGGCAAATTAGTTTCTGTAAAAAATTAACTCTCAAATTAGTTCCTGTAAAATTAAAAAGTTTGACAAATTAGTCCTTATTAAAAATATTCTTAAATTAGTCATTGTAAAAAAAAATTCTTAAATTAGTCCCTATGAAAATAAATTGTCAAATAAATTAGTCCTTTATTAAGCCTAACTTAGTAGAGAGATTAATTTGTCTGATTATTTAATTTTATAGGGATTAATTTGTCCAATTATTCAATTTTGTATGAATCAATTAGAGAGTCTTTTTTTCTTGCAAGAATCAATTTGTATGATGATTCAATTTTATAGGAACCAATTTGGGAGTTTATATTTTACAATGACCAATTAGTCATACTTAAAATTTTAGAGGAACTAAAATGAGAATTTTCTTTTAAATTTATTTCTACGATCTTTGAAATAATAAATTTAAGAGTCAAATATATTTAGTAACATGATAATACATAGTTGAATAATATTGTGAATGCATTAAAATTATTATTACTTTTCATTATTGAAAGTTTAGGTGCATTAAAAGTTAAAAATTAAACAAAGAAATATGAGAGCCATGTCCGAGTTCACTTGGGCCAACTAGTTGCATTCAGTTTGATCTCATTTTGCCACGTCAATCTAATGATTAGACCAGATTCCTTTGTTTGTCATTTTATCAACCGAGTGCAGTTTCTTAATTCGGTAATCAGTAGCCAATTAACCATAAGTCCAAAGCCCATTAAATAAATCAGCGTGCGTTGCATACATATCTATATATATATTGATCTACTAGTTTAACTTTTGGCGGTTCATTCATTTAGAAACACATTAGGTTCAGACGAACGGATGAGACCAGAGATCAGATTACCTTCCCTTCTCATTTGGAAAAGATCAAGAAAAATATTTCAATCAACAATATTAGTTCCGTAGTTCAGTTTCCTATCTTGTAAGTTTTGAATTGTGCACTTAGCACCTAATTGAGTAATTTGAACATTTCTGGAACTGTGTCCCTAAAAACACAAAATCTAGCATTGAATAGCGGCAGCTATCTCTAAAACAAACCAATTTATGTTCTTCACGTCATATTTTGTCAGCCAAAGAAGCATTGATTGTGGGACTTGAACACAAATGTTATTCAATTAGGTAGGTGATAATAGTTGACTCTACACTAACTCCGTATTAAGTTTTTATACTGTAAGTACATTATACTTCAAAGCTCTAATTATTGAAATCTATTCTTAGCTGACTATTATTATTGTTTCGAGGTTATCAGTTATCACTGAGTTAAATTGTTACATATAATTAACATGTCCAAACGATACAGCTAATAAAAAATAGTGAAACGGTATATATCTACCCTCTATGATCTTTCTCTGATAAAGTGAAGATCATGAACGTGATACATATAAGGAACGACAACACAAAAATGTGTTGGGACTGTGGGGTCAGTGCAAAAGCTATACACAAACATTACCCTGTATATAGCATGTCTGTTGTGTTGTGAAGATCAGCAAAGAACACGAGAGTCTTGTGTGTACTAATTGGCAAATATATTCTTGCACAAGCATTTCAGTCTGATTAGGCTACCCAACGTGGGGGAGAGTCGTGGTCCCACCTGCCTCGCACGTGAGTCGTCCCAATTGAAGATTTTGTCAGTCACGGTTAATAGGTACAATGCAAAAGGATATCTTCCCTCTTCGGATCATTGAGGTCATTCTGAACAAAGAGGAGACAAGGGCACATGCATTATTATCCTGATTAATATGGCTTAATACTTAGTAGTGTACATAATAAGGTTAAAACGGTTTGTTATTCGTGAGAAAAAGAGGACTACTGTGGAGTATGGAGAAGGGAAGGTGATTTTATTTATTTATTTATTTTTTATTTTCCACTTTGTCTCTAACTCTTTATTTCCTAAGCCTATTGGCTTTTGCCTTCATTTCTTAGTAAATATGCAAAAGTCTGTGATATAAGGCATAATGATACTTGCACGTACTATTCTTAGAAACCTTTCTGAACTTCGAGATAAATTCATTTAGATTTTAGACCATTCAAAACAAGTGATAATTTGTTAAGACATAAGGGCAGATAAGAGAAAATAGGAAAAAATTGTATATTTTGGATATATCAATACAAGAAGGTAAGCCTATTTATAAGGAGAAAATAAGATAAAAAAATAATGACAAAATCAATTTGATATTAACCTAAATCAATTTAATATATAATAAGATAATATTGATTCTTAACACTTTTCCTCAAGCTTTAAATTTGTTACAATTGAGTGGAGATTAGCAAGGGGACAAGTGCTGCAACAGAGACAGGCCTGTGCAGACAGAACCAAGTAATGGAGACAAGCTTAGACAGAACCAAGTAATAGAGACAGGCCTAGGTGAAACCAGATAACTGAGACAGTCCCTTGGGCGTAACCATGAAACGTTGGGACTGCATGGAGGCAGTAAACATGGGACTGCACAGAGGTAGTAAACACGAGACTGTATGGAGGCAGTAAACATCGGACTGCACTATAAGAATAAACACGGGACTATGTTGTGGAGGCTAGAGTCAATGGAGTGTGGATAGAGGTGGAGGCAGCGGAGCGCAGCAGTGAAGTTAAGTGGTGGAGAAACAAGGAGAACAAAAAAATATGTCTTGGGAAAATAAAAATGGAGTTTAAAGGATTGAGTTTCAAGAACTCATGGCAGCAGAAGAAACCGGGTTTAAGGTGGTACAATAACTCTAATACCATATTAAGATCCTAATTAAGGAAGGATATTTATAAGGTAAAAGTAAGATCAAAGTATAATGACAAAATCAATTTGATATTAACATAAATCAATGGAAATCAGTGCAAGATATATCTAAATTAATCTAATACACAATAAGATAGAGTTAATGATCACTTTAGTCCCTCACATTTCATGTGTGAGTCAATTTAGTCCCTGACTTTTAAAATGAGTCAATTTGGTCCCTCACATTTGCAATTGTGAGTCATTTTCGTCCTTCCGTCAACATCTTTTAAAAGTGATCCCACATAACAGAGGGACTAAAGTGACTCACAATTGCAAATGTGATTGACTAAATTAACTTATTTTAAAAGTCAGGGACTAAATTGACTCATGCGTGAAATGTGAGGGACTAAAGTGAGCATTAACCCCAATAAGATAATATTGATTCCTAATAGTACTATTAACCATGTTTCTCTAGTACTAAAAACTCAGGCGATGCACTCGAGCCGTATAATACTACACTTTTATGAGTTTATCACTTAATAAAAGAATGACTTATCTTAAGAGAAAAAAAAATGAAGCTTTTATATTGAGATGATGAGATTTGATGGTTCTAAAGTATGGGTCTACTACAAAGCTTACAAATTTACTTTTTTTTTTTTTTTGCACTTATTAAAAACTTAAACCCATAAAAGAATTACAAAATTTAGAAGTAAGTAAAATATATAATAATAAACAATAATGCTCTATCAGTTTCACTTATCTATCAAATTCTTGGTTTTTATTTTTTTAAACATCTATCCATTTAATTTGTCATATCAATAAAGTATTAATTTTTTTTTACCAATACCACCATAAGTGTAATTGATTATATTCACTTACTTTAATTAATTGTATTTATTTACCTTTTTTTTAAAAAAAAAGGGACAATCTTATTTCCTTACATAACTATATATTACTATTATAATTTATTTATTATTTTTTAGTAAATGTGTTTTTTAATTTTTGACATGGAGTAAATTGGAAAGAGTAGTTTTTCCATTTTGTTGGTCATGAAAGAGTAGTTTTCCATAACCTCGTTTTGATCCTAAGGTTTATGTTTAGGGTTTAGGGTATTTGAAAACTCACTAATTGTACATGGATCAATTAATAACTGTCCATATCTATAATTAACCTACATGTCAAACTCTTTACGGGTTGTAGGTGTATTAGGGACTTATGATGTCCTATTTTTATAATTGTCAGGGATCTTAACACTAATTTATTTTTGTCAAAGACTAATTTGTTGTCAAGGACCAATTTGGGAGTTTGCTCTTATTATTATTATTATTATATTCAAAGATTTATATTTCTCTATTGATAACTGCACCATGAAATTTAGAAATGTTTTCCAATGTAACAATGTGTGAAAATAAAAAAAAATGATTTTATGCTTGATGCATTTATGTTACGTATGTATATCCTATTTAGTTCTCCCATATAGGTGATGAGTGAGAATTCACTTACTGAGCTCAATGATTCACTCATTTCCCTTCCCTCTTACAGGATCAGTTATCGTTCAGCCGCTGTTTTAGCATATCGTAATTGTTCCAGGGGTAAGCTTTACTTAGTAGTGAGAGTTAGTTTAGGGTCATGTTGGATTAGAGTACTCTAATAGTTGTGAGGCAAGATTCCAACCTTGCATTCTATTTTAAGATTATGTTTTTATTTTTAGAAATTATGAACACCCTATATGTTTTCATATTTTGAGTATTGATTCGAAATGTAGACTGTGATTAAATTTATGTAACAAGCCAGCTATGCACTCACGATTTAGTTTTCTAGTATTGAACCAATTTGTGTTTCATGACTTTGTTTATGTTATGAACCAAATTGCCTTAACATGTTTTGCCAAGGCATAAGTTAGTTTGACAAAATTGATTCCATGATCATGAACATTAAAACAATTCAGTTTTACGAATTTGAGGATTATGCTTTAAATAGAGAAATTGATAATGATTTAGATAAGATTATATTTTTCTAGATAAAACAAACATTTTAGTCCCTCTAAAATTCTATGTCCGACAAATTGGTCCCTACAACAAATAGACTTCGAAATTGGTCTCTGTAAAATTAAAAAATCAAACAAATTGGTCAATGCTAAAAAAAACTCCCAATTGAATTGGTCTCTACAAAATTAACTAATTAGATAAGTCAGTCTCTCCGTTAAGTTGGGCTAGGGTGATTAACTTATCTAACAATTTATTTTTGCATGGACTAATTTGAGAGTTTTTTTTATAGGGGGCCAATTTGTTTGAATTTTTAATTTTACAGGGACCAATTTGAGAGTTTATCTTTTATGAGGATCAATTTGTCCGACTTAAAACTTTAGAGGAACTAAAATTGGAGTTTTGTCTATTTTTTAAGTATGAAAATCACATTTACCTATGCATTTTGTAAATCATGGTACCTAGGAGCTAGGCTTATGTGGGGACCTAGTCTCTCATATGCCAATCATATTCCCAAATCGGGTCATGACAGTAACTTAGTTTGATAGTAAGTAGTGAGGAACAGAACAATGAATTAACGGCTATCAGGATCGCTAATCTTCATTCCAAATGGTCTGTTAGAGGACTAGCTCAACTTTCAATTATAGTTATGAACCTAGTGAGGTGTTCTCCTTATGAGACCTAGTTAAATGCCCTTTCAATTATAGTTATTAGTTTAGTTATTTCAGTTAAGTTTACTATCAGTTTAGTTATTTCAATCCAGTTTATTGTCACTCTATTAATTGCTGATTAAAGTATTTGAATGTTTTTCCCAGTATAGCTATATGTATACAAATATTATAATGTTTTATATTGGTTGCATTTATACTATATGTATTCCATTATTGTCCAGTGTACTGTGAGTGGAGACCCGCTCACTAGGTCTTGATTAATTCACCCCATTTTTTTTTCCTCCCCCTTACAATTACAGGTGCAAATCAAGTTATCATTTAGACTCAATTTCAGTAGCTTTGTAGTTTTTTTTAGTGGTGAGCGTCACTTTTTAGTGAAGTTTAGTTTCAGATCATGGTAGAATGGAGTGCTCTAGTAATTGTGCATGCAGGATTTTGGACTAAGCATTATTTTATGTCATTCTATTTCTATTTACAATTACTTATTTAATTATGTTTGGCTACAACTCAGACCAGAATTAATCAGGTTTATATTCAAATTTTATGTTTGAAATAAGTCAAAACTATGGATTTCTATTGGGATTGATTTATTTGGTATTGATTTAAGAAATATTATGTTTAAACCGAGTTTTGGACATTATTTTTATGATGCATGTTAGCTGCATCACGTTATCCAAAGGCTTTTATGAGGATTCAATTTCTCACATGCGATCACATTCTCAAATCAGATTATGAGATTCTATGTATGCATGTATTTTTGTTTGATTATGTGATTGGTCATCTACCTTTGTAATTATCTGTTGAATTGTTTTGTTAACTAATATAAATCAAGGTCACATTTAATTTTGATGGATCAAGATTAATTTAATGTCAAAATTGGTTAGGGCACGTATTTTTTTAACTTAGAATTTTTTATTGCCATTATTATTGGGCCAACCTAGGACCTAATGTTGTTAAAAGACAATCCATCGGTGGATATTGTTTTGTTTTCTTGTGTAGGGACTATGTTATATATGCAATTTAGCTCATCATTTTACTAATACAAGGAGATGACCCTCCTCTTTATCACCCTACTTTTGTAGAGGTGTCCTATTGACTCAGAACGTGTTTCCGTTTATATTAGGTATATGCAAAGCTCTATTTTCCTTTTTGGCCCCACTCTCCTTCACATTTGAAGAACAAAGGAGTGTGGGTTGATCATCTTACTCAATCAATCCTAGTAATCTGTGTCAAATACTGTTTGTTATTTTGATTGTTGATTTGCATTCTGTAATTGAAACTTGCTTTTGAAATACTTCCTGTGCTTTTCAATGAACCTAACAATTTTGATTTTAGTTAAATTAAACTACAGTGAAGTCAAAGCCCTCTTCAAATATTGATAAGTAGAAAAGCTATCCTTGATTGATTTACCATTGGTCTACTTTACATAATCTCCTGTCACGGTATTTTTCAAAATAATTGAATTGGGATTAGGTTGGCAGCATATTATTTGTTCTTGACAGTACAAAAGGAACAAACTGACATTTTGTCTTCAAGTTTTATAGGTATTGAAAAAAATGATCAAACTTTGGCAAAAAAGTACGAATCTCACTATCTTAGGCAAAAAAAGTATTGAAAGCATGGTTTATACTCAGCACGATGATTTTTCATCGAGTCCAGGCCTGACATATTTTGATGTGATGAAGATGTAACAACCAGTGTAATTTCTAGAGAATTAGCAGTATGGTAAAATATGTCAAGCATTTATTGATTTAAATAAGAAGCCGCTAAACATTGTAAATTATATCCTGCATTTGATTTCAACTCCGACAAACATATCCATGAAACGTGATAGTATCATCATTTCATAACTTCGAAGATATAACAAGCTGCAATTTGTCACAAGTTTGGTTTAAGCATTTTTTGGGCTTCCTAAAGTATCCACATCTAGCAACAATGACTAACTCCTTTGAAACAAGAGCTGTCGTGAACCCTTGACTAGATACTTAAGGAATCCAGTTAACTTCAACATTAATCCTATCCTAAATGCGCTGACATACAAGCGTGCATGTATTTAGCATAAAGTTGGCAAGTTCAGGGCAAAAACATTATTATTGACAAATAACTACTGAATGGCACTAAGATGATTCATGAGACTTCGAGTGACTTCCTTACAATAATAAAAGCCCAAAACAATCTTTGTTCTTCCTTGATCATGTAATGATAAGAATGGTTTCTCATTACAAGCTAGAAAATACATCAAACATCCTTGAGCAATGTATGGTTCTTCCTTCATTGTTTAATTTCTAGTAGAATTTGTCTTCAAGAAATTCGCCAAAACATTTAAGGAGGCAACTCTGCGCGTAATAAAACCATATTCTCCGCCAGTAGGGATTAATCCCAAGAATCGTCACCAACACTAACACTGTCATGACATAGGACACAACAAAACTCCATAAGAACGAACTGAAATCAATTGTAGAATCATCTTTCTTTCCCTGACCCAATGGAGCTGGAGGTGACGGTGGTGTCGCATTGCCTCTGTTACTGATACTCCAAGAGAGATATGGATTTCCTCTATAGCTGCTCTCATCAAAGGTACCAAACTGTCCCTTGTCAGGTGCTGTACCTGATAGATTGTTGTAGGATACATTGAAGACCTCTAAAGTATAAATGTCCTGTAAATCAAGAGGAATTTGTCCACTCAAATTATTATATGAAAGATCCAAACTCTCTATGTTTTTTAGCATGTGGAAGCTCTCTGGAATGTGTCCATTCAAATGGTTGTGGGATAAGTCGAGTGAATGAAGGCCACTTAGATATCCTATTTGTTGTGGAATCTCTCCTGTCAATTGATTAGATGACAAATCTAATGCTGACATGATTTTAAGCATGTTGCCTTTATAAGAAGAGGATAAACCTTTTGTTTTGATTTGCAATTCTCTCTTGCTATACTCTTCATCAAATCTGCTGTGTGCCATATTACTCAGACGGTGAGCAGAGTATACAGAGGAAAAATTGAGTCCAACGTCCCTAAATGCCATATTATTGAAGCAAGAAGGTATAGAGCCCGTCAAGTTATTATATGAAAGGTCTAAGACCTGGAGACTTTGTAACTGACATATTTGGGGAGAAAGTTGGCCTTGTAGTTGATTACCAGCCAATAAAAGAAACACCAAAGGCTCAACAAGCCCATAAATGCTCTTTGGAATAGCTCCAGTAAAGTTGTTCTCACTCAAATCAATGACCACCAATATGGGGCTATCAAAAAAGGATTCAGGTATCATGCCAGTAAGACTATTTCCCCTCAAGTTAATGAATATTAGAAATGGCATGTTGAATGAAAAGGGTAGTTCACCAGAAAAGTTATTATGAGATAGGTCTATAATGTACAGACCTTGAGCGGGGGTGTTTGGACATTCAGTTTTGGTGATAAACGGGTCTTTTCCAATCCAACTAAGTGTTCCATCCAATTGGTTGTTATCCAGCATCAACTCACTTAGTGATGTGCATCCATCAAGAATGTTCTCGGGTACGTTGCCAGATAAGTTATTGTGCCCCAGATCCAATATTTTCAAGCTTGACATCTCATTAATTGAAACGGGAATGCGCCCACTGAAGAAGTTATGTGAGAGGTCAAGAGTGTCAAGTGATGTCAAACTTCCAAGACACGTATCCAAAGTTCCTTTGAAATCATTATCATTCAAATGAAGCTCTGTAAGTTGATTCATTTGACATAAACCTGAATTTAAAAGTTAAAGTATTTAACATAACAAGAATAAAGAATAATATATTCAAAGAAAAAATAAACATATTTATCTTCTTTTTTCAGTGAATGTTCATGATAGTTCTTGAAATGACATGCATGAATAATTTTAGTACTTGAGATTTTAGAATTAACTTTTTTAATTTCTGTAATTATAAAATATGAATCATGTTAATCCCTGTCTAACCCACCCTATTTTTGCTACTGTGCATATCTAAAATTTAAGATTATAATAATATATGAATTTTACATATAAATAATATTGTTAACATATTTTACATACATTAATAGTTTAAACCTATCGTTCAATCATATCACCTTTAAGACCAACTAGGAAGTTAGACTATCACCACTGTATCACTCAACATAGCACATTAATAAAAATATTAAAATAAAGTAATATAAATGGAGATAAGAACTAATTTAACTCACATTTTTACAATTTCAATGAATAAAAAATTAATTTTTAAATTCTAATCACCAAAATGATTTCACAAATGCAGTTTTTGAGACTAACTTCAACATTCACTAGTCGTACTTTTTTTTCACTCGACATATTTATCCTATTCTTAGTTTAGTCAATGGAAAAAATAATAATAAAAAGCTATTTGAAATAAGTTAGCGGTGAGGGTGATGAAAAGATCAAGAAATTTGCATAAAATATTCAAACTTTAATGAGTGCTGTTGTAAAAATAGAATATGGAACAAACGATGAGATGAGATGAGCTCAGAGCGTACCTTCCTTCCAAACGATGCCTTCAAAACAATTATGGGACAAATCGAGACTTGACAATTCCTTGAAGGACAGAAACAAGGACCAGTTTAAGCGCAGAGACTCAAGACAGTATCCATACTTATCACGCTTTCTATTTAGAGCCTCCAGGGAGAGACTGATGACATGGCCCGTAGAGGAATCACAAGTAACTCGCTCCCAATCACAGCAATTGCTCTTTGGTTTTGCAACCCACGAAGGCAGCAAAGACTCATTGGAATAAGCAGCCTTGAAATCCAGCAGCGACTGCTTCTCTTCTTGGAAGCAACCACTACTGCTGCCAAACATCTGAACCAATACTATTGCTCCCACCAAGATCAACCATGGCTTCTTCCAAAGCCACTCCATATCAAAGTGGATTTTTCTTTCTTTGTTCTTTTTTTCTTTTTTGGTTCGTCTGGGATATCAAAGTTGAATTTGAAGATCACTTTCCAATACTTTGGAATTTGGATAGTTTTGAGCCCCTTTCTTTTGCATTTTCCCTTACCCGCCCCGCACTCACGCGTCTGGGTCAAGTCAATTGATGACGCTGTTTGGTGGTCTGGGGCTGGGAGTTGATCTTTGGTCTTCTTCTATAGTACTAAACGCGTACTGTGCACGGTTCTTATATTTAAATCATTCGCTTATATATATATGCTGACTATCTGATTAGAAATAATATGCATATATATTGTTGATGAAGTAAATATATGTATTCAGAATTACCTACCTCTGCCAATTAAAAAGGAAAAAAAAAATTATACTCAATTATATACGTCTTGCATCACTGATTAGAAATAATATGGATACATATTGTTAATGAAGGAGATATATGTATATGAAATGCACCAATTTTCTATCAATTTGAAAGGAAAGGACTTTATACGATACTTTATAGGTTGGGGTGGGGGCAGGATCAAATACAAAAAATGTATATGAGCAAACTGGAATTCATAATATATAATTCACACTTCATAACTGATTAAAGCAGCTTACAAACAAATATTTCACAGGACCACGTCACAAATGACCAGAATATAAGAAATATTTTTAAATACCACCAACCAACCATACAAATAAACACATATTTAACGTCG
Organism: Dalbergia cultrata; assembly: GCA_031216105.1. Taxonomy (NCBI): domain Eukaryota; kingdom Viridiplantae; phylum Streptophyta; class Magnoliopsida; order Fabales; family Fabaceae; genus Dalbergia; species Dalbergia cultrata. Next base: position 24,832,519 of record CM062350.1, on the reverse strand, counting down.
ACATATACCTATAAGATGACTTAAGCTCCAAAAAGATTAGCAACGTTGTAAATAAAACATGTAGAACACTTGAAGTTCGTTGTGATATCCTTCCCTGTAAAGGTCACATTATCCTGTAAAAATAAAATTATCAAACAACATAATTCAGATAGACTAAAAATTAAGTAATACGAAATTTACGTATATAACATTTCAGCACAATTAAAATGAATGATGTCACCCCTAATAGTATAAAACTAACAGCAATATCGATGGACCATCATCATCTAACCACATGTATTACCCATCTCAACATCAAAGCAAATACTTGAGACACCCAAATTCTAAAAAAACAAAGCACCATATACCAAACAAAAAAATAACCACAATAAACTAATCAAATATGAAGGCATAAGTAATTACCATCAAGGATTACGTTTGGTAATGAACACATTGCAACACATATGTGATCTTTATGGAGGTAGAAGTTTATTGAGTCACCTGCGTGCAATCTATTATGTTCACAATATTGATACCATCCTCTCCCTATATGACACTATTGATTGCGGCCACCAAACCATATAAGTTCCCATTTATACTCTAGTTTACTATGGTTGTCTGTGATAATCAAATGTGGTTGCACATCCTTAAAAAACCTCTTTTTAATATGGACTGGAATGTACTACGGAATAAAAAAACATAATATAGTAAGTGCATACTGATGATAAACATAGAGTAAATCCACCATGGTATCCAAAAATTTAGAAAAGTATCATAGTTTACCAAGGGTTGTTTTCCATTGGCTTGGCTATGACTTAGCTCAATAGGGAATATATCGTTATTCAAATCAGCATTGGAATCCGAGTCCAGAAGATCGCTGTCGGATTCATCACTGCTTATAACAATGACCTCTTTTCTATGGCTAGATTCAGCATTTGCAAATTCTGACACTCCATTCCCAGTATCACACTCCAGAGTCAGAGGTAGAAAGCAATATGACCTCCTTGGAGCTTTCATACATCCAACAATAACAAAATATTGAAAATAATGGTGTCAGACTTCACACGGCACAATAAATTAATATTTCAAAATATGGTTTGTGGATGGATCACCAACGACCACCAAATAAATTCAGTTTCTGATTTTTTCATGCAACAACAGGTCAGATTTCCTTAAACTATTTTTTTTATAAGGTAACTTGCAGCAATATCTCAACAATCAACATGCATATATCTCAAATTTGTTATGATATGTAACTCTCAAACAACAACAAAAGCAAAACACTTAAAAAAATAACACAAACACCAACCGCTCCCCACAATGTACTTTTTCAGTTTTTTCAATCTATGAAACATTCCATTCGATTCCCTGTACACATAAAGGATAGAAGCATTTCCTATATTGAGTCTTTTTCAACAACTTTTTCGACAATGAAAGGATGATTAACCTCTTCTATAGGGAAGAAAAAATGTACAAAGGCAATATCAATTACTGCTAAGGCGCCAAATAACCATCAAACCCTCTAACCACTAACTATTCCAACACAAACCGAATCCCAACAAAAGACAAAGCAAACTGTCGCTGTTTGAAGTGAAAAAACAAATGCGTCATGCCAACATTTTGTTGTAGCTCCATGGAAACAACGATGCTCCATAACGAAGTATCATCCAAGAAGCTTATAGCACCAGCACCAACTCTATCACAAATTAATAGCCAAAATGAAACAGAACCAAACATCCCCAATCTATATCCCCTTACGCAACACACTTATTTTTTACTCTGGTAACAAACAAAATGCAAAATCTGATCTAAATCCCTAACAATCTAGCCAGCTTCAATACAATATAGATTGGGGTAGATAGAACAACAATAACCACAACTACACATACACCATTAAAATGAGAGATCTATGGCAGTTAAAAAAAAAATAGGGGGTAAGTTTTGGGATGGGCAAATCTTTGAACCCATGTTCAGGTGTGTTGCTCTGACGCGGAAGAGAAGAATGGAGCTTCCGTGTGCAACCGACGTCAGCAACTCCTCCCAGCGGCTGGCGAGCTCTGACCGAAAGATGGTGGAGGCGCTACCAGGGATGTGGCTCGGTTGGGGCAGAGTGTTGGAAAGGGTTACTGAAAAAACTAAAAAGGATTTGATGCAAATAGGCATTGCAAAAGGACCGTGTGATAGAGATAAGTGATTATGCCACTGACTTGAGTGAGAGTATCAGTATAGACTCTTTCAGAAGACAGTAAGTTGGAAAGACTGGGAAGAAGCAATAGTCACATCATGATAGTGTAGGCAATTATATTAATTGGAATAATAAATATTAATCTCACACACACGAGTCTTTTACGTATTTAAAATAAAAATAATACAATATTATATATATATATATATATATATATATATATATATATATGTGTGTTCAGAGTGTAAAAGAATTATATATATATCCTGTTTTTTATATAATAGAAATTGAGTTAACATGATTTCTGTGTGAATCATTCATTTTGAGAAACCAGAACACCAAAAATCGAGTTCAACCGATTTTTGCACTGCAAAATTACTGTTCAATAGCAGGTTGTGTGTATAATTGGTTGGAACCGATTCTGGGAGTATGCTGTGTCAGACAACACTGTTGAACATCAGATTCTATGTATAATCGGTTTGAACAGATTGTGGGCACGCATCAAAATCGGTTCAAGCCGATTTACTGTTCATTGCAGAGCTACAGTGGAAAAAACTGATTTGGGATGAAAACGCGATTCACCACATGTACTTTATCTAGTAGTATTTGACCAAGGTAGAAAATTGATTTCATTTGAGTCCAAGGACACATGGACATTACGGCACCAATTCTCATCCACAGTTTGACAAACCCAAAAATAAAAACATTAATTCAAGTTTTTTTTGGATCAAAAATTTAAAGTTTGTAATTTGTAATATGATTATTTTTCCTTGTGGGAATGTCTTAATGTGTATTTTTTTTACCACATCGAGAAAAACATACATTCAAAAAAGATATTTAAAATAAAAATAATTAACCCCTCATAGACTTTTAAAATAGAAAAGTGAGAATTAATTTTTTATTTTTTTCTAATATAACAATATATGATTGATAGTAATGTAGAAAAATTTGTACTATTAGTTTATTAAAATTAAATTCATATTATAATATATGACTAATAGATAATATATCAGAGAACAGTATAAAATTATTTTACATTGTTGTCTGATCAAATAATTTTATTTTTATGATTTTTTAAGTAATAAGTGTGAAACTTAAAAAATATAAAAATAATATTATTTAAAAAACTTTTATTAAAACTTTTAATATATTATTAAAAAATCATAAAAATAAAATTATTTGATTAGATAACAATGTAAAGTAATTTTATACTATTCTCTTGTATATTATTTATTAGTCATATATTATAATATGAATTTAATTTCAATGAGCTAATACTACAAATTTTTTTACATTATTATCAATCATATATTGTTATATTAGAAAAAAATAAAAAATTAATTCTCACTTTTCTATTTTAAAAGTCTATTAGGGGTTAATTATTTTTATTTTAAATATTTTTTTTGAATGTATGTTTTTCTCGATGTGGTAAAAAAAATTACACATTAAGACATTCCCACCAGGAAAAATAATCATATTACAAATTACAAACTTAAATTTTTTAACAAAAAAAAACTTGAATTAATGTTTTCATTTTTGGGTGCGTCAAACTGTGCATGAGAATCGGCACCAGTAATGTCCATGTGTCCTTGGACTCAAATGAAATCAATTTTCTGCCTTGGTCAAATACTACCAGATAAAGTAAATGTGGTGAATCATGTTTTCATCCCAAATCGGTTTTAACCGATTTTCCACTGTAGCTCTGCAATGAACAGTAAATCGGTTTAAACCAATTTTGATGCGTGCCCACAATCGGCCCAAACTGATTATACATAGAATCTGACGTTCAATAGTGTTTTCTAACACAGCATGCTCCCAGAATCGGTTCCAACCGATTATACACATAGCCTGCTATTGAACAGTAATTTTGCAGTGCAAAAATCGATTGAACTCGATTTTTGGTGTTCCGGTTTCTCAAAATGGATGATCCACACAGAAATAGTGTTAACTCGATTTCTATTATATCCAAAACAGGATGTAATTCTTTTACACTCCGAACATATATGTAATATTATATTATTTTTATTTTAAATACATAAAAGACTCCACACACACACACAAATATAACTCTATATATATATATGGGTGAGTAATACTAAACACCTTTGAAGTCCTAAGTAAGCACAACTCACCTCATTTACTTTTTTTTTTCAATTATTATCATACTCATATTAGTTCTAATATATGAAAAAACAAAATAAAATGGATCAAAGTTTATTATTTGTCGAAGTAATAACTACTCAGAGTTTGCAAATGTAATAATTAAATGGTCATAAAGAATATAATCATGTGGTTTCCCGTATTTCGAATTATATGATAATATTTGAATAATAATATTAAGTAGTATATATACGTAGAGGGATATCACATTTCATAAAATAATTTAATTTTTATAATCAAAATTTTACCTTAAGAATAGTTAACAATTTTCACTTACCTATGTTTTGGTCATAATGCATATTTTATTAAGGTCGTAGATTTACCCGTGTTTTAATTTCGTAACAGATTTACTTTCCTAGTCGGTAACTCATGCTACATATGGATCACATACAATGATATTGCTCAATAATTCATATTTATAGCAGGTTACTTGAAAATATAAACTGACTTTGTTTATGTAACTCTTATTGAGATATTAAAAATTATGATAAGATAAATTTGGAACACATATATCTGGATTACTAATTCTAATAATTATTATTATTACATGACTACAACATGAAACTAACAATATATTTGCCTTTATTAACATTTTTAATTTGCTGCCATATTCATATATTTTAAAACAATCTCACGAAAAAGTCTAATATGGTTCAAAATTTTAATAACAAATATGATTAACAAAGCACACCTCAGTTAAAATTTTATTCTTAACATTAAATGAATTAGCTCGTTCCGCTAAATGAAATATCACATAATTAAAGTATTAAAAAAAAACTCCTAATAACCAAATAAATTTTTATATTATAAAAGTCATAGGCGCTAAACTGTTTTTAAAATGTGAAATAGACAAATTATTGAATATTTATGCAAAAATTTTGAATAAATCTATCATTGAACCTTTGAGCACAAAATTTTTTTTATTAATTGTGTTTAATGTAAAACAACATGACTAACAATTTTCATATCTTGACACTTGATAAAATTTAATATTTCAGTCTTTAAACTTTTAACACAATTAATCCAAAATTAAAAATATGGAGAACAATTGTAAAAATAAAATAAGGAGAGAGGGTCAAGACAAGGAATGGAGATAGAAGATTTATTTCTATCTCTTATTCATATATAATAAATTTTTTAAAAAATTAATTTTAGTATATTAGTGATATAAATTTTTTATATAAATATTTATGTATTATTATATCAGTAAAAATATTTATGATAATTACTTATTATTTTTGAAACTTTACAAATTAATATATATAACTTATTATATATATTAAGCACTATTTTTTCAAGTAATTTAATTTTAATTTAACAATAAATTAACTTCCTTTTATAATAATTCACATAGGTACGGACTACTCACTTTGAGCAAAACAATAATCGTATTGTTTTCAAATTATACCAGCCAGTACACAAACACCACAAAATCTTACACATTGTTAAATATCTCATGGTAAACAACATTCCTAGTGGTTCTTGTAGGTTGATCATCCTCGTCACAAATCAGGATTTTTAGGCCTTTTCTGTATCTCACCCTTGATATAGCAGCATACAACTACCCGTGCGAGAAAACTGGACGTGGTAAAACAATCCCACATGGTATAGAGTTTGTCCTTGACTCTTGTTGATGGTCATTGCAAAACATAGACAAAGTGGAAATTGACGTCTTTGAAGCTTTAGCAAAAGACCCGAGTCAAAAGATATTAAATTCATTTTTGGTATATAAAACTTTTCTCCAATATTTACCCCAGTGATAATTCGACAACCAACGAGATTCACACCCAATAGATTAATCAATACTTCTCAATAACATAACTGGCATACCTTGTTTTAGTCTTAGCCAGTGATTCAGGAGCACTGAACATTTTAATTCATTCAAGAACTCGACAATGATCCAATCTTGTTCTATTCCAGTATCATTATCTGATTTGTATATACAATCGGAGCTTAGATACTCCTTATCATTGGATGGTATCATTTCAATAACTCTGTCATTGGCCCTTTCAACCGCCTCAATGGTTGGAGCAAGAATAGCTTGATCCTCAAAGAACTTATAATTCCCAATATTATCTAGCAACTCTGGGTAGGTGCATGACACAATTGCTTACTGGATCATTCCAATTTAAAATTAATAAATCTTCGGGAATGCCAACCTCAAAACCATTATCAACTTCATGACCAACTTTGCCCTCACCAATATTTAATATCCACTTAGCAAATAACTTCATACCACCAATATCGACATTGTTAGAGTCAAACTGTAGATGCATGTTCTTTGTCAAACAAAATACTTCAAAATGACTCCACAAAAAGAAGAATTCATACTAGACATCACAATCTCAGCACGACTTGCCTTCGGGATCATGGGCAAGATCTATCGAAAATCACCACCAAGAACAACAACTTTACCACCAAAAGGTTTACCACAATTATCATTGCCCATGACTTTTATTAGGTCCCTAAGAGTCCTATCCAAAGCCTCAAAAGCCCATTTTATTAGTCCTTGGGCCTCATCCCATATGATAAGACTACAATGTTTAATTAAGTTAGCCTTTGGAGAATTAGGTTTAAGGTTACAAATTGAATCCTCGTTAAGTTGCGGTTGGATTGCAAAGGTTGAGTGAGCTGTCCTACCACTCGGCAACAAAAGCGAAGCTATCCCGCTGGAAGCCACATTGAGCACAACTTTCCTTTCAGCACAGAGTTTAGCAGACAATGTCTTCCAAACAAATGTCTGACCAATAACTTCATACCCATTTACAAAATAAAATCCACCTTCCAATGAGTTGACAACATCAATAACATGATAGTAAACCTTAAGTTGTTCATCACTGTCACAACATACCCGGAGGGGGCGCCGAGACTCGGATGGCGATCGTTTGGTTTTTTGAAAAAAAGTTTGGGAGTCGCCACCAATTTTAATTTTGGAAAAAATTGGAAAACCTTTAATTTGCAAACTGGTCTTTTAAAATGAGATTTAAGGTCCGGGAGTCTGATTATGATTAGGGAAGGGTGGAAACTTAATCCCACTGCACCCCTAATACATCCGTATAAATACGGTTACCCTAGAGTTTATTATACAAATTTATTTATAACTTTAATGTATTTATTTTTTCCCAAAAGTTAGCAAACATGTAAAATATAAAATAAACTAAAACAAAAGAAATTAAATTAAAAGAAAACCATTTAATGAAAAATTAATTTTGGTTTGATAGTTGTAAGCTACGCCGACGTACCCTCTGGTGCAATGAGGAACTCAAAACCACGTCGTTCTGTAAAAAATACTTGTGTGTTGATTGGTTTTAATTAAAAGTGAAAAATAAAAATGTGTTGATTGATTTTAATCTTTGAAAGTGATTTTCGATTGATGAAGGATTAAAAGGAAATCCATTTTGTACTAGATTTAAGGTAGCATTGAGCTACTCAGTAAATCTTCACGATTCAATGATTCACAAAGGAAACATTCACCTCTCAATTATGATCATTGATCATCGCACAAAGCAAAATTTGATTAATTTTATTATTTTTTATTTTTGTTTTTGTTTTTTTTTTACTTATTATTCCCCCTTTTTTTTGAAGACACAAAACATGAACCCAAGCCTACAGAAATAAGTGAGCACCCAAAGCAATAAACTAACCCAATCCAACTCAAACCAAATAACCCAAACGAAATAAAATAAAAAAACAAACCCAAAACCCGAGCCCAAATGAATCTGCCCAAGAACACTGACCCAAAAAAATGAAACACTAAGCCCACCCGCATAGAATAAGCCCAATATCCGTAAAGCTTAAATAACCAAAAAAAAACTCTAACCTTGACCAGATAAAAATGCTGACCCGAAACTAAACAAACCCAACTTAAACCCAATTCCCATTTCTAACCTAATCTTATTGGCTGCCTCCACGAACAGAAAGGGAAAAAATGCATAGAACCAAAGGTGATGGGGGCTTCTTGGCACGCGGCGACCGGCGAGTTGAGGCGGGGCTTAGCGGCAGGTGTGCAGGCAGGCAGCGGCGGCGTTGTGGACTGTCCTATGCGTGGTGGTGGGCGTGGCTGGAATTAGCGGGCGGGGGGAGAGGCGCGACTGGCATCGGTGTTTCGCGATGGGGATGAGCTCGAGGCGGCAGCGTCGTGGTATCCACGCCTGGTTAGGGATGGCACGCAAGGTTTAATGAGCCGCCGCCGCGGTGAGAGGCCTTGCGACGGGTTTGTGGAGATCGCAACAGCTTGATGTGGGCGAGGTGTTGCGGCTCGTGCAGCGGAGCATGGTCCAGAGGGAGGGGGAACTTGCGCGATGTCTCGGAGTGGCTGGGAAGTGAAGATGGCTCACGATGATGTGCTAGCTTGGCCGTGGTTTGCGCGGCATGACAGCAGAGAAAAGGAGGTCTGGACCGCGATCGGTGGTTCGCGGCGGTGACCGAAGGAGGAGGAAAGGACATGTCACACCATGACCGGGGAGCGTGGCAACAGCACCGCCGGGACAGCAGAACTCCGTTGGGTCCTGGGTTGATGTCTCGGGTCAGGCGACTTGAATCCGGGTTTGTGTGTTTCAGCCTGGTTGTAATTAATATGCTTTGGGTGATCACGTTTTGGTGTAGCTATTTAGTTTGATGGACTGGAATGAACTTGGTTTTCTGATGATTTGCAGGGATTGTGGCCAAAAAGGTTTGGTCATGGTGTCATGGATGACTCGAATAGGGACCTTGCTTCGGTTTGGAGTTAACTGTTGACGTGGGGATTCCTGATTCAATGTGGGGATGTAAGGGAAGGCTACAGTTTGGTCTTTTGTGTAATCATGCTGCCATTGAGAGAAAGGGGAAGTGTATCTAGAGACTATGTTACGAGCATGCTCCCCCCTCTTTTAATTTACCTTGTGAACTTCTGTAAATAGAAGCCCGATTCTCTCTTGTTCACTCCCAAAAATTGCCCCCTTCTCTGTGTTCCCCTTCCCCTATTTATGTTGAGTTCTTTTTCTTTTATTCTATCTTTAATCCTATACTGCTCTTGGAATGAAAAGGCGTAAACAGAATTGTTTCCCTGCAGTTACTGGACTTGTAATGATACCATGTGAACTTGTTCCCCCCACGCCTCTGAACTTTGCCCATCATCTCTGCAGAGTGCCCATCACTCCCTTTAGTGAATAGGTGACCGAAATGGCAGAGAAGACAGTGTCTGTCACCGCTCTTTATTCTATTTTTTATTTTTTCGAGATAGTGAGCTAAGCTAATGCTCTTATTTCATTTGAGAGCAAGAAAATGGGTTGTGGTCACGCCTTTATTTACTTATTTTGGATAAAATAATGAAAAAGATAAAAACAAGAATACGAACACCAAAAAATTAATTGGATCAGGAACTTAAGCCAAAAGCCAGAAAAAATTGCATTCAAGGAGTGAGCTAACACAAACTTAAAATAAAATCTGCAATGAACTAATGCAAACAAAGGACCACTTGAAATTTTTTTATTATTAGACTTGAACACGGCAAAACCACCATCTTTTATTTTGGAAATATATATTTTTGAGTTTTTGATCAAATTTTGAAAAAAAGCAAGATGACCTTTTTATTTTCAAAACAACTAAATTCGAAACAAACTTGGACAGACAAAGTACAAATGACTCACAAAAGGGACGTTTGAAACAAACTTGGGCCAAACAACATTTTTTTTATTATTCTTAATTTTTCTTGACTGAAACAAAAAGACATTTTTTATTATTTATTTATTATTTTTTTCAAAAGAAATGGACCAAAGACTACAAACAATTCCTTCTTCTTTTCTTTTTTTAATTTTTGATTTTCTGAAAAGACTCTAAAAGAAGTTGAGAAGAAGCAAGCAAATTTTGGAATTTTCTTGTTTAAATGACCGGACAAAATTGGCTGTTCACAGTTGCCCCTCTTTACTTGTACTTTACTGAAAAAATATGAAGTCCGGGACTTTGATATTTTGCTGTAAGGGACAAGTAAAGATATGAACACAGATTTTGGCCGAATGCATGATGCATGATTTCAATGAATGCACAAGGGAATACTGAATGCATGATGACTATGTGAGATGCTCTAATTGCATGATGCTAAATGACTAACGCACACACATGATGGTGAATGTATGATCACAACGTATAATGAATGATGATTTCATGTAGAGGATGCGTGATGGAAATGCTTTTAATGAATAATGCCGAATGATTTCATGATGGAAGCATATTGCCTCTGTGAAAAAACTGCATGCAAAAGTCTGAAGGAGACTGAAAGAGAGTGAGGAATTTAAAACTTATGAAAATGAAATATGGAGTATCAGACATGTGGAATCAGAAATTATGAAAATGGATGTGAATGTGAATTGTGAAAACAGATAAACGTGAAAGCAGGTAAATGTGAAAACATGTAAATGTGAACGCTATAAATTGGTGAAAGCTGTAAATTGGAGAAAGCTGTAAATTGGAGAAAGCAGTAAATTGTGAAAGCAGTAAATTGGAGAAAGCTGTAAATTGGAGAAAGCTGTAAATTGGAGAAAGCAGTAACTTGTAGAAAGCTGTAAATTGGAGAAAACAGTAAATTGGAGAAAGCAGTAAATTTGTGAAAGTCAGAATTGAGAAAGTGATAAATTTGTGAAAGTCAGAATTGTGAAAGCAGTAAATTGGTGAAAACTGTAAATTGTGAAAGCTGTACATTTGGAGAAAGCAGTAAATTGGAGAAAGCTGTAAATTGAAGAAAGCATTAAATTGGAGAAAGCTGTAAATTGTGAAAGCAGTAAATTGTGAAAGCAGTAAATTGGAGAAAGATAAAAGACTTGTGAAATGTAAGGAACTATGAGTTCAAGACTTTGTGAATGAGTTTGAGAGCTGTATGCAGATGCATGGCTAGAAACTCTGATGAAAAGATGATTCAGGATTTGCATAATGATGCTACAGATGATGCAAAATTAATGTCATGATGACAGGAATGATCTAACTGATGATGACATGATGAATTGGTGCACCACTAATGTGTTGATGATAAAATGATCTAACCAATGATGACATGATGAATTGATGCAACACTGATATATTGATGATATGACGAATGAAATGGTTGATGTGATGATGATATGACATATTGCTGTAGAATTGCTGTAATAATGACATTGTGGAAATAGCTTTCAAAATTAAAACAATTGCCCTAGTTTGAGGTGTCTTTGCATCGTCCTTCAAGAAAACTTTTGTCTGTCTCAAAATAAGTTGTCTCTTTAGCTGCGTGGCTCTGTAAGTTTTTTCATTGCAGTTTTAAAATGCATCTTTGACTGATCGATGCCTCAATGTCTCTTTTTTGCCGTGTGTTTCACCGTTCTCACTTTTGCTTTGACCGTCAGTCTAGATCTTTGATAAAATGATCCATCTGGTCCACCGACACCCATATTCAGGCTGTCACCTTTGAGTCATAGCTAGTCAGGTTGTCTTTTCTCCTTGACAATCAATCTTAAACCTTCCGTCTGACTTACTGTTTATGAGTTCTGTTAGCAAATTAGTCCCCTATTGTATTTCAGTTTTAATATCATGATTATGCATGGTTCAAAAGAAGGAATAAAGAGACAAAGATTTTAACCGAAAACAAATAGGAAGGAAAAGACAATTTTATTAGATTTCAAACTGAGAAGTATTTACAGAATCTCAACGACTGTTAAAAGATAAGGAAAGAAGGAAGACAAAACTAATAATGCTGTTCTCATGCGATCAACCCATTTCTCTGATTCACTGGTTACACCGAACTTGAATTCTATGACAGCAAGTTCAATTCTTAATCATGTGCTCAACAATATGCCGCAATCCACCAACATTCAAATTGCCCCAGTGTCAACATCCTTCCTAGCTTCTTAGCCTTTCCTCATTGCATAAGCCATACGTTTCAAGTTTTCAACCCAGTTCCTATCCCTTTAGTGCTCTAACTTTTGCCTAGGCCGCCCATCAGGGTTTTCAACCTAGCGAGCATTTTTATTTTTAAGCAAAATATTTCTTCACAGCATCCGAATTGATCGGCTTAGCAAGGACTTGGCCTTCCATATCAGTCAGGATCAAAGCTCCTCCCGAGAAAACATCTTTGACAATGTAGGGGCCTTCATGTGTGGGTGCCCATTTGCCTCTGTTATCTTCCTGATTTGGCAAAATTTTCTTTAGAACCAGATCACCTGGCTGAAATGTTCGAGGGCGAACATTCTTATTGAATGCTTTAGCCATTCTTTTCTGGTACAACTGGCCATGGCAGACCGCACTTAGTCGCTTTTCTTCAAGCATGTTCAATTGCTCGTATCTCACTTTGACCCATTCAGCCTCCTCCAATTCAGTTTCCACCAAGACTCTCAACGAAGGTATCTCTACTTCTATAGGCGTGACTGCTTCCATCCCATACACCAATGAATACGGAGTTGCCCCAGTTGAGGATCTGACAGCAGTGCGGTAAGCATGTAATGCATAAGGTAGCATATCACTCCAATCTTTGTATGTGACCACCATCTTCCCCAAGATCTTCTTGATGTTTTTATTTGCTGCTTCCACCGCCCCATTCATCTTTGGTCGATAAGGAGTCGAGTTGTGATGCTTGATCTTGAATTGTTCACACAGTTTTCGTACCTCTGCATTATTGAAATTAGTCGCATTGTCTGTGATGAATCTTTCTGGTAACCCGTATCTGCAGATGATATTGTTTTTCATAAACTTCACCACCACCTTCCGTGCTACATTAGCATAAGAAGCAGCCTCAACCCACTTGGTAAAGTAATCGATTGCTACCAGAATGAACCGGTGACCGTTAGAGGCTTTGGGGTTAATCGGCCCGATGACATCCATGCCCCACATTGAGAATGGCCATGGTGATGTAAGAGTGTGCAATGATACAGGGGGAGAATGAATTCGATCTGCATAAATTTGGCATTTGTGGCATCTTCTGACAAATTCTGTACAATCTTTTTCCATTGTGAGCCAGTAGTATCCCTGCCTGAGAATCTGTCGGGATAATGTGTGTACATTAGCATGGGTCCCACAAATACCCCCATGAACTTCTGATATGATGGATTTGGCTTCGCAAAGATCGACACATCTCAGCAAAACTCCATCGTGGTTTCTTTTGTACAACATTTCCGACGGAAAAAGAATGACATGGATAGCCGTCTAAGTGTCTTTCTATCATTCTCAGTTGCTGCTAATGGATATTCCCTTTCCTTAATGAACTTCTTAATGTCGTGGAACCATGGTCTACCATCCAGCTCCTCTTCAACATTTGAACAAGACTGGTTCTCTCCTATGATTACTCGTAGAGGTCGCACTTCCACTTCCAGGTCGAGCTTGGTCATTACGGCTAAGGTAGCTAGGGCATCTGCAAACTGATTCTGTTCGCGAGGTAGGTAATGGAAGCTGACATCTTCGAACTCATCTTTTAAGCTCATAAGATGTTCATAGTATGACAACAACCTATGCTCTTTAACTCGCCATTCTCCATTGACCTGAAAAATGATCAAGGCCGAGTCCCCATAGACCTTCAAGTATTGCACTCCAAGGGATATCGCTGCCTTTAAGCCAGTTATGCATGCTTCATATTCAGCCATGTTGTTGGTACAATCAAAAGCTAATTTAACAGCGACCGGGAACTGTTTTCCTTCAGGAGAAGTTATCACTGCTCCAACTCCATTTCCTCGAATGTTGACTGCACCGTCAAAGTACATTTTCCACATAATGTCTTCACTTTCCCCGTCTTCACTATCTTCTTCCATGGTTGCTAAGACGCCCTCATCAGGAAGTTCGAGTTCTATTGGTTGATACTCTTCAAGTGGATTCTCAGCCAGGTGATCTGCAATCACACTTCCCTTTATAGACTTTCTGGTCACATACTTGATGTCAAATTCTGCTAGGGCCACTTGCCATTTGGACATTCTCACGGAGATATGTGGGCTCTCAAAGATGTACTTCATGGGGTCCACTCGTGATATGAGCAGAGTTGTATAGTTGAGCATGTACTGTCGTAACCTCTTCGATCCATACCAAAGGCACAACAAGTCTTTTCAATAGCTAGATACCGAGATTCGCAATCATTGAACTTCTTGCTCAGGTAATAAATGGCTTGCTCCTTCCGACCAGACTCATCATGTTGTCCTAACACTGCTCCCATAGACCCATGCAACACCGTGAGGTATAGTATCAGCGGCCGCCCTGGTGTAGGTGGAACCAGGAGAGGTGGGTTTGATAGGTAATTCTTGATCTTGTCAAAGGCCTCCTGACATCTGTTATCCCACTTAACCGTCTTATCTTTCCTCAGCAGTTTGAATATCGGCTCACAGGTGTAGGTCATATTGGAGATAAATCTCGCGATATAGTTCAGACGACCCAAGAAACCTCGAACTTCTTTTTCTGTCTTGGGTGTTGGCATATCTTGGATGGCTTTGATTTTGTCTGGATCCACCTCGATACCCTTCTTGTTAACAATGAACCCTAACAATTTTCCAGTGGACGCTCCAAAAGTGCATTTTGCTGGATTTAATCGAAGCTTGTAAAGTCTGAGCCTTGCAAATGCTTTCTGAGCACGACGACATGACTTTCACCTTCCTGTGACTTTGCAACCATATCATCTACATATACCTCCAACTCCTTGTGAATCATGTCATGGAATAATGTCACCATGGCTCGTTGGTAGGTTGCTCCAGCATTCTTCAGTCCGAACGGCATCACTCGATAGCAGAATACTCCCCACTGAGTAATGAATGATGTTTTCTCCTTGTCCTCTTCCGCCATCAGAATCTGATTGTAGCCTGAATAGCCGTCCATGAAGGAGAATCGATGACTTCTTGCTGTGCTATCAACCAAGACGTCTATATGGGGAAGAGGAAAATTGTCCTTTGGGCTTGCCTTATTCAAATCCCGATAGTCCACACACATTCTAACTTTTCCGTCTTTCTTCTAAGACAGGTACTATGTTGGCTATCCATTTCGTATAGCGGAACTTCTAAAAAGCTGCCCAGCTTGCTTCTTGACTTCCTCTTTGATTTTAAGAGACATTTCTGGACTCATCCTTCTCAACTTCGCCGTTTAGGTTCCATGCCCTCAATCAGTGGGATTTTATGTGCCACTATCTTTGGGTCTAAACCAGGCATATCTTTGTAAGACCAGGCAAAAATGTCTGTGAATTCTCGGAATAATGCTATCATTTCTTCTTTTTCTGGATTGTCAACTATCTTCACCTCTTTCCTATCCTCGTCGGTCCCCAAATTCACAACTTCAATAATCTCATCATGAGGATTTATCCCCTTTTCCATGGAGTTCATGATTTTGGCAAATTGCTGGCATAATTCAGGATCTTCATCTTGTTCATGTTCATTCAAGTTCGTTGTAACGCAATAATCAATTAATGGGTTTTCACAATCATTTACGCAAGATAGAGATTCTGAAGGAGATGAGTCCCTGGAATTTAGACGAGACCCGAAATAAATAAAAAAGGAAGAAATATATAGGAAGGAAAAAAAAAAAATGAAAGGACAAAAATTATGAAAAGGTAAAGAAACCATGCACAATCATTCAATTAAAATTGAAGTACAAATAAGATAACTAAAGCGTCCATTACTCAAGATACAATAAATCATCACAAGGCACAGAATCCCAATTGTCTAATGGTTCGCAACTCTGGTAGATGAGCTGAGACGTTTCTTTGACTCCTTCGTGAGTGCTAGCGGCTCCTGCTCCTTCTATCATTACCACTGCTGCCGGTGTAGGAAATGTGTCCCTGATGTGCGGGATCTTCTGCTTGATAGGCTCAAAAGACGGCGGCTCACCTGTGACTTCATACCCCAGGCCAAATTTCCCAGGATTGTCCTGGAGGGAAATTGGATCTTTGATTCCTTGCAACTGTCTTCCTAACCCTTTGCCTTCCTCGAAACCACTCTTCTGCATTATTCTAACGGCCACTGGAAGCGTGTCACCTCTTCGTTCTACCGGTTCAGCTATCTCGAGGTTTTGAAATGAGACCTCGAGCACATCCTCAAGACTTACGATCAATGTATGTAATCGCCCTTGGTTTAGTCACCAGCAATTCTTCCTCCCCTTTTACAGTAATGAGCTTTCCGCAATCTATGAATTTCACCCTCTGATGAAGAGTAGAGGGGACTGCCCCTGCCTCATGGATCCAAGGTCTTCCCAACAGCATTGTGTACCCTGGCTCAATGTCCATCACTTGGAATTTAGTTAAGAACATGGTCGGACCAATTTCCAAATGAAGGTCAATAGTGCCCGTGATTTCCCTCAATGATCCATCAAATGCTTTGACGATTGTCTCGCTTGGTTCAATTGCGGAAGGATCAATTGGTAGTTGCTGTAGAGTGGAGTAGGGGAGCACATTGAAAGCTGATCCTCCATCAATCAAGACTTTGGCGATATTGCAACCCTGACATTTTAAAGTGATGTGGAGCGCCAAGGCGTCCCATTGCATGAGGAAAAATTTCATCTTCTTTGAAAATTATTGCATTCGTAGTTTTGATTACACCCACAATCCCTTCGACTCTATCCGGGGTTACATCTTTTGAGACGTATGCTTGATTCAACACTTTCTTAATCGCTCTGCGATGAGCTCAAGATAAGATCAACGAATAAAGTGAGATCTTTGCCGGTGTTTTCTTCAACTGATCGACCACATCATACTCACTTTGTTTCATTATTTTTAAAAATTCTTCTTCTTCATCTTTAGGGTCTTTTCCTTTGCTTTCAGGTATCGCTTGAGGGTCCTTTAGTAGCTTTCCGGGAGCATAACACCTACCACTCCGAGTGAATCCCCCTGTTCCTGTCACATTTGTTATGGACTCTGATGCAGGGGGTTTCGAGCATTCTTTACTATTGGGCTCTTTAATTGCTTTTGGTTGGTCAGGCTTTGCATGGGTTGCAAGATGAGAAGGCAATCTGGACACTTTGAAGACAGGTACTGCCTCTTGTTTAGGGATTATCTCCCGAATATCGCAGAACAAGGCTGTGTGATGATGTCATATCTCCACGGAACAGTGTGATTGCTTTCATCTGAAAATGGCATAGGTACCTTGAGAGCAAGTGCGGTTCGGGTTTATAAACCTTAAAAGCAGGAGGAGCTTGGTTGATCATATTGATACTGCTTTGTTGCCCTTCGGTATCTCAAGCAACCCTAATTTGATTATCCTTTCAACAAAGATCTTCAGCTCTGGACACTCTTCAATGTGATGCTTCCTTCCGGAACACTCACAAAATAGATCACCTTCGTCTCTCCACTATCCTTCTACCTTTCTTTCCTTCAGCCTCCATCTCATAACCAGCCCTTTTTAAGGCTTCCAGGATCTGTTTCATTGGGAGTTTAACATTCTTTACTCCTTGACTTGCTTGCACCTCACCGATAGAATTCACTTGTCCTCCACCGTGATTGGGGAATGGGTTGTTTCTTATGTTTGGCCTCGGCTCTTCTTCCAGTTTAATGGCGCCGCGGTCGATCAAACGCCATACTGCGCTTTTAAACCCATAACAATCTTCGACGGAATGTCCAGGAGAATTTGAATGGTAATCGCATGTCTGGTTTGGATTGTACCACCGAGGATCACGGTGGCATGAAAGTCTTCCCAGGACGGGGGGTTAGCAAGTTGTCTCTGCACAAGCATTTGAACAGTTCAGCATTGCTCATATGGAAATCAGGTAGTGGCCGATTTTCTGTGGGGGATCTGTTGTTGGTGGTTAATGGTGGGGTTGTTATAAAGGGGTTGGTTGCTGTAGCGGAGGCAGTGTTTGGTGGGGCCTAGGTGCTATCGGAGTATAGGGTCGTGGATGGGAAACATGGTTGATTTGGTGTGGTTGAGGCATGTATGGTGCTGGGGTTTGGGTTGGAATAGTTTGAGGGGATGGGTATTGTTGGTAGGGGTAAGAGGGGTGCTGTGTATGCGGGTAAGGCGGGTAGTGGTTTTGGTAACGATTTGGCTGAGAAGTGGATTGACGAGGCTGGGGGTGGATGTAGTTGACGGTACCCTCTTTTCTCTTGAAATTGAAGTTCTTCTTTGATTCACTTGTTTCCCCTACTGCAAGTTCCACTTTCCCTTCCTGGATGTTGGTTTCTATCCTTTCTCCTATCTCAACCAGATCGACAAATTCCTTGACATGTGTCCCGAGCATGTTTTTGAAGAATGGGCCTTCCAGTGTGCGAATGAAGTAAGAACACATCTCCTGTTCCAGCATTGGTGGAATAACCCTTCCAGCTATTGCTCTCCATCTCTGAGCATATTCCTTGAAAGATTCGTTTGCTTTCTTCCTCATCCCTTTCAGTTGATCTCTGGTAGGAGCGGCATTCAAATTGAATTTGTATTGGTTGGTGAAAGCTTGAGCTAGGTCTTCCCAACATCTAATTTGTGCTCTGTCCATCTGCATATACCATTCCCAAGCAGCGCCTTCCAAGCTCTCGGGGAAAAAGCTGATCAGGAAGTTCTCATCCTTTGACCACATTCCCATTTTCGTGCAATACATTCGTAAATGCATGAGAGGATTGGTGCTACCATCGAACTTGATGAGCTCGGGCATCTTGAAGTCTTTGGGAATGATCACGTTAGGAGCTAGACACAGATCGTTGATGCTCATTGAGCCATACGGGCTAGGCCCACGCAGCATTCGGAGCTGCTCTTGCATGCTTTCTTGCAGTTCTTGTTTGAGCTTCAATCGTTCAGCTTCCTTCTCCACGTTGTTATACGAGGCTGCATTGTTGTCATTGTTACGCGGGGTCCCATTGTTGTCATTCCCATCTGAGTCGTATCCTGGTCCCTCCTCATTCTCCTCGTTTTGTTTGGCGGCTTTCACCGTATCGACAATGAATTTCTTGAATTCTTGACCGAATATGGACTTTATCATGTCTTTAAGCTCATCAATCTCTTGACTTAGGTTCCTTCCCTCATTATTGCCGTCTGCAGCCATACTCTGCTCCTTGTCTTTACCCCTTTCAGTCTTCTCCTTCTCAACTCTGGATCGAAGTTCGTACGGCTCTCTAGCCGGCACACTAATGCTAGACAAAACTTTCTTTGAAGGAGCAATGTTTGACAGCCTCTAAACTGATAGAGATTCTTTCCCCTGCAAAATGGAGCATGATTTAGTTTTTCTTTTATAATTTTTCTTTTCTCTTTTTTTTTTTTTTTTTTTTTTTTTAAATTCACGAAGGATATCATCAGCACTTGCGACGAATGGAAATATCATCCACACATATCATTACGGGCATCCTACCCTCTAACTTAAGTGTGGTTGATAGCGATCCTGAAGGGAATATTTATTTCCTCATCAGATGCCACTTAATAACACTAGCAATGCAATTTTGGAGCAGAATTTTGCTTCTTGTAAGAAGATCACATCGATTCATGAACACATAGATGGAAGACTTAAACATTTCATTCCTTGAATTAAAACGTAGTTCAATACATCATAAACTACTGAGCCTAGTACATCAAGAGTTTGGTTTTCTGTTTCTTGAATTTCCTAGCATAGCCTTCACATTTCTTCATGAACTTATTTACCCCTTGTGGTAGGTCGAGAAATGGTGCTTCCTCTATCTCTTCTTTTGCTTCTTCAAAGCATTTTATGACCCCCTGACTGTGATCATTGACCTCTTTGATGATTCGAGCATGCTTCATCTTCCATTGTTCAGCTTCTTCCACATTATCCAACGCTTTATTTTTCCAAAACTTCCTGTGTTCGGCTGCCGTGACATAGAGGTGCTGGTATTGGTTTGCCGACTTTTGTGCATGAGCATAATCATCCTTTGTTTGCGCTAAGACTTCCAACAGATTTTGGACTTTGCCTTCCAGTTCTTTCCTTGCTTGCCGTTCCATGTTGATTATCTTCTGCAACTCCCTATTCTTCTCTTTTTCATCCATAACCTTTACCCCTAGGTCTCGCAATACTTTCTCCTTCTTGTCGAGCTCAGCTTCTAATTTTACTTTGGTCTTGTTTTGGACCTTGATTTCTCTTTCAAAGTTCTTCTTTTCGTTTAAAAGGCCATGGAGCTCTCCTTCAAGTTCTCGGAGCCTTGCGGTTACTGCGCTTCCTCTTCCTCTTGGGACTTTAAGAGTGCATATTCATCCTTCAACGTCTCAATCTCTCTTGCCCTTTTGCGACACTGGTCTTGGAGAATGACTACTTGCACATCGGTTTCTTGTTTCTTTTCTTCTAGGAACCTCATTTGTGTCTTTAATACCTCAACATGAGAAATCATTTGGGACATTGCCTGAGATTGTTCTCCATCAGCTCATGAAGCTTCCAGAAGGTCTGACCGCCCCACTCTTGCTTTTCTCCATTTTTCATATTGCAGGGTTGGGATCGGTAGTTGCTTTCCCAACCTTTGTCTTCCTACCATTTTGATGTCTTCCCAAGCTCTCTTAATTTCCAACTCTTGCTTCTTTGTATCCTGATGCTTTTGATAGAGGAAATTAAATCCTTGCAATTGTTCTTCTTGAGGTTTAGTTTGTGTCCAAATGGTCGCTTTAGTACCAAAGCAGGAGAGTATGTTGCGCAACCCCTCGGACCCATTAACGGAACATAAGGGAAAGCCCCACAGCTGTAGATAATGTTTTCACCATTGTACCATGGGCAAACCCATTTAAAGGTACTGGGCTCAATGGTAGAAAACTCTTGTATCCATTTATGTGCCGGTTGTTGAATTATTGGTACACGATGAAAGTGCTTCAACGGGTCTGGCAGATGTCCCATATGATTTCCAGCATGCATATGTGTCATTACCCACACGTATAGCAAGTGCGAGCAACATCGTAACCTCCCTCCTTTCTTCCGATGGCATATTTCCATAGAAAGGAAAGTGTCGGCTAGAATTGCAGGAATCGGATTTGCCTTATAAGTGCAGAATCTGAAGAAGACATCCATTGAGGCTTGATCAACAATGTCTGGTGTAAAAGGGAAGAGCATCAACCCATAAATTGTCAGTGCTAAAGTTCGGTTAAACAAGTCCCATCTTTTTTGTTGGGCCAACATTTCAAGGTGAGTCTCAAGGAAACCTTTGCTTAATCCTCGAATCGATCCTCTTTCTTCTATCACCATCTGGTCCACTTGGACCCCAATTATCTTGGCAATTTTTGCCTCTGTTACATGATTCCCTTGATAGAGGTACACACCTGCCTTTTCGCGGATAGGTAATCTTATCATCCTTGTGTATTCTTCTATTGTCGGAATTATGTCAATCTTCGGCAATTCAAAGCATTGTAGAGGAGACTTCCAAAATTGTGCGAGTGCACTAAGCACGGGTTCCTCGACAGTGATGTACAAGAGGTCAACTAGATGTCCATATGTGTTCTGAAAATCAAGTCTAGTTTCATGCGGCATCAACCGACATAGTTCTCCTATTTTCCGTAGCTCGCTTTGGACTACGGTAACCTTGATGTTTCTCTTTGCATTGCTAGTGTTATTTTGAGTCATTTCCATTGTCTTGAGTGATGATAAGCCTTGTTCCCTGTAAAAAGAATATAAAATTAAATGACCTCAACAATATTAAATATGCATGAGTAATGGATGATGCCTGCGATGCATGAAATGATCTCTTCATTATTATGCAATATGCATGGAATTCCCATATGAAAGTTATTCATGGTACTTCTATCCTTAAAATGTATGTTATGCATGGTAATTTTTTGTACGTTATGCATGATATGTATGCATGAGTTTTTTTTTTTTTTTTTTTTTTTTTTTTTTTTTAACTAAACGCCCTATGAATGATAGGCTTACAGAAACATTTTTTTTGAAAATAAAAGAAGTGAAGGATTTGTTATGGAAACATTTTTTTTTTTATATATTTTGAGAATAAAAGAAATGAATGATACGCTTATGGAAATATTTTTATACATATATATATTTTTTGAGAATAAGAAAAGAATGCATGTGTGCATGATGAGACATGTTCAATGAGAAGAGAAAATGGATACTCCTTCGTGTCCTAAAAGGGTTAATTCTAGAGATGGAATTTCTAAGGTCCAAACCTTAATAGGGTAGTCACTAGGTTCAAATTATTAGTGCTTGATTATTGGGAAGGGTCTAGACATCTAAAAGCCATGGTCCTCAGATTGCCCCTATCTATAAGATAGAGACCTAGTTCATGAAGAGACCACAAGTAGGGATGAACCCTCTCAGTATGATCAACCATGAGACCAGTGACAATCTGAGTGGTGTTCCGCCAAATGCCAAGTGAGCATGAAGCCCTTCAGTGACAATATTGGAACTCCTTCCTAATCCTCGGGTCGCACAAGCTCGGGTATAGAGCCCAAAAGTGTGTGAGGTAATGTGAATGTGCATAGTGTGTGAGGAGTATACCAACCTTGTGATCCTAAAACTACCCTTTCCTACAAAAGAAAACCAGACAATGTATATTCCAGAAGCACAATAGATTATTGAGAAACAAAACAAAGTCTTCTACCCTAAGGTTTCAAATATATACAAAAATGGAAGTCTTCTATCCTAATGTTTGAATGAAGAATATTCACAAATAAAATATACCATTATTTACAAAAAGGAAATAAAATATTTACAAAAGTAAAACAAGTGTGTGATTTGGGGAAAAATAAATATAATAAAGCCCTATTATTTGCATAATTAACTCCAATAGGCTTGACTCTCTAGCAAGTCCCCAGTGGAGTCGCCAAGCTGTCACAACATACCCGGAGGGGGCGCCGAGACTCGGATGGCGATCGTTTGGTTTTTTGAAAAAAAGTTTGGGAGTCGCCACCAATTTTAATTTTGGAAAAAATTGGAAAACCTTTAATTTGCAAACTGGTCTTTTAAAATGAGATTTAAGGTCCGGGAGTCTGATTATGATTAGGGAAGGGTGGAAACTTAATCCCACTGCACCCCTAATACATCCGTATAAATACGGTTACCCTAGAGTTTATTATACAAATTTATTTATAACTTTAATGTATTTATTTTTTCCCAAAAGTTAGCAAACATGTAAAATATAAAATAAACTAAAACAAAAGAAATTAAATTAAAAGAAAACCATTTAATGAAAAATTAATTTTGGTTTGATAGTTGTAAGCTACGCCGACGTACCCTCTGGTGCAATGAGGAACTCAAAACCACGTCGTTCTGTAAAAAATACTTGTGTGTTGATTGGTTTTAATTAAAAGTGAAAAATAAAAATGTGTTGATTGATTTTAATCTTTGAAAGTGATTTTCGATTGATGAAGGATTAAAAGGAAATCCATTTTGTACTAGATTTAAGGTAGCATTGAGCTACTCAGTAAATCTTCACGATTCAATGATTCACAAAGGAAACATTCACCTCTCAATTATGATCATTGATCATCGCACAAAGCAAAATTTGATTAATTTTATTATTTTTTATTTTTGTTTTTGTTTTTTTTTTACTTATTATTCCCCCTTTTTTTTGAAGACACAAAACATGAACCCAAGCCTACAGAAATAAGTGAGCACCCAAAGCAATAAACTAACCCAATCCAACTCAAACCAAATAACCCAAACGAAATAAAATAAAAAAACAAACCCAAAACCCGAGCCCAAATGAATCTGCCCAAGAACACTGACCCAAAAAAATGAAACACTAAGCCCACCCGCATAGAATAAGCCCAATATCCGTAAAGCTTAAATAACCAAAAAAAAAACTCTAACCTTGACCAGATAAAAATGCTGACCCGAAACTAAACAAACCCAACTTAAACCCAATTCCCATTTCTAACCTAATCTTATTGGCTGCCTCCACGAACAGAAAGGGAAAAAATGCATAGAACCAAAGGTGATGGGGGCTTCTTGGCACGCGGCGACCGGCGAGTTGAGGCGGGGCTTAGCGGCAGGTGTGCAGGCAGGCAGCGGCGGCGTTGTGGACTGTCCTATGCGTGGTGGTGGGCGCGGCTGGAGTTAGCGGGCGGGGGGAGCGCGGCCGCATCGGTGTTTCGCGATGGGGATGAGCTCGAGGCGGCAGCGTCGTGGTATCCACGCCTGGTTAGGGATGGCACGCAAGGTTTGGCTGAGCTGCCGCGAGCAGGAGAGGCCTTGCGACGAGTTTGTGGAGATCGCGACAGCTTGATGTGGGCGAGGTGTTGCGGCTCATGCAGCGGAGCATGGTCCAGGGGGAGGGGGAACTTGCGCGATGTCTCGGAGTGGCTGGGAAGTGAAGATGGCTCACGATGATATGCTAGCTTGGCCGTGGTTTGCGCGGCATGACAGCAGAGAAAAGGAGGTCTGGACCGCGATCGGTGGTTCACGGCGGTGACCGAAGGAGGAGGAAAGGACCTGTCACACCATGACCGGGGAGCGTGGCAACAAGACAGCCGGGGACAATGAACTCCGTTGGGTCCTGGGTTGATGTCTCGGGTCAGGCGACTTGAATCCGGGTTTGTGTGTTTTAGCCTGGTTGTAATTAATATGCTTTGGGTGATCACGTTTTGGTGTAGCTATTTTGTTTGATGGACTGGAATGAACTTGGTTTTCTGATGATTTGCAGGGATTGTGGCCGAAAAGGTTTGGTCATGGTGTCATGGATGACTCGAATAGGGACCTTGCTTCGGTTTGGAGTTAACTGTTGATGTGGGGATTCCTGATTCAATGTGGGGATGTAAGGGAAGGCTACAGTTTGGTCTTTTGTGTAATCATGCTGCCATTGAAAGAAAGGGGAAGTGTATCTAGAGACTATGTTACGAGCATGCTCCCCCCTCTTTTAATTTACCTTGTGAACTTCTGTAAATAGAAGCCCGATTCTCTCTTGTTCGCTCCCCCAAAAATTCCCCCTTCTCTGTGTTCCCCTTCCCCTATTTATGTTGAGTTCTTTTTCTTTTATTCTATCTTTAATCCCATACTGCTCTTGGAATGAAGAGGCGTAAACAGAATTGTTTCCCTGCAGTTACTGGACTTGTAATGATACCATGTGAATTTGTTCCCCCCACGCCTCTGAACTTTGCCCATCATCTCTGCAGAGTGCCCATCACTCCCTTTAGTGAATAGGTGACCGAAATGGCAGAGAAGACAGTGTCTGTCACCGCTCTTTATTCTATTTTTTATTTTTTCGAGATAGTGAGCTAAGCTAATGCTCTTATTTCATTTGAGAGCAAGAAAATGGGTTGACGGGTCAGCGCCTTTATTTACTTATTTTGGATAAAATAATGAAAAAGATAAAAACAAGAATACGAACACCAAAAAATTAATTGGATCAGGAACTTAAGCCAAAAGCCAGAAAAAATTGCATTCAAGGAGTGAGCTAACACAAACTTAAAATAAAATCTGCAATGAACTAATGCAAACAAAGGACCACTTGAAATTTTTTTATTATTAGACTTGAACACGGCAAAACCACCATCTTTTATTTTGGAAATATATATTTTTGAGTTTTTGATCAAATTTTGAAAAAAAGCAAGATGACCTTTTTATTTTCAAAACAACTAAATTCGAAACAAACTTGGACAGACAAAGTACAAATGACTCACAAAAGGGACGTTTGAAACAAACTTGGGCCAAACAACATTTTTTTTATTATTCTTAATTTTTCTTGACTGAAACAAAAAGACATTTTTTATTATTTATTTATTATTTTTTTCAAAAGAAATGGACCAAAGACTACAAACAATTCCTTCTTCTTTTCTTTTTTTAATTTTTGATTTTCTGAAAAGACTCTAAAAGAAGTTGAGAAGAAGCAAGCAAATTTTGGAATTTTCTTGTTTAAATGACCGGACAAAATTGGCTGTTCACAATCACTTAAATGTGGGAAATACTTATTGTGTTCATCCAACATTTCATGAATTGAATAATTAAGCTCATTCAACAACAGCACATTATCCAATCGAAAGATAGATTCAGGTGTTCGAACAGGCATACCGTTAAAGTCACTTAACGTCCTCCAATTCACCATCAACATTTTCTCAATCTTAAGCAGACAAAGATTTTGCAAATTGCCATCCTCAATTAGTAAATCTAAAAAAATGTTTATTATCATGTAAAAAGGATATAGCGAAATAAAATAAAAATAGATTATAAGGTATTATAGTTTAGATCATACTTGCATGTTGTATCCCACATCTCTTCTCATATAATATACCATCCACTAATAAATCTCGTGTTTGTTCCCATACATGTAGAGGTTTGTTCATTGACTATGAAAGCAACAATGTCACAAATAGATGACGTATAGAGGGGCTCGATGACATATTAGCTACTGCTTTAATTGCATCAATAAACTCCTTATCATCAGTCAACAGCCTTAGAGCATAACATGATTCATGAAATGTTTGGTGTGTGAAACCCCCAATAGTCCTCAAGTCCTTAAAACTCGTGCATCCTTTTTGTATATTTAGCAGTAGTTGAAGATACAACAAATCCTTATTTGCAAGAGGCATGAAGTTAAATCAACCAATGCAAATGCCCATTTTTCTAGGATACCATTCATGTCTATTAATATTATACACAAAATGTGCAAGCAACTCACCATACGTGAGATTTTTACCTTCTAAATACTTCTTGTTGGCCTCCATCCATGTAGTGAACATTGTGTTTCTCTCTCGATTTTCCAGTAACATATCCTCTACTAAATCAATCTTTTGAAACATCACATTTTGTTCCCTTGATAAGTGAAATATCAGCCATTGCACTAGGGGCCATCTTTGATGAATATCGAAAGCAAAGATTCTCCAGGCAGATTCACACGGAGACAAATATCTACAGTCATAATATTGCTTAATCTCATCAACACATTTATCTTCTGCATCAACCAAGTCGCCATCACGCTAGGTCACAGTCACAGTAACACGATCTGGTCCTTTGTTTATATATTTGAATAAATACTTTATCGAATTGGATTTGTTACAGAACTCTAGGTTCATGTGGGCATGGTACTTCATCAACAACTTAGGACTGTAACACACAACAAATCTGTTATCAATCATTATATCTTTGGCTATTATAGTAACATCAGTATCACGTCTTCTATACATTGGATACCCATCCTCATCAAAATGAGTCTTATTCACAAATTTCTTAGGGAAAAATTTCATGCATTTACCATCTTTCATACATGGAGAGCTCAACCTAGCCATACCACATGGACCATGAATCATAAACTTTGAAACAACACCATGTAACAATGGATACCATAACGAATCAAGCATTTCAGAACATATCAAACCATTAATTAACCCCGTAGTTTGATTTATAAGACTATGCTCAAGCCATAATAATATATGAGCATGTGGCAGCCCCCGCTTTTGGAACTCAATAGTGTACATCCCTATCCAATACGAATATAAAATAAAGTATTAAAGAATTATAGATAAAATTACTAAACCCTAATTTATATAATATTTATTTCATTTATATCTCACCAGGAATAACTTTCCCAAAAAATTGTCCGTTCTTCAAGTCATCCATTATCTGAACAAACTTCATATGGAAAACTCGGCATATAATGTTAGGCTTAGTATCCACTGAAAATCCCCTCTCACAAACAAATCTCTTAATCTTGGGCCAGTTAGGATTACAAGTCACTGTTAAGAATAAATCAGGATATCCAAACCGCTTGCATATAGTCATAGCATCCTGACAATTATTAAACATGTACCTCCTACCAACAGTAAAAGATAAAGGCAAAACAATGCGAGTCTGAATAGATTTCCCGTCAGTGTCTCTTCTCCATGGCCTCTTCTATCCCTTTTAAAAACTCAGACATAATATTTTTTTTTATTGTTTCTAATATATGATAGACATTGTATCTCCACCATTGAATAACAATTGACAATGAATTACTGAAATAGCTATCTACTTTTCAAGAGTATTCCCTCCTTAAACACACGTTCTTGAATTCTGGAAGCGATAAACTCACGAAGGGACACCCGCACTCGCTTAGTGCAATTTTTGTTACCTACTATGAATGGGATGTCTTCTTGGAACCTATCTTCTCCATAGGGAAAAATTAGAGGATAATTGAGGGGTATATAAGCTATATGAGTCTCGTGCAATTATTTTAATTGACTCGAATAACATTGTACTATGATGTCGCACCCTTATTCGCCGCTATCAAAATCACCAACAATCAATGCAGCAATTTCATCCACTAATGGAGTGTTATATGTGCATGCATCAAAAGATCGATATTGGAACATATGCATTCCAAATTGTTCAACAGGATCTAATTGTAAGTGATTGCGAACTCTTCTAAAAGATTGGGCCAAAACATTATGCTTGTCAATCATCTGTATTAATTCAGAAACTAGATACTCATTCATTTCATGTCGCGAATTGACCGAGCTGCACATTTCAAACAATAAAAAGGTTTTTTTTTAATTCACTGTAATTATAACCCGAAACAACTGTTATTGATCAAACTGCTATTACATTTCATACTTGAAATGAAATTTTCTATTGCTCATTTCATTCTGCGTGTTGTAAATTTACAGCTGTGCAAATTTAGGTTTCTCACCATTGATTGGAAGGAGAGTGCCTATCCGGTGGAAGTTTTGTCCACTAATAACAAACTGTGAAGGGCCAATACCGCCATGAAGTGATCTATCAATCTTACCACCGATTGATGTGAAAGCAAACATACTATTGTATGTGTGGATATTATCAAGAAAATGCTTTGACCTTGGCTCATGCTCGTTAACCAAATTATATAAAAGTTCCGAATGCCTACTTAGCAAAGGAAGGTGCACTCTACCTTTACAACAAAAATGGAGAAGTCAGGATTATTGGAGTCATTACACTTATATGCATGCTCACCATACTGCAACAACACACTACAAAATGAGCATTCCCACATACAATCTCCAACATCAACATATTCTGTAATGTAATTAAAAAAAAAACAACTACTAAAAGATAATAATAAAATAATAAAATTCAATTCAATCATCTAACAAACAACCAACATACCAACATGTTCGCTCTCATTGAATAGATCACTAACCAAGTAATCTACACTCACTTATGGGTAGGTATTACATGGATGCTCTACCTAATCCTTATCTAAATAACACAATAATATGTCCAAGAGTCACATTGAATACCGATAGAATAATAAAGACACTAATAATTAATAGTAACACACAAACCTGTAGATAATAATCCACATGAATAGTCGACTGCACACTATCTTGGTAAATATGAGCTCACATTATGATCATTCACCTCAACAGTTGTTGTTCATCACATAAACAATTAAATGTTACATTATATACAATCTACATATTAAATGCGTATACAAATTACCAACTCCCTTAAACCTCACAACACTACATGTAGAAATATAAATCTCCGTATAGATATCACCACTTACCATAATTACTCCGCAATCCCAAACCCTTCTTTAGTTTCATCTATTAATTATGTTGGCTCTAGCAACTTTTGACATAGCTTTAATGCATAAACTAATTTTCATATGTTTAAATTCGAATTTGGATTCTATTAGTTTGTTATCTTTTAGCTTTGTAGAAAAATTCAGAACTTTTAACTTAATTTACTAAAATTTAATCATATATGTAGACATGTATAAAGAACTTTAAAAAATGCGAGCCTTACATAATTGGATCGATAGGGGAAATGGTATGCTATATGCAATATTGTTAGTATAGTGATAAAACGTAGAGACAATACATAGCACATCCCACACACTATAGAAATATTATACCTTAAACATCGTAACTAATAAAGGTGATTTGTCATAACATCAATATAAATTAGGACTGGAAGAATATTCCCATTGCTATCCTTAAACATGACAATTCACGTTGAAAAAAAGCAGAATAAATAGATTTATCTTCAACATAAAGTATAACATTCCAAAACATAGTTGCTTCCATGGGTTGTACCTATGGCTTCAGGCCTCCAACTGCTCCCTTGTACTACTCTCCATCTAAAGGCAATACCGAAATAAAGAAGGAATGAGAAATATAATATTTCTCAGTAGGGAAATGCATAGGTATCATCATCTTCACCTTTAGCCACATCAGGTTTATTGGCTAAAAGAGGGGAGTGCATGTATATAGTCATCTTTTAATTTTCAAGAGTCTTTCATTAGCCGAGGTAGGTCTTTTTTTACATGCTTCTTCTATGGACATGCCATGATTTATGTATGCACCTTTCATTCATAAGGTAAGGTGTATCTTCTATTGATAAGCTCTTCTTCAACTAGCATGCCATGATTGATGTATGCACGCATCATGAGTTATTTATTTGGTAATCACATAATATAATATATCTTGACTTTGATCTTTGGCATTAACCTCCAATCTTATTTCTTGATTGCTTAGTGTCATCTGTGATTTTTGGTATCAACCTCTGATCTTAACTTAGAAAACCGCAGTGGGTTTCCTTCCTTAAACTTATGGAATTGTCAAACCAACGGTCGTTGCCACCCATAGGGTAAAGGGTAAAAATATGACACTATTTATTAGTTTCTTTTCTTTACTTTCTTAATGCAAGTAATGTTAAGAATAATCATGTCACCCCTAGGGTAAGGGGTAAAAATATGACACTATTTATTAGTTTCTTTTCTTTACTTTCTTAATGCAAGTAATGTTAAGAATAATCATCACATGCATGAATTTGCATCTCAAGATAGCAATATGATTACACATAGCATGACATATTAGTAGTAACTTAAACAGTACACAATATCGCATAATAACAATTCTATCAATAGTAACATCTCCCAACAACCTAGGATTTCCATACAAGTGCAAGTTATTTTATGAATTTGTATGATAGAGCCATGAGACTTATTTATCGTTCTTTTTATTGTGCATATAATATTCCCATAATCATTTATGATGATAATGTTGTCTTTTGGCCCTTCTTTTAATCCTTAAAGCTTAGGAATTTTGTTAAAATATTTTAGCACATTATATTTAAAAATTAAGCATTTTTTAACTTTTTCAGTTCTTTACAGATTTGACATTTATTATAAGAAATTCCACTGTGGTCTTTATACTAGGAAGTTTAAGCTAATGTTTTATGAGGATGATTTTGATTTATTAGGATTCCCAACAAACAAAAAATTAGTCAAATCCAATAACAACAAAATTTTATAAAAATTCCTAAACAGAAGCTGTTTGGTTGTGCATCCAACCGAGGGTATAGAAACTTATGAAAATTACTAATACAAAAATAGAAAGTGTTTGGCTAAGAAAATTATTATTCCTATGTGTTAGCTTTCATTTAAAATTAGTTTCACTCAAATCCAAGTTGTATGATTAGAGTTTTCACTCCATGCTGCCCATATCTCAAATAGTATAAGATCAAGTCTCTTCTAATATTTTTCACGAATTTTATAGGATGCCAAATATTACCAAATAAAAACAGGATGTGTCTCTATATCTTAGCTTTCATAAAAAATTGGAATGGGCTTAATCGGAGGTCTGTAGACTGAGAAATGATTTTTTTTATTGAAGACTTCCCAGATTGATTAGTCATTCTAAAAATTTGAGATTTACATATAAGTTTTATGATTTTATTTAAATTATATTTCTTTCATGTTTTTCTCCTTTAGAAACTTTTAAGAACACAACAACAAGTTATATATATATATATATATTACAAGAAATGCTTTGAAATCAAGTTTTCATAAGAATGCAATTTAGGACACTTTTGAGTTTCTTCTCTGAACAAACACCCCCTCAATCACTTAAAAGTGACATGAACCCATTTTGAGAGACCTTATAAATTTCTTTGGTATTCTCATTCAATCACAGCTTTGACGAGAATAAGGTTTATTCATTCATCGGATTTACTAGGAAAAACGTCCATAGCCATGGAGAGGGCTATTACATTCTTAACTCGATTTCGGGACCAATGAGTTGTTCGTAGCCATGAAAAGGCTAGAACAATTCATGACCAACCACAAAAAAATTAAAAAACATAAATTTCCTGCCTCAATTGAAGACTAAAAAGGATAACCAAGTTGCGGCCGTTGGATCAAACAGAGGAGCTTCTTGCAACTCCTTGTAGACTACCACTCGGGAGCTTTATGTGAGAGTATATTTTTGGTGAAAAAGAAAACAAGTGAAAGTGTAGGGAACGGGAGAAAGCTACAACCAGAAGTGGGGAAAAGAGGGAGAGGGTGGCTTGCTTAAATAGGGGGAAGTCAAGGCTTGGTAATTGCTATGTCTTAGAATCACGCAACACCATTTTTCCAAGCATTGAAATCAACCACCTTATCCCCTCCATTTCCCATGCTTTGGCTAGCCATGCAACAGCCTTATCTGGTCTGTGTTTGATTTTTTTACCAAATGGGGCTGGCTCTGTTTGTGAGTGTGAAAAGACGGAAATGCCCCTTTTGGCTCGTTTTCACAAAAAACACCCGTTTGACACAAAATAAACATTATAAAATTATCCAATTGATGTGGTTAAACATTTTTCACAAGAAATATCTTATTTCACTTTATCTTGATGTATTTTTTTTTTTCTAGTTTTCTCGTTTTACCTTTCAGTGGCAAAATTACCATTTCGCCATTTTTCTTAGAAAAAGATCATTTTCACGCAAATACCTCTAACTATTCATTTAAAATGAATATTTAACATAAGGGGGATAATTGGGATGTTATATCCTTATCATTCGCACTTCAGTGGTACAATTGTCATTTTGCCCTTTACCGGCAGAATTACTATTTTGCCCCCTTTTCTCAGAAAATGGTCGTTTTAGTGTAACACATGAAGTGAAAAATTAGAATGTTACACAGCCTATACGGCAATAAGAAATATATCATAATTCATAATAATGTAAAAGGTCATTTGGATATGTATATTTCAAACTTATTTTTAGTTTTGGGATGCAAGAAGTATTATTATTAGTATTTGGATAAATTGAAAAAATAGGCTTTTACCTTCTTGAAAAGTTATTCAGTAGCTTTTCTAAGAGTTGCGAAAAGATAGATCTACTTCTCATAAATGTTGTTTCCTTCCATCATAAAGGTTTTTTCCTTCTCAATTGTGTTGATGGTTGAAATTTGTATCACAATAGAAATGCCTTATATATATTCACACAAGTATTATACTACTAAATACAAATAAAAAGATTAACTGTAAAATGAATCCAATAAGAACTAAACTAAATATTTCAATATAATATTATTTTAAAGATGAGAATAATAAGACAAAACACATCGCTTTAAATCATTCTATTGTCAGCTTGAATATTTAATATATTTTCATAATAAAAAATTGTACTGTTTTACTTATATTTATTTTATAAATATTCATCCGATATTATTAAATATATTCTCTACTTATAAAAATACTATTATGGTTATATAGTCAAATTATACTAATTGATCATCCTAACATAGCAATAAAAATAGACTGGATTTACGAAACTAATAAGAAATAATTGAAAATGAAATAAAAATGCCACAATTATAGCCGCACCAATGTATACAACTATATATATATATAAATAGATTATGAAATGAAACTAATAGGGACTCAACTAATTCTTTGAAAATAATATTATTTTTAAAGATAATAATAGGAAGACAAAGCATGTCAATTTAAATATCAATTACCATTACATAAATTTAATATTTACTTAATTAATAAAATGCAATGAGCTATGCATAGTTATTTTATAAATATTTAACCTATACTATTAAATATTTTATGCAGAAATAAAGGTAATTTTAGATTATATAGCCAAACTCTAGTAACTAACCAATCTATTAAGGCAATAAAAAATATATAATAATTTAAAATAATGTAAGAGCCCATCTGGATAGGTATACCTATAACTTATTTTAACTTTTTTGGTCGTGAGAAATAAAATTATTAATATTTGAATAAAATTGAAATAAAAGCCATTAACTTCCCAATGATTGAAATGAAAATAATTTATATTCACCACTAATATATACTACTCTATATAATTTAAAATAAAGTAAGAGCCCACCTGGATAGGTAGACTTAAAACTCATTTTAAGTTATGGGTTGTAAGAAGTTATATTATTGGTATTTGGATAAAATTGAAAGAAAGTATTTTACCTTCCCGAAAAGTTATTCAATAGCTTTTCTAGAAGTTGCAAAAGGATACTTATGCTTCGCATAAAGTTTATTTCCTTCTATTGTAAAGGTTTTATGCTTCTCAATTGTGTTGGTGGTCAAAATTTGTTTCACAATAAAAATGCCTTGTCTATATTCACACTAATATTATATTACTATATATAAAGGACAAAATAGACTGTAAGATGAACCCATAAAGAATTCAACTAAATATTTCAATGTATATTAACTTTACATATAATAATAAGACAATATATGTTATTTTAAATAATTCAATACTCAATTTAACAATTTAATATTTTCTCTAAAACAAAAAATATTTAAAGCAAAATTCTCAACTTGCAGAATTTTCGTAGCCTAATGGGTTTTGACAAACTCTGCATCTAGAATGGCAAAGTGCTCGATTTGGCTTTAATATCATTGTTAGATATAGAAGTGGATAGGGCCAGGTTCAATCATTGTTATTCTTATTCAGATAAATTGGTCTCGCTTCAAACTCAACAAAAAAAGTATTCGCATGAAGGGACGCACTAAGTATAAAATTATTTATATGCTTATGCTTGTTAGCTTAAGTTTTTGAGAGATGTGATTTATGATAATCATATCAATTAGAGAAGGGAGCTTAAGATCTATCAAGTTGTTTCCAATATTAGTGGAATTTTGAACTGTTTTGTGTTTGTTCCTGATCCATTAACATGGGTTCTCTGTCTCCCATCCGGTGAGTGTTTGACCTGAAGCAAAGGCTTTGAAACAAACTGGGCACTCATGAGTTTGCATTTGCACTATCATGGGGCCACAACTCCCACCATTCTCATGCTCGTCCACTGTTGCGTTCTCTCTGATCTTCTTTTGGGTTGCTCTGTGACCACTTAATCATGAAGAGGATTTTCAGAGACGAAAATCGGACAGCATGACTTGCACTGAATGATGGGAAAATAAAAACCTGGGATAAACTAGAAGCTCGGAATAAACTAAGAATTTAATTTAGAGTGTTTATTTAAAAACTTTGGGGTTGTATTGTAACAGTTTAATCTCTGTACACAGGAAATAGTTAGGTGTTTTTTAAGTAAGAAAAAATATTTGCTCTGCATTAAAAATACTGAAAAAATAGGAGATAATAATTATTCATAGAGCTAATGTGTCAATTAATAAATGGAACAAGACAAATTTTTCTCTATAAATTAATAGGGTACAATTATTTTATACTAACAATCAATAAAAATTTAAGAAAGTGTCAGATAATATTCAATACAATCGACTATGAATTTTTATATTTTTTTAATTTCTATTGGTTGATAGTACTTATAAAATAACTTTATACACGATGGTAATGCATCTAAATTAAATTCATACTGGAAATAAAAAGCAATGATCCAGATATTTTAAATATGTTGATTGGACGCTGTCCTGATGCTTGCATGGATAAATTAATAGACAATAAAAATATGATATACTTTATTATTTGACTGTGTGTGTGTGTATATATTGTGTGTGTGTGTGTGTGTGTTCGCACAAATAAGATCATCACAGTTGAGTGTTCGTCACATGTTATGACTGTTTGTATTATGCTATGATTTTTTCATTAATTTTGTGATGGAGAAATGGTTAGTGACCACGGACGATTTATAATATAAGGGATCAAAGTTAAAAAAAAAAAATAGGGACCACATTGGTAAAGCAAATAAAGTTTAGGCACCAAAAATTCACAAAAAATTTCCTATGAGGTGATTTTAAAAGCACCATTGGTTCTTAAAATCGAGAGTAAAAGCAGTCCAATTTTTTTTTTACCAAACAGCAAAAAAATTGATATATACTTTTAATTAAAAACAGAAGAGCATCCTTTGAGAACCTTGCCAAAACCAAGACCTAGTATTCTTCAATTTATAAAGATGTTAGTGTATGCCTCTAAAGTTTGCTAAATTGCACTGATCTCCCGTACATTTAGTAATTCATCAATTTAAATAATAAAAAAATAACATGTGACGTGTTCTTAATTGTGAATAACAAAAATCATAATATTTTGACAATATTAACATATGAATTGATTAAAATGTCTCTTTTTATTATAAATTATAATAATAAGTTTCATCATTAAAAAAGAGAGGTTTTAGTCAAGTTTATGTAAATATCATCAAAATATTATAGTTTTATTATTGACAATCATATACATGTCACATATTATTTATTTTGTCACTTGAATTAACGAATTAGTAATTCTAGTGAATGCTAGTGTAATTTTAACCAACTCCATGAACCTCAAGTAATGATTTTATGAATAGAAAGATGAGGTATAATTACACCAAACCTTAAAAAAAATTAATGTAATGTACATGAAAAAAAAAATTGCCCGCCTCATTTTTATGTGTGTGCTACATATTGTGGACAATTGGCCCACCTCTCCTCCGTATTGGAGAATGTCTCTACCTTTTTTCAGTTATATTCAGAGACCTAAGTGTTCACGTGTTTACTATCTTGATTATTGGAATGCGTTAATAAGCAATTCAATTAATATTGTTCTAGGCATTGGTGGCTCTCAGCTAATTAAAACTAGGTTTAATAGTTATTTTAGAATTAGGGATGACAAAAATCCCCATTAATTGGGGATTTCTGTGGGGACTGCCCCAAAAGGGGGCCCAGAGTTTGGGGATTTTTCTCTTATGGGGACAGGGACTGAAATCCTATCGAGGCAGATTCGGGGATGCGGGCGGGGATTACTTCTCCTGCTCCGCGAGGACCCCGTGTATGTGAAATTACTATATTATCCTCATATTATATATACTATAGATATGTATATTATATACTTTTATGTCATTTCATATCCTTTCTAATTCTTTTTTAAAACAGTCGTTGTTCCAAATTTATTCACGCCTACAATTTAAAGAGGGAAAAAGAATAAAGCCTAATTCAAATTGCCCAATAAAAGCCCAACCCATAGATACCCTTAAGGCCTTAACCTTTCCCTGCCCTAGCCAATTCACTTTAACTTTGTTGTGCATTTGAAACAATCACTGCTGCACAATTCAAGCACCACTACCCACCAGCAAGTGGAGAAGGAGATTCAATGACTCAGCATCCACCGACAGCTAAAGCTCATTCGTGAACGATAGTGCAACCTTGTTCGTGAGGCGAGCACGAGGGCCATGGTGACCGTGAAGCCGCCTCTTCCCATGGTGACTGTGACTTAGCTTCTCTCAGACACAAACTTTGTGAGTTTTTGAAATCACCATGTCTGTAAGTTGGTGATCCCTTGGGCATGATTTCATTCAAAGCCCCAATTATCCTTGATAGTTAGCTTGTTATAATTATACGAGTTGAGAGCTTTCAGAGCTTTAAGATTTATTCAATTTATGTGCAAATTAATTTTAGATGCTAACTATAGAGAAATAGACAGTGAATTCATGACGGTAAGATCCTTAGAATTGGTACAAAGTTATTCACCAATGAACAACTCACCCCTTCAAAATATTCAAGGAATGGAACCTAGTTAGATGTCCACCTTATGGGACCTTATTAGTTACGCTTTCGGAGTTCAGAGATGTGAGTAATTATTATTATTATACACATATTTATCATGCTTAGAGATTCTTGTTTCTCTAGTAATTATCACACCATGAATTTAGAAATGCTTTCCTATGTAATTATCCACGTAGATATGAAAATGATTTCTGCTTCCTGCATGTGTGTGTGTGTATGTATATCCTGTTGATTATCCCATGTGAGTGGTGGGTAATAATTCACTTACTGAGTCTATTGACTAACCCCTCTCCCCTCTCCTTACAGTTATAGTTGCAAATCTAGATCTTGCTCAATCACCATTCTAGTAGACAATAGCTGTTATAGTGGTGAGCTTTACTTGCAGTGAGGCTTAGTTTAGAGTAATATTATGTTAAAATACCCTAGTAGTTGTACAGGCAAGATCCGGGTCATGCATTCTATTTCAAGATTGTGTATTTATTTTTAGGATTTATGAACATCCTTATATGTTTCCAGAACTTAAGTATCGATTTGAAATACAAACTATGATTAAATTTATGTGACTACCTAGTTATGTACTCATGATTCAATTTTTAAGTATTGAACTAATTTATATTTCATAGCAATGTTTATGTGGCGAACCAATTTATGTTAATATGTTTTGCCGAGGCATAAGTTAAGTTGACAAAATTGATTTTATGGTTACCTACGTTGATGTGTTTCAATTTTACAAATCTAATTATTATAACTTCATAGAAAAGTTTATCATGGTTTAGATGAAATTATGTTTAAAGTATAAAAGTCATGTTAATTTATACATTTAGCAACTCACGTTTACCAAGAGGCTTATGTGGCGACTCAGTCTATCATGTATCGATCACGTTCCCAAGTTAATTGTGACATTTTCATTCTCATCCCTCAAAGTGTTTAAGGCTAAAATTAGACACTTTAATAACCTCAAATAGAGATGCAATATCTTAAACTTGCAAGTCATCTAATTTTGCACATTTCAATCACATGCACAAACAAATCAAGAGATCTTTACTGGATTGTATTGGGGCCAAGTTGAAGTGGAGGAAAATGCAAAATAATGCAAGCTAATAACCTAAAGGCCAACAAAAGTAAAGACATATGTGCAAGATGGTACATATGAGGTTTTCACCTCAATTTGAACCAAACTCCACTTAAGACCCTTATTTCATTCACTTTAAATTAAAATTTCCCAAAACTTTTCATTTATGAACACATTTTTTAATGCCACTTTTGTCTTTGGGAATTTCTTTTGCCACAATTTTTTGCCTTCCCCCATATTTGCACACTCGTATGTCCTCATGCAAATCCCCACATTTATGTTCATACACATATGACAAAGGAACCAATATCCTAATCCATAAAGCTAGGTAAATCACAATTTTTCACATTTACACTCATGTGCTAAAACGAAGAAAAGGACATAAAGGCCCAAAGGGGCTATATTCTTTTTATCAAAATAGAAAAAGGGTATTTTGATGAAACAAAATAAAAATGAATAAAAATGGGAGTGACAATACACATATAGAAATAGTAATAGTCACTCCCAACTACAAGCATCAATCTTTTCTCCTTTTATGTTTTCCTAAGAATTTTTAGGAATTAGGATACTTTGCTTTATTTTCTTATAGCCACAGTAAGCTTATGGAAGAAGTAACTACTCTTCTACAAGAGGATTTGTGTGCATCAACGAATAATGGAAGAGAGTGGTTAATGAAGATGGGCATTAGATTGCAACCATATAGTAACCTGAGCTTAAACTACATATAGGTGAAGTGCAACCTTTCATTCTGGCCATCCTTAACGAATAATGGCTCTATTACTCTGCCCAATAGTCTGATCCATTTTCTTGACGAGTAGATCTTATAATAAACCGCAATGCATGGAGGGAATATGACCCATTTTGGTTCATTGACATTCCAAGAAGAACCCACATTCAGCTTTATTCTGATTCCTTTGGTATTTTTGGGCAATTTAAAGAGAGCTTTTTCTAAAGGGGTGACCTACACTATAATATATGGTTGCAATATAATAAAGTAGGCTTAAAACACTGAATTGCTATCTCTCATTCCAATCCACCTTAACTATGCCTGATTTAGAACTACCGCCTAGTGATAACGCACTCTGCTTAATTAGTCTGATTCATTCTCCTGATTGATCGATCTTGCAAATGAACCCTATGCATATATGCAATATGATCCATTTGAACATTGACATTCCAGGGAGACCCCTCTTTTCGGCTTTATTCTTGACACCCCCATTTAAGCATAGCTTTCTCTCAAGGCTGACCTACACTAAAATTTTTGCCTATCCTCCATATTCGGGGCTTTTAACGCCATACACATGCCTCTTTTTCTTTTTCTCCTCCTTTTATTTTCTCTTTACCATGTCCCCTTTCTCAAAATTTCAACCATTTTATATGCAGATACCTAAAACCATTGAAAGGGCAACAAAGATGCAGATAAGAATGACAGCCAAACACCACACGATTATAATCCAAAGGTGCAAATTGGATTGCTTTAGTAAAGGGGTTTTAGACAAATTTCTGTAAAGAAGCTCAAAATAAAACTTTGTTTCAAAAGCACAAGCACGTAAAGATATAAAAGAAATGGAATGCACAAGAAAGAATACCACCATCTGCATATCTTTGAGATCTATACATCTCTATCTCATAGACCCTCCCACCACCATGCCTACCAACAAGTGTAAAAGCCTAAAATAATGTAACCCAAAGTTCAAAGCATAGACGTACCCAACCAAATTAGTTAGTCTCTTAATGGGAATTTTAGCTGCATTACAATCTAACCACATCACTTGCCGCGGCCTAATTAAGGCCCTTAAAGTACCAAGGTGAAAATAATAGAGAAACATGGAGAGCTATAAAGAATAAAAAAATTATCACATGGGTTCATCCGTACCAATTTGAAATAACATGGTACAGTA
Organism: Dalbergia cultrata; assembly: GCA_031216105.1. Taxonomy (NCBI): domain Eukaryota; kingdom Viridiplantae; phylum Streptophyta; class Magnoliopsida; order Fabales; family Fabaceae; genus Dalbergia; species Dalbergia cultrata. The sequence continues at coordinate 24,791,766 of CM062350.1, read as the reverse complement.
AACTATGAAAATCATCAAGAACGCATAATCATTGTCCCCTTCATTATCATCTCACACTGGCGGTACTCATGATGAGTGAGTGATGAGGTAAAATTATTGACAAGAACATTCTGTGACCTCAGAAGGCGCAAACTACAAGAACAAATAAGTAAAATAGAGAAATAAAGTGTGATTCGCCAAGAAAGAACAAAAGCAGTCTCTACTCAAAAAGATCCCCTCTACACCAAACCCCGTGTGTTTTCATGCGCGCCGCTGCCATACATTGCTGCCATTAACTTATTCACAGACCTTTACTAAAAGCTAGCTAGTGCGTGTGCGTTTTGCAATGAGAAAAGCTAAATTCTTCTAATCAGTGAACCTGCAAATTCTGCTAATTCAAAATCTAACTAGCATGTGTTAAATACTCTTTTGCTATTGTTTACATATTATTGATATCACTGCCGCATGGTTGGTTGGAGTGACAGATGCTTCTTTCTCTTAACTTATGGTATTGAGCTCAAGTCATTAATACGGAGTAACTAGAGTGGAGAGAGCTATATGGAGTAACTAGTGTCGAGAGTCATACCTTCTATGAGATCTTAAATGCCTAAACCAGATTATCTCAATGGAATTATACCTATCGCCTAAAAAAAGTTTTGATATATCCTCCTAACAAATAATTTAAACCCCGGATTTGATCCTCCATGTAAATAACATTGAACGAATTAGTCCCTCAAGAAAAGAAATACCCTTAATCCCTTGTGATTAAAATATAGCCAATCGATCCTTAATGATTTATAAAAATAGATAAATTAGTCCGTGACAAAAATCGAAATAGGACAAATGACTCCATCAAAATATTGAGAAAAGACTAATCTATTCTATAATTTTTATCATGATAAATTAAAAAGATATTTATTTTATTGAGGGGCTAACTTATCTGATGATATTTTCATGAATGACCAAATTAGGAGTTTGCTGTAAATTTTAAACTTTCTTCTGATTCAAAGTTTCACTCAAAATGAGGTGAGTTGTAATTGCAAAACAGACTATTTAATATATGTGAGTGAAATTTGGAATGAGAATGATTTTTAAACGCACTAATTACGAGGATTTAACATTTCTCTTGTCTGTATTATGACTCGTAGCATTGTAAGTGAAATTTTGAATTAGAAAGATTTTTAAATTGATTGTTTGAAGTATATACCAACATTCTTATGTAATTACGGGGCATCAACATTAGATACACTACAAAAATAAGATGCTTGTGAAAATTGATTGAAATTTGACGAATATGCCTAAAGTTTAACTAATTAATGAAAATACACCATACAATATAAGAAGCAGAAACAATCGCAGAAAAGGGGAAAAACAGAAACTAACATATGTACAAAATTATATATGAAATCCATTCTTAAAAAATTTATCCTCATTTTTACCCTCTAACTAAATACACTTTTGGTAGTACACATGATGGGTGTATGATGAGGTAAAATTATTGACAAGAACACTCTCTGACCTCAGAAAGCTCAAATTACAAGAACAAATAAGGAAAATAGAGAAATAAGTGTGATTCGCCAAGAAAGAACAAAAGCAGTCTCTACTCAACAAGATCCCCTCTATACCAAACCCGTGTGTTTTCATGCGAGCCGCTGTCATACATTTATGCCATTAACTTATTCATAGACCTTTACTAAAAGCTAGCTAGTGCGTGTGCGTTGTGCAATGAGAAATGCTAAAATCTTCTAATTAGTGAACCTACAAATTCTGCTAATTCAAAATCGAACTCGCATGTTCGAACTCGCATGTGTTAAATACTCTTTGGCTAGTCTTTAGAGATTATTGATATAACTACCGCATGATTAGTTGGAGTGGCAGATGCTTCTTTCTCTTAACTTGTGGTGTTGATACATGGACTAACCGGAGTGGAGAGAGCTATATCAAGCAACTAGTGTCAAGAGTTATACCTCCTATGAGATCTCAAATGATCAAACTAGATTACCTCATATAGTATTATACCTACGGCAAAAAAAAAGTATTAATATATCCTCCTAACAAATAAGTTAAACCCCTGTTTTGATCCTCCATAGAAATAACATCGAACAAATTAATCCTTCAAAAAAAGAAATACCATTGATCCCTTTTGATTAAAATATAATAAATCGAGCTCATATATAAAAAAAGATAAAATTAGTCTGTGCTAAAAATTAAAGTAGGACAAATAAGTTTATCAAAAATATTGAGAAGGGACAAATCCGTTTTATATTTTTTATCATCAAGAATTATAAAGATATTTTTTTTCTTGAAGGACTAACTTGTCATAAGATATTTTTATGGAGGACCAAATTAAGAGTTTCCTCTCAATTTTAAACTCCCTTTTATTCAAAGTTCCACTCACAATGAGGCGAGTCATAATTGCAAAACAGACTATTTAATATATGTGAGTAAAATTTGGAATGAGATTGATTTTTAAACGCACTAATTACGAGGATTTAACATTTCTCTTGTCTGTATTATGACTCATAGCATTGTAAGTGAAATTTTGACTTAGAAAGTTTTTAAATTGATTGTTTGAAGTATATACCAACATTCTTATGTAATTACGGGACATCAACATTAGATACACTACAAAAATAAGATGCTTGTGAAAATTGATTGAAATTTGACGAATATGCCTAAAGTTTAACTAATTAATGAAAATACACCATACAATATAAGAAGCAGAAACAATCGCAGAAAAGAGGAAAAACAAAAACTAACAATTGAAAACATGCTGTTTCTTTCTTGTTCTTCTTTTTTTGTGATTTTGGTTGTTGAGCCCACAAAAAAGGGGTACACCCTTCAAGTGATTCTCAACTAGAAACAAGCAACAAAAATGAAACAGAGAACCTTTGGAAAACAAGAAGAAAAAAAAAATTGCATTTTCTGAGATTCTGAATGCATGTATGAACAACGAATCTGTAGCCCGCGGTTCAGAGGTGAGTCTTTGGCCATGACACAATGAGCAAATCAATCACATCTTCTACAAACGAACAAAGTAAAAGGGAAAAAAATAAAGCAAATTGGTCGGCTTCATCATCTTCTTTTACACTTTAACTTTAGCCTATTACTGTCAACACTGCTATATGCTCAATGCTTCTTTTTCTCATCCGAAACCCAAAACACCAACCTTTAGCAGAACCTGTTCCTGCTTTATGCAATGTATAAGAATCCCAAAAAAAATCACGAACCACAAGAAAAAAGGAACAGAAACAAATCCTCAATTCCTCACCCCATTTTCATTTCCACTCCCACAACCGTTCCTCAATAACCAAAATCCCAAACCAACAAACACAGAAAGAAGGAAAAAGAAAAAATGGAGATACTGTCACAATTGTGGTCATTGCTAGGGTTACTCACAGTGTTGCAAAACGTGCTTCCTTCGCAGATCCTCTCTCTGCTACACTCTTTATACGAATCGGCGCAAGATCTGCTATCTCCTTACGCTTACGTTGAAATCCCTGAGTTCAACGGCTACTGCGGCGTCGACCTCAACGACCTCTACCGCCACGTCCACCTCTACCTCAACGCCGCCGCATCGTCCTCTCCCGCCGCCTCGTGCCGCCGGGTCACGCTCTCCCGCTCCCCGTCCTCCTCCCGCGTCACCTTCGCCGTCGCTCCCAACCACACCGTACACGACACCTTCGGCGGCCACCGCCTCTCCTGGACGCACCACGTCGACGCCGTCCAGGACTCCCTCGACGAGAGGCGCAGCTTCACGCTCCGCCTCCCCAAGCGCCACCGCCACGCGCTGCTCCCTTCCTACCTCTCCCACGTCACCTCACGCGCCGAGGAGTTCGAGCGCGTGAGCCGAGAGCGCCGCCTCTTCACCAACAACACCGCCGGTTCCGGTTCCTTCGAGTCCGGGTGGGTCTCCGTCCCGTTCCGCCACCCTTCCACGTTCGAAACCCTAGCGCTGGAGCCCGAACTCAAGAAACAAATCAAAAACGACCTCGTCGCTTTCCAAAACGGCAGAGCGTTTTACCAACGGGTCGGGCGCGCGTGGAAGCGGGGGTACTTGCTCCACGGCCCACCCGGTTCGGGTAAATCGAGCCTCATAGCAGCTATGGCGAATTTCCTCTGCTACGACGTTTACGACTTGGAGCTCACCAAAGTTTCGGATAATTCAGAGCTTCGATCGTTACTAATCCAAACGACAAACCGTTCGATCATTGTCATCGAAGATATTGACTGCTCCGTGGATTTAACTGCGGACAGAACGACGAAGAAGGCGGCGGCGGGGAAGTCGTTTAAGAAGTGCAAAACGGCGGCGTCGTCTTCGGGCTGTGAGGATAGTGGCGGCAGCGGGAGGGTCACGCTTTCGGGGCTGTTGAATTTCACAGACGGGTTGTGGTCGTGCTGCGGAGAGGAGAGGATTGTGGTGTTCACCACTAATCATAGGGACAGCGTGGACCCTGCTCTTGTTCGGTGCGGGCGCATGGACGTGCACGTGAGCCTCGGCACGTGCGGGGTGCATGCGTTTAAGGAGCTGGTCAGGAACTACTTAGGGGTTGAGTCTCACGCGCTGTTCGATGCGGTGGAGGCGTGCATTAGGTCGGGTGGGTCCCTCACGCCGGCGCACGTCGGGGAGATTCTGTTGAGGAACAGAGGGGATGCTGACGTGGCGATGAGGGAGGTGGTGGCGGCGATGCAGGGGAGGATGCTGGCTGTGGCGGCGGCCGGAGGTGGGGATCAGACGGATAATGAGGAGGCGGTGGCGGTGGGGGCGAGGTCGCCGGAGAGTGTGTTGGTGATGGGGTCGCCGGAGAATTGGGACGGGGGTTTGGGTGGGAGGAAGAGAAAGGAGAATGTTCATCATGGGTCGAGTGGCTGCGACAAGAAGGTCAAGTTTTTCGTGAGGTTGAGGTCGTTGACCAAGTCTGACTCTGGCAGGTGTGGTGCTTTTTAGAGGGCAAAAATTGAATGCTAATTTTATATGTTTAAGTGATTTGTGGGTCAGTGCTTTTCTTTTTACTGGAATAGAAAAGAGTTAGGCTGATGTCATTAGTGCTCCTTTTTTTTTTTTGGCCTTTTTTTTGTAAAGGATATTAGTGTTCGGATGATTAGTCGGTCTGTCTTTTGCCTTGAATTGTGAAAAATCTTGATCAAGGATACCAACCATATTTCAGTTGATCAATTCAATTCTTAGAATTCTGGTAAGAAGATTAAATTAGTTCTTTGATAGCGGAAAATTAGATTAGTATCAATTTGCTTTCTAAAAATTAAATAACATTAATTTGGCTAAAAAAAAAGTAAAATCAGTTTTGTTTCAAATGTGGAGTGGATTTCGTACATAAAAGAAATTTCAATTTCACGCTTTTCATGATAGAAAAATTAAGTGTGTATTTGGTTTTCTTTTTTATAGAATTAATTTTGCATGAAATTGATTCTATCATAATTGATTTTTAGTTAATGGTAATTTTGAGACAAAATGATTTATATTTAATAGTTTGATCTAAAATTAAATTTGGCAAAATTGATAGTATTAATTTTGAATTAAAAGTAAAAGTAAGAAACTATTAATTTTAGTTAGAATCAATTTTAAATCCCAAAATTATTTTTAAATAAAAATTAAACTGAAAATCAAACAAGTATAAAATCCTCCTAAATCAATTTTTATAGTTTAAATTCACTTTTAAGTCTTCCAAATGCAAATCCAAACATGCACTAAATTAATCTAACTTATTTTTTCGAAAACCAAATGAAAGATAGCATGTACTCTTAGAACTTGTGGCCATTTTGTTACTTGCTCATCTGACCTCCTCACTCCTCAGTGTCTGACGATAAACCTCTTTGGTGGGAAACTAGCAAACGACTCCAATACTCAACTCTGCAACTATTCCTAGCTCTAGTTTAAATTTAATCTTCAGATCCTTGATCCTTGATTTGTTTTATCTTATTTAAAAATATATTTTTTCAATATATTTAGTCCTTTAATTTATTTAAGAATATATATTTTAATATTTAAGAAAATAATAACAATCAAGCAAACATCTAAATAGGATTCGATTCAAGTCAAACTTTTAAAAAGGTCATACTAAACTTATAGAAAAAACCTATATCTAGTCATGGTCTAGACTTAATCTAATTTTTGGGAATACATGTCAAGTCTATTTAAATCAAAGTCTAACCTAATCAAGCCTATTCCATTTTCATCCCCACTCATAAAACACGCAAGTTGAGTTTTCTTTCCTCTTCTCACCTTTGAATATTCTAGTTCTTCCTTTGATTTTTTCTATCTCTTTTTTTCATCCATGGCAATGTAAAAACTTGTAATAAGTCCAAGTAATTCAAAAGAGACATGTTTGATCTTAAGACTACTTTTTTCAATTGGATGCTAATGTTTTTGTCGTAGAAATTTTAATCTATAAATAACAAAAGTTCCAAAATTTCTACTGTTTATCATTGATCTAATTCTTAATATGACATGTGATAAATAAATATTATAATTGAAATTAGGTGTCAGAATTATCAGAAACAATAGAGATTGATTAGTCCATAGTTATCTGATTCCTTTGACCTTTGAGAGAGAACAAGCCGGAGAGAAAATTCTCCTCTTATCACCATTGCAATTTCAAAATACGTGTTCTGTCTGTATGGGGGCAACAACCATACTAAAATGGTCAAGAGTAGGGGCCCTCTTTGATTAGTAACAGAATGGGTCAAACCAACTTATTATAGCTCAACTTATTTACAATAAAACATATCCAATGTCAACAAAAATTAAAATTGTTAAGGCAGATAACAAAAATTAATCATAAAATAGACTAAATAATATGGTACAATATTTTGACATCTAATTAATCTGAAATCAAATTAAAACTATAACAAAATATGGTTTATGTCAATCTACACACAATATCCAACATTTGTTGCATTCGAATGCATGAATATGTTTCTCTTCTCCTGATCTCGAATCTCTTGATGATCACTGATAAGGAGGTTTTTTATTAATCGATCAAGTAATTTGAAAACAATCATATAATGTTTAAGAGATCAAGTTTCAGATTTTGAAGCATTGGAACGCCAACTTAGTGGCGTCTTCATGTCTCCGCCATGTCGGGTTGCTACAAGAAAAGTCGTTTTGGAAAAAGTGTCTTTAAACCCCAGTTTAAGTTGAATACGATCATATAATATTTAAGTTTCAGATGTGAATCATAAGTTAATGCATTGGAACGCCAACTTAGTGGGATCTTCATTTGTCCGCCATGTTGGATCGCTACCAGGAAAGTCGTGTTGAAAAAAAAGTGTCTTTAAACCCTAGTTTTAGTTTTTAGACTCGGCTCAATAATCAATTAGATTGAGGTTTTGAGTCATTAGTTATATTGGTGGGTCAATAGTTAAACCAGTTGAACTAACTATTCTTAGATTAATATATAAAATACATTAATATAATTAAATTATATATATATATATAATGAAGATTATTAACTAAACAAGTAGCTAGCCTAATAATACATGCATTCCTTCTTTCCTTTAATCATCTCATACCATAGGTTGGAGTCCTGTCATTGCGAGTTTTGAAGAATTTTATAGAATTTTAATACAACAAAACATATATTATATACAAAAATAATGACATATATTAACAAAAGAAGTAAAAGCTCAACTAGTTTACTCTGGGTTTGACTAAGCATTGACCTGTTTAATGCATATCTGATCCAATTAGAGAACTAAACCAAACCAAAGACCAATTCACCGGTTTTCAAAACTATGCTTTAACCGTAAAAAAAAAAAATAAAAAAAATCTTCAATACTGATTTACATGTCAAAAGATGTTGAGAAAAGTACCGACGGTCAAAAATACTCACCTCTACAAAAATATTTATCCGCCACATTTTCAAAATGTAGCCACACTATCATTCCAAATCTTTTTATCACTGTGGGTGTAGGGATATTCGGCGTGGAAAGTGTACTATCGTGAAAATGATTAATTTCAGTTAGTCACGTCTGTGGGTAAATCTTTCAATGCTTCCCAAGAAAACGTTTCCAGCAATTAACCACACCTTTGGCATTTAACTGAAAATGATTCGGGGATTAAAATAAATCCTACATTCAACAAGACCAAAAACCAAAACACATCCCAAACTCATCAAGATTCAAGAAAATCATCATCTCCAAAACAAACAATCATTATTCAATTGCAACAATCACGATGCAATAAAAGAATAAATCTGTAAGGCAAAACAAATATATTTACTATTTACATACAAAACAAAGACACGTTACATAGTCCCTATTTATTTTTAGACCTAATTTAGGACTAAATAATAATACACACTCATAGAACATGTTTCACGTACTGGTTATTGTCTTATGTTTTTTAATGATGTTAAGCCACTACAAATAAAAGGGATGCTTCATTAATCAGCTTCAATTGTAGCAGTTGGAGCGCGCACAGCTTCATCTAATAACGGCTTCAACACATTCAGACATGGATCTTGACCAAGTTAATGTTTGATACAGGGACTGTGCATCTCTGCTTTCCTATATACATTTTTGTGAATAATAAAAAGGAAAAGAGCATAAGCTAAATTGTACCTCAAAGGAAAACTTGCTATAAAGGTAATGGGCTGATAGAGTACCTTCTCCAAGAGATGGCATAGGATGCACTAGAATGAAAGGCTCCCTTCTCATAGTAACTGCATTAACTTGCAGACTATTTGAATCAACAGTGTTAATGGCCTTGGTAGTTGATATGCAATGCAGATTTCACAGCTTATATTAATACAACAAATGTTTGAGCAAAGGAAAGAAATACTTCCTCCTTTTTACTTCATCTGTCCAAAAACAAAAAAAAAAACATATAGATTAAGAAAATACTAGATGTATCTTGATAATAGTAAAAGGATTGATGAATGAACCATATTATCCCTATTAAAATATAAATATACATCATTAAAATGCTGTTGAAAAACAAACACAATTAATTACATTAGGATACTATTGGAAATAAAAAATTTAAGGCTTCTTGATATAAGAAATGGACAGATGTTTTGCAACAAAAATAAAATAAAATAAAATAGACAGATGAAGTGAAAAGAAGGGAATATTAAGGAAATACAAACATTATTTTTGTTGACCAACCAATTGGTTCCCCCTTCATACTATTTGACAGTGCATGTTAAAATCCATGCGATGATCTAAAACCTTTTCTTTGGTTTTAGACAAAGCTACTATGTTGTCACTAGCTTGCTAGTAGCTACCCAGGATAATGACAACTTAATAATCAGTCAAGATCTGTACCTTTTGAGTCAAAGAACTTTGAAGATCCATGTTATCGTATTTCCTCTTCTAGGATTCCATGCTTTGCCTGAGTTCTGACAGTTCCTATTTATGATAAGTATTAAGAAAATATGCATTGCTGAGAGTGATTCTTTAAAGAATCAAGGAAAGAGTAAAAATCTTCAAAATCAAATCAAAGAAAAATGCTCATAAATATGCAACAATAAGGGAAAAACAATTTCAAAGAGATACCATTTCATCTATAAAACCTTATATCCATGCCAGAAAACTTTTGTAGCACCTTGAACAAGAGTAGAAAGATAGCGGATAAGCACTTCAGGATTGTCAAGTTGAATTTCAAGTAACTACTAAAACGGTTTGAAGCAGTTATTATGAAGGTATAGCGAAAAGAAATCAGATAATTTGCTATCACTCTGCAATACTAGACAGAAAATAGTAGTTCATAAAACCAGCTTCGAAGTTCATGCTCCAGAATGTCATTTTCTCAATTTGGGTCAAAGAATCGCTTTTGCAAGACATAAGACATGAAAGCCAGTTTGTCTCACAACTTTACTAAACTAATTATAGTAAAATAAACAGAAGTTAAACTTTATTGGATCAATTATGTTGGGCTGAAATAACTATTAAAAGTTCATCAATTAGAGAATAAAGCATGAGGAATACAAATAACTAAAGGCAGCACATTTGACTTTTCAAGACATAAACAGTATAAATCCTCCCAATCTCAAACACGATACTTCTAAGGAATATTTTCCAATTCCAGGATATGTATTATGATCTAAGAAATTACTACCAGCCTATGAAAGAGCAGCTAGCTTCCTAGAGGGAAAAGTGAGGTTGAAAAGGAGTTTATAAACCAAATGAGTACTATGAATGCGGCCACCAAGCCTGTCCCGTGACTCCAGTGCAGTCACCTAACAAAATTATGAGAATATGTGAGCAGAAAGCCAAAAAAAGTTATTTCCAGACCAAATTAAGAAAAAAGAAGACAAAAAAAAACCATAGACAGAACAAATGAAGAGAAAGTTTGACCATAATGATATGATGACACCTTAAAAGATGAATCATAAAGACTACACACAGCAGGAATCCCTGATATTCCAGCACCAATTATAATAGAGGAAGGGAGAGGTCTGTGTTGCCTCTCAATGTGTGAGGCAATGGTGCCTGGTCAATGAACACAAAAAATCAGAATGGGAAAATCACCATATATAATGAGAATGAACTAAACAAACCATATAATGTAAAATCTAGAAATACATGAGTACAACTAGTAGGGGAACAAACTAAACACCAATACAACAATTGTGATTCAATCATCCGTGTACTGAGGAGGAAAAAAACATTCCTTAATATCATTGTTTTCCCCCAACATAGAAACCAAATGGTTGCTGAAATCATAGTGATGTGGCTATCTGAGAAACATACCCTAGTAAAAAGCAATCATGCCATGACAATAATATGAAAAGCCACGCCCTAGTTCACTTTATTATATATATGTGGATGGATTATTTATGAGGTAAGCATCTACTGTGCAGCTCAATTAAGACCTTAATTATTCCTCAGTTAGACCAAGTTTGGCAGAACAAAACAGCTATTTTCAGCAATTCATCACAACAACAGCTCGTTCTATTCAACCACAACACCTAGCTCACAGAATTAGGCTTCAATTACACACAAAGGACACAAACTTCAAGTCAAATAATCAACATAATGAATTGACCAAACTGCACTTCAATTCCAAAGCCTCAACAATTTACTGTTTTTAGTGCAGAGCATCAAAGAGTATAAGCAAGGTATATGTCCCACAGTCTACACATTTACAATCGGCAATTCATCAACAGATCAGAAATAAAAAACATTAGGCGTATGCTATGCAAAATTCATCATTCAGTAAGATTTTTCGACCCCAATAGTTTCTTAAATTAAGTGAGATGAAAGAACAAAAAAATTACCAAGAGAAACAAAACACATGGCTTTTGAACTTTCTATTCAAATACCTAAGGAAAAGAAAGATCATAAATCACTACCCAAATAATTTTAAAGTCCAAGTTCCAACTGTTCAAAATAAATATTACCCATGATGGGGGATTCTAACAAGACCAGCAACTTCACCTTTCCTTTATCTCACCAGAAATCCTGACAATTGCAAATTCCATTCTTAAAATGATGAAATCGACTTGCATCTCTGACTATTATCTCCCTCGTTGTTGCAACAGTCATAAACTTTATTGCAGTATGGCAGTCAACACATATGCGCAAATTTTTCGTAACTAGAATGGGATAGCCGGGGCTGATATTAAGAATTCCAAATGCAATGGCTACTTTTTCACTGTGATAAAGGAGAATCTGTTCTTTCTCTTCTTCTTCAACATTATGGAGAACAAAATTAGGATCTGCACGATATCCCAATCTTTTCATCTGCACTAGCAGTTCCTGCAACTTCTTATTTATGATTGCTGATTGTGGATGGGATTGATCCCCACCAATAAATCCATGGATTACCCCAGAGACCTCAACCCAACTGCATCCAGGGCTTTTTTTGTAACCTTGATGCCTTTGTATGGTTCTGATGTGTGCTGCATCATCCCATCTCCCTACAGAACTATACATGTTAGACATAAGAACAAAATTTCCAGTACCTTCAGGTCCCAACAGCTGGATCTTCTTTGACACTTCTTCCCCCATTTCAATATTTTTGTGGGTCCTACATGCAGCAAGCAGTGCACCCCATACATGAACATCGGGCTCAAATGGCATCCTTTGAATAAGGATGTATGCTTCATCCAAATTTCCCGCTCGGGCTAGAAGGTCAACCATGCATATATAATGTGCCATCCTTGGTGTGATGTTGAAATCTTGGCTCATGGCATTAAACCAATAATTCCCTTCCTTAACAAGTCCTGAATGGCTACAAGCAGATAAAACAGCAATAAAAGTCACATCATCCGGCTTCAAGCCTGATGCCTGAAATTCATGGAATAGAGAAAGTGCTTCTATGCATTGCCCATGAATGCCATAACCAATTATCATTGTATTCCATGAAACAACATCTCGCTTATGCATCCTATCAAAAATTTTCCTACTAATATGAATCTTTCCACACTTTGAGTACATGTCAATAATGGCATTACAAATGGAGGTTTCTGTAGTGAAGCCACGAACAGCTGAGTATCCATGGCAGCAGGCCCCATGTTGTAGGGCAGCCAAATGTGAACAAGCTGGAAGTAGGGCCATCATGGTTGCCAAATCTGGGTCAACCCCAGATAACTGCATCTGGCGAAAAATAAGTAAAGCCTTCTCTGCATGGCCATTTTGCACACACCCTGACATAATAGCACTATATGAAACGGTATCCTTCGAGACCATTTCATCAAGAAACCTAGCTGCATCCTCCATCATTCCGCACTTAGCATACATTGATATGAGTGAGTTCCCCACCGCTGTATCTAACTCCATTCCTGATTTAATCATGTAACAATGTAAGCTTTGCCCTTTGTTTGGATCAGTGAGCTTTGCACAAGCTCGAAGTATGCTCGCAAGAGTAACTGGTGTAGGGTTCAGCTCGTGTACATGTACCATCTCATCATAAAGGGCTAATGCATCACTCATGGAATCACAAACGACATATCCTCCAATCATAGCACTCCAGCATACCTCATTCTTTTCATTCATCCTATTGAAGATCTTCCTCGCATAAGATAAGTGATGGCACTTAGCATACATATCCAAAAGCCCAGTTCCAACAACAACATTATCACTGAACATTTTCCTTAGAGAGTAAGCGTGCATTGCCTTCCCCTGTAGCAATGCATTAGCTTGTCCGATATTGGGTAGAATAGCAACAATAGTTGAAGAATTAGGAATTATTCCTGCTCGTTGCATCTGTACGAGTAACTGTAAGATTTCATTGTGAAGTGCATGAAGTGAAAACCCAGCAATCATGGCATTCCATGCCACAATATCCCTCTGGGACATATTATTAAATAGTGCTTGTGCTTGAATCAAATCCCCACATTTGGAATACATGTCAATCAAGGCCGTGGCAACATAAATATCCAGTTCTAAACCAAGTCTAACCACATGATCGTGTATTTCTCTCCCAACTTGAATTGCTTGCAGAGCTGAACAGGCTTTGAGAACAAAAGGGAAGGTGAACTTGTTGGGTGTGACCTCGAGTTGCAGCATCCGATGGTACAAATCTATGGCTTGTTCAAAAGGGCCATTCCAGGCATAAGCTCTGATCATCATGTTCCACAAAACAACGCTCGGCTTTGTAATTTGCTCAAACACACGACGAGCAAGGTCGATTTCATCACCCGCAACGTACAAACGGGCAAGCTTGTCAAGGATAGTGAAATCACTGATATTGGAATTGCTCTTAATGATGTGTTGATGTATCAACTTTCCTTGAGAGAGAGATTTAGATTGGATGCAGGCTTCAAGCTGTGCTGCATAATGAGGACGAGGAAGAGAGCATGAACTTAAATTGTCTGAAACTGAAGGATGATTGAACGGTTGAACTCGAATGCCTTTTCCACTGTCGGATGATGCAATGGGTATCTTCCCCTTCGGGTAGGGGTGGCCACAAATATTGTTGATTGGGATCAAAGCTTCTTGTTTCAAACATCTTCGGCGCAGTGGCATCATTCTTCTTTACCCTCTTTTCACACAGCATCCCCTCCCACATAACCTCCTTATTCTCCCTAATTCTTGTTTTTTGAGGGGGGAAAAAAAACAGGTTCTAATTGTTGAGAAGGGAAATTTAGAGAAAGAAAGAACCCCCCAGAAGCTTCTCCGAAAACACAGAGATATAGAGAGATAGCTGAGCTTAACAGTGGCTAATGGTAAAGCTGTTACTGGTGACAGTTCCGGCGGTTGTAGCGGCGGCTGAGTAGCGGTTCGCGGTGATTCTGAGCTCAGCGGAGGAGCTAGCCACGGTTGAGGTTCTGTAGATCTGTAACGGAGAAGAAAATGGCCAATCCCAGTTCACGGTGGTGCTGGGGTGGCTCCAGCAGCGGTTCGCGGTGATGGTTAGCGCCGGTAGTAACGCGACGACGGTGAGCAGCGGTGGGGGACGGTTGTGGCCGCAGCAGTGGGGCTTGTCTTGGTGGTTTGGTTTTTTTTTTTTTTTTTCGGTAAGTTTGTCTTGGTGGTTCTGTCTCAATTTTTGTATCCTTTGCTTGCATGCTTGGATGAAGAAAGCAAATGAACAGAAAATAATATGAAATAGAGAGAAAAGAAAATAAAGAAAAAAGTGTTATGAAATGTGCTGTGAATGTTCACCTTGTATTTTAATCATGTGATCAAGGTTTTAATCCTCATTTATGGGTATAGAGTGCATTTTATGGTCAGTTATTTGACTCTTCAGGAGAGCTCCATGATAAGAGAATTAGTCACTGTTGTTAGCGATAGATACCCTTATTTTAATAAAAAAAAATATTATTTATTTATAAATACTCATAAGACTAAAGGTTAGTTTGTATAAGCCTTTAAACCAAGTGATTATAATATAATATGAAAATTTGATTTTGTTTAAAGTGATTTTTTTGAAAAAGTAGTGTTTGGATGTAACTATAAAAAAAACACTTTTTATCTTAAAAAGTGATTTGAGTTATTTTAATATGTTTGGATATGACAAAACAAAAGTGATTATTTTTCCCATGAAATTACAGTGAAAAACATATTCAATAAACATGTTTAAAAACAAAAGGCACCCGTTGAATATGTTAAAATTAAATATTATGATGATTATTATTTCATTCATGATCTTTTATTCTATAAATTTTATTACTTAAAACACTGCTAAAAAATCAAAATTTAATATATAAGAAAGAATTTTACAAGGTGTTCGAAGGCTTAAAAGACCAAGATATAGTACAAATATATATATATATATATCAATGGAGACATCATCCAAAAAACAATACTTTTGAGATTCAATTTTCACACTAACCTGTTGTACAACCTTACAAGGGATCCAATGCATAAAAGTGTACATAGAAATGAAGCTAATTATGCATTCGTCTTGGTAATTGATCTATTTCTTATTTCTTCCATGTATCTGACATCTGCTTGTGTTGACTCTTGCCATTCATCCCTATCATAACCATCACATCATCATTTTCATTATTGAAATTTCGCTCTCTATCTTTGAATGCATTAAGATCCTCAAAATGTTCAAGAATACATAAATCACTTGAATCATTCTCCTATTATATTTGTGACATTTGGGTTTCAAGCTCAAAGTTAGTCATATTTTGTAATATCCTCGACCTTGCCTTACATACCCCAAAGGTCCTTTCAATAACACTTCTCAAACTAGAATGATGAAAATTAAATACCTCATCTTTTGATTTGAAAACTCAAGCCAATTTAAAATGTGGAAGATGATACCTTATGTCCCTATAAGGGCCCAGGAATCCTTTGAATAATGGATATCGAAAGTCAATGAAGTAACATTTACCTATACATAAATGTGTTACAAGAAAATCATGAGTTAAAAGACAAGTAATTTGATTTATACAACACTCACCTTAGGAGGATAAGGAAACTTAAGATTTGGGTTGCAAAGACTATCCATTAGAATTCTTGCATCATGAACAGATCCTTCTTAGCCACACAATGCATATGTAAAGCACATATTAAAATCACATACAGTCATGACATTTGTACTTGTATATCCTTTCCTATTAAAAAAAGGTGATTGCTTATTTGCTGGCAAGTGAATTTTACTATGAATACCATCTATTGCCACATATACAATCTTCAAAATATGGCCAATATCAATCATTGTTCTTAATGAATTCAGAGGTAGCATGGTACATTCGATTAACAAGCTTAATTATACGATTTCCTAATATGTATACATAATTTAAAACTCGATAAAATTGTCTATGGATGGTCTCACCATCATGTTGAAATTGTTCTTCAACATTTCTATATGTAGCCCCATCACCTATCATATATAAAAACAAAGCTAAACTTTCATCTGTTCCAATGTATCTAGTTGGAATCAATCCACAATTCTTGGTTAAGTCCTATACCAATTGCCGAAACACATGTTTTCTCATTCGAAATTGCTCAAAATATCCATTGTCATTTCCTTCCTTTAACTCTACTAGCCACTTATGGCCTGAGAAAGTTAAAGTTCTTTTCTTTTCTTTCATAACATATTTTAATATATAGCTTGTGACAAAAATTCAACCAATGTCCTTGCAATCTCAAGTCAAAAGTTTATGTTATTTTCAACCTCAATTTCCATTTTGTAGCGATCATCACTTTCGTGCGAACTTTCACTCAAACTATCTGTCTGTCATGACCCGACTTGAGAATGTGACCTGCATGTGAGGAATCTCATCCCCATATAAGGCTCATGACCTCTGAATCTCTCTAAATGATTAAGTTATCATAATATAATACTTAAAATATGATCTCTTTGAAATATTAACATTTTCTCTAGTTAAAACATAATATTTAATTTCATAAACTGAAAGTATTTAATAATTCAAGCTCTGAAAACATCTTAACCAAATCTGCTGATCTAGAAATCATAACTGTTTCAACATATAGTATTACTTAAACCTGAAAATCTTGACAATTGAAAACTAAATTACAAATACATCTCTAGTTCATCACATTAATCTCTAACCACAATTTACATTTCAATTACATACTTAATCTCTGAAAATACTATGATATATCGAAATACATGTGTGGCTAGGATCTTGGGTGCACATCTACTGGAGAAATTTACTTTAACATAATCCTACTCAAGGCCTTACTATAAAGTAAAACTCCTCATTGGAAATAATTACGTCTACTAAACTGAAGTCTGAACTACTTCTGTACCTGCAACTATGAGAAAAAAGTGAGAGGGGTGAGTCAACGAACTTAGTGAGTGAGCTCTTACCCATCATCCACATGGGACAACCACCAAGATGCATAATAATAATAATAATAATAATAACAATAACAATAAATGAACAAATTCTAAAACAAGTTGTTCACTGTTGACAAAGACTAGATATGATGGTGTATCTGGTGTTTGTGAGATGCAATGATGCTCACCATTTGGTACAACAAGTTGAAATACATGAAAGTGGAACTGGGAAGTAACTTTCTAGTCTGGCAGGTGTTGGACTCTCTTCCTTCAGAATTTGATGTTCTAAAGACTTTTTATAATGCGCAAAAGGAAGAGTGGTCTATTGATGAGCTTATAGCTATTCTTAATCAGGAGGAGCAAACTATGAGGGAGGGTAAGGCTCAAATTGTTCAGTTGGTTTCCTATAAGAGTCATGACAAGAAGAAGAATCATTTTAAAGGAAAGAATAGCAAGCCTCAGTTTAAGAAGAAGTGGAGTGATAAGTCTGGACCTCCTTCAGTTCATGAAGATGGCGAATCATCTAGTGAGAAACAGAGATTCAATGGCACTTGCAAGTTTTGTGGTGTGTTTGGGCATAAATGATTTGACTGCTTTAAGTTTAAGAAATGGCTAGAGTGGAAAAAGAAAGGTATTCATCTAGCTCTAATGTGTTTTTAATCTAATCTTGTTGATGTACCTTCTCATACTTGGTGGTTAGATTCCAGTACAACTATTCATATTACAAAATTTGTGCAGGAGCTCAAAACCAGGAGAAGACCAAATGAAGAGGAGGTGTCTATTGTGGTTGGAAATGGAATGAACGTTAAAGTATAACATATAGGAGTAGTTGCTTTGAAATTAAGTGGTGGACATGAGTTGATTTTGCAAGACACTGTTTGTGCACCTTCTATGTTAAGAAATTTGATTTCAATTTCTATTTTGGATTATTATGGCTACTTTTTCCATTTTGGGTCTAATAAAGTTATTTTATATTATGAATCTGTTGTTGTTGGTTATGGTGTTAAGTTGAATGGTATGTATATGTTGAATATTGATCCTCTTTCTATTGAACAATGACATTCCAATGTTAATAATGTTGTTGGGCAACAGTGTGGAAAAATTGTTGAGAATTCTTCTATATTGTGGCATAAGAGATTAGGACATATATCCTGAGAAAGGATGGAGATCATAATGTGGACTTCTCGAATTCCGATACTTGTATTAATTGTGTGAAAGGGAAGCTCACTACTGGAGTCAGGAAGAAAAGAGTTGATAGGAGTGAAAGGATACTACAGTTGATTCGTATAGATATCTGTGGGCCAATTACTCTCATTGCTTTGGAAGGATTTAGATATTTTATTACTTTTATTGGTGATTTCTCTAGATTTGGTTGAGTTGATCTGTTGAGTGAGAAATCAGACTCTTTAGATGCTTTTAAAACTTTGAAAGCTGCTACTATCTTGAAATTTGGAACACAAGTTAACTGTGTGAGGTCTGATAGAGGTGTTGAATTTTATGGAAGGTATGATGAAACTGGCAAGAATCCAAGTCCCTTTGCAAGGTTTTTACAGGATTGTGATATTAAGGCACAGTATACTATGCCTGGCACTTCGCAGCAAAACGATGTTACTGAAAGGCGAAATTGTATTCTCATAGAGATGGTTAGGTGTGTGCTTAGTCATTCAACTCTTACCGATTTTTTTATGGGGAGAAGCTTTGAAGACAGTAACTTATATTTTAAATCATATGCCTAGTAAGTCAGTTCTGAGGACTCCATATGAACTTATGACAGGAAGAAGGCCAACTTTGAAGCATTTTCGTGGCTAGGGTTATAAGGCAGAAGTCAGGCTCTACAATCCAGAAATAAATAAACTTGATCCTAAGACGATTAGTGGTTTCTTCGTAGGATATTGCATTGGCTCAAGGGGTACAAGATTTTATTGTCCTACTCATACCACCTAAGTTGTTGAATCTGATCGTGCTATCTATTTTGAAAATGGTTCAGAACATGTTGTAACTAAAGAACCGCGTGTTGTTAGTTTCAGAGAAAAGCATGTCACTATTCATGTACCTATTGCTTCTTTACCTGAGTCTATGCCAACTGTTGTCACTCATGATGAAGACATTAATCCTATTATTGATGCTAATGTTGATCCACATACGGATCATTATGTTTAGAATCCTGATATTGTTGTGCCTCAATTAAGGCAATCTAAATGTGATCCTAGATCTATTGGATCTACTAGATTCAGGGATTATGTTGTTTATTTACAGGAACATGAGTGTACTTGTGTTGAGTGTAACACCCTCACAACTACCATATATTACTTAAATATCTATATAGTAATTAGAAAAGTGTTACTTTCTTTTATATCCTATACTAGTCAAGAGAAATGAAAAGATAATAAATTGAGCTCTTGTGTTTTAACAACTCATATAAATATATATACATCATAAACAAATTAGCCGTATGTACAGCATACTGGGATATAAATTAGCCAACCATTTAACTGTTTAGGAACTCAGTACAAAAGGAACATCTTTAGTGTCTAGTCTAACCTGCTCAAATATCAGTGTTCAACAAAATCACTTTTTCACATAAATGGACCTATATAACATTTAACAAAGTCAGTCATCAGGATGGTGGTTTCCTAATGCTAAACTACAACTATATACATAGCACGAGTTCCTGAATCTCTCCTACTCTCCTAAAGAAAACCGTTCGCCATTGGTGGATGGCGTTGCCAACAGCAGGGGCATCAAGTCCAGCAGGTGGGTCGGAGTTCGAGGATGATGACGTGGATGGATCATTTCCAGGAGGGGGCACAGGTGGTGCCAGAGGGGCTACAAATACAGCAGAATCTACCATGTGTAAAGGCACACCATCATAGGGAAATCCTGGGTCAAACTCAGCTGCAAATATTGAGGCACTAAACAAATAGCTGAAAAATACATAAGCTCGTATATGGGAATTTGCTACTACATATAGAGAATCCAAGTCTAGATCATAGTGCCACTGCCATTGGGGTAAGTCAAGGAAGAAAATCACAGACTGCATTTGTGGAGTCTGAGCACAATATAACTTATACACAAATAGGGATAAGAATATTATGTAATTTTCAGTAGGGTACTCCCTTTCATGTGAATAGAATATAATCAGTAACATTCATTCATATAAAAATCATCATGCTAGATCACATGTATCAATATTAATGTACATAAGTCAAGGAAAATTAAATGCAAAATGGTAGTAATCGTATGTGTTTCTCTTATATCCCATGAAATTCAACTTAGTGTAGTTGTTTCTTTTATTAACATAGGGAAGGTTTAATTTCATATCAAGTAATATCTGTAGTGGATAACTCCACAAAGGACCATAGACTGCTAGAACATGAGCTCATTTTCGATTCGTGATCATCGGATTTCACTTTTTTTTCATTTCCGAATCACACATAGTTCTATTCCTAGCCGATACATGTACCGACTTACAAAATTTCCTGGGAAGTCCTTATTTTTGCCTTCCCTTTTTATCTCACGTAAGCCTTGTTTCTATTTTTCCCATATGTTAAAACATATACCATTGAATTCACATATTATCTTTTGTCATGTAACCGCATCATGTGCATTTCTTTTTTTCAAAGGCATGCTTACATCACACATAGGCATTCAGTTATATTTGAGTCTCAGTTATGCCTTATAAGCAACTCTTTAAAACTATCACGACCCAAAAATCATGACCGACACATAAGGGATATTGTCCATTATGGAAGCCTTCTGGAATTAAATTCATGCAATCATGCATAGTAAATTACCAAATTAATGCTCATAAAATAAATAAATAAATTCTTCAAAATTTCTTGAAAACTTTACTAATAAAATAAATAAAATATTTAATTAATCTAAATGTTCCAAAACCCATAATTGAAATAAATAATTTTAAATTGTGTTCCTTGACGAAATTACATAAAATATAATTATGATAAAACAACATAACTTTAAAATAATCATACATGCTAAATAATGTCCGAGGACCCTACCTACACACTACTGGAACACTCAATTATAACATGATCCTAATTTAAACTTCACTACAAAGTGAAGCTCACCAATAGAATAGCTGCAAAGCTACTGAGAGTGGGTTTGAATGATAACTGAATCTGGAACTGTAACTATAAAGTAGAGGGAAAAGGAGGGGTGAGTTTATCAAAACTCAGTGAGCGAGCCTCCACTCACAACCCACATGGGACAACAACAAAAATACATAATATATAAATGCAGTTGCTATTAAACACTTTATATATTTAGATACATATAACTTAATTGAGAAACAATTTATCTGAAATCATGACAATAACTAGTAGCGAAACAGTACTTATTCTGTACATAAATATCTGAGCTGAATAGCTAAATCTGAGTCAATGGCTAATCTAATGGGCACCTAACTAGGTCCCACAATGGACACCTCACTAGGTTCCTTACTGTGGGTGAGCTAGTCCTCTGAGGGACCACTTGGTACCAAGGTTAACGATCAATCCTGCAGCTGTTAATTCGTTGATCTATTTCTCAATAATTAAAAAAATAATAACTTGCAATTAAACTAGATAAATCTAAAAGCTCTGAATTCATATAATTCTAACAATCTGACTTTAGCATAACTGAGGTTCTAAAATCATGCCCAAGGGATCACTAGCTTGTAGACATAATGATTCCAAAGGCCAACAGAGTATGTATTTGACAATTTTTATATTCTAAAAATTTGAGTTTAGCATAACTGAGGTTCTAAAATCATGCCCAAGGGATCACCAGCTTGTAGACATAGTGGTTTTAAAAGCCAACAGAGTATGTATCGGACAATTGTTACGAATCATACTTTATTCAACACTTTTAATAAATTATGTCTGATCTTCTAAGATCTTTATAGGAAATCCATAGTCTAAAAAACATGATAATTATTATTTCTGCTGTAAACATTAAACAAAGGTCTAATAATTTCATAAACTTAGAAAAAGATATTCTATAACATGCAAGGTATCAAATATGGTCCCATGAGTTTTCTAAAATAAGGTTTTCATGATAACTTTAAAAAACAATAATTTTTCTAAAAATTGACATAATCTGTGAAAACATATATCTGGCATAAGTCATTCTAGAATTTCATAAACAATTTATATAATGCTGGAAAATACTAATAATGACAAAAAATATGGTCATGAGCTTAAACTCACTCACTGTTCGTTGTCAGGAATGCCTGACCACTGCCTACATAATATTGGGGAATTAGAATGACATTTTTTAACTGCCATGGCATTATAGACAAGAATCAGGAATGACTTAGAATTGAATAAGAAGAGAAAACTATAGCATAATAATATAAAGATTTGCTAAACTCATAAACATATAAGGATAGGGATGAGAGCACATACCGGAAAAGAATAATCAAAGAGGGTTAGGAGAAATTATGTATTTCTCTCTAGGGAAAAATTCCTTGGACGGTTAGGGTTCCTAAACTTCTTTTAGGAGGATTATAATGTACAAAATATATAGCAAGAGATGAAATATATATATATCACTAACAAATTTTATTTTCTTTATTTTATTTCTCTTTTTCTTTTTTCTCTTTTTATTTTTCATTTTAACTTTTCGTAACCATTTAACTTACACTGCGGTTAAAATTTGGCTTTAAGGCTAGAAATAGAACTTGTAGATAATTGTGATAGCTTTCTAATGCCACAAAAATAACATCAATCGGACATCTACAACTCAAGATATTTGCAAAATACCAAACAGGTGTCATACTTGACAGCATAAGGATAAGATTATGTTAAAGGTCTTCTTCTATAGATATATTCTAACTAACTATGTGATATAGATAACAATGAGATAATGATAATATCTAGACTAAATCTAATTACATCTTTTGTAACTACTTAGATAATTCAAATTCAAACTATCCTAACATATCTATTAATTATCTTTTAGTATCACAGATATATCTGTATATATATTGAAATAAAAAGCTAATCAGATTTTCAAAACAAATAACATATATCCTGGCCTATTCACATTATGTGTTTATCTTTTAAAATAACAACAACAACAACAATACTAATAACATTAATAATAATAATTTACGTGATGAACAAATTTTATACTAAATTCTAATAACTAATAACTTCTTAAAAATATCTAATAATTCTCTATAGAAATATATACCTAACAAATTATTTTCATAATGCATGTTAAATATAAATAATATCTAATATCTTCAAATGAATATAATTATAATTCATCAATAGATAGAAAATATTTTTAAACAAAATATATAATTTATAATGCTGATATAAATATAAATATCAATGGTACTTATAAACATATTAGATATAATATATTTGATAAGATACTATTTTCAAAGTTTAAAAATCAAACATTACTGACTATTATAAATAATATTGAATCTATTTTGATAAAATAATATTTTCAAATTTAAAAAAAACAAATACCATAACACAAACTAAATATCATATTACATAAAAAGATTAAATATTAAATTCAAATAAAAACTAGACATTGATATGGAAAAAGATTGATACACAACATTATTATTTTCTCCTTTTGGGATTGATATTTTTCTTTTAAAATTTAGATATTACATGGTTTTCTATTTCACATAAATTTAAAATAAAGATTTATATTTATTCATTCTTTTGATTTATTTATTTCATATATAACCTTCTTTTTTTTATTTCTTTTTTTAAAGTATTTAAATATCTTTGAAGTTTTATCCAACCCTTCCTAAGTTTAGGCATATCCTTCCTAAAGGCATCTAATTTTACGATATTACAAAAACAACTAGCATGCATTCATATATCATATATGTGGACTAAATGCCATTCTATTATCAATTTAAGACATTCTCACCATTTCCAGCATTTTCGCGGATTTATCACTCTAGTAACAATATTTACTTTCCATATCAAATGGCCAATTCAAGGGCCACAAAAATTCTATATGATATGTCAATGTGTTTAGTAGTCCTTGTAAAATTTTCATAGCAAACAGAGCCCTCTAACCATGTGAAATAAATTTTACAGGTTTGGTAGTCAGAGACCACTCATTCACAGCCCAAACCAGAATTCTCATAATTTTTAACCCTAGCAAATGATGAGCTACACTTCAAAGATTTATCAACTCCCTATAAAAATTTCAAATCAAGAATCCATTATTTGCTATGGTAATAAAATCAGACAATTTCATAGCTTCAGTTTCAATAATCCAAACAGCATGAATACCATTTCAGTCTTTGATTTTTCTAAGGCATTAAAACTTAAAACTAGTACTCAAGTTCATATATACAGTTCAAGGTGTAAGCTCCAACATATATTTTTCTCAGCTCCTAACCATGACCACAAATATGTCTAAAAATTCATGAGATTTCACTGTCTATAGCCAAACTGAAATTCCAGCAGCATAACCGTAAATCTCTCTTAGTAAAAAGGATTTTTATCATCATCCAAACATATTATAAAAATTCATACATCAATAACCATATATCATCAACCCACATCAAAAATTTCAGACAGAATCAAATCAGAAATGTGAAATATAAATTTTGCAAGAGAAGACCCAATAAAACCCTACTCTTGAAAGCTAATGGTGTCTTTGTCTCTAGGATGCTCCAAAGTGATGCTCTTCACTCCAAAGCTCTCAAGACCCACCCAAATCCCTCTCAAAATAGTGGGGTACAAGGTATCAAGGTTGAAATTTGGTGATGGATTGAAATTCTGATCAATATATTTGCAGGTGTTGAGGTGTAGAACAATTTTAGTGAAGGAAGATTTTGATTTCAGTAACTCTAAGCTAGTGTATATGAAGTTTGAAATCAAGATGGAGCTCTTAGCTATGGAGGAAATGAAGCTGTCTACTTTTTCTTTGATGGCTGAAATTCTAGCTTCATGGAGAAGCTTGGTGTTAAGTTTTTCTTGTAATAAATTATTTGAATATTATATTGTCACGACCCGACTTGGGAGCGTGACCGGCACGTTAGGAGTCTCATCTTCACGTAAGCCTTTTGGGTGACATATCTCTCTAAATGCATAAAATAGTGTAATATCATACTTAAAGTGCAATTTTCTTGCAAATCTTTATCTTTTTTTTTTCTCTAATTAAAACATAATATTCCAATCCATAAAAACTGAAATATTCACATATATAAATCTAAACATTTTTGTCATGCTTTGAAATCTAGTTAAGATTTTAAGATTGAATCATAAATTCATTATCATTAGCTTTCACATAAATCTCTAAGCATAGTCTATATTTCAAAATACATTCTTGAGCTCTAAAACATATAGGAAAATACATAATCTCTGAATTTATCTATATTATCTCAAAATACATGTGTGGCTTGGATCCTGCCTGCAAAACTACTGGAGCACTCTACTTTAGCATAGTCCTACTCTAAGCCTTACCACAAAGTAAGACTCACCACTGGAATAACGGTGTCTGTGGAATCGGAATCTAAATCACCTCTGAACCTGCAACTATAGGAGGAAGAGAGAGGGGTGAGTCAACGGACTCAGTGAGTGAGCTTTTGCCCATCACCCACATGGGACAACCAAGAAGATACCATAATTAATATACAAGCAGCAATCACAAACCATTTGATATGTATAGGCATAACTATATAAAAATTCTCTCTGCATTTACAATTCATAGGAACATATATCCGAGTTCTTACTTTAGCAATAAATCATTTTCCATACATATATGAAATAACTCGTAAATCAAATAATCTCTAAAATCATAAATAACCTTTGATGACATAAATAACAATATGCTAATAGAGAAACATGGGTCTCTAGTTATGCATTGCATAATGATATATTCTCTAGTTATGCATGTCAATCATGAAATAGCGAATTTTTCTAATCTCTAGGATCCGAATCGGACACCTAACTAGGTTCCATTTTTGCTCTATGAGATTACCTCTAAGGACAACTTGATACCAAGGTTAACGATCATTTTTCCCAGCCGTTAACTCACTGTTTATTTCTCTATAGCTACTGTCAAATCTCTAAATCATAAACTAATAATTTTCTCTAAAACTCTGCTCTGGCTCTTCTCGGGGTTTAAAACTTTATACAATTACTCTACTCTTGAAATCATAAAATATTTAGATATTTATAAAATCATTTAAGTTTAAAAAGGTGGGTGCTCAGTCTCTGGTGAATAAGAGCCCCTAAATTCTTAGTACTCTGAGAGTTCTGGACTCATATAACTCTAACAATCTGGCTTTAGCATAACTGTGGCTATGAAAATTGAGCCCAAGAGATCACCGCTTGTAGGCATTCTGATTTCAAACCCACAGAATATGTACCTGACAGTTGCTAAGAATCATATTGAATTCCGTACCTCTTGGTACCATAAAACTGAAGCTTTAAATCCATTTCTTAACTGACATATTTTCATAACTTAATAACTTTGCTATTATACTTGAAAATAAAAGAGTTCATAATCACAAACCTCTAAAACCAAAATATACCTTTCCATTCATCAAATTAAATCATACTCTATCAAACATTCTTCCAATATATACACATACGTCAACTGAATATGCTAAAATCATATTTATAAATCTCAATGCTTGAATCAATAACATATCATAAACTCTTAAAACATATCTAATAAAATAATAACTATTAAATCATATACTCTTGCCTAAATCTCTTAGAGTTGAACATAAAACATTTTAATAACATACAATCTATCAATCATAGTCTCATGGTTTTTTTCTAAAATACACTTCTTTCATGCTATCATCGTAAATCACATTTTTTTTAGCTTGTCATAATCAGGGAAAATCATAACATATACTTAGTCTTGTATTTAACTTCATATTTAACATAACCATAATGCAAGAACATATCAATAATGAGAAAATCTGAGGTCATGAGGTCAAACCCACTCACCTGGACGGGAGGGAGGGGTGATGTCAACTCTAACTGAACTCTGGGGAGCAGGGGGAGGCACCACGTCGACTAAAATAGCCAATAAAGTCAACATTAAAATTTATCAACACCTAAATAACTCTAATATAGCCCTAATAATATTGGGGGAGCACCCCCACTTGACAAAAGGAGAGAAATAAAAATGCCCATTTCGAGAATGTGCAAGAATGAAAAAAATAGAGACAGGATCTTATAATATATACTCACCTTGATGATTTATGGGAGCTAGATTGGAATGAGGTTGAAGAAAAATGAGAGAAAAAGAGAGGGGAGAGTTTCTGATTTGAAGGAAAAAGGAAAGAAAATGAGGGGGAAAGCATTTAACCCTTCATTCGCGTTTTTGTGGGGCGGGTAGAGTTAATGTGCACTTAAAGCCTCAGCTGTGACAGACTTGTCACAGCTGTGGAATCAGCCGTGGAAACCCATTCCCAGTAGTGGAATTACATTCCTAGCTGTGGAAACTTATCCTCAGCTGTAGGAAACTCATGCTCAACTGTGGAAGCTCATGTTTAGCTGTGGGAACTCATTCTCAGCTATGGGAACTCATTCTCAGCTGTGGGAACTCATTCCCAACTGTGAGAACTCATTCTCAGCTGTGAAAACTCATTCCTAGCTGTTAGAATTCATTCCCAGCTGTAGGAACTCATGCTCAGCTGTGGGAACTCATTCTCAGCTGTGGGAACTCATTCCCAGCTGTGGGAACTCATTCCCAACTGTGAGAACTCATTCCCAGCTGTTAGAACTCATTCCCAGCTGTGGGAACTCTATGACAGCAACATTTTGCTGGCATCAAACACTTTCATTACCCTTTTGAAATTTCTAGCCGTGGACAGCAAGGTCCAACAGCCAGTCGTGGGCAGTAACACAGCAAAGCTAGCCGTGGATAGCCACATAGCAAAGCCAGCCGTGGACAGCAACACAGCAAGCCAGCCGTGGGCAGCAACAGCAACACCAGCAATAGCAATAAGAGCCATGGAAAGTAACTGTGGACAGCAACAACTTACTGTCATGGTATCAGCTTGTATTAGCAACATATTGCTAATATAATAGCAGACATATTGGTGTCAGGATTATTTACATTTACTTCCTATTAACTTTAAAACATAAATATAAATAAGGAAATACCCCCCATTTGGATTCAAATAAAATATAAAAAAAAAATCAAAAACCCAACAAATCAAAATCTCATTTTTGAGTTTTAGTTCAAAATTCGGAATTCCAGCTATTTTCTAAACTTGGAGGCTAGAAATGAAACATCTAGAGGTTTTCTAAAATTCATTAAAAATCACACTTGAATTTATATCCATCTTGAGAGAAATTACTGGGACTTTTGATCCCAAGAAAGTGGCTCTAACATATAGCCCTCCAAGGAGGTGTAAGGCTCCAAACTTAGTGAAATCTCGGACCTGACAGCATAGGTGGGTCCTGGGGGACCTTGAGGCCGTACAGAATGCAGTTACTGACACGTGTACACTGGTTATTACAATCTTCCCCCCTTAAAAGATTTGGTCCCCAAATCTAAACTTGCATAACTAGAAGATCAAGGAGATGACGTACTTAACCCACATGGGGTTTCAAGGATGGGCCTGAATGTCCAAAACACTCTGACATGATACTCTGGCTATACTAGCTGATACTCTGAGAGAGAGTGCCATCCTATGGGCCATTGCTCCTCTTTTCTAGCTGAGGATGCCAATTGTCACACCCGGGGTGGCTCCGCCTCCAAGGGTAGTCCTTTCCCGCAAAGGTAACAAAGGCTCCTATCATGAAACTTACATCGGGTGGCTGCACCTCTAAGGGTAGTGTCACAACCCAATTTAAGCACGTGACCGGCACGTGAGAAATCCTATCCCACGTAAGCCTCGTGACCTGGGTTCCTATGTATGCACAGTATATCACAAAATAATTTAACCATAAAACCTTTTCTACATACAATTTCCTTGCCTTTAAAACAAATAACCAGTATTCTTTAAAACTATAGTCTCATATTCTCTGCTCTGAATTCTATTCTCATAGTATCATCAAGTATCATAAAAGTTTATAATATACATAATCTCTATGATAAAGTCTTATAATACAGTCCATCAAAACATTTTATATATGCAAACTACACATTATGCACTATGGTCCGGGATCCTGCCTGCATCTACACTGGAGCATACTACTCTATACACAAGGGCTTCACCTATGTGAAGCTTACCAGCTGATACTCTAATGCTCCTGCTAAGAGAATGGCTGAGAAGAGTCTCTGACTGACTACCTTATCTGTAAAAATGAAATAAAGCAGCGGGGTGAGTTTTGTAATCAAAACTCAGTGAGTGAATCCCCACCTATAATCCCCTTTCATGGGACATCCAAAGAATAATGCATGAAATCATAATAATATTAATAATACTTTAAAGTCTCACATAATCAAATATACATATACATATATACATACTAGTCATTATTTTCTAACTCAAAACAATTCTCCTCTGTTCACATTCATATCCAAAACCATATCAGCTCATCATATAGTAACTATCAAGGAAACTATAATCTCTACTTCTGTTTCATTTCATTCTTTATCTCGGTTCTGTTTTGTGAGTGTTCAGTTTCTCGTGAATAACGTCCCTCATGGACTAAATTTCATAATCGCCCCTCGTGGGCTAAGTTTCATAATCGCCCCTCGTGGGCTAAGTTTAATAGTTTCACGTAGTTTCGTAGTTTCTCTGAATAAATTGTCCCTCGCGGACTAAGTCTCTGAACTGCCCTCGTGGGCTAAGTTTTATAATCGCCCCTCGTGGGCTAAGTTTAATAGTTTCACGTAGTTTCGTAGTTTCTCTGAATAAATTGTCCCTCGTGGACTAAGTCTCTGAATTGCCCCTCGTGGGCTAAGTTTCATGGTTCCTCGTTGTTTGATCATTTCTCTGCGTAAATTTGCCCCTCGTGGGTCATTTTCTCTTGTGAGCTCTGAATCTATCTGATTCTAATAGTCTGACCTTAGCATAACCGCGACTATGATATCATGTCTAAGGGATCACCAACTTAAAGGCACTGTGATTTCAAACCATAGAATATGTAGCTGGTAGTTGTTATGAGTATACAACTCTAATAATCTGACTTTAGCATAACCATGGCTATGAAATCATGCCTAAGAGGTTACCCTTTTGCAGACATTCATGATCTCATATATCCTCAGAATATGTATCCGTCAACTGTTCTGAATCTCATGAAGATTCAAGCTCTAAAACTCCTTGCTGTTTAATTCTCTAACTATATCTTAAATCATCACACTTTACATAGATAGAATTCTCAACATCATAATCACAATTCCATTTTCTTCCCTAAATAGCATTTCTAGATATATAACTATATCATACGTATAAATCAATTCCAGAATCCATTCAACCAACCATAAAAGTCTTTTATAATACATATATATCATCACTTCTATCTAAAACCAGTTCAACAATAATGGTCCCATGAGTTTTATGAAAAACATATTTCATGCTTTAAAATCAAAGTTTCTAAAACATATAATCAACCAGAACTCTCAATCCTTGTACAGTAATATCTATAATCAAGTAGTAAATCGTGTTTTTAATGAAAATAACTCTAATACATAACATAAAGACTACAAGTGCGAACCCACTCACCTGGAGGGGTGAACAGTGAAGGAATAGCACCAACAGAACTCTAGAAAGCAGAATTGACAGCAGTATCTGATACAGAAGCTATATGACTCTAGATCAATCTCTTAAACCTCTAAATATCCAAGAATCCATTTCTAACATACTAGAACACTTCTCTCCTTGAGAACCATGAAGTATCACTCTAATAACAAAGAAGGAATGGAGAATAGAGAGAGGAATTAAGAGAATAGCATACCTTAGATCCTTAGAAGAAGGAAAAATGGAGTTTAGAGGATGAAATGATGAAGAAATGAGGTATAGGGGGAAAGAATCGTATTTCTCTGCGGAGAAAATGGTGGAAGGGAGTGGTTTTGGCTGTGGGAAGGTTCTGGACCCCGAACAGGGGATTTTATGTGTTCTGTTGAGCGCTTAGTGAGCGCTGCAGCGCTCACCAGAGAGCGCAAAAATTGCCCATAAACTGCCTTAGAATGCTGCAGCGCTCACCAGAATGATTTAAAATTTCATAAAATTCATTTAAAAATCACACTTAAACTTATTTTTAATTCACAACATTTTCTAATTCTATTATTTAAAATTGGGGTGTTACAGGTAGCCCTTTCCACAGTGTAAGTCCTAAGGGAAAACTTCGCTTCGCTGCCTCATGCACATAAGAGCTCTAGGAGATTAAGCGGCTAAACATCGTTTTCACCTTTGCTCTGTTCTTCTTTCTCTTACATTTGGCTTCAACTGGTACTACAGGGATTTCTAGTCCTTGATTCCTAAACTTTCATCATTCTCTATGCACGTGTAATACGTGAAAATTAAATTGCTCTATGTGTTCACGTAGAAAATGCAAAATAAACATGGTGTTCATACAATTCAACCAAAGACCACCTGATTTGCTCTAAGATCTCTTAAAACACTCTCTATATAAATATAGTACCGAAACTTTTCGTACTCAACTTACTAACTCTTAATCAAATTCTTTCAAGCGCAATGCATGTATTCAAAACATCCAATTCTATTTACATATAAAATGATACATACCTCTATGAGGCATACAACTTGCTACCCATTACTTTTGCTAATTCCATTAACTATCTTGTTACCAAATTGTAACTTAAATGGAACATATCCTACCTTAACTTTCTTCCACTTAGTTTACATGCATGAGATGGGAAAAGCATACATCATTAATACATAAGTCTCTCTACTTGATTGTGCAATTGTACCTACACCCAAGATTTAAAACTATCCTTCATTAAGTGACTCTAATCATGTACATGCGATGCTACTCAAGTAAAATTATCATGAAAACACATGGGACTCTATTTCGTGTTACAAATTTCATCATCAGTCAAGCTACTTGCTACGGGCATAAAACAAACTGCCAAGCAACTTGTACTCAAATATCCTAAATCTCTTTTAAGTAAAATATGTTTTCAAATTCTCTCTTTCTATAAGGCAACTAATCATGGTAATGCGAGGTTAACTAAAACTTCTTTGAGAAAATCCTTCCATTCAAAATCTTACCAATCTTTTACTAAAAAAAAAAATCTTAAGTATTCATAAAACACTTTTCAAGGGTGCTATAGTCCTCAAATCACAGTTCAAGTTCACAAACATGACAATCAAAAGGCGTTTTAAGAAACTTGATGTTAATAAGCATGATCTTTAATTGTCAAGGGATGCTTAGGAAATCATTCCATTCATTATTCCAAAAGGCAACACATTAGACACGCTCATGTATCAAACCACGTATATAGTGAGTATCAACATATACATATTCTTTAATTTAATGCTTGGCCACAATATTCAATGTCATTAATTTACATGCATACTTTAATTTAATAGTACTCGGCTAGCAACCACTAAGCGTGAGAAATCTATTACTTGCAATTAAAACATTTCTTAACTATCACATTCCTTAATATACTTATACATGCACATATAACCCTGCAATTCTACTTCCTTATACTTCAAGTTACTACCCCTACCATAATTCAACCACTAGCGTCCTAATCGCTCCAATTATAAGCAAGGGAATCTCTATAATTTTTAACAGTGTTACATCATGCCTATAATCAAGAAAGGTAAACAATAGATTATATATAAAAAAAAAAACCTTTGGTGCAATCCATATGCATAACAACTCACTGTGGATGCTCAAAACTATCTTAACAATTCATATCATATTATCAACATACTGGGCATGCATACCATAATCTTATCATGCAAAGGCACAAGCTCTAATATAAATCATGCAACAATACACATATTTTCGCTTTTGAAAACAATAGGCAAGATGTTCACGAATCACGACATACCAAATTGCTCCACATAATTTCACACATCAAAGGCAAAGCATCAACCCTACAGTATGCCTATATGCATGATTCACACTCTCATCGGGATTCGATCCACTAACTCTAGGTCAATTTCATGCGAACTTTCTTCTTTTGAGGTATCGAGTTTCTCTACTCTCTGGCTTATAACTCTCTCTGAGATAACCGGCGAAAACTGGCTACTGCCTTGACCTCTTCATCATATGATAATGGGACACGTTGGGGAGGTCACTGGGAGAGGTGGCCCTGGCCAACAGTACCCGCGACTGACCTCTGTCTAAACTAATCATTCCTGCTTGTACTCCTTTTAGATGCACTTTGGCATTGGACGTCCTCACTGACTACCTCTGACAGCTTTGAAATGGTCCATTCGAGGTGCCATACACAACTGATATGCAAACTGACAAGGTGCTACTGCCATGGTGATAACGATGTTGATTAACGAATGCCGTGACCTTGTTGAGAGGATAGGGAAAAGCATAAGATCATATTAAGGGTTCCAAGAAGTGACAGAGACTTTAAGTAAACCTAGACATGACTGACTCTTGCTATAGGCCTCAAATAACATCACGTTACTGCAAATGGCCGCGGTTCCATTCACATAAACACCACATTATTTGTGGACACTTGCTTCAGTACTATGTAGGGAAACCTAATGCTCTAATACCATTTTGTCACGACCCGACTTGGGAGCGTGACTGGCACGTGAGGAGTCTCATCCTCACGTAAGCCTTCTGGGTGACATATCTCTCTAAATGCATAAAATAGTGTAATATCATACTTAAAGTGCAATTTTCTTGCAAATCTTTATCTTTTTTTTTTTCTCAAATTAAACGTAATATTCCAATCCATAAAAACTAAAATATTCACATATATAAATCCAAACATTTTTGTCATGCTCTGAAATTTAGTCAAGATTTGAAGATTGAATCATAAATTCATTATCATTAGCTTTCACATAAATCTCTAAGCATAGTCTATATTTCAAAATACATTCTTGAGCTCTAAAACATATAGGAAAATACATAATCTCTGAATTTATCTATACTATCTCAAAATACATGTGTGGCTTGGATCCTGCCTGCAAAACTACTGGAGCACTCTACTTTAGCATAGTCCTACTCTAAGCCTTACCACAAAGTAAGATTCACCACTGGAATAACGGTGTCTGTGGAATCGGAATCTAAATCACCTCTGAACCTGCAACTATAGGAGGAAGAGAGAGGGGTGAGTCAACGGACTCAGTGAATGAGCTTTTGCCCATCACCCACATGGGACAACCAAGAAGATACCATAATTAATATACAAGCAGCAATCACAAACCATTTGATATGTATAGGCATAATTATATAAAAATTCTCTCTGCATTTACAATTCATAGGAACATATATCTGAGTTCTTACTTTAGCAATAAATCATTTTCCATACATATATGAAATAACTCGTAAATCAAATAATCTCTAAAATCATAAATAACCTTTGATGACATAAATAACAATATGCTAATAGAGAAACATGGGTCTCTAGTTATGCATTGCATAACGATATATTCTCTAGCTATGTATGTCAATGATGAAATAGCGAATTTTTCTAATCTCTAGGATCCGAATCGGACACCTAACTAGGTTCCATTTTTGCTCTATGAGATTGCCTCTAAGGACAACTTGGTACCAAGGTTAACGATCATTTTTCCCAACCGTTAACTCACTATTTGTTTCTCTATAGCTACTGTCAAATCTCTAAATCATAAACTAATAATTTTCTCTAAAACTGTGCTCTGGCTCTTCTCGGGGTTTAAAACTTTATACAAACCTCTAAAACCAAAATATACCTTTCTATTCATCAAATTAAATCATACTCTATCAAACATTCTTCCAATATATACACATACGTCAACTGAATATGCTAAAATCATATTTATAAATCTCAATGCTTGAATCAATAACATATCATAAACTCCTAAAACATATCTAATAAAATAATAACTATTAAATCATATACTCTTGCCTAAATCTCTTAGAGTTGAACATAAAACATTTTAAAAACATACAATCTATCAATCATTATCCCATGGTTTTTTTCTAAAATACACTTCTTTCATTCTATCATCGTAAATCACATTTTTTTTTAGCTTGTCATAATCAGGGAAAATCATAACATATACTTAGTCTTGTCTTTAATTTCATATTTAACATAACCATAATGCAAGAACATATCAATAATGAGGAAATCTGAGGTCATGAGGTCAAACCCACTCACCTGGAGGGGAGGGAGGGGTGACGTCAACTCTAACTGAGCTCTGGGGAGCAGGGGGAGGCACCACGTCGACTAAAATAGCCAATAAAGTCAACATTAAAATTTATCAACACCTAAATAACTCTAATATAGCCCTAATAATATTGGGGGAGCACCCCCACTTGACAAAAGGAGAGAAATAAAAATGCCCATTTCGAGAATGCGCAAGAATGACAAAAATAGAGACAGGATCTTATAATATATACTCACCCTAATGATTTATGGGAACTAGATTGGAATGGGGTTGAAGAAAAATGAGAGAAAAAGAGAGGGGAGAATTTCTGATTTGAAGGAAAAAGGAAAGAAAATGAGGGGGAAAGCATTTAACCCTTCATTCACGTTTTTGTGGTGCGGGTAGAGTTACTGTGCACTTAAAGCCTCAGCTGTGACAGACTTGTCACAGCTGTGGAATCAGCCGTGGAAACCCATTCCCAGTAGTGGAATTATATTCCCAGCTGTGGAAACTTATCCTCAGCTGTAGGAAACTCATGCTCAACTGTGGAAGCTCATGCTTAGCTGTGGGAACTCATTCTCAGCTGTGGGAAC
Source organism: Dalbergia cultrata (assembly GCA_031216105.1). Classification (NCBI taxonomy): domain Eukaryota; kingdom Viridiplantae; phylum Streptophyta; class Magnoliopsida; order Fabales; family Fabaceae; genus Dalbergia; species Dalbergia cultrata. The sequence goes on along the minus strand of CM062350.1, from coordinate 24,755,831 downwards.
TCATTCCCAGCTGTGGGAACTCATTCTCAACTGTAGGAAACTCAAGCTCAGCTGTGGAAGCTCATGCTCAGCTGTGGGAACTCATTCTCAGCTGTGGGAACTCATTGTCAGCAGTTACTAACACATGTACACCGGTTATTACATATATATTAAAGTTAGATATTTCTTAACCTAATAAAGAAAAATGGATGGATAGGATCAGTCTTGTAATTCAAGATTGAATCTTAGCTATTCCTTTAATATAAAGAGATAAGGCTCATCATTTTGTAAGGATTAAAATAGTTTTCGGTGTTAGAAATCGCACACCGAAATATCACCAAACGGGTGAACCACCATTATTAGGTAATTAAGAATTGCCCGAAAATTAACTCTAAGTATAAAACCTTTATTCCAAACCATTTCTAATCTTAATCCCATGTTTTCCTAATTTTGGGCACCTCCGAGTCCCGAATTGAGGGCTTTGACTGTCCTGTGGGCCTGTGGGGCCTACAAGGTTATCATTTACTATTTTCTTTTTGTAGATCTGTTGAGTTGTTCTTATCATTTCCATGTCTGTTAGAATGTTAAAATTCTCATTAATAAAGTCCCAATTAATTTCTGAATAAAATTTAGGGTGTTACATTGAGGATTCTAACCCTATTACTTTCCGTGAAGCCATTTCTGATTCTCATAGTTCACAATGGCTAGCTGCCATGGAGAATGAATTGGCTTCTATGCGAAAGAATGATGTTTTTGATTTGGTGGAATTGCCCAAATGTTGCAAATCCGTTGGTTGTAAATGGGTCTTTAAGACCAAGTGTGATGCTAGATGAGAGATAGAGAGGTACAAAGCCAGACTTATTGCTAAAAGGTACAACTAGAGGGAAGACATAGATTATAAAGAGACATTTTCTCCTATCTCTATCAAAGACTCTTTTCATATTGTAATAGCTTTGGTTGCTCATTTTGATTTAGAGCTTCATCAGATGGATGTTAAGACAACATTCTTGAATGGTGATTTGTTTGAGAATGTCTATATGGATAACATGATAGTTTTGTTGAAAGTTGCAACGGACGCATGGTTTGCAAATTGAAAATAGCCATTTATGGCTTGAAGTAGGCTTCTAGATAGTGGTAGTTGAAGTATGATCATATTGTAGGCTCTCTTAGCTTTAAAGAAAATGCAATTGATCAGTGCATTTATCTGAAGAATAGTGGAAGAAAATATGTTATTCTTGTTCTTTATGTTGATGACATCCTTTTGGCTAGTAATGACGTGGGATTTCTGAATGAGACTAAACAAATGCTTACAACTCATTTGACATGAAGGATCTTGGTGATGCATATTTTGTTTTGGGCATTGAGATTCATCGTGATAGATCTCACGGTATCCTTGGTTTGTCTCAACGAGGATATATTGATAAAATCCTGAACCGGTTCAATATGCAATTTTGTAAACCCCATGTTGCACCCATTCAAAAGGGTGAGAAGCTTTCTAATGCCCAGTGTCCTCAAACTGAAAGTGAAATGGCAAATATGAAGAAAATTCCTTATTCTTCTGCTATTGGCAGCCTTATGTATACTCAAGTTTGTACATGTCCTGATATTGCTTTTGTTCTTGGTGTACTTAGGAGATACTTGAGTAAACCTAGTATGGCATATTAGCAGGCTTCAAAACATGTTTTGAGGTATCTAAAAGGTACCAAAGATTATATGATTACATACAGGAGGTCAGATCATCTTGAGGTAACAAGTTGTTCTGATTCTGATTATGATGGTTGTCCAAATGATCATAAGTCAACATCAGGTTAAATATTCATGTTAGTTACTTGAGCTATCTCTTGGAAGAGTGTCAAATAGAATCTTACAACTACATCAACCATGGAAGCAAAGTATATAGCTTGTTATGAGACTATGTGTCAGGAAATATGGTTGAAAAACCTTATTGCTAAGTTTGATTTTGTGGAGAGTATCTTTAGGTCTCGGACTATATATTGTGCTAACTCTACTGTGGTGAGCTTCTCTCTTAATAATAAAAGCTCAAAGCGGACAAAGCACTTTGAGACAAAGTTTATATTTGTGAGAGAGAAGATTCAAGAGCTTAAAACTCGTGTCAAGGATATCCATATTGAGCTTATGATTGCCAGTTTCTTGACAAAAGGCATAGTTGTTAAAGCTTTTGTTGATCATGTAGCCGTATAAGTGTAATGAGGTCTTTTGATGTTTTAGATTAGTGGGAGTTTATGTTTATGTTTTGTTATGACCTCATATTTGTGATATTTGAGACATTAAATAATATTGAGACATTGTTCAAATAATGGTTATTGTTACTATTGTTATTATCATATATTTATTTTGCGCAGTTTAACTATTATAATTGTTATTGTAAATGTATATATTGTGATGGCATATTGTGGAGACATTTTGGACCCAATCTCAATGTTGTTATTGTGATAAGATTTATTGATTATTATATGGTATCTTGGGTGGATGCTTAGGCCATTTTGTTAGCAAATTGCACTTTGTTCACACTTTGGCATGCCATTTTGTTGTGCTTTCCCATTTATCCATATTCCATTTGTCGTTGGGTCACCAAATATAGGTGTCGTACAATGTATGATATCATTATTCCTTCTATTATGATTTTCTACATTATTAAGATGCTTGTAGTTCTATTTTGGACCTCTTCGTGGGCTTATTTTGGCATCTTGTTGTGGCCAAATATTGTTGTATATTCTATGTGTGTAGACTGATATAAATCATATTTTATTATAGTTTTAACTTTGATTCCAGATTAACTGGATGCCAAAATATTGAATCATGTTGTTTAGCCCATTTTCTAATTATTTTTTGCTATTGGGCCTAACTGTGATTTTTGTTATTAGTAAAAATGGTGTTTTTGGTTATTGTTAATGGATTGAGCCATAATGGGCAGGCTTGGCCAATCATGTTACTAACCAGAGAGGCCCCTACTCCTAACCTCATCAGAGTGTTGTTGCCCCATTGAGACAGTACATACTTTTGGAACTGATGGGGTGATAGGAGGAGCTCTCTCTTTGTATTCTCTCTATTTCTTTGATTCCACTCACAGATTAAAGAAAACACCCAACTATGGACTTATCAAGCTCTACCATTCTAGGTAATTCTAACACCTAAACTCGATTGTAGCATTTGTTTATCACTTCTCATATTGAGAATTGGATTGAAATTTCTTCAAGCTTTAAAATCTGTACAACATAAGAAGTGAAACAAATATCCATGAGGCAAAGAATGTCCTGAATGTCTAGGGCAAAATAAATTATGATGAACCATAATAGTAGAATAGTTGCAATGAAAGTAAGTAGAACTTTCAAATATCAATAAGCATGAAAAAAATGCTTAGTAGTAGACAACATCATAATACCATGATGGAGCCTTATTCCTTTCAATTAAACCAATTGCACCCTTCAACTCTTTAACTATGGGCAGTGGGCGTGGGCGGTCTCCACAATCATCACTGTAGATCAAATAACTCAAATAAATTCAAGTCAACTCCCATGTCCACCCACACACACACAAGGACACATACAAGCTTATGCAAGAATCCACCTTGTCCATGATACAACACCTATAGCCAAGGTCTTTTAACACTCCAAAATGAGAAAGATTATAAAAATTACATAAGCTCACCATTCAATTTCATAGAATCAAAGTAAATTCTACAAAGTTCCAATTTCAAACACATCAAAATTTAACATTCAATATGCGAATCCTCCTTTCCACTGGCACTGCTGCCGCTTCCTTCGACGGCCTCCTTCCTGTGCTCTCTCTTCATATACTTATCATGATCGGAGAGCGTAACATTGAAATCGAAGGCCTTGTTCCTTTCATTGAACTCCAACCCTATGAATGCATGCCTCCCCCTATCGTCCTCGATCTTGAGGACGAAGTAGCATAAGGAGTCAAGGTAGGGCTTGATGGCGGCATCGTGCTGGCTTGGGTAGATGAAGTAGGAGGCGAATAGGTCATCGGAGGAAGGGTCCTCGAGGCGGATCTTGCAGCAATCCCGATGGGAGATAAGGCAGATGTGGCCGGACCAGATCTTGTTGTTGGAGCCAATCACCGTACTTGTAATCACCAGATGAGGGGCGCAGTGGGATCTTGTACACGAAGACTTTGCATACCACGAGGAGTGTGTGATCGAAGTAGTTTTCTTCCTCAAGCCCAAACGACATCGTTTTGAATTTGATATGTGTGTGTGGAGAGAATGTGAAAGTGTAAGAGTGTGTGTGTACGTGTACAAGAATTTGAGTTTAGAGGGTGAGATTTTAATGTTGATTTGGATTTGGTTTTGGTTTGCAAGAGTTTGGTGTGTAAGGGTGGGGGATGGGGGAAGAAGAGGCATGAGTTTAAAGATGGGTAGTATTAGGTGTTAATTAGGGTGGTTACATATATCCCAACTATCACTTTTTTAACTAAAATTGTGGCGGTCAACAAAACCGCCTTAATTCACTATATATTATGGTGGTTTTAAAGAACCGCCATAATTTAACCGCCACAATAAACATAATTTTTTGTAGTGAATTATTCTCGACTAATAAATATTAATTAATACATATTAATCAATAAACGCTAACCACAAAGGCTAATTATTATTTGACTAATTAAACATACTAATTAAACCCTAAGTGCTAACAAATAAACAAATTAATAAAATTAATATTAAGTGCTATACTAATTTAATATTAATTACTAATTAAATTATATTCAAATACCTTTACATCCAATGACATACTAATATATGTGTCCATATCAAGTTGGTAAAGATTGCTTTTTAATAATAGTGAGCGAAAAAAACTACAAAAAGTAACTAATATATGTTGTGTAAAAAAGGATTTTTTACACAAATAAATTAAAAAAAATTTTAGGTATAAAAGTGCAATAGAAGGGGGTTGAATCATGCTTCGTCTTTCTTTCCTTCTCTTGTTCTAAAAAAGCTTAAATAATAACTATCAAGTATAAAATTTGAAGTGTAGCGGAAACAATGTTAACAATGTTAGAAAGTAACTTTCTGAACTATGACAAATATAATAAAAACATTTATAAGCTGAATTTCAGAAATCACAATATAACAGGCACTGAGCAGTAAACTGAACGAGAGATAAGGGGGAAGAAGATATAGCACAATAGTTTTTATACTAGTTCGTTCAACTTGCCTACATCCAGCTCTCAACCACCGATGAGTTCCACTAAAACCTTTCCAAGCTGAGAAAGTTTGATAGTCTTTATAATAGCCTTTCTAAGCTCTTACAAGTAATCAGTAGCTCACCCTATTGTTACACCCTGAGTAGTCTCTGACCAGTCTCTCCAAGCTAACACAGTAACCAGTAGCCCACTCTACTGTCACAACCTGAGTAGTATTTAACCAACCTCTCCAAGCTAATGTAGTGACTAGTAGCTCACTCTACTGTCACACCCTGAGTTCTTTGACCAGTCTCTCCAAGCTAACACTATGACTAGTATCTCACTCTACTATCACATTGCAAGTAGTTTTTACTTAGCTTCTCCAAGCTAACTCACAACAATCACTACCAAATCGAGGTTACAAAAGTTTGTGTTTGGGTTCGAACACTCAAACCAACTAACACTCAAGTTTTCATAAGATGAACAATAGCATACCTGAAAAACTTGAATGACTTCTTTCTATGATTTTCCTTAGGAAGAATGTGTTAGCTACTAAGAACTAGAAAGAAAATTTTTACAAGGAAGAAACTGATTACAAGAAGTAATGAACTTTACAGAGAATGAGACAGACTTTTTTCAGCATTTCAGCACTATATCAGTGAAAAGTCTTTCGTTGTTATAAGCACAACATCTCTATATATAGATGATTTGTATTTATGACCATTATCCTTGATTTGTCTTCCAAGTGACATGTGTTGATAATTTTTTTTTTGTGTTTTGGAAATGCAGTGAAAAAGAGTGGCTCGGCGCTATCAAAACAGTTGCAGAAGCCATTGTGAAAAAGAGGTTTTTGAGGCTACTTTCATAAACTACTTTACTTTTTGAATGAGGTTTATGAAATTTTCTTTCTAAAAGCTGGGACAGTTGATCAAGTTAGTAGAAGAGATGTCATGTCAGTTTATGATTGTGCTTGACTTTAAATTTGAATCTCAAAATTCCCTCATTTTCCTGTAAAGTGTACCGTTTCACTGTTGAACGTGCTTTCTGAAGTGCGGTATCAGTTTCTTGATTTTTCTTCAATCTTTTGGTTTCAATTAGATCTTGTTGATAATGTTATGATTGCAATCATAATGATTGAAGATTTTCGTACACACCTGCTTCAAAGTTAAATTGGAATCTTCACTTGAAATATACTTCTTGAAGTCGCGTGCTACTTTCTGAAGACTATAGCCTTGGTTCCTTGCACTTGAGATTTTTCTTCAATATGTTAAGCATATATTTATTCATTCCACAATATATTTTTCATTTTCATTAAATGCCAATCTCTTCAAACGAGATTAAACATGTTTGCACATATCATGTGAAAATATTTTAGCTTTAAGAACCGTGTTTTGCCAATGTAACAACCTGTTTGTTGCTTAAAAAAACTCGAGAAATATTAGTCCTTCTTAAAAATATTTTCTCGAAATTGGTTGAGTTATCACTAAAACATTTTGCATTAAAGCTTTTTGAAGGCTTCTGGAGCTAACAAAAATAACATATTACACATTTCCCCAATTTTCCAGTTGGTTATATATATGTCTTTTTTTTTATAATGAAAGTCAATTTAAACTGATTTCATTACGTTGTAAAATTTTTTAGCCAAAATAACCTTGAAGTCGACTATAATTGACTTTTGTTCTACTAACTTTCCTGGCACATGTCATATTATATCCAAAATTTTATCACCCAAAATAAAAGTAGGATATGATATGACATGTGCCAGGAAAGTTATCAAAAGAAAAGTAGATTATAGTCTATTTCAAGGTTTTTGGGCTCAAAACTTTTGCAACGTAATGAAATTAGTTTAAATCGACTTTCATTACAATATATATATATATATATAACCAACTAGAAAATCGGGGAAGCGTGTAACGTGTTTTTTTAATTTTATTTGTGTGTTTTTTTTAATTTTATTTGTGTAAAAAATTCATAAAAAATTGATGAAAATAAACTCTACTTAGGGTTTATCAATACATACAATTAAACAAACTATCAATTATTACGAAACAAATCCCAAATTCTAAATAACTTATTAACTACTCATAAATATTAATTAATAAACCCTTACCATAAAGGCTAACTATTATTTGACAAAACAAATTAATATAATTAATAGTAAGTGCATAAATTAATTACCTATCAAACAACTAATTTAATAAAATTACTAATTAAATGAAAAATGAAATACGTTTACGTCCAATCGCATAGCAGTATGTGTGTCTGCATCAAGTCGGTAAAGATCATTTTGCGCCATTATTACTCTAGGACTTAGAACTTATCTTAAGATAAAGTGAGAAAAGTGAAAAAGTGAAGTGAAAAGGAAGTGGAGGACAGTATATATAGGCTTGTTTGTATCTGTTTTCATAGGAGGTGCCCAAAAAATTGATTTACACATGGTTTCGTATGAGGTGGGCACCTGCTACGAAATCATGTAACAAATGCAAAACAGTTCATTCACGTAAAAATTGTTTCAACTGTCCATTTTCATTTTTAATTAATTTTTTTATTTGGGTGGAAAACCTAGAAATTTGATAAAGATGTGAAGGAGTAGAAATGATGGTAATTCACTATAATAAGGGAAGGAAAGCAAAGTGACTTGGACAAAAACTGCTTCTGAAAATACAACATTTTTTCTTTTTTAATTTTTTAGGAAAGGACAATTGTTATTATTTTGAAGTTAGCTTTTAACCCCAAAAAATATTGTTAAGCAAATTATTAGTAAGGATAAAAGTGGTAGAAAAATCCGAAACCAAATTCAGTTACCTCAAGAGAATTCCCTTTACTATATTTTATAGATGTGTATCAATCGGTACAAAAATCAGGATATATTAACAATCAAAAAATATTTAGTTATATATTGTTATATAAATACATATATGATTATATTTTGATTGAATCCCCATTAGAGCGGTTGAACCAATAAACCTCCAAGCAGTATTTTGTATGTTTCAATATATGGTCTAGTATCTTTAACCTTCCCTTTCTCTAGATTCAAATTTCTAAATCTATGAAGCACAAACATTCATATAGATATTGACACGACACATATATAAAGGACTCATCAAAGTTGAAAAACTATAGAATATGACATATATATAACTAAAAATTTAAAGAAGGCGACATATTATTCAAAAAATTATTTACATAGATTTCGCTTATATTTTATTTTCTTATAAATTCAAAATGCTATGTATTATTTTCTTTTTATAACCTTGTTTACATTATACTTTTTTAAATTAGAGTAAGAAAATAATAAATTTTAAATTAAATATAAAAATATGTATGATCGATATATTATACAAGATTTAGACACATAAATACAACACTCAAATTGTGTTTCTGTTCTTCGTAGAACTCACTATTAGACTGTGCCATTGTTGAATAAGGCATTGCAAAAGTGCTGATTTGGTGCGTTATTGGTATTATACCACACACTCGGGGATCGATCCCCACCCCTCCCCAAGAGCTGTAACGCTTACATTTTTTTCTTCCGGACCACGACAAACATGACAGAGTTCAATCTTGAAATGATTGGTGTGAAGTTGCGGTGAGAGTGGTTGCAGGTAGTGGGGGAGGACGATGTAACTCAATGGGGTACGCAGTGCAGTGGTAGAGTGATAGTGTTGTGTGATGGCCACATAAGATGAGAGTGTAGTGGTTGGGTAAGTTTTAGTTTTCTTTTATGGAAATTAAATATTACGAGATTTGGAGTTGGTTGGGCTGATTGTACGTCATTTTGTCGGATCTTGATGTCATGATATGTCATCGTTGATATGAGTGACGGTAGTTTAATTATGAGTTAATCTTCGCCATTTAGTCCCCTCGACTTTTCATTCGTAGTCGTTTTAGTTCCTAAGCTTTTAAAATGAGTCAAATCGATCTAACATTCTGAAATGTGAGTCAAATTAATCCCTTATTCCACTTTTATTTAACATTTTATCAATTAGATAATGATATGTAACATTAAGTTATATATTATCATACTATGTGTCATCTAAAGTAGAATGAAGTTTAAAATAATTTATTTTGGTATCTAAAATTGTACAAAATGAGTCAATTTAAAATGTATAATGAATATTTAAATGACTTATTTTGTATAATTTTAAACATCAAAATAAATCATTTAAAATATATTCTACTTTAGATGACATATGGTATGTCAAGATATCACTTAATGTTATTAATTATCATTTAATTAATAGAAAATTAACTACAATTGGGTTAAAGGACTAAAATGACTCATATTTTATAATGTTAGGGACTAATTTGACTCATTTTAAAAGTCAGGAACTAAAATGACTCAATAATAAAACGTGAGGGACTAAAATAAACATTAACTCTTAATTAACACTTCAGTTCTTCGAATAACGTTTTTTTTTTGGTGAGCAGTTCTTCGAATAACTTAATATAATATAATGTTGATTCATACATAAATTTTTATTATCGCAAACATTATTCTTCCTTTTTATTCCAAATAATTAAAAAAGGCAACAGTAGTTTTCATCGTGTGGCTCATCCATCTGCCCATAGGCATTTGATCATGGAATTGGAGGGGGCATTAAACATAAGAAACACTTAAATGTTTTAGAGTAAGAAAATACATTTATTTTGTTCTATTTAATAAATAATATATTGATTTTATGAGTCATTATTGTCTTTTATTTTTTTTGATATATTTAATACAATAGCTCACATATTATTTATTAAATGGAATAGAACATATATATTATTTTGCTTTCAAATCACCTAAGAATTTCTCATTAAACTTTATAACAAACATATGCTGTGCCTGTATGCAGCCAACATTTATTTTTCGGTACAATATGCAGCCAACCCTTTACCTTTGCACCCAATCCACCAGTCACCAGCAGCATCTACATTCATCTTACAAAGGTCTTGCGAGGGGTTGGGAAGCCATATCACAAATCTACTTGTACTTGCTAATCCTATGAGGCTTTAACCGAAAGGCATGTGGTCCTCACTCCTCACAACAACCAACCGCTAGCCATAACACATCAAGATGGCCGAAAGTCTATTGCCCAAGTTGAAAAATGAGTTTCTTGTCTTCCTGCTAAAAAAATTCTGCATATGTCAGTTTGTTGAAAACCTTCACAAATCTGTGATCGAAATCATCCAAATGTGTTGGTTGTGATGTTTGGCTCTCCTTGGGTTTTTCAATTTTCACCTTCTAGTGTAATTTACCCAATGGTCGGAGGTGCTGAATTAGTTTTTTTTTTTCAAAAAAGAAAATATTATGATGGTTGTATTAATTTTATTAGACACTTGAATGTATAAATATTTTTAGAGTTAATGCCAATCCTAATATTTGAAGTTATACTCTCGAGTTATTTTAGTTATTGACGTTTAAAACGCGTCAAATTGATCACTACTAAAAGCAGATCTAAGTAGTAAGTAATGACAACTCATGCCCACACTAAGAATCAAAACAGTTCTTAGAAATATTTAGATGTATATATTATTTTCCCCTATTATTTTATTAAATTAACCTCACATTAACAGAAAAATAATATGTAATTTTTTATTATGTTTATGTATTATTTTTGTCCTCATTACCTAAGTTTTCTAGATCCATCATGGGTCACTAACATTACAAACATGAGTCACCCTAATCACTTAGTCCAGATTCTTTAGCACTCTGTCAGTTAAATATTGATGTGCAATGTCAAGTGATACCTAGTATATCAAGTGCCATTGGACGTTACATGAAGACTTGAATGATTCATTTCGATGTCTAAAATTACACAAATAAGTTTTTTATTATGAAAACTATGAAATGATTTATTTTATATAATTTTATGTGTTGAAATTAGTTATTTAAGTTTCTATACTACACTAGATAGCACATAGTATGTCGGCGTGTCACTTAATGCCATACATCACCATTACACTGGCGGAGTGTTAAAGAACTTGGATTGAGAGACTAATATGACTCACATTGGTAATGTCAGGGATTATTTTGACTCATTTCAAACTTCAGGAACTAATTAAAATGATTTACGAGTGTAATTTTAAGGATTAAAATTAGCATTAACTCATTTTTTTTTAGCTACTAAAATTTATTTTAAAAGTAATGGATATCAAATAAGATGAGTGAATGACATTTGAGTAGTGAGTGTGGGAATCAACTAATATAATTGATATGACAATAGATAATTTGATGGTTGTGTAAAATGTTATTATATTATTAATGCTTAGAAATTATTTTTTTGATCTGCTATCACTACTTAATCCGCGCATTTTATTTGTCGACAGTAGTATAATTCAATTTTTTTTTCATTGAAACTACCATTCCATTTAGATGAGGAGCAAATAAAAAAACAATAATTAAAATGTGACTGAAAGATGAGACAATTTAAGTCGTGTCATTTTATTTAAGCAAAATTAGACATAAATTTGTTTAGAAATATTAACAAGACCTTGCAGTCAGCATCCAACATCCTAATTTGCGGTGTCATACTGTCAATATATTTATTTAATAAAAGAAGCAAAGGTGTTAATAATAATAATAATAAACAAAAGCGTAAATAATAAAACAAGAATAAGAATAAGAGGTAAAAAGAAGAAAGACCTATGCCGCTAAAAATAAAATGATATAAAAGTTGCTCTTTATAAAAAAAAGTTATTATAATAGTATTTGGTATATGATAAAGTACCTTTTAGAATAAACAGTGATGATAGCGATAATTATATATAAAAAAAGTAGATCTATTTTAATTGTTTTTTTTATTTTAGTATATAAAAGTTTAGATGGATTTAGTGCCGGTCATCTAATCAGAGTCGAGACACAGCTCTGAGCTCTTCAAGCATACTTCTATTTTAATGGTTATCAACTAGAATAAGATTATATTATTCTTTTAATATTTGGAAAAAAAAGGTTAATTTAGAAAAAAATTACATGAGATGCTTTCAAAAGCATCTAATCTTAAAAGCTAAATGCAAGAACATGTTAACTTTTCCATTTCCCTTTTAAAGAAAAGGTCTATTTTCTTAAGTATTGGTCAAGGAACTAAAAATGAAAATCTTAATATTCCAAAGATAAGTTTTGCTGAATCTAAAATGTGAAGTGGATTAAAAGGTTTTGAATTTATTTTTTTGTTTTTGGTATCCTTAACTGTGTAGCAACACCCATAAAGACATATTCGTTATGTTTTTCTTTTCACAAAGAGCATTCTCTCTAGGAGTATTACCAAAACCAAGTCTAAAATCATGAAACATTTTTCCAAAGTAGAACACTATGCACATATGGTAAAAAGAACGACGCCTGAGAGATTCGAACTCTCGCGGGGAAACCCCATGTACTTAGCAGGCACACGCCTTAACCACTCGGCCAAAGCGTCGCTGATACTTCATCTCTCTGATTGAAGTATTTTAGATATCAATTTCTATCGAGCCGATGATTCCAATCGCTACGCAACGGCACAGGGCACCAACCGAAACGAAACAAAAAGCGATAGACAAACAAACCATCGAACCAATTGTTTTCAAGTGGGTTGAGTGCGGGCCCCACACTCTCTCTCTCTTCTCTTGCTGCCTCCCTCCCTCTCTTTCTCTCTCTCTCTCTCATCTTAACCATGGATCCTCACCTGACTCCCCTGCCGACCCCTCACAAAATCACGCAACCTCGAAACCTCCGAAGTAATTGACAAAATACACCCTCCGCCACAGCCACCTCGACCACCACCACCCATGGCGACGGAGACGGCGGCGGCGGCGGCGGAGGAAGGAGAACTTAAAACCTACTGGTGCCACGAATGCGACATGAGCGTTGCCCTCACCTCTTCCCCTTCCATCCCACTCCTCTGCCCTCACTGCCACACCCACTTCCTCGAACTCATGGACTCCCCAACCCAAAACGACGCCGTTCCACCACCACTCCACTCTCCCTCTTCTCTCTCCTTCTTCGACTCCCCCTTCCTCCACCGCCTCATCCACCACCACAACGACGTCGTTCTCGAGGACCCCCTTTCCCTCCTTCTCTCCCCAAACCTACCTTCCGAAACGACGCCGTCCAAGCCCTCCGCGGTACTCCCCGTAGTTACAGTCACATCCTCGTTGCTCCTTCAGCTCGATCCAAACGGCGTCGTTTCGTGCGCGGTCTGCAAGGATGAAATCGAGGTCGACGTGGAAGCGAAGCAGCTCCCTTGCAAGCACCTGTACCACTCCGATTGCATCACGCCATGGCTCGACCTTCACGATTCGTGCCCGCTCTGCCGGTTTCGGCTCACGGCGGCGGAGGAGGAGGAGGAGGAGGAGGTGGAAGGAGATGACGGTGGTTTGAGGTCGAGCGAGATCAGGAGGCAGCTGAGGGCGGCGATGGTGAGGCTGTCGGAGCTGATGGATGAAGAGGAGGACGATTTCTACGGGTTGAGGACTACTCTGAATCACATTGCCTCAAGGCATGGCTTGATTGGCTCCATTGATGGTTCTAGGGTTACAGAGGGTGAGGGTGGTGGTTCGGAGAGTGTTTCGACGTTAGGTGGTGGTGAATGAAGGTGGTGGTGGCGGTGGTCTTGCCTGCAAATTTATCACGGTATGAGCTATAGTTTATGTTTTGTGGTTGTGTTATGTGTGAGTATTGAAGATCATGGAGATTTCCCCTGTTCCAGTTGTGAATTTCATGTTAACAAGGTTTTGATAACTTTTGCTGGTTGTTTAGTGAAATGGTGTGTATTTGTAGTTTCGGGGAGGCCTTTATTGATGAAATGTATAGATTTTGAGCAAGTGGTTCATCCAAAACATAAATGTCTGTGTTCTGCTGGTCTGGTTAATTCCGACACATTGCAATGTAACCTGGTTTTTTGTTTGTTGTTTTCAAGTTGTTTGGATTGGTTGTAAAGGGTGGGAGGATGGAATGACCTATAGTTCCATTGGAGAGAAGCCATTTCATCTCATACCTTCCTTTCCCTCCAAATGGGAGCCTGGGGCTATGGGATGGAATGAGAATTGATAACTAGTAACTCTTGCCATTCCATTCCCTTCTATTAGTAATCCCAAGCAAAAGAGTGGGAGCTTTTCTCCATTTCATCCTTTATTATCCAGACAGTGGTATGAGAAATTTGTTCCGTTCCTTTGGGGCTATTTCAATCCAATGTACTCTAATTTATTCCATTCCAAACAAAGCAGAGTCTTCTAATCAATTAATTTTCTTATTTGTATGCGATGGCAACTATGCTGATTCTACCTTGTGCTTAGTTGTTTATGCGATGGCAACTATGGTGTCATGCTTCCTTCATGCGCGTCATAACTCCTCATTGTCATCTCGGGTGCAATTTATTTGAGCTAAACGTTAAGATTACTGGGTGGTTAGCGCATAGTTTGAGATTGCCAAAACTGAACTCTTATGGTGTTGTAATTGTACCTTGCAATTAGCAAGTGACTGTGAATTAGTTTTTTTTTATTGAAATTAGAAACGATGGACGCTGAGGTATTTTAGTGGAGGGCATTTTTGTATTTTGGCTTTTTTTTTTGTCTGGGGGAGGAGGGGGGACCATGACCATATCTGTAGGTTAAATGTTGATGCATTAGTCCGTGTCCTTGTTGCTATGTATAAAACACAATTTGGTTGGGCAACTTTGTCTACTTTCTATTTGCCGCATGATAGTTGGCAATAATGCCTTATGGGATAATAAGCCTTACTCTGCAGCCATTTTAATGCCAAGCTATGTTCTATTCTCAAACAAGCTTGTGAACTAACATTGTCTCTTCTGGTACTTGATTGCAGGTAGATAGTGTAATAAAAGAATCTTGAAGTTGTATCATCATTGATCGTTTTAACAAGTGTAAATCTGCACCGACGATTGCGCTGTTCCTTTTTTCGGATAGCTGCACTAGCTAGATGTAGTATTATAAAGCCAGAAATACAATAAACCAATGATGTGCACGAGTAATGTGCATTTCTTTTCCTACCTGCCCATCCAAAACTCTATGTTGGTCCTTGGATCTGGGTGATCTTGAGTCATATATTTCCCTTGACTCTGGGCAATAAAGACTTTGTATGATTCAGTTTTAATGTGTTGTGTCTGAACTGCTTAAGTGGATCCTTTTCCACTGATTCATTTGGATCACAGTCGTTTTTGGTGTTTCCTGCCAACATAGCTGTGGACTGTAGTTACTGTTAGAAATTGTAGATGGATTGAATCCTTTTGAGTATGGCTGTGTATTATGGAAGAGCCTTGAAACGCATATTTTGTCGTGTCCTGAACTGTGTTCTGGTCTCTACCTAAGGAATGAATGCTGCTGGTTGATTATGCGATTACTATAGCTTGAACCAACTGATTGAATTGTGGTCTTCAGCTAAATGATTTGTTGAGTTTCATGTGTTTTTGGGTCTGTAGTTTCATGTTGAGAACGGGCAGATGAAGTTTTATGGACTAACCTTAAATATGGAATATGAACAAACAACTTTTATGCTTTTAGGATGTTGTTAATCAGTGTCTTTAGTATACTAGTTAAGATGTAAAAGTAGGTATCTTTATTGAAAAATGAAACTCGTAAACAATCAACACATTAGATGCATTAAGAATTTTAAAAATATTTCGCTTTTCAATTCTGAAACGTGTTTAGCATTTTCCAATCGGGGAAAAGAAAACTGAAAACGTCTTTGATTTTCTGACTTCGATGGCTTTTTGACCTCGCAGTCCATCTAGACATTCAAGGACTTTTGGTCCGCTGAATTATTAGATAAAACCTTCCCACGGACTATAATTCCTAAACTACTATTGGGCCATGTTCCACATGGATCCTAATTCGAAAGATAAGGTTTGGTATCGACCAAAATGGTTCTCATCACTCCAGAGAGATGCCAACTTCTTTTTGTTTTTGACGCGGGAAGGTTTTCCTTACATGGTCCTTGGTTGAAACACGCAATCGGATGTCACTCGTGCGGTGCAAGTCAAGTTACTTGCCTCCTTCTAAGCAATTCTTTATCATCATGCTCCTGATATAGTGCTATTATTTATTTATTTATTATTAGAGTTAAATGTATTTTATCGTTGAACTTTAGGTCATATACAATTTACACCATGATATTTCTAATATGTGTAATCTGACATTTTTTTTGTGAATTCTAATGTGCAATCAAACCCTTATTTTTTTTTATTATGTGCAATCTAATACCTTGGTGTGACTTAAAGTTTTGCACTGTTTGAAAAGTAGAGTTTTTTTTTTTTTTACAACTTGAAAAGTATACGGTGTTTCAATGTACGTTTTAAAAAATTAAAATATAAATTATATATGAACTAAAGTTTAGAAGATAAAGTGTATTTAACCCTTATTATTATTATTATTATTATCATCATCATCATGCTTTCTTGGATAAGATATCCATAAGATATAAGGCTAACTAGTTTAGTAACTTCGCGACTAGAGACTCCCCAACTCTAATACTATTACTGTTCTTCAACATTTTTTTAGTCACGTTATGTTTTAATAAAAATACACTTGTTTCTAAATTTTATTAAAATGGATTAATATAAATGTTTTAATTTTGATGGAAAAGATGCTACACTATCATCGAATTAAATTATTCTATTTACAATATCATTCTAGTAACAGATAAAAAAAACTCAACTACATTCATTGATAAAGACAAATTATGCACCACATAATTAATAACACTGTAAAATTAAATCAATGCAGACTCTAAGATATATAGACCCTAACTGGCACCACACACCACATAGTTAAAATGGTGTACGATAAAATTTGCATATATAATACAGCGTAAATTTTTTTTTTTTGGTTGCGTACAACAGTGTAAAACTAAATCCAAATAGAAAATTGTTTGCACAGATTAAATCTGCAGAATTACACATTTTGGTGTCACAAGACGGCATGAGTTAAAATTCTGTCTGTTGTCATCCGTTGTGTAAGAGGTTTCGTTTGCTTACAAGACTAACCAATTAAATAATAATGAGTCATCACGCTGCATTGAAAGGTCCCAAATTCATCAAATCTATATTTGGTTTGGAAGCTTCTGCCTAACTTCTCCTATTGGGTCAAACAAGCAGTTATGCTCGTTCATTGGGTTCTCACTTAAAATAATGCACTTTAATGACCATCACACCCTTGACATGTATTCATTACTCACACACATTGCTATTCTGGATAACAATGAAATTTCCACCTCAATTCCAACGTTTTCAACATGGAAGAGCAGGTCAAAGTACTTGTTTTTTCTCCTTACTTTTCTAAGTCTTGGTCCATCATATCCTCCCACACATTAAAACCTATATAAGGACATGCCCCTCCTCTCCATATGTGCATTCATCATTCCAATTTTTGTGATTCTATACTCAAATTAAAGATTCGAGCAGCCATTAAAGGGTGTTATATTTGTGATCACACAAGACTTGTAAAGATGGAGACCAGCTTAGGCGACATGTTGGTTAAGGTGGCAGTGTTCTTCGTGGTCCAAGCGTTGGTGTACCTTATCCTTTCCAAATCATCAAACATTTTCTCCAAGAACATCAAGAGATCCCACAGCTTCAAGCCTGCGGGATCGGTGAGCATCCGTCGGATGCTCGCTTTGATCTCCGATGTGCCGCCGGAAGGAGAGCCCTCTCCTTCTTCAGAGAGCCCTCAATCACCATCCCTTCAAAGTTATGATCGACGATCTTAAGTCCAAGGCTTAGGCGGCGCGTGTAATTAGTTAGTTCTCTCTTTCTTGCACAATGATATATTGCAAAATTTGTTAGACAATCCTAAAATATTGGTATGGGGGTCTTGAATTCTTTTGTTGGTTTGTTTTTTGGTTATGAATGATGTTATATATTTATGAATATGTTAGAATATTGGGATTCATTCATTTTTTTTATCCTTGTTTTGTTCGGTGAGCACGATCAAGTTTAATTGAGAACTCAATATGATTGTTCTGTTGTGGGTCATATATATACATATATTGTTAAGAGTTAATTAATATAATTAATATTTACATATCCATTTAAAAAAATCATATAACTTTATCTTTTATTTGAATTATTTATATAAAATCAAATGATCAATATTCAATTATCTCACTTTCATAATAAACCACCCCTCATACACCTTTTATATATATATATATATATACACACACACACAAAACTTGAAATATTGCTTATATCACCAAAAATAAAAAATTAATGAGTAAATTAATGAATAAAAGGAATAAGCAGCGCCGACGTTAACTTCATTTGGCGGAATGTGTCGTTGATTGATTTTGGAGTTGCACAATGTTGAAATGTCAAGTCCGACTCGTGTAACGTGGGTTAACCAACTAATAAGTCATAATTAATCAGTTAATTTCAAGGTTCTGAAAATCGGACCGGATATCAAACAGATTAGGACAATAGTTCAGAGGTTTAAAGGTTCAATCGAAGTCCAATCAGAATATAACCGGTATATAATAAAATTTGTATTTATATAAATATATAAAAATATAAAATAAAATATATAGCATAAATAATCAAAAATTAAATTAGGTATAAATAAAATCCATAGAATATAACATAATTCATCTATTAATCAAAATAAACATTATCCATATAGATCAAATTTCTCAAATTACTAATTCTCATACCAAAAAAAGAAAAGAATTAGGAAAAATGAGATTTTAGGCTTTTTTTTTTTTTTTTTTTACCCAAATGATGTCATTTTACGTCTTTTTTATAAAAAGAAAAAAACTAGTTTGGCTCGGCTAGGCTGGTTTGCCGGGTTTACCTGTTCAAAGTGGTTCCTGACTAGTTCTTTTTTTGCCGATTTTCAAAGCCATCCCGAATCGGACAGCAGGTCGGTTCCAAGTTCAACTAGTCCGATCGGTCGGTCCGGTTTGATTTTCAAAACCTTGGTTAATTTAGGTATTGTATTTCATTATTCATTTATTAGTTATTCTTTGTCTGTAGCCTGTCTCTTACTATTGCTGCTAATTGCTATGGATCAAAATAAGTTGATTAGTTCGTCATATCTAGGATAGTTGCACGGCTGAGGTTTAGGAGAAATAATATTTTCTGATGACCTGTAGTCTCTACTAGAACTTTTAGGAGGTTTAAGATTTATGCTAATTTCCCAAATTAGCCTATATCTATGTAACTTAAAAAGAAAAATGCATGTATCAAAGTTCTCAACTCAAATTTAGTTGTTGGATGGGTGAGAAGATTCGGTACCAAAAAAAAAAAAAAAACCATCATTTTGAACTTAAAAAAAACCAAGTGATTGAACTGGTTAAACCGAAAACCGATGACCTCTCCGGCACAATTGCATCGGAAAAATCAGGAACCGGTGCTACTTAAAACTGGACAATTTTAAGATTGTTAACACTTTTAACTGTGTTAAGGAGTTTCATTGTGGCCCAGCAGCGTAATACTAATGACTTTCACAAGTCGGTCACGCAAAGGGGCCACCACGCACTCTCCGTCCAAACCAAGCACCGCCCCTCTGCTTTTACG
This sequence comes from Dalbergia cultrata, assembly GCA_031216105.1. Classification (NCBI taxonomy): domain Eukaryota; kingdom Viridiplantae; phylum Streptophyta; class Magnoliopsida; order Fabales; family Fabaceae; genus Dalbergia; species Dalbergia cultrata. The sequence continues at coordinate 24,736,203 of CM062350.1, read as the reverse complement.
GAAAAAGCACCCAGCTTCCTTGAAGTGCAACACTCAACGTGACTTATTGTGTGGATACAAAATATGCTGAAGCAATAATATGGGCGGAACTGGATGGATATCACCGCCATCTCACCTCCATCCACGTGGGACTTGTGTAACTGTAGGTTAATTGCAAAGTAATAAAATGAACAATTATAATAACTATTAACTGATGAAAAAAATTTGAAAGATATTTATTCCTAAAATATAAATTAGTTGCTAAAATAATATATATATATTCCGGTTTAACTTCTAAACTAGTAATTTGTCTGATTTGATGTCCAATCCAGTTTTCAGAACATTGAAAAATATGCAAAATGTTCATTGCAATTTGAAATAAGTGTTGAATTTCATGGTGATTAGAAATGAGAATAATAATTGAGAGAATATTTGTGGACTCCGGAATGGTCATTGATCATTCTTCTAAAAGACCGGTAATTATTGCTCATTACTTGCTGAAATAATAAACACGTCTGTTGTTTAATTTGGTAAAGTAAGTACTTGCTTTGTTATATATCCTTTTTTTTTTATAATTTTATTTGGTAGATTGATTGATTATATTAATTCTTAAATTCTTATTACCAACGCAGAAATAAATAAAATAATCATATTCCTTTCACATAACATTTTTGTACTATAATTCTAACTTTTTATTATCATTATAATTTATTTCTTCTTTCATTTCCTCTGCTTCCATTTCCTCACATACCATCAATGGCTGAATATTTGCCTTATGTGAACACATTCTAATGTGCAAGAAATATTATCAATACTCGTGCAAGAGCCATGCCATTTTTAACAAACTATTTTGTTCAAATAATTACAAATGTAGATGACAATCGGCTCAAACAAAAATGAGTGCATAGAACTAAGGTTTGATTATTGGTTAAAGTAATTGGACACTTATTCCTCTTAGATAAAATCTGTAAGGAGAGAAAAAAAATAGTATTAGAAGATCTTCGCCTCATAGTTAATTGATTCAACTTGAACAAAATTAATTGAAATCTAATGGGTTTTAAATGTCGGTAACTAATATGGCGTCTCGTGAGATGCACGCATTTAATTTTCTCATATAGTGGTATAGAAATAAAAATATGTTTTGAAGTAGATGATTTTTAGAATATATAAGTAAATAAATAATACTCCATTCCTTTTAGAACATCTGTCTATTTTTAAACAATTTCATATTTTAAAGTATTGATCAATTTTGTATTTCAATGTAGTATTAATTTTGTTCTTCCAATACTATCCCTAATTAATTTCACATTTCCAAAGCATTACATCTAATATTAGTCATAAACATTGCGCTATATTAATTAATATATAGGTACATATTAGTCCATTCATTTATTTTACTTCATTACCAACATCATTTATTATCTTTCGCAATATCTATGTTTTGGTCAGAATTGACAGATATTTTGAGAGGAAATAGTCGTTAACTCATTATAAAGCATCAATATTAGGGTGTGTTTGGTATGATATATTAGACATGATAGTATAAGTTAATATTATACGTTATGTCAATATCAGTTGTTTGGTATAGATAACATATTATATAAGTTTATACATCACAATCTCCTTATATATCCTAATACTATAACTTAATACATTATAGGAAAGTTGGATTAGGCCTAATTAACTTTTAATGTAAGGTTACTTTTATTTTTTTATTAAAATAAATAATTCTTAAATAAATAATAAAATAAAATAAAATTATAAAAATAAAATAATTTTTAATAAAATTGTTTGATAATAAAAAATACAAATAATAGATGAAATCAACTTAGTTATTTTTTTATATCAAAATCAGGGTATCCAACGTCGACGATAGCTCTCCTAAAGGGGTAAATGGTTGGCCACAAAATACACTTAATTCACAAAATACACTTAATTGCTATGGGTGAGAATCAAATCCTCAATCACATGGCTAATTAAGGGACAAAGTAAACTGCCACCACGCTACATCTTGTGATTATATCACTTTTGTGATATACAATAAAAAAATAAATATAATTGATAAATAATAAATAAAATAAAAAATAAATATTTAAATAAATAATAAATAATTTATACAATATTAAATGACTATTTAATACTTACAAGATATATTAATTTGAATAAAGATTTTTCTACATACATACTAATCATGAAAATTTGTTATTTCTAGATAAATATGTTAGCCAAAGAAATTTTTGAGTTTAATTTCTATATACTGACTATATAAAATATTTTTATATTGTCATCCAAGTATGTATTGCTATATCAGTTAAAGTAGTTAATCTTATATCCACTACTTAAAAAATCATATAAATGAGATGATTTGATTAGATGATAGTGTAAAGAATAAGTTTTACACTATTAGTGCATGAAAATTAAATTCTAAATTTTAAATTACTAATATGTAAATAATATGTTTTGTGACCGTATAAAAAGCATGGACAAAATTTTAGTGTTTTTTCCTCTAATATAATAAGACATATTAATTATTTAATAATCACACTAATCATATATATTTTCTAAGGCATAATATATATGTATATGCATATAAAGTAAAACATAATAATAAAAATTGGGGGGCTAGCTGCCCCTTCAACCCTAAGGAAGCTTCCCCACTGCTTGAAAATACATACTATTTGAAATATCATAGCTTTGAAAATTTCATAATAGTAAGATGAAGCAAAACAATAAAATATAATAGAATATTATCCACGTGTCTATGATAATATTGGTTCCTTGATCAACATTAGTTATCACACACATATGTAGAATTCAGGAAGTTACGCATTTTGTTTTGAACTAATAATCCAATCTTCTCTTCTCTAATGAAACATATATATTAGTTTGGGATAATTTTATAATTTTATTTCATCCATATTAATTGCTGCTTTAATTTTTCTCTCACCTATTTAATATATTCTCTCTCGTGTTCTCTCTCATGTCATAACCTTTTCATAATTATAAAAAATATTCTGAAAGATCAACGAATCATGTTATTAAACTCGTATTTTGATGAGATTTTAATTTTAAAGGTTCAAATATTTTTAAATAATAAATTTAATTTAATTTAATTTTCTAACATATTCATAACAGAATATTTTCCAAAAATTTCCTTAATATATTAAAGTATTTTCATTTAAGATTTTAATATTTTAAAAAACTTATGTAATAAATGATAATGAATATTAAATATAAATTTAATTTCAATTTCTTAATATATCCTTCTTCGTAATGATTAATGTTTTTCGTCAATTTTTAAATTTTTTTCTGATCATGAAAAGGTTATAACACGAGAGAGAATATATTAAATAGGTGAGAGAAAACTAAGTAGTAATTAATGTGAATGAAACAAAATTATAAAATTATGCTAAACTAATATATTTAATTAGAGAAGAGAAGAATAGATTTTTAGTCCCAAAGAAAATATATAATTTGCTAACCTTCACATAAAAGTCCAGACGATTTTATATATATATATATATATGTGTGTGTGTGTGTGTGTGAGTATAAATCCATTGACTTCGTGTATAACTCTATAAAGTTACTCCTTATATTTTGACTATTCATTTTAATATCTTATGGCTATAATCAATTCACTTATTCTTTTTCCATAATTAACTCATTGACTCCTTATATTCTCTAATCCCTTTTTTAATTTGTTTCCCCCTTCCCTCTCCTCTTTCATTCTTGTGTTGCCCATTGTGCTGTTATATGCTCATTACTCATTCAGATCAATGAGTTTACGATTTGATTGCATGAAAAAAATAATTTCAGAATTAACATAGATATTCCATTTCAAATAATACTCAAATAAGATCAGATTTAATTTTTTTTTTCTGATTTGCGATTGCATCAAAAAAATAATTTCATAATTAACATAAATATTCCAATTGAAATGATATTCAAATCAAATCAAATTTAGTATCTTTTCATTATTTGACTGCACACAAAAAAATTATTTCACAATTAATATACATATTCCGATTGAAATAATATTCAAATCAGTTCAGATTTAATATCTTCCTTGATTTAATTGTATTGGATAAATAATTTAATAATTGACATAGATATCTCAATTGAAATGATATTCAAATCAAATCAAATTTAATATCTTTTGAGGATTTGATTGCATTAAAAAAATAATTTCTAAATTAACATAAATATTGCAATTGAAATTATGTTTAAATCAGGCCAGATTTAATATCTTTTCATGATTTGATTGCATAAAAAAATAATTTCCCAAATATGAAAGATATTCCAATTGAATGCAGAATCCATGAAAAAATAACACATGATGTAACATTAAATTCATTGAGTCCACAGTCGTACGGTATCATAGGTGATATTAAAAGAACTGATATTAAAAGAACGCACGGTAAAAATAAAATACAGTTTGAAAGTAGTTATATGTCATATTGGATTCTAATGAAATTTAGTGTAAAATTCATTTGAAAAATATACATTTATTGATACACGAATAATTTAGACTTACAGTAATAACGGTTGTTTTTACATGAATGCTAAGCATTCCGAATTATTATCCGTACATTCAATTAGTCATTTAGTTGTAATCCAGACAAAGTTTAAATAACCCCCACATTAAGGAACCCATATTCTAGACGAGAAGTACAAGCAACCTTCTCAAATCACTACGCAAAAGTAATGCCTTGCCCCTCCCAAATGTCAATGCAAACCATAAACACCATCATAGGTAGGCGGTTAAATCAATTTGAGCATTGTTCAACCGGTTGAAAGCGAAAATGCAACTACCGAAAGATATTTTTCGTAAACAAGAATATGCTCTATACAAAACATATTAGGGATGTATATACGATAGGTTCTGCTGGATCGGATCAAATTTGAACCAGTCTGATTTTTCAATTGGGCCATTTTTCAAGAGCGAATTTGATCAGATAATGATGCAACTAGTAACTAGATTAAAATATTAACAACCCTAACCTAATTGGGCCATTTTCTTGTATTATACGGGATCTTCTAGATGCATACAATAACTACTATATATGAACAACCCTAACCTAACTCAATAACTCATTCTTGAATAATAAGAGCCATTTCATATGGAATCAAATTCATGGAAGCGAGATTTTATGGAAAAAGATCTAATTATAAGATGGTACATTAGAAAATAGTTTGAAAGTTTAAAAGCTCAGGGAGCCTACACTTTTAGGGACTAAATAGAGAACGTCATGCTTAGCCGCCTTAAACATGCCAACAAGCATGCATTCTTTTAATAATTTTTCCAATATATAAATCTATTGTCTTGTAGATATTGAGGCTTTGAGATAATTTTAAAGTAAATGTTAGCATATTTGAATTAAAGTATTAAACTAGTATTCATACCAAGATTAATTTCTCCTACTATTTCATATTAGAATCACAACTAGTTTCTATTTTGGAAAAGGAAGTTTGTATTAGAGTATAAAATCGTTCATGTGCCTTTACTCATTAGCTTAACCTTTTGAGAGAGATAATTTTATAACATGGTATCAGAGCCACCATAATAAAAGAGTAGTGAGTATACCGTGCTGACACACTCTTATCTACCATTGAATGAGATGTGGGTTTCAAATTAAGTGAAATCCATATCATATCCAATGGTAGATACACTACAACATTTTTGGTCTGAGGTAATGCTTCAAAAACGTTGCCTAAACATACAGAAGCCTTTTATCAAGGGCAACCCTTTTCCATCAATGACAACATTTTCGAAGGGGTTGCTTATATTGGCATTATCTTTTCTCTAAGGCAATGATTTAGTGTGAAAAAACAACAGTCTGTAAAAAAAAGCGTTGCCTATACTTCATCAAGGCAATGGTTTTTGTACCTTTGATGCATTGCATTTTATTTCAATTTAAGGCAACGCTTTAGAAACGCTGCTTTGTCTCTAGTTAAAGGCAACGGTTTTTGTACCCTTATTTAATTCACATTTAAGGCAACGCTTTTAAAAATGTTGCTTTTTCTCTAGTTAGAGGCAACGGTTTATATCCTTTTTTAATAGTTTATGCAACTTGTGAAAAGCATTGCCTTTTTCTAATAATTTAAGCAACTAATTCAAACCATTGCCTTTTCTGATATTTTAGGCATTAATTAAAAACCATTGCTTCTTCTCAATTCTAATTGCCTCTTATTCTCAAAAGTGTTGCCTTTCATTTTAACTTGCTAATGCCTATGAAGCATGCATGCAAGATAGTAAAAGATGAAGGATCCTACAAATACAAAAGATACAATATTCTACAACTTTGTGATCAATATAATTAGAAAAAAAAACGCCTCCAAAGTCTTTCAAGGAACAAAGAAGAATGCTAAAAAGACAATCTGTAACAGGAAACAACATGATGTACACATCAAGAAAATTAAATTAGATGCAATATGCCAGTTATATCGATTTGAAGAAAGAACAGGGGATGTTACAGGTGACAACTTGAGTTGCGCAATTAAACTATAACTGTACTCAACAATACATTCAAGGCATACAATAATTAAGTCTTTCTATTTCTGAAAATACTTGACAATATATGTTTAAACTCAATTTCTAGCCATGCTCACCCTACCTCGTTAGGCCATCCCTCAACAACAAAGATATCTAGAGAAAATCCATCAAAGGTAGAAAATGCATGAGCTTCTTAAATGTTCAGTCCAAGCTCACCAAATATTGAAGTTAACTGAAATACATAGCAAAAGATGGCATATAATGCAAACAATTTTTCATTCTTTGTGATTAAAATCTCCAAACATTTTGATCCTTGTGCAATGAATAATCAATTGAGTTAACCCGACTTCCCAAGAGTTTCAAAATAACAAAGACACAGTCATCCCACCAGTTAAAACTTACAGAAATCTCATTGAAAGTTATTATATCCATAAAATTATTTCTGAATGCCAATAAACTTGGGCCTCTCCAAAATTGAAAAGTTGCAACTAAAATAGGCTAAAGGAATCACCCAAAAATAAATAAATCAATCAAAAAATCCTTTTTGCATTTCATATTTTACAATAAATTATATGTTTACAGGCATATGTGCTAATTAGAATGTGAAGTTATGGCTCCAGATAAATATTAACTGGTGATAAGACTATGGCATTGAATCTTGCATGATTTTAATCTGAGTGAAAAGTGAATACTTAGGGAAAATTATAAATTACAACAGTTTTCAAAGAAAATATTATTATACAACTTACAACAAACTTTCAGCAAATAGTTTTGCAATGAACTAGTTAAAATACGATGAACACCCCCACAAGCTTCTTAATCTAACAATCATAAGCTTCTTAACCTAGTTATGCTATCTTGCTTTTTCACAGCTAAGATAATATCATTTTCAGATACTCTTAGAGACTCTATTTTTGCAAGACATGTTCACGTAAGAAAGGAAGAGAAGTTGGGCCACCATTAGGCCCATAAGGTAGAGAAACAACAAGTTAGTGGTCTGTTATGAGGAGTAGGAGAGAGAATGCATGCGATATGATTAGGCAGTGTGATTCATTGTTAAGGCCAACTCTAGGATGAAAAATTCAAAAAATGGGCTGCTTGTATGTCTACAGGCCCATCAATAAGAAAAGGACCAATGTGAGGAGTGTATGCTGAGTTGTGAAGAGTGAGTGGGGACAAAGGGAAATTTGTGCTCAGGTGGGAATATCACCCGATTTGGGTAGTACTAGGAATCATTCTGATATTTTCGGAAGAGAGAGAGAGAGGATAGAGGGTGAAGGACTCCTCCATGCCCAGATACTAATGCATTTTTCCCCTCGAGAAGTGGAACTTCATGGAAACTTTTTCCCAGTGTAAAAGGCATACCATATTAGGATGGGAAAGGTCAAAAGTCATAACTAACGTCTTTAAACAAGGATATTTCATGTCATTGTGTAACACAACATTTAACTTACCATTCCAACTACTCATAAAATAAGAAGAACAAAAAAGAAGGAATAAAAGTAAATTAGTAAAGGAGCTCACCTTCCCAAATAGTACTTTCCACACTATACGATGTACAAAAGAAAGAATCCGTAACAGTCTTGTCTCCTTTCTGTTTCCCTATAGTTTTAGAATAATATTGTTGTATCAATCATGCTAACCTCATGCAAAAATAGAGATATTTCAACCTCATGGCTAAAATCCAATCTCTAAGTGCCAATTGTCAATACACACAATCAATCAACTTACAATATTGACAATGTCAAGTTGTGGACATAACAATATTGACAAAATAATGGGTGTGTGTGGATTTTCCCACTTGAAAGAGACAATATCAACAAGACAAAATGGTGGTCAATTTGATGGTGACAAAGAGGCATGATATAGGAAGGGTAATTCTATGGTTTACAGGTTCACATAAGAATGTTAACTTATAATAACATATGAATGGATTGCCCAAATACTGAGAAGTTTGAATATCTAATCTTCTTGTAACAAATGTCCATACTAAATCATAGTCAAATCAAATACATCCAAATGGAAGAATCTAATATTTATGAGCATCAAAGGTTAACTAATTTTAAACATTTAGGATATATTTGGTTAGAGGGTAAAATTTGGTGAAATTTTTCATGGATGAACTTCATGAATGATTTTACACTTGAAGTTCATCCATGAAACCTTCCAACTCATTTTTACCCCCTATCCAAACATAGCATTGACAATATTTGTCTTTTGCTTCTTATTTTAACAACCACATTTGTCAAAAACCTTGATAGAAACAAATTGACAACAAGTCTTTGACTCTAGCCACAAAACTCAAGGATTAGAATGTGATATAGAAGTATAGTTTTATTTTGTGAATATCCTTTAGATAATTAGAATGATAAATCCTTCAAATAAAGGGAACCTAATATATAGTCCACTGTGTCCTATTGTCAAAGGTCCAGGACCGAACGACTTAATTTCCATGATATTTACTCTTATTTATAATCATATAAAGTAAGCTTTTAGAGGGATTCCTGAATCTCGATAGCAACCATACCTTATCCCTGTGGCAAGGCAACTCCAAAACGTTGGCCCCTACAGCATATCCAGCATCCTCCAGTCCGGTTGATTTTACATAATAAATATTAGCATAATTTATATTGATTTGAAGAATAGTAAAAACAAAGAATAAGAAAAATGGCATTTTGAACCCAATTTAATCCTTGGTTCCTATAATACAGAATTTTTATCTCTTTACACTCCACACATACAAACCTCTTCCTCATCCTTCCCTTCAACCTCTCTTCCGTCCACCTCACTGGCTTCACAACCTTCTTCCTTGTTTGGCTCGCCACTTTCAAGCTCCTCCTCTTCTCCTTCAACCAAGGCCCCCTTGTACTTTCCTCAAACACCCAATTTCACCTGAAATTAATGAAAGAATATGCTTGATTTCAACTGGAGATGAACCATTAAAATTCAATGTTAACACATATGACTTCAATGGGTGTACTAGGCTCAAAGAGTGTAAATAATAGTCAATAGTCTACACATTCATAAAACTACTAAAAAAAGTTAATAATAATAATAATAATAATAATAATAATAATACAAAATTATATTATTTTTGAAATAAATTGGTTTAATAGCTTAATTTCGCTCCGCAAAAAACAATTGATTGGAAAGTTGTCCCCCTACTCACCCTCAAAGCCCTAAAACTAATTAGACAGTTCACAACAAAAATAGTCAAGTCTAAGAGGCCTAACAAAATGACCTTTATTTTCTTATACTCATTCCTAACAATTTCCAATCCACCATACCTCTAAATCAAGCTCAAATAGCAGCCAAAAGGAGGCAGAGTTATTACTTCAGCTTCAAAAAAAACCTAACATTACCATTCGAAGTTTAGCACTCAACTATAGTGTTAATATTAAAAAATTCCTATGTTCGAAAATAGTACACAACAACAAGAATCAAACCTTTTTTCCTAGTTGCACAGATCAATCGATGCCATAGTGCCCCATAGTAAACCAATCAGAAAACAGCACACACACATACGCATAACATAACCACAATTCTCCTAGTCATTTCACAGCTAGGAAAAGAAAATCTTGAAGATTAACCTTAACAAAACAATGAACAAAATCCTAAAGATTTTCCTGGTATCCCAATTCATAGATTTACCCGAACAACCAGTTTAATTTTTGGTTCAGAATCAAATAAGTGATAGCCTTTACAGGAACAAATACTTGTTTTTACATAATGTTGATCCACCTAATAGAGTTTTTTTGGCCTCAAAATCATTTTTTCACAAAAACACTCTGGGTACCTTTAGTTGCAGGGTTGAGCAGATCTGAGAGCTAAGGTAGCATGTTTGGAGAAACCTTTGGAGCGGAGTGCCGACGGCGGCAGCGGACCGAAGCGAATCAGTGGAAGATGCAAAGGAACCTTTGAAGCAAACCCGAGGAAGCTGCTGCTCGAAGGATGAGGTAGCTGTCCAGGCATGTCTGTAGCGAGGCTGAGGCGTGAGCGACGATCTCACTGTGACAAGTTGCTGACATGAATGAGGTTGCGACGGCAACAGGAATGAGGCAAAGGTGATGAATGAATGGCGGAGCATTGATCTAAAACAACGGGCTGCTTCAAAGAAAGAAGGGGAACAAGATTTGGTTCATGTTTGAGGACATGAGGCTAGGGTTCTGTCTGCGCAAGGGGGAAGGAGAGATAACGTGAGCGTGAGGGTGGGTATCCATTGATCTGCATGAGAGAAAGTGCTGGGGGTGGGCAGGGGTTGGGGCTGGGGATTCCGTGGCAACGTTTTCTAAGCATTGCCTTAAAACCCATTGCCAAAGCTCTATATCCAAAAAAGTGTTGCCTATACTGACCAAATGCAACGGTTTTGAAGCGTTGCCTTTAAAAAGTGTTACTTGGCCTAAAATGTTGTAGTGATAGGAGTGTGTCGACACGGTGTTCCACAAATAGTGAGTACAAATAACATTTCTCATGATAAAATGGTCAAAGGTTAACCCCTATTCTAAGAAAAATATTCACACTTTGCCCAAAAAATGTGGCATTCACATGAGGAGGAGTATTAGAGTATAAAACTATTCATATGTATCTACTCATTAGCAAGGTGATTGTATTTTGGCATGTGTTAATAGGTTTGGGATGTGTTTTGACTCTATTTTGTTTTTTGGACCTTGTTTATTTGTTGCTTCCCTTTATTTTCTTAGTGTAGCGTTGTTGCTTTTTTATCTAAAAAATAATGCTTGATAACTAAATTCTTTGTCAAAAATTATGTGCCAAAATGAGCTTATAACATGACATTATTAATGACCTTTCAATAAATAAATGGGCACTACCATTTTATTTTATGTTTTTTAAGAAAACTTCACCATCATTTAACTCTAATTATATTATTCTAATTGTCTAGCATTGCTATTCTCACTACTAATGTAAATAAATTTTTTTCATTATGCAAAACATTGTTTCTTTTCTCGCTAAAACAATGAAATTGATATTATAATTTAATTATAGCTTGCAGGGAGAGAATGACATGAATTAAGAATTTGAAAATACACTTTCAAAATAGGAGACAATAAATCTCTAAATTTCTTGTTGTTTAGAGATACGGTTAGAGCTAAGCAAATAAAAGAGGAAAAGTTGAGAGAATACAACAGATAAAATTAGGTAAGAAGTGAAAATGATTCACACAATTCATTCATACTCATGTTGCTTAGTGTTTATATACAAGAGCAATGAAGGTCTATATGTAGTCTACGTGCGGTCTACTATAGTCTATACTACCAAATAATAAAATGTTATAAATTACGATCATGATCCTATGGTGAAGTATGTGTATGCAACAAAAAGTGATTCAGTTTCTTTCCACTTTATCACACGAATGTAGATTTGCAGCATAAAGATTCCTCAATTGCTTCTCTAACACTCTAAATTTTAACCCTTTTAAGCTCAAGTCATGTTAAGGTTAATCTTTTTATGTTTTAGCCTCAAAAAAATTTTCTTTTCAAAATTGTTCATAAAGAAAAATGTGTAACTTTTTCTTTAAAATGTTTAATTAAAACTTGAGTCTTTTCACAATAGGTGTAATACCATGTACCTACACCTGTTAATAGAAGTATAGCAAGAAATGAAAACATACATAAATCATTCATACATGTCAAAACATTTTAAATCCATAACAAGCCCTGATCATAAATACATAAGCATCAAGATAAATAAAAGATTTAAACATAACTTCCACATAAGTATTTCTGATAGTTTAGGTCCATGTGTTCTTGGTTAAACCTAACACAATCTTAACATGACCCAGAAACCCCCGATTTACCAAAACTCACCTAGCTATTGAAGTCTACATCTTTTTTTATGTAGACAGGCTCACTACTGCGAGACCCCGATGCTAACACACATTCAAAATGATGCAGTTTTGATTAGTGGGCTCCACATTATATAAACATAACATAGCCAGTCTCTCTCTTAGAAATTTGAAACCTAGCAAACCTTTTTGCTCTCTTTCTCCTCTATCTTCTTTTTCCTCCAAGCTCCAAGGTAAGAAATTTATAGTGTTTTTCACAGAGTTTTGAAACTCAGACCGATCCGACCAGAAAACCGGTGAACCGATCAGGTGACGGTCAAGGTAGCCTTAAAGATTGGACCTACATATGGATCGGTGTAGGGTGACTCAGCGATTTTTCCTCAAAATTGGTGATTCGGCGTGTTAAGCTTTTTTGAGTAAAGCTTTGAAACTCAAACTTCACCTTGATCTCTCAAGATATAATTTATTAGATTATTCAATTCATAGATAACTCATAAGCTAATGTATCTATTTATAGACTCCTGTAACTAACTCTAGATAAGATAAATCAAATTCAAACTGATAAGATAACTCCTAAGATAACTTATCCTACTAACTACTTCTAAATAATAAAGATAAGATTATGCAACATAATCAATAACCCAACTAGGTGCTCCTTTCACACGAGGCCCCATCCTTTGCTGCTGTTGGTTTGTATCACGGTGACCCGCCTATTTAGCCATCACCAAAAATAAAATCCATTTCGATGGCTACTATCTTGTGATGAAGGGAGAAGCATCGCCGGTTGCCATGAATCTGACGCCGACGAGGACAAAAAACAGTGGTGCATTGTTATTCCTGTCACACAACCGAGGGAAAAATATGGCTGAGCAAGTGAGAAGGGAGAGAGATAGAGAGAGTTTAGTTGAGAAAGAAAGAAATGAAGGAGAGACTTGGGCTGAGAACTTGAAATGGAGAAGAAGAGACTTACAGCACAAAGGAAAAATATTGAAATGAAGGGTAGAGACTTACAAGTGCGGTGTTGCATTAAGGGTGAGAAGAAAGAGAAAGATAGTGGGAGAGTGGGGGTGATATTAGGTTAAGTGCTTTTACCTTTTCTCTTCATTTTTTTTTTTGGTCAAAGAAATGCAAAGAAACTTGCACCAACAACCGTAGCTGGCTAAATAATTGGTTTGGTGGACTTTGCTAACAGTCCAAATTAAAATCTTAAATGGACTCAACCAAGCTTTTTATTATTTTTGGATTGGATTCTACTCTCTTTTTTCGGTATGAAATTTTAAGCAAAATTTTTTATTTTAGATGTATTAATTATTATTAATTCTACACATGATTTTATATATATTTATACAAGCATAGTAATTTGGTAATGTGTTAAATTGTTAATTATTTATATTATTTTAATATATTTATCTAATTTTTAATATATTATATATTTATTTAATAAAATCCGGTTTAACTGGTTTGACCAGTGACTCACCGGTTGAACCAGTGACCCGGTGACTCAATACCTTGCTTGAGTCGATCACCGGTCTGGTTTTTAATACTATGGTCTGTCATACTTCCTCTTTAGTTCTTCACATTTATGCTTATAGGTATTAATGTACACGAGTTTGGTTATGTTTAGTTGTTCCCCTAGAGTCCCTAAATCTATATAGAAGTGATTATTTATGATTTTTGTTGTTCCCATGGCAAATACCGGTGTCATTCCCACTCCTTGGAGCTCAATTGGTGCTGACACCTCCTTGCTGACCTCTCCAAGTGAGTGGCTTTAAGCTCATAACTTTGTTTTTTGCCATTATGAATAGCTTCTATTCATTTTACATACTATCCATAAATTTATAAATTTAATTATGTGATGAACATAATATATAGGTTATGTTAAGTTAGAAAAATTATGATTTTAGAATCTTCCATGAATGCATGACTTTTAGAAATACATGGAATGATTATTGATGATTGTATGCCTTTCAAACTATTTTCGATAAATTGTGAGATAAAAATATTTATTTTAGAAAATAGTATGAGTTGTAGAAGTGGTAGAGAGCACTCTACTGATATTTTAGCTTTAAAAATTTAGCACGATAATTGCGAGTGATATTTGGATAGGAATTAGAGAGAAATAAAGCTGTGAGTTAACGACAGTCAATTCATTATCCTTGGTATGAAATTGGATAAATTTTCTCATATTTTATAATCCAATCCATAAACAACATTCAAATGAAACAGTTGCTCCCAATCTTAAGTCATAAGTCTAATAAACATAGTTACATAATTTCTCAAAACAAACATAAGCTAATGTAAATGCATGGTCCATGAATCCTGCCTGCAAATGCATAAAAGCACTAGCTAAACATAAACTAATGCAATCCAAAATGAAGCTCACCAAAAAATAGTGCTAGCAGCTATTGAAGATGTATATTGGAGGATACTCTGGAACAATAGTTATATCTATAAGGAGGAAAAAAGGGGTCAGTTTTTATCTAAAATTCAATGAGTAGATTTTCACCTATAGCCATACATGGGCCAATAAAGGAAGATATGTAAATAATAATGTAGCAACAAAAAACCAATTCTTTCATAATGCTAAATAAGCCATAAAGGTGAAGCTCTGTCCCTCGCAAACAAGAGTATCTATTATTTACTTTGCTTTAAATTATCTACCTCAGTCATGGTCTCGAAAATCGAACCTCAACAACATAACATGTTCACCAAGCACTTAATCATTCATCACTTAGGATGAGCTTAACCTAACTAACCATTGCTACATTTACAATAGGGTAAAGAAAGGTTATCAACATATACTTTCCTTTTCTCTTTCACATGATTCTTTCGTGCATGTCTACATGCTCACGTGAAACGTTAAATACACAATTGCTTTTCCCAAGGTACTTTTCATGCCAAGAATGCTTGATATGGAAAATTTCATGCAAGGTTATGAGAAAAGGAGCATGCATATGAAAATTTTAGGACATAGAGCATGCATGCATAAATGGAAATCTCATAAAATGCTATGACACATAAGGCATGCACATGAAGATCCCATGCATAAATGTAAGACAATGAGCCTATACAACTTCCAATTTTAATGCTGGAACTCATGATATTCACATAATCAATCTTGACTTGTGCTCTAAAGGCTCATGAAACATAATCTTAACTCATTATAATGCTTCAATTCTTACTTGCTCTAACATGAATTAAACTACGTTACATAGTCCTCGAGAACACTCCTTAATGACAAGATCATAATATGTCAACAAAAGGGCAAGAGAATTTTATGATCACAAGAGTATTATAAATATACATCTAGGCCAAAACCAATTGCCGAAGTTCAAGGGATCAATATTAGCTAAATGTTCCCTAGTTAATGCATCAGATCACTCATGAATCATCTTAAAACAAAGTTTAACAATTAAAAGTACAAGATATGCATTCCACAATCTAAAGAGGCCCCATGGGCTAAAAAGCACTCACAAGCTTACAATTAAGCTAGACACTACTGAACTTGGATTTTTCACTTTCAAAACTCATAAACATATAAAAGAAGGACCATTCAAAAGGCAAAACATGACAATGACATCAAAACTTCTTGACATAACCAACAATCTCATTATGTCAAAAACTAACATGAAACATTTTAATTTAGCTAGACATAACCCAAATTCCATTTTACTCTTTTAGAACCCATATTTATGTATAAGAATAAATATCCAATAATTAGAACATGATAGTGAAAAACCCCAAACCCTATTTTCATGTAAAACTGTGGCCTATATATAACTAACTAAACCAGAAAATTCTTTCAACACTTACACTAATCATAGAGTTGTTCTAGATTTGAAATTCATTAGTTTTCATAACCATTTATCAATAAAACCAACAAAATCCATATTCCCAATTTAAATCCCCTAAAACA
Organism: Dalbergia cultrata; assembly: GCA_031216105.1. Lineage (NCBI taxonomy): Eukaryota > Viridiplantae > Streptophyta > Magnoliopsida > Fabales > Fabaceae > Dalbergia > Dalbergia cultrata. The sequence goes on along the minus strand of CM062350.1, from coordinate 24,720,012 downwards.
ATTTCTATGCATAACTTTGAAGCTCTATTTTAAATTTTTTTGCAACATGAAAAAAAGGACCTGATGTTCACAACTCAAATGCAACTCTATTTCACGTTCAAAACAACAAAAACTCCAAACCTCCACATAATTCCCATTTTGGCCAAAAATAAATAGTGAGCCTATAGAGCTCTAAATAGCTTTTAGAACATCAAACAATATATAAAATGATGCATAAACTCACAACATACCACCTCTTGAACTATTTTTTAACCAAGAAAGCAAAACAACTCAAACCCTTCTTGAACCTTATAAGACCAAAATTACATGGAAACGGAGAAGGGATCAAAATATTTTTCTTACATATACACACACTTGAAAATACTCATGAACTTCAATGATTAATTTTACTTCAAATACTTTTCAATTAAATCTTTCTAGGACAACAAACCCTAATTTAAATATTAGAGATAAAACCAAACTTGATACAATAGCAAAAACACATGCCACAACTCGAGGATCTAGGAGGAATGAGTGTCTTGAGGCTTCCAATAGGTGAAGGTGAGCAAAATCTCTTCTTCCTCCTCCTTAACGGTGTGGTCACAGTTTGTAAGGAGTAGAGAAGAAGAGCTCAATAATGGAGGTGGGTAGAGGCTTGGTGTGAGGTGGAGATAGCTTTGTTGTCTTTGGATTTTAAACAGGGTTTGGTAATAAAGATTAGGGCTTGAAGTGAAGAGAATGAAGAAGAAGATGAAAGAATAGTGAAAAGGAGAGAAAAAGCGTGTGTGAAAAAAAAGGGTGTGTTGGTGGTGAGGATTAAGTGGGTGAAAGGGGTTTCTTTTATTTTTCTATGTAAGAGAGGAGGTGTAAGTGTAAAATGAGAGATAAATGAGCAATTAGGTATGTATCAGAGAGGATAATTTAGGAATTTCATACAAAAAATCATTTCAAATAAATACAACACAACCAATAAATTAATTTTTTCATGTACCTTTAATTTAAACAAATAATATTATATTAAGTGTCTTCAAGCTTTGAATTTTAGGAGGGAAGTTGAAATTTGAACATGAAGGAAATTCAAAGTTTTCATATACATTACATTTTAGCTTTTTTAAAAAAGAATTAAACACAATAAATGACATAGTTATGCATTTAAATCAATAAGAAAATAAAGTTAGTTAAGGATGATTAATTATCCATTAATTAAATAATTATGGTAATTGACTCTTAATTAGACTTAATTATCCTTAACTAACCTCATTAGACTCAATTACATCGATTAGTAGCTAATTAATCCTGTCAAGCTTAATTATCATCACGGATTAATTTAATCATCATATAATCACTAAAATATAACTATCATCAAAGTAATTAATGATAATTAAGGTCAGTCATCATTTTGTACTCAACTAATCACCTTGAGGATACTAAGGCAATTAGTGTAAATAGAAATTGGGGCATTAGAACTCCTCCAATCCCTTTTGAGACTATTGTACTTTTGAGAGTCAACCTTTGCTGATTCCATGGAGTGATTAAGTTAGGCCATGTATAAGATGACTTCTATTTAGACTACTCTTGTATCTAGGCAATACAATGTGGATCAAATGGAAAATTTGTTAACTACTCATGACATAGGATCCAAGAAAAAAAAAAAAAGAAAATAAATTTCATTTTTATCATTTTTTAATAGATGGATTACAAGAAAGAAAATAACCTACTTTGGTCCAAAATCCCTAATTTACCGAAGGATTGGCACTATATATCTTTTCATTAATAACATGCTTAGATAGGCGGTCTACTTGGGAAATAAACTAATGAATAGCTTTAGAGGAAGTAGAATATTAATGCACACTTGTTGTGAAATACTAACCAATTAGTCATAATCACTCATCCTCTCTTCTGCAACTCAGACTTTCAACTTAGCTGGCAACTATTGGAGCATGCACAATGTTAAAGGCAGAGTTGCATGATGATATGAATTATGTCTTTTTGTTTAATCTTTCTTTCACCCTTAATGAATATATTCAATTTTATTTCATATATTTTATGAAATAAATTGAATACCAAGTATTTTTACCAAAAAATAAATTATAAACAAACAAAGTTCAATAAAATATATATATATATGGGAGGGGATCCGTTTACACTATGTGTAATTTTTATACACTCAAACCCTTCAATAACTCTTCATAGAAGTAGAATTCAATCAGTATGACCATTGAATTATGAGATATTATATCGATGATCAAGTATGCTAAATTTCAGAAAAATCGAATAACAATAGGCATATAATCTAGTAAATCATTGATATTTACTAGTATTAAATGTATTTTCCGTCAAAATAAAGTGATATAATGAAAAATCAAATCATTTTCAAATTTTCTGAAATTTGATATATTGATCTTATCACCACCATATTTAGGAATGTGATCAGCATGTGAGAAGCCTTATTCCCACATAAGTCTCGTGACCTATTGACTGTTTCTACATGCATGCTTTATTTATAAAAAGATCCATGTAAAATAGAAAATTTTCCTTTTTCTACATATGAATCACCTGCTTCTAAAAACCATCGTATAATTATAGCAAATATTTATAATCAACTCTAAAGTTTGTGATTATAATACTAACAAACGCATAAAGTCCAACATATACAAGCAACTTTCAGAGGTAAAGTCATATAAATACATCTCATATTAATATCATGCTATGTAAAATGTGAAATATGCCCTACAGTCTGGGATCCTGCTTGCATCTATACTGGAGCACATCTAAAGCAAAATACCAGATGCTTTACTTAGTGAACTCAGCAACTGGAATCTAACGCTGCTATGAAGGAGGTGGTTGTGAGGTATCCTCAGCAGCTGCTGTATCTGTAAATAGGAGAAGGAAAATAAAGGTGAGTTTTGTTATCAAAACCTAGTGAGTGAGTTCTTATCTGGAACCCCTTCTTGGGACATCAAGGAAAAACGCATAAAATCATAATAATAATAATAATAATAACAAATAAACAAACCTCCAAATAGTTCTATATACGTTTATACACATAACATTTTAAAATGACCTTAAAATATTCTGAATTATAATGAGGAGTACCCAGAACATGATAAATACATACACATAAAAGCTATAACAGCTGTTTGTAAATATCCACATTCTCTATGGGCACCTCATTAGGTCCCGAACTTATTTGGTTTCTGAAAATTTTGCCTCCATGACAGCTTGACATATTGCCTTCATGGCTATTAGATATACCAAGATTTACATTTTATAAGACTACCTGTATGGCCTATTGGTACACCACCTATTTGGCAATTATATGTAGCAAGGTTACTACTTTCTAAACGTGAATCACATATAATTTAACTGATAAGAGATAAAATTAGTAATAAACTCTTAGTATTCTGAAAGCATATGAATCCTTGAAACTCTAATAATCTGACCTTAGCATAACTGTGACTATGGAATCATGTCCAAGGGATCACCCTTTGTAGATATTATGATTTCACAAGCTCACAGAATATGTAGCCATCAACTATCATGAACCAAAGAATATTTGTGCTCTCAATTTTTCAAACTAAATTTCCAAATCGTATATTAAATTAACATGTCTTTCTCTAAACTTTTTCAAAGGTGTCTATCTTAGGTTCAAAGCTCCATCATACAACAATGTTCAGTATCAAAATTCATACAAATATCATAATAGGTCTAAACAATTACAATCACAGTTCAATTCTTTATAAAATCATTTTAATGACAATGGTCTTATGGTTTTGCATAAAACATATAGTTTATGCTATTTTGAAATCATAATATCATAAATCAATAGAAGTCACAAATATTTAAATAGTTATATCTAAAATCAAGCAGAAAAATGAATTTTGATGAAAATAACTATAATAACAAACATAGAGATCACAGTTTGAACCCACTCACATGGAGTGGTGGAATACACAGGAACTGTATCTACAGAAGCCTGGGGAAGCAAAAATAACACCACTATCTGACATAGAAATAGTAGAACTCTAGATTAACTTCTAGAACCTCCAAATACTCAATAAATCCATCTCTAACAAGGGTAGAAAACTTCTCTCCCTTGAAAAGCATAGAGAACCACCCCTAACCAAGGAAAACTTGAAGGAAATGAAACAAACTAGCAACATAATATACCTTTAAGCTTAGAGGATGGAAGATTCCAAGTTGAACTTGAAAAAATGGAAGAAAATGGAGTTTAAATGGTAAAAAAGTGAAGAAATAAGGTGTGGAGAGGTAAGAGTCATGTTCTCTGTTGAAAAGAGGGTGAGGGATGTGTTTTTGTGGTTTAGGGCTTGAAATGGAGGTTTTTTTTTAATGAAATTTTGACCGCTACAATGTTCACCAGAGAACATAAAATCTCCACCCGCACCGCCTTATTGTTCCCTGACCGCTGCAGTGCTCATTGAGCACTCCAGCGCTCTCTAGAATGGTTTTCCTCAGTTTCTTGAGCAATAATCTCAGTTTCTTGAGCAATAACCCAAGTGTTGGTGTGTAATAGGCTGGCTTATTTATATTTTTTAATTAAGTAATGTCCTTATTTATTTTACTCTCCATTAACTTTAAAACATAAATGTAAATAAGAAAATACCCTCATTTGGATTCAAATAAAATATTACAAAAATTAAAATCCCAACAAATCAAAATCCACATTTTGGGTTTTAGTTCAAATCTGGGAATTCTTAAGATTTTATAAATTTTTCCGCTAACAATGAAATGTTTAAAGGTTTAATAAAATTCATTAAAAAATACTCTTTAACTTATTCTTCTTTTTGGAACAATTATCGGGATTTTGGTTTCAAGAATATGGTTTTATCATATAGTCCTCCAAGAACATGTAGGATCCAATCTTAGTAAAATTCAAGACCCAAAATGATAGATATGGGTAATTGGCACCCTTTCTAGCTCAAAATTTTTTTTTCTAGCCTTTTTATTTGAAAACCTAGGGTATTACAGGTCTACGAGGTAAGAACTTTGAATTCAATGGCTGAATTTATGAAATTTTATACCCATAAAAAGTTATTGAAGGGTACAAGTACCTGGTGTAAATAGATCTACACCTTATATATATATATATGCTACACTTACTCCATTTACTCTAAGAATAAGTATGCTACACTTACTCCATTGAATATCTTCTTATTATCAACATATTTTGTCAATCTAATTATTGAATCATGTGATACTGTCTTGATGATCAAACATACTAAATTTATGAAAAGTAGGCATTGATAGATATATTATCTAACACTCAAGTTTTATATTTATTTTCAAAACTACATTGTACACACACACACACACACACAGATATATATATATATATATGAGGAGTAAAAGTAAAAAAATATGATATTTTCTTCTTCTTATACATTTTAATAGCACATGCTTATACTTTTCATCATAATACATGTAATGAAAATTAAAACCACAACAAAACATTAACTGTTATTAATAATTTATCAGCAAATTTTAAAAACATGAGACTTAATTATTGATTTGCAAAAATTATTTTACATATTTATATATATATATATATATATATATATATATATATATATATATATATATATTGTTAAGTATTATTTTGTAATGTTCTGCACTCCCTGATTGCAATATTGTCCGCTTTGAGGCCTGGCACCGCTCACGACTTTGTTCTTGGTGTGGACATCAACCACCCAAAACGTGTTGCAATGGGAAAAGTACCCACCGTAGTGGGAGGATTCCACCCCCTTGGGGCCCAGCGTCCTCGCTGGCACACTGATCCCGGGACTGGCTCTGATACCATCTGTAATAGCCCAGACCCCCGGCATTGCAATATTGTTCGCTTTGAGGCCTAGCGCCCCTCACGGCTTTGTTCTTGGTGTGGATATCAACCACCCAAAACACGTTGCAATGGGAAAGGTATCCACACCCTTTTATAAGGCATGCTTCGTTCCCCTCTCTAACCGATGTGGGACTCCTAAATTCCCCCATCGAGATTACCCACCATAGTGGGAGGATGTATGTAATAACCGGTGTACACGTGTCAGTAACTACATTCTGTACGGCCTCAAGATCCCCCAGGACCCACCCATGCGGTCGGGTCCGGGATTTCGCTAAGTCTGGAGCCCTACACCTTCCTAGAGGGCTATATGTTAGAGCCACTTTCTTGGGATCAAAAGTCTCGATAATTGCTCTCTAGAGGGATATGAATTGAAGTGTGATTTTTAATGAATTTTTGGAAGCCTTTAGATGTGTCATTTCTAGCCCCCAAGTTTAGAAAATCTCCGGAATTCCAGAATTTGAACTAAAACTCAAAAATGAGATTTTGATTGGTTGGGGTTTTGATTTTTTTGATATTTTATTTGAATTCAAATGGGGGTATTTTCTTATTACATTTATATTTTAAAGTTAATATTTAACTTAAAATAAGGAAATGTAAATAATCATGACAGCAATATGTCTGCTGTTATATCAGCAAAATATTGCTGATACAAGCTGATACCATGACAGCAAGCTGTTGCTGCCCACGGCTGGCTTGTTGTGTTGCTGTCCATGGTTGGATTTGCTATGTGGCTGTCCACGGCTGGCTTTGCTGTGTTGCTGTCCACGGCTGGCTGTTCGACCTTGCTGTCCACGGCTGGCTGATGGACATTGCTGTCCATGGCTAAAAATTTCAAAAGAGTAGTGAAAGTGTTTGATGACAGCAAAATGTTGCTGTCATAGAGTTCCCACAGCTGAGAATGAGTTCTCACAACTGAGCATGAGCTTCCACAGCTGCACTTGAGTTTCCCACAGCTGAGAATGAGTTCCCACAACTGGGAATGAGTTCCCATAGCTGAGGATAAGTTTCCACGGCTGATTCCACAGTTGTGACAAGTTTGTCATAGCTGAGGCCTTAAGTGCACAGTAACTCATAAGTGCACAGTACCGGCACCACAAAAACGCGAATGAAGGGTTAAAAGCTTTCCCCCTCATTTTCTTTCCTTTTTCCTTCAAACCAGAAACTCTTCCCTCTCTTTTCTCTTATTTATCTTCAACCCCATTCCAACCTAGCTCCTATAAATCATCAAGGTGAGTATATGTTATAAGATCTTATCTCCATTTTTGCTATTCTTGCACATTCTCGAAGTGGGCATTTTTATTTCTCTCTTTTTGTCAAGTGGGGTGTTCCCCTAACTTTGTTAGGGCTAGATTAGAGTTATTTAGTTGTTGATAAATTTTAATGTTGAGTTTATTGGTTATTTTAGTCGACGTGGTGCCTCCCCTTGCTCCCCAAAGCTCAGTTAGAGTTGACATCACCCCTCCCTCCCCTCCATGTGAGTGGGTTTGACCTTATAACCTTAGATTTTCTCATTATTGATATGTTCTTGCATTATGGTTATGTTAAATATGAAGTTAAAGACAAGACTAAGTATATGTTATGATTTTCCTTGATTATGACAAGTTAGAAACATTGTGATTTATGATGATAGCATGAAAGAAGTGTATTTTATAAAAACCATGGGACCATGATTGATAGATTGTATGTTATTAAAATATTTTATGTTCAGCTCTAAGAGATTTAGGCAAGAGTATATGATTTAATAGTTATTATTTTATTAGATATGTTTTAAGAGTTTATGATATGTTATTTATTCAAGCATTGAGATTTATAGATATGATTTTAGCATATTCAGCTGACGTATGTGTATATATTGGAAAAATGTTTGATAGAGTATGATTTAATTTGATGAATAGAAATGTATATTTTGGTTTTAGAGGTTTGTGATTATGAACTCTTTTATTTTCAAGTATAATAGCAAAGTTATTAAGTTATGAAAATATGTCAGTTAAAAAAAATGAATTTAAAACTTCAGTTTTATGGTACCAAGAGGTACGGAATTCAATATGATTCTTAGCAACTGTCAGATACATATTCTGTGGGCTTGAAATTGGAATGCCTATAAGCGGTGATCCCTTGGACTCAATTTTCATAGCTACAGTTATGCTAAAGCCATATTGTTAGAGTTATATGAGTCCAGAACTCTCAGAGTACTAAGAATTTAGGAGCTTTTGTTCGCCATGGCTGAGCACCCACCCTTTAGACTTAAATGATTTTATAAGTATCTAAATATTTTATGACTTCAAGAGTAGAGTAATTGTATAAAGTTTTAAACCCTGAGAAGAGACAGAGTAGAGTTTTAGAGAAAATTTTTACTTTATGATTTAGAGATTTGACAGTAGCTATAGAGAAACAAACAGTGAGTTAACGGCTGGGAAAAATGATCGTTAACCTTGGTACCAAGTTGCCTTTAGAGGCAAATTCATAGAGCAGAAATGGAACCTAGTTAGGTGTCCGATTCGGATCCTTGCGGATCCTAGAAATTAGAAAAATTCGCTATGTCATGGTTGACATGCATAGCTAGAGAATATATCGTTATGCAATGCATAACTAGAGACCCATGTTTTTCTATTAGCATATAGTTATTTATGTCATCAAAGGTTATTTATGATTTTAGAGATTATTTGATTTATGAGTTATTACATATATGTATGGAAAATGATTTATTGCTAAAGTAAGAACTCAGATATGTGTTCCTATGAATTTGTAAATGCAGAGAGAACTTTTATATAGTTATGCCTATACATATCAAATGGTTTGTGATTGCTGCTTGTATATTAATTATTGTATCTTCTTAGTTGTCCCATATGGGTGATGAGCGAAAGCTCACTCACTGAGTCCATTGACTCACCCCTCTCCCTTCCTTCCATAGTTGTAGGTACAGGTGTTCTTCCACCTCCGGTTCTGTTGACTCAGTTGCTCCCAGTGGTGAGGCTTATTTTTGATACAAGGCTTATTTAGGTTTCTCTTAGTTTAGAGAGCTCCAGTAGTTTTGCAGGCAGAATCCAAGCCACACATGTATTTTGAGATGTTATAGATAAATTCAGAGATTATGTATTTCCCTATATGTTTTAGAGCTCAAGAATGTATTTTGAAATATATAATATGCTTATAGATTTATGTGAAAGCTAATGACAATGAATTTATGATTCAATCTTCAAATCTTAACTAGATTCAGAGCATGACAAAAATGTTTTAGATTTATATATGTGAATATTTCAGTTTTTATGGATTTGAATATTACGTTTTAATTAGAGAAAAAGATACGAATTGCAAGAAAATTTCACTTTAAGTATGATATTACTCTATTTTTATGCATCTAGAGAGATATGTCACCCAGAAGGCTTACGTGGGGATGAGACTCTTCACGTGTCGGTCACGCTCCCAAGTCGGGTCGTGGCAAAGATCCTCCCACTACGATGGGTAAGCCCCGTGGGGGAATTTAGGAGTCCCACATCGGTTGGAGAGGGGAACGAAGCATGCCTTATAAGAGGATGTAGATACCTTTCCCATTGCAACGCGTTTTGGGTGGTTGATGTCCACACCAAGAACAAAGCCGTGAGGGGCGCCAGGCCTCAAAGTGGACAATATTGCAATGCCAGTGCTACATTTATAGATGGTATCAGAGCCAGTCCCGGGATCGGTGTGCCAGCGAGGACGCTGGGCCCCAAGGGGGTGGAATCCTCCCACTACGGTGGGTAAGCCCCGTGGGGGAATTTAGGTTTCTCACATCGGTTGGAGAGGGGAACGAAGCATGCCTTAGAAGAGGGTGTGGATACCTTTCCCATTGCAACACGTTTTGGGTGGTTGATGTCCACACCAAGAACAAAGCCGTGAGGGGCGCCAGGTCTCAAAGCGGACAATATTGCAATGCCGAGAGTCCGGACTGTTACATATTTATTTGTTAATATTATTTTATATAACTTTGTAAGGATTAAAATGATGTTACAGTTTGATTTTTAAAGACTTATTTGATATATAAAGCTTTTTAGGAACTAAAATAATGTCACATTTTTCAGGAATTTATTTAATATGAAAAAAAAATTAGGGACTAATTTATTATCATTCAAGGATATATGTCTAATATATTTGGTGTGAAATTTTTCGCATTGTCATTCATAAAAAATTTCTCTTAATTTTATCCCTCAACCAAAGACACGCTAAATGTAAAAGTGATGAGAGAAAGAAAAATATGAGTTAATTGATTAATGTCACTCCCAATTAATTGCTTATATTAACAAAGTTCTTGAGATGTCCTCAAAGTGTATTTTAGCAGTTAATGTTTTTTATTTTCAAAATTAAGAATTCTTTTGGGAAGAAGAACACCACAAACATTAAACTCAATCCCCTCCTCCTCTTTATCCCTCTCGTCCACAACAACCCCTTCCAATTCCAATGCCAGCACCTCTCTACTTGTGCACTTTTATGATTATTCAAGCTGCAGATAAAAATAAATCAAGAAAAAAAAAAAACACAAAGCCAAGCACAAAAACAAAGCTTGCTCTGTCAAATTACAGAAGTTAAACCTTTAAAATTCAAAACAGTTACGCAATCATAAGAAAAAAAATTCAAAGAGACATAGAGAGAGTGATGCGCCGGAAAATCTTGGCACAGAAGTGGATGGGGCCATGCCTTGCCATGTGAGGGCTCGGTGTTCATGTGCTTGACAAGCCCCACATAAATCCAAATCTCCTTGCACCTGACAACATCAACCTTCGACCAGTTTAGGAGCTCCTTCCCCATGATCGATGCCAGCATGTGGTGCCTCGCATCCGCTACCACCCTCTTTGTGCATACCCATGAACCAGACACCATCTTTCTTCTTGTGTCAACAACACAGCTCTCTTTTCCATTAGTGTCACTACCAGTGACTGTTCTACTCTGCTAGAGTCTTTCTTTTTTTGGTTTTTGTCCCATCTTTTTTGGGAGAGATTATTAGCTTCTTTACCTTTACCTGTAGTTTGGTGAATTGTAAAAGTGTACAAGCTATTGGCATTGGAATTGTAATTGTGGTGGTGGAAGCAGTTGAGTTGGCATTGGAATTGGGAAGGGAATGTTGTGGATGGTATTACGAGGAGAAGGACGATGAGGATGAGGGGATTGCATTCACTGTTGAGAGTGTTCTTCTTTTCCTAATAATTCTTAATTTTGAAAATAAAACAAAAAAGATTAATTATTAAATTTACTTTGAGGACATTTTGGGAACTTTATTTATATAAGCTATTAATGGGAAGTGGCATTAGCTAACTGGGAGTAGCCCAAAACTGATCAAATTGGTGTTCTCTCGTTATTTGCATGGATTTCGGGTATAGTTTCGGTCGAATTGTTGGATTGCCTTATGCATATAATCCATGAGTACCTTAGCTTGTATAATTTCATTCAGTGTCCCGTGTTCATTTTGTTTTGTATTTAAATACCAGTGCGCCAAAACTTTATATGTCACACAAGGATAATATTCCCTAGAATATGTAGTTAAATTAAATGGACTCCCTCTTGCAAAGTAAGATCCACTGCTTTTATATACTTTTTAATTATTATTTCTCTTCTCTGAACAGCTAAATTATTATTTGTTATATCAAAATGATTGAGCCATAACGTTCATTTGCTAAATTTAAGAACTCTTGTTTTGTGACTAGATATACTCAAAACAGACTCAATTTACGCTTATTTAATTTACACAATCTTTAGCCCTATGCAGAAAAAAACTGAAAGTCACGCCTTCATATATCGGTAAAACGCAACCCTTTTATAAGAAACAAAATTAGATATAAACAAGTAATTAAAAAAAAACCTAAAAGCAAGATCTTGTTTCCATTGAAAAACACCTGAGAACTCACAAAGCTTACACTAATTACAAAAGAAAGTCTCATGCCACAATATCAGAAGTTCACTGATCCCTTTCACCTGCTGAGGAGAGGAAACCAACGCTCTTGGAAGGAAGATTGGTAAGATACCATGAACAGCAGAACCACAAGAAGCAAACCAACCCCCCAAGGAGTTCCACCTGCCCTATGCAGTGACTCTCTCTCTGGCAAAGGAATAAGGGAAGAGAAGACCCCTCCACCACCATAGTTGGAAAGGAAGTGCACAACAAGCAGAAGCAGAAGTGGGGAAACCATTAGAACCAACTTCAATTGGTCCATCAGGCTCTCCATCATTGGCTCATAGTTTAAGTACCATGAGAAACCAAGAAACATGAAAAGGGTGAGCAGGAAGAAGCACAGGTGCAAAGGGAGTGCTGGCTGAGAGTTTTGACCAGAGGAGTAGGCCATTTTCTTTTGCTTTGGATGCTCAAACTGTATTATGGGGTGCTGAAATTGTAGCTGTTGTTAGTCGTAACGATTTGTTTGTGGAGGACAATTGTGCAGCAATGGTGGTTTTATATAGTGGAAATGATGTGTTAACTGTTGCTTCTAATGTCAACTAAGTTATGGTCTTCTTAATATTGTATTTCTTAATTTTGATTTTTAAATAGTAGATATATCATTTAATATTCATTATTATCGTCATTAGGTGAATTTATTGTAGTTAAGGAGTGAGAATTACAGGTTCATATCTAACTTATGCCAAAATTTCAGATGGGTTTTATATAGAGCCTCATTTTTTATATATTATGAATTTTTTATTATTATTTATTGAATCAAATTATTCAATAAAAATAATAATTATTTAATAATTAATAATAAAAAATTTCATGATTAACCATTCGAGCACCACCCAATAATTTGTACAAAATTTCATTTTCCTTTTCTTTTTATTCGTCTTTGCTTGTTTGTTTATACCTTTTGTTCCTGCTTTACTTTCTCTAAACCCAACACTGACTTTTTGCACAAACGTACGAAGGGTCGGTAAGAATATTATGTGGCAGTGGTTTGCTGATTACAGGCTAACAAATGAGAAGATGCCGCGTAACACCGACCAGGGACCATTACTTAGATGACTTTTTTTTTTCCTTTTATAGGAAAATGAATAAATGATTCATTTTTATAACGACTAGAAGAAAGGCCAAAGTCTGACTCATCGGGCCAGATTTCAGCTGCTAAGCATACCTAAGAATAACATAATTGATGTTTAAATCTATGGGGACTCTACTAAACGTAGCCCCATGTCAAGATGAGCATCTTAATGAAAAAGATGTGTTACTGTGTAAAGAAGGATGCCAGACATGGAAAACAAGTGTCAAGATAATATAAGTGCTAATTGTAGAATGAATAAGTAATTAAGTTCTATAATTATATTTAATTCAACTATCACCTTTATTTTTTTTTATAAAATTCTAGTTATTTTATTCCAATTGTATAGAATAACTCTTGTGAATATAACTGGGATTGATTTCAAAAATTGAAAATGATCTGCAGGTAAGTTTGTTATTAGTGTCACTCTCAATTGAAATTTGATACAGCTTCTCCGTTGATTTAATTATACGCAATCAGTTAAATTAGCGAGGGCAAGCTGTGAGGCATAGTCTTTTGTCATATTTGGGTAGGGTGAAGAGGGGTGAGTGAATGGTGTGGTCAAAATCTATGACGCTGGTTTCGGCTTATATAATCCTAGGTCCATGACCTGGTGGCAAGACAAATTAAACTCTTGTTTGAAAATAAATAAATAAAAAAATAAAAAAGAAAAGCTCCAGGCAAACTTTCGCACATGAAAGGGAAATATTGCTCCTTTTAACCGCCTTTGAAAAGGACCAGTGAGCCCCTCCAAATTAAAGAAAGTGAGCTTCCACAGAGGCATTCACACCTCAATGAAGCTTTATAGCTGCAGTCCACTGAAAATATTTTATATTTTTTCCGTGTGTTTTTTACACATATGGACACATATAAGCCACTATGAGTTTTCTTGGATGCAGGTTCTTTCCACTGTTATTAAAGGCTATCCTGCATGTGGCAGACTGGCAGCATAGGACTTCCAAGTTGGAATCATCTGACTTTTGGTACACACAGTGAAGGGGTGATCAAATAACACAATCAAAGGTGCATTTAATTCATTTTTTTAATAAAAAATGATTTTTGTTAATGAAAACTATTTTTCATAAAAATTATTCATCTCAATATTTACTAAAAAAAATATAAAAACCTATATTTTTATAATTTTTTAGTACAAATTAATTTGAGTTGCATCTAAAAAAATTGGTTTAAGTAGAACACAAATTCATGCACAATCTTAAGGTTTAAGTAATTATTGTCATGCAGACCCCGTGCTGAGGAGGATTTGTGAGGAAAGCACTTGTATTTCATTATTATTAAACAAGGCAAAAGGAATTTGAGACCCCACTGCAGAAATCTGATCTTCACATGCTGACCGGGTCAATGGAGAATCTTAACGGTATGGATCTATTTTCTATTCTCGTGATGGCCAAGGCTGCGTAGGCTTGTAATAAATGCATAGATCCAATTATGGCCTTAAATAGTTCTAATCTTGTTCAATTCATCAATTGGCTCTCACTCATTTGTGATGTGCATCCTCTTCTCCTTTCTCTGAAGTAGTACTAATTAAGTTAGCACATAGCCAAAAGAAAGATTATAATCATAGCAATGATTTTTTTTTTTTTTTTGCTTGGTGTGGGTGTGGGTGTGGGTGAAGATAAGGAGCCCTCACAATAGCTCATGTCAACTCTGTTGGCCGGCTCAAACCTATGTGCACTTCTAAGTAGTGTTTTAAAACTTGGATTGGATCAGCTGATCTGACCGGTGAATCGAACAGGTAGCCGATTTGGGTAAAACAACGGATCAGTGTTGCAATGGAATTGGCATGAATCGCTCTAACTTGTCGATTTTTTTCAGAAAACCGGTGACCTGCTACCGGTTACTAGTTCGCATATATCCACGCCTCAAGTGCATAATGGCAATGATTTCAATTCACTGAACTTGTTTCAAACACTCATCCCGGTGAGAGAATAACCAGAATATTCTATCCCCAGCCTTTTCAAAGTTGCATTATTGAGTCTCTTTGAGACATACAGCCATCCCTTTCGATTTTGGTCATGACTTAAAGCCATTGTTCCAACTTGAAGGCCCAATTTGGCGTATCTGAGTGACTATGATGTGATAGAATGGGCTAAGTCTTGTGGGGAAGAGCCTATTGTTAATGCACTCATATCTATGGCTTCCTTGAAATGGTATCTTCAGGGGTCAACATTGCTAGCAATACTAGTACTGGTTAAGTAGGTGGTCCAAACTTCCCTTCCACATCAGTAGTTAACACTTGGGGAAACTTTAAGGAGCAGCATGTCACACTAATTATATAAGGTGGCTATCATCATTTGTTTTATTTATTCAACTTAAATTAAATAATCATTTTCAATAATTAATTTGATCATTAACTATTACTAGTATATCAAATTAACCCTTGACAGGATTTGGATAATATGTATAAGATCCTTGGTTTAAGTCTCGTTACGAGTAATATAATTTTAGTAGTACCACAAAACATTAGCACCGGACTGAAATCCTCCTAGCAATTATGAAAATGTTAATACTTCTATTTAACTTGTGAAATCTTCAATTCTTAATGTCCTTCTTTTGTTTCCTTTTTCTTATATGGAATATCCACCATTAATGAATATATATATATATTTATAACACTAAGTTTTGTAAATTTGTTGCATACACTCCCATTACAAAATAAGTAAAACCACAATAGTAACAAGAATAATAATTAATAAATTGTGGACATTGTCGCTTGGAGAGTATCTTATGAAAGAAAAAAAAATAAAATACAACTAGTTACTTAATACTGTGCATTGCATAGATGACATAAGTTAAATATTGTTCAATAAAATTTATTTGTAATTGAAAGAATTATATTTTAATTATTATTTTAAATATGTTTTTGGTCTAAAAAAATAGTTGAATTTCAGTTTAGGTCTCTAGAAGGAAAATTTAATTTTGGTCCAAATAGTTTCAAAATGATTTAGTTTTGGTCCTTAGTGATTTGTCTATTTATGTTAATTGCTGAGTTAGTTAGCAAAAGGCTATATCACCAGTAGACTCTTTTATTACCCCCCGCCAAGCCTATATATTTAGTTAAAAAGGTTTTTTAAAAATCTTGACCTAACTTGTATACTACATAGGCTTGGGCAAATTAGACCAAAGGCCCCAAACGAGCCGCATGATCTATTTTCACCCCAATTATAAGTTATAAGTGCTACAAACATTGCATTCTAGACCCACAAAAAAAAAAATCATGGTAATAACATCCTTGGTAACTCATACCGACCGAAAAAATATCCGCTAGTAAATTTATATATGAGGGAAATATCATTCGTATTTTTTTTGCTAATTACCCATAATAATTTATTTAAAAAAATGCATATAGAATTCATCACATTGACAAAAAATTACCAACATATTTTTGTTATTTTATTGGCGGATTATTCCTTTGGTAATACGAAAACAAAATAAAATGAAAAATAGTATTACCAAGAATTTTTCTACAGTAATATTTGTTTAATTTATACACTTATCGGCGGATTTTATGTCGGTGTTGCTTTAAAGGAAAAAAAATTTTGGCTAATTATTTTCGGCTAAAAATCCACTGGAAGTGTATACACACACACACACACACATTATTGAACTATATTGTGTAGTTCATTAGCATAACCAATATTCTACTCATTTAATTTAGTTATTAGATTCATTAAAAGCTAATTATTCCTAAATTATAATTAATTATCAATATATAAATAAATTAGATAATAACACAAATAAGAAAAATATATGAACAAATAAATCATAAACACTATGAATAAAAATTCAAAAATAAAAATAAGTATAAATATCATAAAAGTGTATAAATAATATAATAAAACCTACCAAAAGATATGAAACAACAACATAATTATTAGGAGAAGTCAGCGGTATCATCATTATCATCAGAGGACGCGAAGCTAGCGTCTGAATCTAGTGGTGCAAAGCGACCAACTTGCTTCTTCTTTCATAAAGGCATTGTCTCCTTCTTCACCTCCTTCTCGATACCCTTTCTTACGTTCTCCTCCTTCTTGCCATCCTCGTCCACTGTCTTTATCTTGTTCTCTAGGCAAGTTTGTTGCTCTGCCGCCTCTTGCATCTAGCGCTGATATTCCTCCGCCTAAGACTAAGGTTTCGAGAGCAAGTGAACTCGCTTGCAGACCTCATCATCACCAGTAGACCCAGCCTTGGTGTTGGTAGATGACTTAGTGACAAAGCTAGGTGACAAACTATCTTCATAGAATGTCCCCATGCCATCAATGCAGTTTTTGTAAGGAAAGTCGAATACCTCTTACCACAATGGGTTCTCATCAACCAGTGGCTAGTCTACAAGCTCATCACCCTTGGCACTTTGTTGGGTCTTGACCTCCTCAGGGCACTACGTGTACTCGTTCTAAAACAAAAAGAGATTAATTAGAATTCTATCACATAAATGAAATAAATCAAATATATACAAATAATTAGTGTGTAAAACTTACCTAAGTTTGGTTGGAGTGAGCATCAACCCACATATACTTCTCCCTCCTGTGCATATAAGTCTACCTGAGCATATCACTGTGTGTGGATGGCTTATACAGGAGCTTGGTTTGCAACTCAAATAAAACATACAAGACATTAATAAATATAAAAAGTAAATTTTACAATTGGTGAGTGTTAAGAATGATGGTATCTGAGACAATATGCATAAAAGAAGTCTAGCCTTTAGATCCATGAAGGCGGGGCACCGGCAAGAACTCCAATCCTTTAGCTAGCAAGTTGTCCAGGAGGGATTGTGGTGATAGAAATTGTATGTACGTCGTTTGGATATGAATTTTCCCCTTTATAATGTTGCATCGCCATTGGCCTATTTACCATTTTTTGAGAATCTCAGGATGATTTAGGCATCGTGGAAGGACTTAGCGATTGGGATTATGTAACATCCCCTACTGCTTTATGGATTGATGATTGTCCCCACAAACCAACACGGGTCTTTTCAGCATGCTTTGTCCTCACTCATATGCTTCCTGGGAAAACTTCCCAGGAGGTCACCCATCCCAAAATTACCCCAAGTCAAGCACGCTTAACTGTGGAGTTCTTTCAGTTTAGGCTACCGAAAAGAAGATGCATCTTGTTGATATAGGTAGCACAAATCAATTCATATAAGTCTTCCTCAACTGTATAGTCCCATACCTATACAGTCTCAAGATCCCTCTCATTCGGGTGTGTAATTGGTTCATTCATGTACCCCTCCGCTTGGAGGACCTTGCGAGGAGTCGCACTTTGTCCGTGCCCTCTTTGCACCGGCGATCACTGCTCGTCCTCGTCCCCGGGCATTATATGCCCACCAGCTTTCGCCTGGTTCATCCCCGAACCACACCGTACTGGGAAAAGTGCAGGCTCTGATACCATTTGTAACATCCCCTGCTGCTTTATGGATTGACAACTGTCCCCACAAACCAACACGGGTCTTTTCAGCATGCTTTGTCCTCACTCACATGCTTCCTGGGAAAACTTCTCAGGAGGTCACCCATCCCAAAATTACCCCAAGTCAAGCACGCTTAACTGTGGAGTTCTTTCAGTTTAGGCTTCCGAAAAGAAGATGCATCTTGTTGATATAGGTAGTACAAATCAATTCATATAAGCCCTTCTCAACTGTATAGTCCCATACCTATACAGTCTCAAGATCTCTCTCATTTGGGTGTGTAATCGGTTCATTCATGTACCCCTCTGCTTAGAGGACCTTGCGAGGAGCCGCACCTTGTCTAACACCCTAATAAACTCTAATTCTTTCATCCTAATTTTTTAATATTGCAATGGTTAGCTACTAATTTGTAACTTGAAATTTGAGAATTTTTTTTTGTTATGATTATTTCTTATTCATAGTTATATACCAGAATAATGTGTATTAACTGTAAATCATGTATCTGGTAGACTCCCAGGAAAGAGAGGTGGGTCACAGTGGACACGTTTAAATACCAAATCTTTCCTTAGCTAGAACCTTTCCAAATTACATTCCACAGTAATACACTTTCTTCTAGTAACCTAAAGGTAAATTATTATTATTATTATTATTATTTTTAATAACAAAGAATGCCTTTTCTCTAACAAAATATTAATGTTTGTTAATCAATAATTCCCACAGTTTAGATAACTATCATCTATAGAAAACATACTTCACTACCAATATCGATTCATAGGGTACAATAGTACATATTACACATTCAAGATACATGAAGAAAACTTTAATATCACAATACAATATAACCAGAGTCTGGAAACATATAGTAAAGATTCTATTTAGCACACATAATAGAATCTGATTATTTAGAAATTAAGTCCATGGCTACATCCATTTCATTGTTGAAGACGATCCATGCTATCTGGAAACATAAAAAAAAAGGGGTGAGAGAAGTCTCCCAGTAGGGTGATGTTTCCAGGGGAGTCCCATTTCATCCGAAAAATACTAAGAATAACACGGGAGTGCAGCAAAATGCACAAATTATATTTTGCTAGTGTTAAGCAAGATGGAAGTGTATAATATCAATCATAATAAAAGTGCAGTAAAAGACATATAGTAAATAATCATGAATGTACTATAACTCCCTTTTATAATATCTCGTTCCCTTCTAATAGCTTTAATCTGCAAGATTTGTTCATATTGGATCTGTGAGAGCTCTCATTGCTAGGGCGTCCCTTAGTCAGATCAATGAATGCCATGTCCTTGTCCACTAGCATGGCAGGGCCCAAGGCATCACTAAAACATCCACCAAGTCCCTTTCCGCTACAAGGCGGGGCCCGAGGTGTCACTTATCTATTTGTCCATTTTACATTGTGTACATAGTATGCATAAAGTATGAAAATTATAGAAAGTTTCTACAATTTCTTTCATATTCACATGTAGACCACAAGATTTTTCCATATTTGCACATAAAGCTCAAACAATATAAGATTCCTAAACAAAAACCATATTTCTTTATAATTATCATTGAAGCACCAAAACATACTATTGTAATGAACTCATTTTCTTTATAATGAAATACGCTTAACTTAGTTTTTATATAATAATTCAATTTCAAGTATTCATATAATACTTTCTTTACTAATCCCATAAGTCTAAATATACCCAAAATCATTTCAAATCTATCTTTAGAAAATACTTAGGTAAATTATTTTACATAAGTAAAAAGAATATTTTTATGCATATACGGATATAATCATAGAACAAAGAAAACATCATGAAATCTTTCAAGAAATATAAAATGAAATAACCAAAAATATACCCAAGTTTTAGAAAATCACTTCAAGCAAGAAACTAGCTAGTTTACGTGTCATGTTTCTAATGGGACCTTAAATTTAAATATTTGTAAACAATATTCCTTATTATTAATAAATGTATAATCAAGTCAAATATTTATAGTTCAAGGTTCATAGTCCAAGTTCTGTAGTTCAAGGTCCATAGTTCAAGGTTCATAGTCCAAGTTCCGTAATTCAAAATCCATAGTTCAAGGTTCATAGTCCAAGGTCCATAGTTCAAGGTTTATAGTTCAAGGTCCATAATAAAGGTCATGATTAATATAAATATATTTTGGTGTCTTTTATATCATATTAAGTTTTAATGGTCCCAAGAGAAATACAACACACAAACCAAACTAAATATTGCATGCTCAAAGATTTAGAATCCATTCATTATAGTAAATTAAATAAAGCACTTTTCATGAATAGAAATGTTTCACAATTATAATGAGATCAAAACTATATTACCTTAAAACTCCATACTTGTAGACAAAGCTTTTATCAAAGAAAAATACATATGGTTTAACATATTAAAACAACTTCATACAATATTTAAATATTTGAAGAAAGCATAATAACAAATTGAAATAATCTTAAATCACAATTTTCAACCATATAAGTTGACAAATAAATATGCATCATATACACATGGATTAAGTGTTTTATGACACCATCATTAAATCATTCAAAGGTATTAAAAACAATAAAACATAAGCTTTGAATATCACATAGCATAACATCATACAAGAAAATTATATATGAAGCTTAGAAGTGAAAGAAAACCCCTACTTGTTCTTGGAGCTTTAGAAACTTTATTATACCAAGGCTAGACCAGCAACTTCTTCAACTTTTCTAAACCTTTTCTAAGGGCTAAGATTCATGTATAAAGGGTGGAAAGTGTTGATGGTAGATAGTGATAAGAAAAGATGATAATTTGGGAGTGTTTTGGTAAAATTTTGTAAGTGTTTTTGGTATGAAAATAAAGTAAATGAAGAGAAATAATGGCTACACGTTTTTTATAGTTTTTTTTGGGCAGAAGAATGAAGTGTGGAGTTGTGTTTAGAGGTGTGCTATTTATAGAAAAAGTCTAGGATTAAAATATTATTAATTATAAAATCTGTATTCAAAATCTCATAATCTGTTTCTAAGGTTTGAAGTCATACTACAACATATAAATATAAGTTTCTCTATTTCAAAATATCCATAAACTAATACAATTAAGTGATTAAATACAAAGTCTGAATATGATATCATATTATACAAAATGCAGGACATGATCTAAGGTCCAGGATCCTGCTTGCAAGGTACTGGAGCACGCTATACAAAATGAGAATGCTTTTGTCACGACTCACCTATGGAGTGTGACCGGCACGTGAGGATTTGGGTCCCCACGGAAGCCTCTGGTAACGTAACTGACTAATATAAATAATCTAAATTTATTCAAAATATCTCAAGTTCAACTAAAACTTCAATAATATGAAATTGTTCTCAAAACATAAATTCTGAACATAAATTTGCATAAAATCCATATTCTAGGCCAAAGCCAAACATAACAAAATAATTAACAGAAATTCTGAAAATATATCATGCATGTCCGGGGATCCTGCCTACACAATTTATTGGAGCACTACTAAACTGACATAATTGACAACAAGCTCCACTCCAAAGCGAAGCTCACCAAGGAAGCTGTAGCACAACTATTGAGGATCCTGTGGTACAACTGAAACTGTAGCTGTATCTATAGGGAAAGGAAAAGAGAGGGGTAAGTTCATCAAAACTCAGTGACCGAGCCTCCACTCACAATCCACACGGGACAATAACAAAAGTACATAACATATACATGCAACTGATGTGAAATATGTTACATATATAATTACATATAAATTAACTGAATTTATGGCAATAACTAGTAGAGAAACACGAATTATTCTGTACATAATTATCTGAGCTGAATAGCTAAATCTGAGCCAATGGCTAATCTGATGGGCACCTAACTAGGTCCCATAAATGGACACCTCACTAAGTTCCTTATTGTGGGTGAGCTAGTCCTCTAGCAGACTACTTGGTACCAAGGTTAACGATCAATCCTGCAGCCGTTAACTGGCTGATATGTTTCTCACTAATTAATATAAAATAATTTGTTCATAAACCAAATAAATATAAAAGCTCTGAATTCATATAATTCTAACAATTTGACTGTAGCATAACTGAGATTCTAAAATCATGCCCAAGGGATCACCAGCTTGTAGACATAATGATTTCAGTAATCAATAGAATATGTATCTGACAATTGTTATGAATTATACTTTATTCAATACTTTCAATAAATCATATATAATATTCTAAAATCTTCATAGGAAATACATAGTCTGAAAACATGATAATTAATATATCTACTGTAAACATTAAACTAAGGTCTCACAATTTCATAAACTAGGAAAAAGATATTCTATAACACGCAAGGTATCAATTATGATCCCATGAGTTTTGCTAAAATGATTAATTTTTATGATAACTGTAAAAGTAATAATATTTCTAAAACAGACATAATTATAACAATATATTCTCTTGACATAAATCATTCTAAAATTTCATAAATAATTTATATAATATGGAAAAATATTAATAATGACCAAAAGTATGATCATGAGCTTAATCTCACTCACCGTTGGTAGTCGTGAGTGTGCTTCTACTAATAACTTTACTCTGAAGTATTGGAATGGTACAAATAACCAATCTCACAGATTAAAAGAAAGGAGCATCACAATATCCCAAGAGAGGATTAGCTAGGCTCACTGAAGCTCGGCCATGAAGATCATGAGCTTGACAAGAGATGAGTTCGGCCAAGAAGAGGTTTGGTTTAGAGGAGGTTTGACTTAGAGGAGGTGGAAGCAAAACTTAGCAAAATGAAACTAAACATTTTTTACACATACACACTCCTACACTCATATATTTATACACAAATATAATAATCATGAATAATATTAGTGCTATTTGTCTACACTTAATAATAATAATAAATATTATTAATGCTTACTACACTTAGTAATTATAATGTTAAATAATAATAATGCTAATTACACTTAGTAATAATAATTATAATGCTAGCTACACCTACTAATTATAATGTTAAATAATAATAATGCTAGGTACACTTAATAATAGTAATACTAATGCTAGCTACACTTAGTAATAATAATGTTAAATAATAATAATGCTAGGTACACTTAATAATAATAATTATAATGCTAGTTACACTTAGTAATTATAATGTTAAATAATAATAATGCTAGGTATACTTAATAATAATAATGCTAATGCTAGCTACACTTAGTAATAATAATGTTAAATAATAATAATGTTAGGTACACTTAATAATAATAATAATTAATAATAATAATTATTATTATTATAATTTCTTTATTTGGGATATCACAGCTTCACTCAAGTGAAACTTACCAGCTATCCTATCTGCCGCTGAGACACTTATGGCTAAGAGAAGAATCTACACCAGCTACAATATTTGCAATAGAAATGAAAGCAGATGGGTGAGTTTTGTTACCAAAACTTAATGAGTGAGTCCTCATTTGAAACCCCCTTTCATGGGACAGCAAAGAAACCATAAGTATAAATCTTAATAACATTACCAATACTCCAAAAATCTTACATAATCAAGTATACATATATTTCTAAAAGTCCTTCATAATCATCATGTTAAAATTCAAAAATTAATTTTTCTCAATTTACTTTCATACCTGAAAATCATACAAGCTCATAGTGTAGTAGCCCCTAGAGAAACAGTAATTTCTGCTATGTGATTGTGTACATCAATTATGATATAAATGTTTCTCTGCTCTGTGGTTCTTAAAGAACCAAAATTGGACACTTAAATAGGTTCCATTCTCTGCTTTGCTCTATGAGATTATCTTTAGACAACTTGGTACCAAGATTAACGATCAAGTCAGCCATTAACTTGCTGGCTATTTCTTTACAACTACTAACCAAGCTAAATAAACAAATCTATCTAAATATAAAAACCTTTAAAACCTTTTCATTCTCTGTGAGCTCTGAATCTATCTGATTCTAACAGTCTGACTTTAGCATAATTGTGGATATGAAGTCATGTCCAAGGGATCACCATTTGTAGAGACATTTATGATTTCAAAAGCGTCATCAATTGCTCTGAATCTCATGAAGACTTAAGCTCTAAAACCATTTTTGTTTAATTATCTAAAACATATCTCAAATTATCAAGCTTTTCACAATCTAGAAAGCTCAATAACATACTTTGAAATAAAAAGGTTAAAACCATAATTCTAATCATTTCTCTAAACTTCATATCTAATTATAAAATTAAATCACACACATAAACCAATTCCAAAATCCATTGAAACAATCATAAAAGTCTTTAACAGTTGCATAAATCATCAATTCTATATAAAAATCAGTATAACAAACATGTTCCCATGAGTTTTCTCAAAAATAAGTTCATGCTCTAAAATCAACAGTTCAAAACATATAGGCCAATAATAAACTTCAAATCCTTGTATAGTATTTCTCTAAATTCACGTAGTAAATCATATTTTCATGAAATAACTTTCATGCGGAGCATAGAGACAACATATGTGAACCCACTCACCTAGAAGGGTGAGCAGTGAAGAGCTAACACCAACAGCACACTAAGAAGCAGAATTGATAGCAGTATCTTAGATCCTTTAGAAGAAAGGAAAATGGAACTTAAATAGCAAAAAAAGTGAAGAAATGAGTTGTAAAAGGGAAGAGTCATGATTTCTCCGCAGAAAGGAGGTGAAAGGGGTGTGTTTTGGGTGTGTAAATGTTCTGGATCCTAAAATAGGGGTTTTTAATCAGCTTTTTACTGCCTGGGCTGTCCCCTACCCTGCTGCAACACTGCCTTACTTTCTATCGACCATTTGGGCAGTCATATGACCATTGGGGCAGTCACACTTATTTACATTAACCTTAAAACATAAATGTAAATAAGGAAATAACCCTCATTTAGATTCAAATAAAATATTAGAAAAATCAAAATCTAACAAATCAAAATCCAGATTTTAGGTTTTAGTTCACATCCGGAAATTCTCATGGTTTTACAGACTTGTAGGGTAGAAACGGGGTGTTCAAATGTTTCATAAAATTCATTAAAAATCATCCTTTAGCTTATTTTTGTCTAGGGAACTATTACCGGGATTTTTGGTTCCAATAATATAGCTCTATCGTATAGCTTTCCAAGGATGTGTAGGGTCCAAACTGAGTGAAATTCAGGACCCGAAATAACATATAAGGGGAGTTAGCATTCTTCTAAGTTTGAAAAATTTTCTAACCTTTTATTTAAAATTAGGAGTATTACAATTCCTAGGTTATGTAGTAGTTAGGGTAAATATTGGTAACCAAATAGGTTGGCATAGGGCAGTTATCGATGGCACCATTTAACGCTTCCATTTGCACCTTAATCTTGTCGCATTAGCGTTTCTTTCATTGCGATGCTCATGACATTTGTCATTGTAGGTTGTGGTAATGTGTATGCAGAACCACCATAGCTGTTAGCATTATTATTTCTGAATGTTTCCATGTTCTAACCTTGTAGGACTTATGTTGCTGGTTTCCCTTGTAAAAAATAGGAAAGCACAGGCAATCAAAGGTGTTAGAGATTCTGGCATTAATAGAGCTCGAGTATAAGCTGAAATACAATGAGGATACTTTAGGGGACCCCTCCATAGTTTATAACAAATTTTTGAAGTTCTTTTGAGTTGAAGTGCTTATTTTCTTAACCTCCTAATGTAGGAGATCGGATATGCTACCAATGTTGCCCCAAGGAGGCTCCTTTTCCTTGGATTTATGACATGTTGTTCACTCATTTAAGGATTAGCATTCCATTTTTTGAGTTTCAAATCTCCATTCTCCAACAAATCCATTTAGCACCAACTCAATTGTATCCTAATATGGTTCGAAGTTTGTGAGTATATTCAAATTCTACTTTCTAGTAGGTTTTTCACTCCCTTTTTCCTTTTAATTAAGCCCTTTGGGAGCATGAGCACGTTGGCGTGGCTCTCTTTTCGATCTTAAGCCTTCTATAAGGTCTTTAAAGTTGTTTAGTAGTGCTTTCACGACATCAAAGCGGTTTATTTGAAATTTTTTGGTGCTCATGGCTTTACTTCCATTTTTCTAAACCTGAATAGGAGTGAAGTGTTCTTGTGCTACTAGTACTTTGACTTCCATTTTCCATCTGCACCATCCGTAGGGTAACTTAGCACTATAGAAAAAACCATAGCTGACCTATTTGTGAAGTTATGGAATAAAGAAAATCTCAACCTTAAAAGGTGATTTGTTTGGATATGACATTTACTAAGGCAAGCTTAGATGATTACTTGTTTCATTGTGTTACTCGAATTTTGTGTTATACTATTTATGATGTTGCTATGGCCTCATTTTTCCGCTTTGCAGAAAAAATGGCTTCGCACAAGTAAGGATGTCAACTGGGCAGGCAAGTGCGGCTAGTACTTCCCCATTCCCTGCCTCGAACCTCCAAAATGTCCTCGGCCCCATCCCCGATCTTCGATGTAGGGAAGAAATCTCCACCATCCTTGTTTCCTTATGAAGATCTATGGATACTTCAAAAAATTGAGAAAAAATTATACTTAGCTTGAAGTTAATCATTAAACAGCACAAAATAAAAAAAAAATCGAACATTCCAACTCCAAATATTGAAACCATAGACACATCTCAAACTTAAGACTAAAATAAAAGGACCACCCCTTATGATGGGCAACCACCAATAGAAACAACAAACCCAACACAAGACACATAAAAAATTGTAGAAACAACACCACACTATTTGGGAAGCATTTGCTACTATAGAAAAAAAAATAGAGATATCTGAAAAACCTAACAAACACATATTAGAGTGAAGATCGCTGAAGCTTTTTCTTCATAGTCACCATTTAGCGTCACCACATCATTATTGCTATTTAGAGTGAAGACTAATCAAAACTTCGATAGTGCCTATTGCCTCAGGTCATATCCACTGTTGCCGCATCTTTGTCCATTATAGGTTTAGTTGATGCGGGAAGTTTGCAATTTGGATGTCACACAGCACTAGTCAATGTTGCCGCCACGGTGATCGGTGCATGTTGTTACTGGTGAAAAGTGAAAGAGGGTGAGTCTGTGGGCCAGTCACTGCACTGTCCATCCATTCAGAGCTTTTTCTTTTTCACATCTCCTTTCATCCATCACGTTATAGCTCTATCACAGTTGCTAGAAGCTATTAAGATTGAGAAGGTGAGATGAGATTGTGAATGGATTTTTGGGTGAGAGTGAGAGACACTAAAACAGAGAGGGTGGGAGTCTCAATCTCTTTTTTGTGTTGTGCAAAAGAGACAATGAGTGGAAAGTGTGTTAAAATCAGGGTTAAGTTAGGTTATCATTTATTTACTAAATTACCCCTCGGGTGGGGATCCCCATAGAGTGGAGAGCATAGTCCTTCTCCTTATCGTTGAAAACACAGCGGGGGAGTTTTATCCCTATTCCTGTCCTCATAGAGGGAAAATCTCTAACCATAGGGACCCAAATTCGGGGATCCCCATAGATTTCCCGGCATGCAAGTCCCTATTACCATCCCCATACACAAGCATATGGCTGCCTTTTGAGCCAAGCTATTAAAGGAAAAATTGTGAAATCTCAAAGCAAGAGTCCAACATCTAACATTTCTCTAGGTGGAATCTCTTTTAACCCTTAGCAAGCTCCATTTAAAAAAGAAAAGGTTGTCCATGAAGCGTCACCCATGGGCAAAGTGTTGGCTCGTCTTCTTCTTCCAAGTTGATCAAAGCCCCGGAGAAGTTATTACTCCCCCCCTGATGTCATCTTTCCCATTTTACCATTCAAGAAGTTTATGGATAAAAAAATTTGCCCTCCTAGGCTTATAGATCATTTTTAGGATTCAGATATGATTGAAAAGCTTTAATGGGTCAAGATGTATATGTTGATAGCAACTACCGTATGCTATGCCTTTTTGCTGTGAGTCAATGGAATCTACGATTTAGAAGGAAGGAGATAAGAAAAAGGTGTTATGCTTTGACGTGGTCAACTTGATCGAGGACATGGCCGCTCTCAAGAAGACTAAATATAACCTTACCACTCAAAAATAGATAACTCTGTATTTGTACTAAAAATGTTGAAAGGGAATTGGCACAAGCACAAGAGAAGCTGAAGGAATTAGGAAGTTTTAAGTGATCATGGGAGTCTGCGAAGTTGGAGCTCATGGCAAGACTAGTATGGAGAAACGGATTAAGGAGCTTGAGGCTGATTGTGCTTAGGTGTTGGACTCTTGTGCGAAGGGCTTTGAAGAATTTTTTCAAAGCCTTAATGTGGATAACCAAACTATTGACCTTCCTGATGATGAGATCGAGGCTCCTGATATTGAAGTCGTGGTGACTGACTCTGCTGTCAAGATTTTCGATCCCACCACTTACGCCGGGTCATCGATCATGAAGCTAATCCTTGAAGTTTTTATGATGTTTTATTTTCTAATGTCGAACTTTATTTTTGTGAACATGTTATGCTAAAAAAATATACTTGTTATTATGTAATGATCTTCTATGATTACTCCATTTTTCGGGATAGTTAACTTAGACGTTTTGTCTTGTTTATTTGCTTCTAGGAATTTTAATTTCTCATGCCCCCAAGGTTATTTGACCTCTGAGTTTTTGGTTGTAGCCCGCATTTAATTCTTAATGGGTTTCTGATCTTGTTGAGTAGGGCCTTTTGACTTAGCCCACATTTTAGGACGTTACTTTACTAAGCTTCTGAGTTGTTTGTCTCTGGACTTGGGACAACATGCACAAAAGTGGTCTAGCGTTCAGATCGACGAAGGTGGGGATACTTGCAAGGACTACAATGATTAAGTTAGTAAAGTGTCTCAAAGGTATTATGGTGATAGAAATTGTATGTACTTTGTTTGAATATGGATTCCCTCCTTCATAATGTCGCATTCCCATTGCCCTCTTCACCATTACCCGAGAATCCTGGGACAATTTAGGCATCATGGGAGGACTTATACGCGATTGGGTTTACACATGTTCTCCATTATGATGTGGAGCCTTGGCTTAATCTAGGTTGGGTTCAACTTGAGTTCGTGGATCAAATATCATGACTAATGTGGTATTTGGGTTAAGGAATACCCATAGACCTTTTCTCTAAAACAATCTCGGGCTTGGTACTCAGGTACAAGTTATAAAATATAAAATACAAATTAAAATCTTAGGAAATATAATAGGTCAAGACTTAGGATGTGAAAAATCAAAATAATTAAGTTTGCTTTTACCTAGAAATAGCGGTAAAAATGTAAGTAGCTCCGGCGTCCGTGGAAATCGGGGGTGGGGTACTTGCAAAGACACTCTAATGCTTAAGTCAGTCAAAGTGTGAGGAGTGGAGAGGTGTTTATGTGATAGATTGTCTCATACCTGGGGGGCAACAACCCCCTTATATAAGGTGAGGTTATCCCATAGTGAATCTGTTATGATCTTCCTCAAATGTAGGAGATATTCCTATGGTTTAGTTAGTGCTAAAGATAATAATCAGATATGATAAGATAATAGAGAGATTATATGTGGAATTGAGGAGATACTCTCAACTCAATCCGAGACATAACCTGTGGGAGATATTTAAGCCATGTGGCCGAGTTGTGGGGCCTTTAAGGAGAATTTTCGTGATTGGGCCGAGGTATAGGCTCATATTTTATAGTCCAGTACAAAGTCAATATATCGTAATTTCAATTTTGGAAGGTTTGATTACGAATGCTTATTATGAAATTTCATGTTTTGTTTCTTGAAAGACTAAATTCTAACTAAAAGTGTAAATTCACAAATTTGTCTCAAGTTTATCAGAATTTACCCAAGTTCACTCGAGTTACTCGAGTTTACTGAAGTTTGACTTTTTTATGTGAATTAATTCGATAATTTGATAACCATGACTAGATGTTTGTATACTTTTTTTACATTGATAGTACACCTAAATTAACCATTAGATTTAGCACAGTTGATAGTTAATTAGACTTCATAAGTATCTAGTCGTAATCAAATTCGTTCTTTTATTACAACTTTTTGAAGATAAGATCTCAAATCAACTCATAAATTTTCAAACAAAACTATCTCAAATCAATTCATAAAATTAAAGCATTCAAATCAATTCATAAAATTAAAGCATTTCAACTTCTCATTGGGCGACAAGTGCCTTACACTACAAAAGGGCACATGCCATTCCCATCACGACGTGGCCTCCGGATGATACTTTTTGTTCTCTTCGACACAAATTGGACGGTGATACTTTAAATATTCTCCTCCTTTTAAAATATTTACCAAATTAAAATAAATATAAATATTTAAAAAATAATAAATAATATTAATAATTGAATAAAATATAATAAATAAATAAATTCCTATATATTACTTAATACATAAAAATATTTAAAGTTAATATCAATAGAATATTTTAAAAATATAAAATTAATAAATACTTTAAAATATGAAATTGTATAGTTGCACTAAGGTTGTTGATGAGAGTTGATGACGCTATTGTTAGTTGTTATCAGTTATCACGCCATGAGGATATTAATGTCATTCCACATTCTTTGGAACTTCAACTACCCCAAGCTTCTCGCCAACTTGGTCAGACGACACAAGCAACATCGCATAACACAAACTGCGCTCAACCGCCTATATGACTCAACGAAACTAGATCAAGCAAAGACTTTATGAAGACGACAAAGTCCACATTCCAAAAGAGACAGCTACTACTTTTAATTTTTCCGAAATATATGGTAAGGATAGATACACTATATCATACGTATCCTTCTTATCTAGATATTTGCGTCCTTGTAATTTTAACAGTCATATTTTTATCTTTGGTTGCTCCTTGTTTCTTTTGTTTTCATTATATTAGCATCCAAGTTGGTTACTTTCCTAGTTGGTGCGTCTGATTATAATTGCATGTCTTTGATGGGGTGCTTCGCCTGAGGTTCACGTTTTGTTCTTTCTCTCGCTCTCACTCTGTGTATGTGATCGTAACCCCATCTCATGGGATCTTCTGTTTTAGCAATATTTCTTTCTATTTCTTCTTTGCATGTTTTGGATTCTCTGTGTGAAGGTGTTTGTGATTCTGGGTATTGAAAAAAGAAAAAAAACGTTGGGGGGGGGGGGGGGTTTATGGTTGTTGTGGCCATATAGTTTTTGAGATCACAAGTTGAACTTTCTGTTAGTTGTCTTGTGTTGTGTGACTCTGGCCGTAGAGGGTGATGAGTAATGGTGTTTGACTGTAATTTTGGTGTGCTTCTACATAAACTTCTCTGATTCTTTATTGAGATTCCAGTCCATCTTTTTTTCCCCCCTTCCTTTTCCTTTGTTTTTGGTTGGGGGGTTGATTGAGAGCCCTGTCCAATTTGGTTATCTTGTTGAAACTCAAAATATGCTGTATTGCTTGCCGCAAAATCAGTGGATATTGTAGATCTGTCTCTGCAAAAGATTTTATGAGCATCTTCTGTGGAATATAATTTTGCATCACCTTAGCGCTCTGCAGCTTTATTTTATTAAAATACTTTACTTTTTGTTCTTATTTTAAGGACCCTACCTTCTTTTGGTTGCATGCTTACTGTGCTGCCAGATTATAGCATTGATTTATTCAGTTGCATGTGGAAAAGTAAATGAGGCTTTATTGGGAATTATTCGACTTACAAAGCTTTGTATGAGTAATGAGATAAGATATTGGGAGATTGGAACTGTCAAGTGTTGAACATCATATGAATTTTCCTGTTAGGGTTCTTTTCCCCATTCACTTCAGTAGGAGAATTCCTCAAGTGAACACTGTGATATTGCTGCTATGTATAAGGGAAGGGAGGGAGTGTTTCTTTTATGCCTGAGATTTTGCTTGCTTTGGCTTAGTTTTATCAAAGGGATGCGATGTAGAGTTGAACACCAAATGAAAAATGAACCAAACCCACACAGACCCATCCCACCATAACAGAACAGATGAAAATCAGTACAAGCAAAGCCAAACACAGTAAGGAGAAAAGTAAAGTCATTTTATGCAGAAGAGCTGCAGGCTAAACTCTTCAATTTATACTGTGCAGGTTTGTGCTTGCCCTCATCCAAGGGGTTATCATGGGTTCTATCGTTGATGATGACTCATATAAACCCTTAGGAAGATGGCCTGTCTTTTATTATGGCATGGGACACATGCTCAATGACATTACATCTGCTTGTTGGTTCACCTATCTGTTATTGTTCTTGACGGAAATTGGACTTTCACCAAGGTGCAATAAATCATCTTGTTGTTTTTGCATTTATTTTTCACCTCTGTTATCTTTAACAACTCTGTTTGATGGTTCCACATTTTGTGTTCTTGATATTTCTTTTTTCCCCTTTCATAGGAATGCAGCTGTTGTGATGCTTTCAGGTCAAGTGGCTGATGGATTCGCTACCATATTTGCTGGTGAACTGGTATTGAGACATTGTTTTTTTCCCCTTTTATTTCTGGAAATATGTCATGTGCATCTGTCATTAAACTTCAAGGTCATCCGGCCTTCATTTTTTTATTTCTCATTTTTGTCCCTGGTTTGGGAGAGGGGATGGCTCTAGCTGCTTATTGTTCTAGCATTTGTAGTAACTGATGAACGAGGTCTTTTGTTTTCAAGCTTAAGTGGGGTTTACCTGTTTGTTTCTACATCCCTAATGTCATCTTATAAACTATCACTATTGCATAAAAATAGTTAAGTTCACATCTTTCAATTATTTCATCCAAATAACTTATTTTAATTTTCATGAGTTTGCGGATTTTGTGTCCAAGTAATATGGAGTAAAATTCTTTCATTTGACGTCAACCTAACTTAGTTGTCTGTTCCTTATTAAAGACCTGTCTTTTTATATTATTATGTGCTTTTCAGACCTTTGTATTTATAGAAATTCTTACTTCTGTTGTCTTGCTTGATAGATAGACAGATTCGGACATTTCAAGATATGGCATGCTGCTGGATCTATGTTGGTGGCTGTTTCATTTTCTTCTGTTTTTGGAGGTTGTGTACCTTGTAAAATTTTTTCTTCCAGCTCTTCAACATTCGAAACTGTGAGTTACAGCGTGTTTGCAGCAATCTTCAATGTGGGCTGGGCTGCTACTCAGGTTTCACACATGTAATAATTTCCTGATATTTACCTTTTATCATTTGAAATTGAACATTAAATCTTTCAGTTCCAAATTTTGAAATAAAAAGAGTTGGCTGGTGCTACTGCCAGCTTACATTAGAAATTTTAAGTATCCTTATATCATTGTGTTGTTGATACTTCTGTGAATCCTTTCTCCAAATTTTGAGATGAGCTGAATTTTTGTTATGAAATGTCATTCATATGAAATATACTGACTGATAACTGGTTTTTCTTGGGGACATTGTTGATATATTGAATGAAACAAATACTTAGTGTTACGGTTATCTGATGTTTGTTCAGCTTAAGTTGTTAGTGGTGATCATTACACTTCAGAAACTAAGTCTCAAAATGATACAAAGTATCTATTTCTAAACCTAGTAACATCAGTGAACCCTCCAATCTTATAATTTCTTGGTTCAAGCAATTGCTCACACAATTTTGAACAGGGATAGTGGTTAGGTAAAATGCTTCCTGAGTAGGGACACCAAAATTATCTTATGATTTCCGTGGAGAAGAATGAAAATGAAAGAGAGTAGGTTCTTATCCCTTCTATTTAAAATAATGGTCAGCAGTGTCTTCTTTGATTTCTTTCTTGAAGGTCCATGGTGACTTGCATCACATTGAACTCTACAAGCAGAGTAGCACTGGCTAGCTGTCGCAATGCTTTTACCATGGTAAGTTTCTAGTGATCTTCGTTTTAGATATGGAACTCCACATCCTCCTTTCTGGTGGAAAAATTCAATAAAAACATCAAGACCGATATGTTTATATGAAGAACTTATGTATATGGTCATAACTTTTGAAGGTTGCCAACCTAAGCCTATATGCAGTTGCATTGATAGTATTCAGTGTCATTAGTGGAAAAACATATGCTGATGTTGAAAATCAGGTATATATGGTACTAATTGTTTGTATCCATCTATTATTAGCTGTTGTCTAGCATAGTCACTATGTTACTCTTCCAATTGCCCAGTACCGCTGGATTGCATATCTGTCAATTTTTATTGGATGCTGCTTTGTGGTCATATTTCTTCTTGCAACCAAAGAACCCAGGTGTGCTTGTTGACTTACTGCTATTTTTATCTAAGGACTAAAGCTTTTTGTTGTTTCTAGTAGATATATTACATGACTGGAGAGATGTTTTTGTGCTGCTTTTACAATATCAAAATGCAACATCTGTCAGTGGTAAATATGTGGGAAAGCAGTGTACAGAAAAAAATTGGGGAAAGCAATGCTTGAAAACCCCCTCTGTAGCCCGTTTTGGAGTGAAATATAGTATTTATGGCTTTATTCTAGGTAGTACCAAAAAGTAGCATTATATTTGTCTTTTGTATAAAACAAAATAATAATGATAAATAAAGATTACTAATTGTATTTTTGGAGCTCTATAAATACCAAGCCCTGTTGATGGAATAAGACACATCAAAATAAGAAAAATATCATGTCTCTTCCTCTTCCTTCCTCCCTTCTTCTCCATTAATAAGCTCTCTCATACCTCTTTGTGTTTAGAAAACCCCACCCTAAAAAACCGTATAAAGGGAAAATTTTAAAATTCATTATGTCTAGTTGTCTACCTTTTAGAGCAGTTTTGGAAGCAAATACAGTGCCGGTTTAAGTATGTAATTATTGAACTTCTTCCAAATGAATACCTAGTACTAGTAGTCAATCATTGTTCATGCAAGTCCATTATAGCCTTCTCAAGACCTTCATACAGAATAGGTTGCTTGAGAAGTTTCAACTATTGTTTGATAAAAATCAGAAATTTTCTTTCATTTTTTACTAGATTGAAGGTTGGTGTACATGGAACAGTTCATGCAAGGATTTCATGGGTCTATTGGTTCAAGAGAGTTTTGTATTATCAGGTTGCTCTTGTTTATGTTCTCATGAGATTAGTTCTCAACGTTTCACAGGTTAGCACAGCCACACTTATCATCTTTTTGCTTACTTACTCATGGGTAGAGAAGAGGGAAATATATTTTAGCTTTGCTACGTGTTGGGATTTGAGATATTGATTATTGTCGATGAACACAATTAAAAGGAAAGTAGGAAAATACAAATCTATACCTGCATTTGGATTTCCAATGAAACATAACAATAATTTATTGCATGGTATATGAACACTTCTGACACAAAAATTGCTTCATTTTCAGGCATACCTTGCATTCTTTGTCATCAATGACCTACAAATGGCCCAGTCAGCTAAAGCTTTGGTACATGAGAAATTTTGCCCCACTTTTTATTTATTTCATTCTGTTAAGTTTTATATATTTGGAGTTTAAATAATAGCAAGGCTGATGTCATTGTCTGACCGTAATTGAATTAGGTTCCTGCTATCATATACATCTGCAGTTTCATCGTATCTATAGCATTACAGGTTCGCATACTAAATAAGTACTCATGATAGATACTTTACTATATTACATTTCCATCGTTAAATTAGTGTACTCTTTGTAGGAGGTTGCATGGACTGGTCGACGGCTGAAGGCCTACTTCTCTGCTGGGTGTATTCTTTGGATTTTTTGTGGCGTGGTGATCATTCTTTTAACAAGTAATCTGAGCTATGTCATGTACATGGCGTCAATATTCATTGGCGTGGCAAATGCTCTTATGATGGTATGACAATATCTTCAACTTAAATTATGAAAAGAAAAGTGAAGTATCTATTTTATCTCACGCAGTTTTGAAGCCTATTTCCCTTTGGTGACATGATCATTTTAAGGTAGATTTACCAGTATGCAGTTCAGAAACTATTTTACTTGATGGTTATCCATGATAGCCTAGTCAAGAGGAAAAATTGAATGATGAAGTTTAACCCTAATCATGAACCATACATAAAGACAGGAGAATTTACTTTTTATGTGCATAGATACATAGATCTATCCACCATATATTCCAACTTTCATGGTTCAAATTATAATGAATTAGTTTTTTATGTACACGGATATTTGTTGTTTTTTTCCCCTTTAATAGGTGACTGCAACAAGCATGCAAAATTTGCTCATTGGAGAGGACCTTAATGGCTGTGCATTTGTTTGTGGATCATTGAGCTTTTTGGACAAAATTTCATGTGGGCTTGCTTTATATGTCCTTCAGTCATATCAGAGTAAGTTTGTTATTATTTTTTTAAGTAAATTACCCTGACCTCCTTTATGTTTAGATGATATTACACATGGTATTTCTTGATTTGCTGAAATACATATGTACCTCCCCTGAGGTTTAGGTGAAATTGCACTCAATACCCTTATATTTTGTGGAATGGGACACTAAGCACCCTTGTAAAGTCCTAGTAGAATGACAATTTGAGGGGTTTCGTGTGTAATATCATCTAATCTTTGAGATCAGGGTAATTTACTCATTTTAATTTATCTTATGCTAACTTCCACTCCTAAAGGTTTCAATGCACTAAGGATAACAACTACTGATAATGAAATTTAAGTAGATTGCTTCTATATGCTTTTGGAGGGAAAAATGTATCTGGCTTTAAAATTCTATGATCTTACTTTTTTTTTTTTTTTTACAACTGCTATAAGAAATATGGAAAAAAATTCCATACTTTTAGCGGTCTAAGTTCATAACTGAATTGCCCCAAATGTTTGATGTAATTTGGAGCAGACCCTTTGATAGGAACCTCATACTCATGGAGCAGTAATGAACTAGAATAGAACAATTATTAAGAATTATATTCTGGAATTGACACAATGCTGCAATATTAGTGTGATATTGAGCTAGAAGGAATGAATAACAAGATGAACAATAGTAAGAAACAGTATAATAGGTATGGCACTTCAAGAGGCCAAATTTCTCCCAAAATAGCTCTTAGAGAGGCCACCACTCTCCCCAGACTTTCCCACTAATTTCCTGAATGATTCCATCCACACTCTCTCTCCCTACAAATAACCTTCCTCTAATAGAATCCCAGATAATCCTCACTTCCTTCCATTTTCTTTTTGCCAACTCAGTAGTTGGTTATACGAGAGTGAGCCCCCTTATTATCTTTCATCTCAATACTTACTAATTACAATAAGGCCCAATCCATAATTTCCTAGTACCTATCACCCTTCTTTTGTTGCCCGTGGCATAGTTTCCTAACAAATGCTTTCCTAACAAATGCATGTGTTTCATATTTTGTTTTATTTTACTGTTAACTTGAAATCTTTTACTTTTGTTGTGCAAAATATTATTTGGTGATGATGGCATGAGTATGGATCAAAGACATTAAAAAGGTCGAGAGACAAGAATAATTGTATGTGCATGTCAGATGGCATTACAATAGATGTTCTCCAAAACAAGATTAGTTTTGATAAGAACTAAGAACTAAGAAGTTAAGGGTCTGTTTGGTTTGAGTTTTTAGCTTTCAGTTTTCATTTTTAGTTTTCTAGTTATCCAGATTGTGTGAAGGAAATAATGAAAATTCGGAAAGCTTCAATGAGAAATTTATGGATAGCGCAGATCCCAATAAGAAGTTAAAATGCTTAAGATGAATGAATAGCTTTCCTTCCATGAAATTTACTACTTTCGTTCCTTAATATAGATTTTTTTAGGGTAATTTTCTGTCTCAAATTATGAGTTGTTTTCAAATTGCAATCTCTCATTATTTTATACCTGTTTTACCCCTCTTTTTAATTGGAGAGAGAGTAAGTGGAGGTGACTTTATTGTAGTATCTAGTTGGAGAGAAAATGAGTGAAAGATGAGTGATATAAGGGTATTAATGTATTTTATTTTCATGTTTTAGAAAATCAATAAGTTCAAATCATTACCTTAATTATCTTTATTTTTGTGCATAATCCCAAAAAAAAAAATAAAACCCATCTTAGTTCTTGATGCTTATGGAACTCATAATAGTACTGTTGGTGATTATATCTTTTTTTATTTATTATGAGTAATTAAGTTCATGGCTGAGTACTAATCATTAGTATCACCTCATACTGTTCCAAACTTCAAATCATCTGTGCAGATGTCTCTCCACAGCTCCAGGGAGCACAGTTGCCCTTTTCTATTACAAGATTTGGTTTGGGTCTCGTTCCTGCAATTTGTGCCCTTGTTGGGTTGGGTGTAACGTGCACAATGGATTTCAACAACCCTTCCAAATCTTTGACAGCTCCACTACTAAGTTAGCTATGTCCATGAAGAGAATTATTCTGCTTTATTTCACTAATATACAGGGTATCAGCTGTACTTGGGAGACATTGCAGCTGTTCTGATTCATTGGAAAATTAAAGCCTTCAAGGAATCTTGAAAATATTCTCATTATTTTCAGCAAGTCATGTATATTGTTATTTATTGAATTGTTTTTAGTTATAGCAAATATGAAGTCAAATGTATATAAGGTGTCCACAATTAATTGGAAAGTTTTATAGTACATTTACAAGCCCTTTAGAACTTGTGGTTGATGGTCTGAAATGAAAATAGGGAAACTGAATTATGTATCAGTTTTAAATATTTTCTTCTGCATGACTCATCGGTCATCAGATGAAAAATTGATGATATTATCTCTTTCTACATTTTCTGGGTGATGCTTTTGTATATTGGTGCATGCTCAGGTGAAGCTGCTAATTTAGCTTCACCTGTGAGAATGTGTGCTGACCGCGTTGGAAATGGAACACATGTTTTACGAGACCCACATGAACTGATGACACATTGGTATGTTTGGTTGGAAGGTAAAAAAATGGGGGATAAGTTTTTCTTGATTGAGTTCTATATGTAAAATTAAACATAAAATTTAATCATTGAAAATTTATTTTCATTTTTACTCAATCAAATATGGATTGTCCACACAAAAGTATGTCACATGAAACATTATTACAGATAACTTTGTCATTAACATTCTAACACTTTGGAGAGCTTGAAACCGAAATCATGCGTTCAACTAAAAGATAGATAAAACGAAGAAATATTGAAAAGGAAAATCACATGGAAACAGATAGAAACACTAAGAGACTATTTACTTTCAGTTTTCATTTTTAATTTTTTAGAATTTGTGAAGAAAAAATTGAAAATTCTGAAAATTATAAATTTCAGCTTTTATTTTTTCTTTCACAAATTTTTGAAAACTGAAAATGAAAATTGAAAGTAAACAACCCTTAAAACAGACATTATAAGCTCCCAAATCTGATTGGACATTTTGAGCCCTCTCTCGGTCTTATTTCCTTTGGTTACTGCGTTAGCCCCGGTTACTAGGACACAATGGAAAATTGGCATCACATAAAGAATGTAGGGGTGTACAAGTGATAATCCAGGATGGTTGGGCCAAATCTCAACCCAATTTGATTTTTAAATCACATCATTTTTTAAAGCTCAAACCCAATCCGAGAATGAATCAATAAATAATCCGGTCAATTTAGTTTTAAATAACCCTGATATTATACATAATAAAGTTAGAAAATTTTACGAGTACAAAATAAATTTCAAGATATATTTTAATATACATATTTCAAAATAAATCGTTTGACTATAAAAATAATATTAAATTATCCAAAATGTATTAATTTGAACATAAAATCTTATAATTTAACATTAATTATTATAAAAAAAATAACTATAAAGAAATTTTGACTTCAGATCAGACCGGATTAACCTGGGACATGACTCAAACTTGACCCAAAAAGTGCACAGAGTTAAATATAAGGACCAAAATCCGACCCAATAAATTTCAGGTAAGAACAGGTTAGTGGACTGCGCGGGGTCTTGGACACCCCTAAAAGGTTGAAGCAAAATCAACAAATCCAAGCATAGGGGAGTTTTGATGTTGTTCAAGGAATTGCTCAGCTTCAAGGAGAGTGCTAAAGTAGCAAGCACTTGGATCACAAAGTGAAGAGAATAGAGAAGGCAGCGAAGAGAGAGGCACTTGTTGGGTTCCTTCACCGATTTCCGACAGCGGCAGCACGTGCAGCCTCGACAGCGCCGAAGAGCCCACGCCTGGAGACGTTTGGGGCGAGAGAGCTAAACAAGAAAATGAAGGCCTTCCAGGCGCATCCTAAATTTCAAATTGGTGTGCCACACACCATATGTAGTTTGATGCATATTAGAATTGACCTTTTTTAAGTTATTAATTTCCAAAATCAATTATGTTTTTTTATGGTGTGTACTCGCTTGTCAAAGGCAGTCAATGCCTTTGATGTCGAAGCTAACATGGTTGAGTGGGTGTATGACACCTGTATGGAGAGTTGGTCCCAAATATTCCTCTTTCAATGCCTTTCCATTAGATTTCCCTCTCATTTAATGGTGCAGATTTCCCCCTTTGATCAGATTATTGCTTTTTTAGTTTTATATTAAAATTGATTAATGAAAGAAAAATCTTATAATAAACAACTTCTTTCTCGAAATTCGATTTGTTAGAAGTCACAGCACTCAACAGTAATGCTACAGTTTGTTTTTTTATTTTTTTTCATTGTTCGAATTCTTCACAATGCGCAGTCCCTTTTTTATAATTTTTTTCTTTTTTTTTTTTCAAAATTCGGCTTGTCCGAATTCTTCACAACGCGCACGGTCCCTTTTTTTAAAAGCTTTTTTTCCATATTTCGGCTTGTCCACACTATTAAGAAAAAAGAGTTCTTTTTTCCTTTTTAACATTTCGAGTTGTCTGAATTCTTCACAATGCACAGTCCATTTTTTTATAATTATTCTTCATTTCTTTTTTTCAATAATTCGGCTTGTCCAATTTCTTAACACTGTCCCTTTAATGATTGTAATAACAAGTTGTAGTATTGAATGATTGTAATATTTTATTCTTTATTAATTATAATATTTTATTTTATTTCATATAAAATAAGTAATAAGTAAATTAGAAGTTAAGATAAAAAATCTTTGCACATCATCACTTGAAGCCTAGCTGTGCATTTAGATAGAGTATTTTCAAAATATAAGGAAATTTAAAATATTAGGAAATTAAAATACTTCAATTAAATTTCCTTCAATTTTTAAATTTTTTATTTGGATAAATAATTACGTTTCCTTCATTTGTAAAATACTTTATTTGGATGAGGTAATTACATTACCTTCAATTTAACATATTTTATTTGAAAAATATAATTTTTTTAAAATCAAAATTCAACCAATCTAAAATCAATTATAATAAGTTTACATTTCATAAATTATCTTAAACTTCATTTACAAAATATCTTAAATTTGAATTATAAATTTTAAACGTTATATAAATAAAATGGAATAATACATAACTATAACATCATATAATATAAATTGAATATTAAAAAATTTAAAATGCAACAAAATGAATTAAAAATAATATTAAACAAAAATCTCATAAATATAAAGAAACTAGAATGGAATCTATAATCTAGAATATATAATACTAATATTTAAGACTCTTATGAGAAAAGCTTTTACAGGTGTCACTTCTTAAGCGATTTAAGTCCCACAATTTTTATTTGAAATATGAATCTTCAATCTACATTCATTACTCTTAATTGATAAATATCAATCACATCAATTATAATTAATTATTAATTATAAGATATCAATTATAAATCATGATTTCACTTTCACTTCACAAACCAATTTCAAAACCCTTTATCAAATACTGTAATATCACTTTCCAATTTTTTTTTGTCGATTGGCTTTGCAAATTTTTATTCTACATTTTAAATTTATGAAATAGTTTTTTTTTTCATTCTAATATATTTCAAATTATTTTTTTATTATATTAGTTGGCTATTTGTCAAAAAAAAAAAAATAGTTGGCTTAATATTTAGTCATGGTTTTTTTGCAATTGTATTATAGTTCTATAGGAACATGTGATTTATATATTGCCAATGAATGCATAATTTGAAATTAACTTATATGATAGTTTTCAATCTACATATAATTATCAATTTGTAATTAATGTAATCTATCACAATATAATACCCAAATTTTAAATAAAAGAGTTAGGAAATTTTTGCGAACTAAAAAGGTGTCAACTATCCTTATTTGATGTTCCGGGTCTTGAATCTCACTAAGTATGGACCCTACGTCTCCTTCGAGGGCCATATGATAGAGTCATATTCTTGGGATCAAAAGTCCCGGTAATTGTTCCTTAGAGAAGAATAAGTCAAAGAGTGATTTTTAATAAAATTTATGAAACCTTTAAACACTCTGTTTTTAATTCCTTAGACATGATTTTCATAGCCATGGTTATGCTAAAGTTAGATTGTTAGAGTCATAAATTCTTAACAACTGTCAGCTACATATTTTATGGCTTTTGAAGTTAGAACGCCTTCAAACTGGTAATCCCTTGGACATGATTTCAAAGTCATAGTTATGCTAAAATCAGACTGTTAAAATCAGATAAATTCAGAGCTCACAAGAGAACAAAAAGGGTCCACGAGGTGCAATTTATTCAAAGACTAATTCAGTTTATGAGGGACACGACTCACGAAAAACCATTAAACCTAGTCCACGAGGGACGTCATTCACAAGAAACCATTATAATTTCAGTTAATGGGCTCT
The DNA here is from genome assembly GCA_031216105.1 of Dalbergia cultrata. Classification (NCBI taxonomy): domain Eukaryota; kingdom Viridiplantae; phylum Streptophyta; class Magnoliopsida; order Fabales; family Fabaceae; genus Dalbergia; species Dalbergia cultrata. Next base: position 24,677,244 of record CM062350.1, on the reverse strand, counting down.
TGTTCACGAGGAATTGAGCACCCACAAAACATAACAAAGACAGAGATTATTGTTTCTTTAGTAGCTACTACACGATATGCTAACATGGCTTCAAATATGAAAAATGAATTGAGGAAATTGTATTGAAATTGGAAAAAAGGCTAGTAATGATATATATATATATATACACACACACACACACACACATATATATTTGATTATGGAAGACATTTGAATGTTAATATTGTTATTATGACTTCATTCATTGTTCCTTTGGTGTCCCATGAAAGGGGATTTTGAGTGAGGACTCACTCATTGAGTTTTGTAACCTGCTGTTTTATTGCATTTTTTCCAGATAAAATGGCCGCTGCAAACTCTCCTTAGCCTTTTTCCCCGTAGTAGCATTAGAGTATCAGTTGGTAAGCTTCACATAGGTGAAGCCCTTGTGTATAGAGTAGTGTGCTCTAGTGTAGATGCAGGCAAGATCCCGAACTATAGTGCATGATTTATGTTTGCATGTATAATGTTATGTTAGATTGTATTATATGATTTTGCTACTTATAGAGGTTTTGTATATGAAAGACTTTTATTACACTTGTTGACACTGAATTTAGATTTCTGAGACTAAAATGAGTTTGAAAGAATACTAGCTATATGTTTTAAAGGCAATGAATTTGTATGTAGAAAAGATTTTGTGGTTAAATTATTTTTTGGAATATACTGTGCATATATAGGAATCTAAGCACGAGGCTTACGTGGGACAAAATTTCTCACGTGCCTAAATCGGATCGTGACACACAATGATGTCAATCGTAAATAATAGATGAATATTTTGCAATTATATATTTTATTTGACAGCATGCCTATTAAGATAAATAAATTAAAATCTTCTGGAATTAATTCAATACTGATTTAAATAATTTAGTTTACCTTTTGAAATATATTTTTACTCATAACTTCGCATATCCGTTAATTCATTGGCTTAATGGCTTAACTAGAATGGCTTAACTCCAATCTATTCACGCTTTAACATGCTCTTATGGGACCTATATACCAAATGACATTTTGTTATTGGACAAACAAACTTTGGCATGATGGGCATTGACTTATGTAGGCATGTAAGCAACGGCCATTTTTGATATTGTGATTAGGACATAAAGCACCGTCTTGGGCCCTCTTTGAAATAACCTAAGAAAAGCACACGTTTCCATTTTTGACGTGGCTTGCACACAACTTCATAGGTGAAGCTAAATCAGCAGCTTCACCGAAGCACACACCTTGTATTATTTCTTTGTTCTGTAAATTTCAATCAAAATTAGGATGATAATGGTCATCTATCTAAACTGTAGATGCATTTAACCATTTTGTTACCTCTAGAATCCTTTAGAAGCGCTAAAGAAATATGTTTTGAGTAATGACATAAAAAAATTTAAGAAAATATTTTAAAAAATGACTCATGGTCTCCTTGAGTTTCTTGATGTAGCAAACATGGCATTTTGTATGCATAATACACTCTTAAAAGCGTAAACAATTTCACTCTTCATGTGCAAACATGATTGTATCTCATGAAAAGAGATTAAGACTAAATGAAAGTGAATATTATAACATGAAATAAATGTATGGGTGCCTAATAGATTGAAGAAACCTATCGTAAACAAGAAACCAAGGCTGTGATCTTCAGAAAATAGAACGAGACTTCGTAAAGTACACAAGGAATGATGGTCATCACAACTATTTTAAACGTATACTTCTCTTATTGAAGACTAGAAGGTCATTTATTCATCAAGGAATTGATATCGCACTTCAGGCAAAATTTGAAATTCAAAATTGAAGTCAAAATCAGTTATAGACTGACACGTCATCTTTTCTGTCAACTAGGTCAACCACTCCAGTTTTTAGAATGAAGAGTTCAGAAACCATGTTCAGAAACTAAAAAGTAGTTTCTGAAGGGTCATAAAAAACTTCAACTTCACAATGGCTTCTGCAAAAGCCCTGATACCAGACGAGCTACTCCTCTAGATTATGTTTCCAAGACACAAATAGATGATTAACACGTGTCACTTGAACAATAGATCAAGGGCAACGGTCACAAAGGGAGACCATCTGTAACATCCCAATTTTTACTGGCCTAATTAGTTCATTATTCTGAGTGATTAGACTAATTAATTAGTAACATAAACAAGGGTTGATTTACTAATTATATGCAAAAGAAAAAGCTTGAGTTAAATGATAATAATATAGCAATAATGGTCACAATAAAAAGAAAATAAAATAAAGAAAAAGAAAGAAAAGAAAAGAAGGAAATAAACTCACCTAAGGCATACATAAATGTATGTAAAACAATCAAATCTATCAAAAGGATATGGCCAACACAAGGAACAGTAAATGGTAGATATGCATTTTTTAAAAAAGACATAAGTGTATTTCTCTAATCCTGAAGCCAATCAACGTGATGTACTCCTTTAATTTTTTAAGCAAATCAGCATGATACATTGGTCTAATCTTGAGGCAAATTAGCACATAATAATTGGCTCAATTTGTGTGGCTCATTATTGAGTCATTAAGCTCTTGATTCCCACCCTAAAATATACCAATCAGCCACAACCCTATACACTCTACACTGCCCTCTTTAAAAAAAAGGGGGGGGGGGGGGCGAGGAAAACAGAAGAGCACTAACATCCAAAGGAGTCTCAACTAGGGAATTCTTGAACAACATAACAACATTTCAATAGTTCGAAGAACGCATTTCTTGTTTTTCTCATTCCTCTCAAACAACCTTTTAAGGTAGGGGTTCTTGTGCTTTCCATTTTATTATTGTTTGAAATCCTGAGATTTGATGAAGCTTTACCCAAAAATAAATTTTATTGGGATCAATGGTTGAACATATATTGATGATCGCTTACATTGTTTGGGTGTGACTACTGAATATTTATTGTGCAATGTTCAGCCTTTTAGATGATCTGTAGTCCTCTAGTTATTCAATATTGTGTCTCCCAATTTTGAAGCACATTCCCTTTCATGGTTTATACGGAAAGAAAGCTATTGTTTCCACCCACGTTAAATTTTACAATCTTCTTATTACTAACAGTTTTATTAGTAATTTTGCTACAAAGTTTTAATAATTTCTAAAATAGTTTCATAGGTCAAAATGTTAATCTTGTTATAGTTTTCCATGCTTTTCAACCTATCACATACTGTGAGACAAATTTTGTTCCTGTTAATCTATTTTACCCCTAATTTTGTTTCAAATAATGCCTCAAATTGTGAAGCACATATTTTGTGAAAGATCTTTATTAGCCATTGTTCTTTTCATGAAGTTTTTAGTTACAGGTGGAGAAACACTTCATTTTGAAACTACTTTAATCTTTCTTTTATCCTTATAGGTCATTTAAATACATGCACTAAGTCTTTATGTATAACTTCAAAATAGAGGATTGGAATCTGACCAGTTTTCATTAAAATTCCGTATCTTAGTCTCTAGAAATCCGTTTGATCCCATTCAAAATTCTTGAGAAAGCTAAGACATAGACCTACAAGGTTGGTTTTTTCCCCATTGCTTTAGACCTTCTACAAAATTTAGGAAAAATTTTTAAATTCACGTCAGGCGCTGCTGTCGGGATTCTGGGCAGTGCAGAAAGAAAAATTTGAAACTAGAGTTATACAACTCAGAATCAAATGAAACTAGTTTTAAATGAAAGCTGAAACATAGAGATATCATCATAAAAATTTCTATCGAAAAATATTTCCTAGGTTTTCCCCAGTTATTTTCGCAAGATGCTGAAGCCTCTGTTGGGCATGCAGCCAAAGAGTTTTAATTTATAATTTTTATAAAATTATCATTGTCAGTTTAGGCTCAAATTAGATTCGTTAGAAAGCTTGATGAATTAAGATCATCCCCATAAAATATTAGACCATAAATCTAAGGGTAGAAGTCACACTAGAATTTTCTATATTAGTTGCCAGATTTGTCAGAATCTGAAAGTTAGAAATTTCACCATAGGGAAAATAAAAAGTGTTTAAATAATTTACCAATATATATAGAATAAAACAAGGGTTAAGTTATAACCCCAATCAGTAGTAACTTTAGTAATGCTATCAACTAAAATAAATAAATAAATATAGAGAGCCTTAAGACTCAATAATATGGGTATTTAACACACTCTACACATTATTAAAAATTAGTTACGAAGACTTGAGACTTGCTAACTATTAGGTCAAATATTGAATATGTTTTTTTGATATACCCCTTGTGTATGTTTCATGAGATGCTATATTTAAATGCCTCTGGGTGTTATATGTGTGCTCGTGTGCTGCTATATTTATTAATGCTTAGTATTGTCGTTTGAAATGTGGTAGTCCTATAGCTTCTGGATCATATTGACTATACATTTGTTCTTTTTATGTTTTGTATAATACATGTCCTATGCCATGCATAAGAATTCACATGACACACGTTGCATTAAATAAGAAGAGATGAATGGTTAAGTTACCCTTTCTCGATTCAGAAGGAGAAAGTTTTACCTCTCATCCTAGGGCGGCGACGGCCGTTGGTTTGAGCTCAATACCATACACTAAAACTCTAAGGTTGATGCCAACGATTTCAGGAGGGAGACCCACTGTGGGTTTTAAGTTAATGATTAAGTAAGAATTGAAGTTTATGTTGAAGAATAAGTCATACCGTTTATAAGTTAATTCATAGAAGCAAAGTTTGCCTGCTATAATACCTATTTCATGCATTTATTTGTGCTCAGCGTCACTTCTTTATTGCACCAATCATTTTCTTTTATGTATAAAGAAGCATATAAAATTGGATCTGCCTCGGCTAACAAATGTCTTTTGAAAACTAAAAGAAAATGATATACCTACTCACCTATTTCTTAAATAAACCTGAGGTGGCTGGAGATGGTTACGATGACACTATGCATAACCTATTGAGAAATTGTTATTTCTCACCCCCTCCTTTTGTACCATCTCTAGATGACATCACTGGGCAGAGAGGGGATGGGCCCCCATCTCCACAAGGCTGAGGACGAGAAAGCAGCACTAGTAGCATTGGTCCCGGTCGACGCCAGCACTCGCAAGCCCTTGCAAGTCGATCAGCAGTCAGAGGAGGACCCGGACGAGGACTCCGGTTATTGCTCCGATTCATCCACAAAGTCCACTGCCTCTAGCCACCCCACTAGGCCATCTAACACCCCAGGGATTATGTACAAATGGTACGTGGAGACGCCTGCCACCCACCGTGTCTTCTGAGACCCCTTGAAACCCAGTTTTCGACATACTCCATTTCGAGGAAGAGGCCGAGGTCGAGGTCGATGGGTGCCATATCAAGTTAAAAAAAAAAAGGAACATTTGGTTCTCCTTTAGCTGTTAATTATAATTTTTTTTCTATGTTTATATACTGGTTATATGACATTATTCTACGTTAACTTTATATCCTTACAAAGTACGTTCTATTTTTGTCAATTGACCTTGAGTGTGCGGAAGGATGAATTTGGGAGTATTTTCTTTCCCATCCTTAATGTTGACATTATGGAAATTCATTTTATGGTAGTTTCTTTTTACGCTAGAAATATTTTATTTTATTTTTCTTTAAAAAAGCTAAAAGGTAACAAATTATTAAGTTGCAATTACGACCTAGGCATAGTTAGAGCTACTAGGGTGTTATATTATGGTATCAAAACATAGAGAGTGTGTGGATAGGGAACAAAGCATGCCTTATAAGGGTATAGATACCTTCTCTATGCAGACGCGTTTTTCCTATAGAGAGGGGAAGAGCAAATCGTGAGGGTATGGACATCAAGCCTGCCAAAGCGGACAATATTTGCATTGCCGGGTGTCTGGGATGTTACAGATGATATCAGAGCCAGTCTCAGGATCGATGTGCTAGCCAGCGAGGACGCTGGGCCCCATCAGTAGGGGTGGAATTCGTCCCACATCGGTTGGGGAGGGGAACAAAGCATGCCTTATAAGGGTGTGGATACCTCCTCCATGCAGACACGTTTTTCCCATAGAGAGGGGAAGAGCAAATCCGTGAGGGTATGAACATCGAGCCTGCCAAAGCGGACAATATTTGCATTGCCGGGTGTCTGGGATGTTACACCATCTATAAATGGAGATGCTGAGCTTTCAAAGATAAGAACTTGACGATCACATAAGTACTAAAATGCTATAAAAACTTCCTCCTCATCTTTCCTATGAAGATCATTACTTCTTGTAATCAATTTCCTTGCTTGTAAAAATCTTCTTTCTACTCTCTCAAATAGTTTATATGTTCTTCCAAAGAAGAATCATTAGAAAAAAGTCATTCAAGTTATCCTAGATTATTCACTATATATTTTAAGGAAACTTGAGTGTAGGTTAGTTTGAGTGGCAACCCAAACACAAAATCTTTGTATCCTCAATCCAATAATGATAAATGTGAAATAGCTTAGAGAGGCTAAAGAAAAACTACTTACAACGCGATAGTAAGGTGTTCTTACTGATCATGGTTTAGCTTAGAGAAACTAGTACAAGACTACTCAAGGTTCAGCTTAAAAGGGCTAGTGAATAACTACTTGGTTTGAGACAGCAGGAGTTGTCTACTGGTCACAGGTTATAGCTTGGGATTGCTTCGGTAAAGACTATCCTTTTTGTTCCCTTTCTTGGGTTGAGAAGGACTTAGTGAAACTCAACAGTGGTTGAGTATTAGATGTAGGCAGGTTAGCCGAACTAATTTAAAAATATCTATGTAGTATCTTCATCTCCCTTATCCTTTTTATTTTCACTGTCCAAGGTTCATTATTTAATATCTGTCTAAAGTTTATCTTTTTAACTTTTCAGTTATAAATGTTGTGCTTTAGAAAGTTACTTTCTAAAATATCTAACATTATTTCCACTGCACTTCAAGCTCAACGCTTGATAGTATCCTGTTCATAGTTTCAGTTGTAAAAAGGGTGCAGAGAAGCGAAACTCGATTCAACCCCCATCTCGTGTGCTTTTCTACCTACACATTTAACATTTAAAGTATCCCAACTGTGTAGCAAGGGAAAAAAAGGAAAAACTCTTGCTCCTCCACATGGTTTGTACAGTTCTAATTCAAGTAATATAAAAAAAATAATAAATATCCTTTTTTTTTTGTTTTGATGAACCAAAGTTCAGATAACAAGAAAAAAGCAAATTCCAAATTAGGGTTTTTGCATGTTCAACATCGAGCATTTACAAATTATTTATTAATGACAGAACTTGAAAGTCATATTCAAGTCACAATGATACATGGATAACAGGACAATAGAAATTAATTGAAATTTTTTAAGTATGATTTATATAACATGGGCTTCTAATTTATCTGTGTATTTTGTTAAAATTAATCTAATAAAAAATTATTGAACAATGTAATGATTTTTTAAAGTTATACCAGTATAAATGAAACTTTAATTTAACATTGTGTAGTTCATGTCATGTGAAAAGATTCAATACTTTTTAGCAATTAGAAGGATTACAAAGATGATTCATTAGGAGAATATGGAATTAGAGCTTTAAATTTCAAAGAAATATGTTTATTGCATAGTGTATAGAGACTCAAATAGATGTGCGATAATCATTGTTTAAATAAGTGTGAATTTCAATTGTATAAATATCAACATAATGTGAAATAAGTATGCATTTACATTGACAATACGTCAATTAAACACTTATATAACTCAAATCCATATTTATTAATACCATAATTGCCACGCGTTGTCAATTTGGGTGTCGAAGTCTATATGAGCAAATAAATGAATTTCAAGGTGGTTAACCTTTTAAATTTTCAAGCCCAATTAAACAAAGTAATGAACTCAATTAATATCCCAATACCAATAAAGTTATCGATTTAATTAATCATTACTTATTTTCAGTTTTTTAGGGGATCTTTCGCTAGAATCCAACTTAGTTGGCGAACTGATGTCAGTTTAATGACTCATTCATGCATTAGCTTTCTTAAGACTATAAGCTGACGGTAGCTCAAATGGCTATTTCGTCGTGGCCGTTGGAACCATTAATCAAAGATGTCTTATTTTTGTTAAAACATCTCTTAAATTTGGGGATCTTGTCTTGCGATCCTATCCTGTAATGCCACCAAACTTACACATCACGAAGTGTAAACAAAGGTTTTGTTGGACTGGACAACCACATTTAAAAGTAATACTTGTGCGATAAACGCAATGGCAATTGATGCCTCAAGGACTTGCAATTGCAAGGAAATAAATTCTTGAAACAATCATACAGATATGACCTCCTATAATTTCATTTTTTATTTTTTTAGGCTCATCCATACGGATTTACCCAAAAAAAGAAGAAGAAAGATTTCAATTAAATCTACCACTGTTATGGCAAGTTTGCTCGAAAAATAATTAAAAAAATGCTGACGCTAGGATAAAAAAGCATTTACTCACATTCTTTACGTGTAGCTAAATGCATCTGAAAATACGGCTAAAGCAAAAGTCACTACAAAATGATCAACTCACCATAGCTACGAGTTCAGGGGGAAAAAAGATCTCATATTTGTATAAGTATCCACAAAATCCCATACTTCTGATATATATTATAAAAATATATTTTCTCTTTTTTATATTGTGAGAAAAAGTAATATCATAATTTATGTTTATTGTTATACATTTATTTTGCCTCCTACCACTTTTTTTTCAGTTGGTCATTAGTGTTTCAAATTATATATCTTTTAATTTTTTTTTATTAAGAACTATCTTTTAATTTAGTTCTCCTTCACTTCATTCAATCCATTAATGGAAGTGATTGATTAAGTTATGATGTCTCTTGCGTTATCTTCACAGTATTATTAATTATCACTGAGTATCAAAGTGATAAAAAATTTAAGACACTATGATTGGATTAGCATTGTTTAATAGTAAGTAGTATGCATGAAGGTTCAAAATTTATTATCTTTGATGAAGAATTTAAAAGGTAACTAAATTGATAAAAATAAATAAAAAATATTGCCACAGGTAAAAAAAATGCTTTCTTAATTAAAGAAACAGTATCAGGTGTATATCAGGAACTTTGTAGGTTATTATAGATTCATTTAATTTTTAATTAAATCTCGATAATTTAAAATTTATAATTCAATTCTTATACTGTATAAGAAATTCCAATAAGATTTCTATAGTTTAAAAATTTATAATAAAGCCACTATTTTGTATAAAAATTTTCAATCAAGATCACTACTTCCATCTTATAAAAATATATATTAAATGAAATATTTGTGTAAATCACAAGAAGATACAAGATTACTAAAAGCTTAAAATTATGTATTCACTACTTTTCTGTGATAATAGTAGAGGATCATGAATTGATTTATGGATATTTACGAAGGATATTGATCATCTCTCTATTTTTTCCATGTTCTATACACTTGTTTGATCTTACCATTAATAAACTGAATTAATCAGAGATTAACGCTACGATAAATATATTGAATTCCTCCGAGATTAACACAAGATACACCTGTGAAAAGTATACACATAATATAAAAAAAAAAATAGAGGGAAAAAAGAAGTAATTTAGGCCCCTATTAACTGTGCTGAGATCTCTCGTAAATTAACACTCACTCCCAAAACACCACAAAAATTTTGCATAATTTCTGAATACCCAATACTCTTAGCAATGGTTGTGTGAATGTATGATAAATTCCGGCAAGTAATTTATGCTTGTTTTGTGACAAACTCAAAGACGATGAAACAAGAGGAAGAGGGATGAAATTTTTAATAATATGATATTAGTATCAGAAACTACTAACATATGATCTAGATCATATTAAAGCATTACGATTAGTATATATAATATAATGTTATATGCATGATAATTAGGAACAAGGAGTGGAAAAAAAAGAGAGTTAAGGCATTATGCTGTCCAATATATGAACACATATTTTGAAATATAGAAAATATACCAATCAAATTATCATAACCAGCTGGTTAAAAACCAAAAATTTTTTTTTCTTAGGTTGATAACTTGAAAATGGTTTTCTTCCCTGCAGCTTCACCTAAATGAGGATCACGCTTGGCCTTCATCAAATGTCCCAAAACTTTGGCATAACGACGCACCAACTTCTTGAACTTCAAGCCTTGGAGGTTGTTGTTGTTGTTGTCCTTCTGAGGCACCAGAACCAGCTGAAGCTGCTTCTCTTCCTCATTGAAGTGTTCACCAAGTGAGTTCCTCCCTTTCCCTCCTTCATCACCACTGCGCTTCAATGAATCTTTCCCATCTCCATTGATCAGCTGCTTCAAGCTTTTGTGATCATAATTCTCACTCTCCTTCACCTCAGGAAGACCAGTAGTTTTTTGATCCAGTGACAATACAACCTTTGTTGTGTCAGCCACGGATTTGGTTTTCTCATTGGTTTGCATTGCTGGGAATGATTGCTTCCTTGTTCTTCTTGACATGGTGATATCATAGTGGCGCTTCATTGCTGGGGATTGAACCTCCATTTGCTCTATATGTTACTTAATCAACTATATATATGTATCTCTTCTAGTTCTACACACTGTTTGGTTTTGTGTGATCTCAAAGTGGAGCCATGGTGAATTGTACATATTATTAGCAACGAGGTCACTCCTCAAAGAAGAAAAATGCTCACTTTCTTAAAGAGCAAACCAAAGTGGGTTAGTCTAGAGGCCTTTCAAGGAGGTGAAATGTCTGTTTTCTGGTTGTCCACCTGTGAAAATTGAAAGACTAACCCTCCAATTCCAAAGCAGATGAAGAAAATGAAGTGTGGGAAGTGGCACCAAACTCTCGGGAATTCACTGTAATGGGCCAACGTTGAATTCCTGAGGGTGCAAATAGACCATATGCTCCTTAGGCCAAAGTCCGACCTCTGCTTTTATTAGACTTATTTTCGTCCGATTGTATGCTTTGCCTTCTTTTATTCGAGAAAATATCATATGTGCTCTTAGAGTAACAAAAAATATTTGTTTTGTTAATAAATAATAAATCAGTTATTATATTAAAAATATAGAAAGGGTGAGAGATAATAATGACTTATAAAACTTATGTGTCAATTAATAAATAAATAAATAAGAGCTAGTATTATCTCTTACTCTTACAGTAAACCTAAATATTTATTCTCATTATCTTCCCTGCCGGGCAGTGGGTAGGTGGCTTTGCTGCTTTCATTTTATAGTGGGAGCTAAGGACGCTTCAATCCACGTCCGTATCATTTTCTATTTCCCAACCCATGGAAAACAAACTTTTCTGTTTTATTATCTTGAACGACCGTGAAAACAATAAAACAAACAAGTAAAAATATGTATGACCCCATCTGAAAATAATTTTTTTTGTTTTCTACCATTAGATTCGGGTGGGAGTTGATGGACACCCAAAAAAATGGGTATCCTAATAACACAACTCTTTTGTATTATTTAGCACGTGATCTATCAGTTTTGTGAGTCATTCTTGTCTCTCACTCTTTCAACCTTCTTAATATAATATTAATGTGTCAAATAATAAATAGTACAAAATAAATATTTTCTCTTACTATAAGAGGATCTAAGAATTTTTCAGTACACAACACAGATTTATATCACTGTCACATGAAGAGTAATGTTTTTTACCCTCACATGAAGAGCAATGTTTTTAAATTAGAAATGGAGAATGAAGTGGCAACATTTTTGTTTTATAATTTAAATAATTTAACCAGTTAAATTTGCGATCGAACGGTGGCTGAACCAAAAAATGTTTAAACAAAAGACAATTGATACTAATTCAATTGGGCGATATAGTGTGATTTTGAAAAAGGAATGGTTAAGAGTAAATGGTGAAAGCAAAATGTAGGCTTTCTGAAAAGGTTATATTATTAGTCGTAATAATGTGATGAAAACAAACTGTCAAAGCGGATGCAAAGTGACGGACATGTAAATTGTGTAAAATAAGATCAAGCTATGCATTAAATGAGCTTACTTAATGTAAACCTATGGTTATGGTTTCGGGATTTTACTTTGATAGTAACCAGTAGGTCAGTAAAAGGTCCACATTGGTAGGTTCCTTTACCTTTTGAGTTAATTGTCTTGTTGCTAAAAACAGGCGACACTTGTGTTTGTCTGGATGAAGGAACGAGTTCTGGTTCTTTCCTTCCCTTGGTGCTTGAAAGAAAGGGTACTAGACAGAAGACATAGTGGGTAAAGGGTTGTACTTCCCAATTTGAATTTCATGATAATTTAACCTCTCAGAAGTATTAATCCTTTAGGTAGGATAAATTATAAGATCAGCCTCAAATTATTAGGTCTATCATGGACCCCTAATTATTAGCCATTATATAATTACCATTTTTATTGGATGGTTTGATCTAATAACTAATAGTATGAGATTCATAATAGACCCAAAGATAAGAGGTCCACCATAAAACTCACTGTTTAGGTAGTGTTATGTTGTTATGGGGGGTAAAAAACACAAATATTTAGCAAAATTTCATAAGTTTTGCACAAAAGTAAATTGTATTATTTTACCACCTAAAAGTTAGAAAATATCTGGTGGGTTTTATGATGAAGCTCTTATATTTGGGTCCATCATGAATCACATATTATTAACCATTAGATCAAATCATTCAACAAAAATAGTAATTATCTAATGGTAAATAATAAGGAATCTATGATGGACTTAAAAATTTGAGATCCACCTTGTAATTTGCTGAGAATATCTATCATATTCTCACAGTATAAACATGGAGGATTCAAAGGTGTGTTTTGTGGTGGGGCTCAAATATTTTGGTTCGCCATGGACCTTTTACTATTGATTGGGTATACAAGATTTCCCAAACTTTTGTTTAAACCCCTCGCTTTTCTCAAAATAATATTTCTAGCCCCTATATATTTTATGTGAGGGTTTTGAAATGTTTGAGTCTACTTTATTCACAGACCTTGATGCTATGAGTTCTCCTCCTCCTCCCTCAACTCCGCAAACCCGCCACTCCATCAAACTGAAGCTACCTCCAACAACATGACGATCCATTCTCAAGTCCCTCACTTCTTCAGAACCCAATCCCAAGTGTGAGTGGGTCACTTCTCAAACTCACCCATGAAGATGTGAGTGGGGTGCTTTAACTCTATGAAATCTCATTTACATCTTCATTTGTAATATGTTTTTCCGTTTCTTTTCCTTTTTTTTTTAAGGCTTGCAAGCGAGAGAAGTAATGGAATTTGCCTAAATCATGGGTTTTCCTAGCCGCAACCTATTTGATTTGATGTGTGGTTGAGATTTAAATTTCTTGCAATTCCTCTACTGCTATGTGTGATGCTCCCTTTCTTTACCAGATATTTGGGTTAGCTTAAATGGAGAGTTTTTTACAGCTGCAGGTTTTATTTTTGCTTCTTGTACCATTTTGGTTAACAACATTTATTTCTATATTCACTTTTTTTTTCTCATTTCCAATTATTTCTAGATATGGTTTATTCTTTTTATAACTTCTTTAATTAATTATTTTGTTGTCCCTCCTATAGTCTAATTTCTTCCCACCATTTGAATCTATACCAAAGCCTACGACACTATGTGCACTATATGGTTCAACACTACAGAAAATAAAACTAAGTAAACAAATGATGCAAACCATATAAGTGGCTATTCACCATGTCTGCATGCTTAGGATATATGGCTTGTTAATGTCATATATCCTAAGGTAATTCATTTTTCTAATGCTTTCCCTTGATTCACTGAATTAATTCATTTTTTTTTGTCAATGTCTCTTATTATAATGCAACAAAGACAAGGGGTTAATATTTTTGATAATTTTTTTGGTGGTATTTCTACCAATATTCTTCTTGGCAGAGTTATCTTTCATTTGCTGAGGCAGGAATCGAGAGTAGGGAAGGCCCTTTAATATATTTTATATTTGGAGGAAAAGATGCAGTTGCTGGTCATTGTCCTCTTCTAGATATTTGGTAGGCTTTAGAGTTTGTTTTATCTAAATCCAAGTTTCTAATTGATGCATATTAGTTTGTCCATGCATTTTCTAAAATGTACTGTTTGCATCATTCTTGAGTTGTAGTTATATTTCTTTAAATTAATAAGTAAAAACACAAGAACCAGAAGGAATTGGATTTGTTTGTAGTGGAGTGGTGAATTAGGTTTTGTTGACTCTACCTCCATATGTTGTGTTGCTGTCAAAGCTTGAAAACTTTGAGGATTGAAAAAGCATAAAACTAAAAATGAGAAATGATATTGTAATTTTAAATTATGATCTCATTGTGCATATGGTAACATTGTTCTTGGTGTAGCCATAACTATTTGTGAAGGGGGAAAAGGCTATGCATTATGACACCTATTAGATTCAACTGTGCATTATGGCAAAGAAGCTGAATGTGTGTATAATGGGTAAACTAAGTTAAAATTAAAAAGGTGAACATAATCACATACAATACGATCTCCTAAAAGCCCTTTGCCATGACCACACAAATGTAATTTTTCTATTAAAAAGTACATACTTTTTTATCTAATAGTTTGATATTCCCTCCTAACAAAGGAATAGCAAAATCAAGGCCTAATTTAGGTACACTAGGTGCACTTATTTTAGGGCCTTACTTAAGCCTAAAAGTGGCCATATCAAATTACTTAGATCAAGGAAATTGGAATTGATAAACAAGTTACAAACATGTGTTTAAAGTAAATGAAAGCATGATAATTTTATGAAAATGTATACTACAGTAATGAAATTGGTCATTAGCTTAGTAGTCGAGTTTCAGTTATGTGAAAATTATGATTGTTGTTTTTATTCAAGAAGCACGATGTTTTATGATAATTGTAGGTGCAGGAATTGAGAATCACGATACTTGTTTTAGCGTGACTAGGATTGCAATATGAAAACATGTCTGCTAATGGTGAGTAATCGTATTAAGAAAACATTGAGAGGGAACCGATGGAGGTAAATTACATGGTGAAATTGGTATTTTAATTTTTTATAGGTTGCATATTTAGTGGTTGTTATAGTAGAATGCTATGGTTGGCTACATAGGTCATTTGTCTAGACTACACTTTGTATATGTAAATGATAGTTATAACTGCTTGTTAGGTTGTAGAAGAGGGGTTAGCTGATGTGCAACACACAGAAGACATGAATGAAGATGATGATACTTCTAAAAATGAAGAATTTTCTGAAGTGGAACCTTTGATTAGGGACAATTGCAATGTTAATTATTAAGAAACAACAATAGATAGTATTATGGACCTTTCCAAGATTAACTTGAAAGGCATGAGTCCAAGTGACATTAAGAACCTACATTTTTCGAACCGTGATGTAATGTTCTTATTTACAACTCCTATGTGAAAAGCAATGGATTTGTTGCTTGAAGAAGCAATGTACGTGAAAATAAGAAGCATGAGATATATTGGCAAGTATTTGTATGTTCCAAACAAGGTTGGAGAGAACAAAAGAATTTTAACTCACAAAATTGTGAGCGTGAGCCAAAGCCTTTGACTAGGTGCGGGTGTAAGGCTAAAATCATGTTCTTATTGATTTTTAGACAGGGCGTTGGGTAATGACTTATTTCCGTAATGAACATAATCATGAAATATTGGATGATCTGTTTACAGGAATGCTACCAACACATAGGAGAATGAATGATGTAGGCATTAAACAAATGAATAACATGCGAAAGGTGGGCATTAACACTCCTCATATTTATGGGTCATTTGCTAATGTGTCAGGTGGATTTCAAATTGTTGGTTTCTCTAAAAGGGACATACATAATCAAACAGGGAAGCAAAGGCGAATACAAGAAGGCCAGTAGCTACAGTTTCCTATCTTCGTGATATGGCTTCCACTAACCATGGTTTATTTTGGAGGCTTAAAGTTGATGATAAAGGTGTTCCAACACATTTATTTTGGTATGATAGCATAAATCAAATTGATTATGAAATATTTAGTGAGGTTGTAGCATTTGATGCTACATACTGGAAGAATAAGCACTATTTTCCACTTGTTGTCTTTTTAGGAGTTAACCATCATAACCAAACTATTGTTTTTGGTAGTGTTGTGGTAGCAAATGAGACGGAAGAAACATATGTGTGGTTAATAACTTAGTTCTTGGCTTCAATGAAGGGCAAAACACCAAATTGTGTAATTACAGATAGGGAATTAGCTTTGAGGAATGCCATTGAAAGAGTTTTCCTTAAAGTTCACCATCATCTATGTGCATGGCACTTGATGCAACTAGTAACATTGGCAATCCAAGGTTCACAGGTCAATTTAAGATATGTATGCTTGGTGATTATGAAGTTGGTGAGTTTTGATGGAGATGGGAATCTATAGTAGAAGAGTTTACCCTTGAAAACAATAATTGGTTTAGTGAAATGTATGAAAAGAGAAAAATGTGGGGTGCAGCCCATATTTGTTGCAATTTCTTTGCTGGATTCAAGACAACCTCCTGATGTGTGGCCTTCCATTCTCAAATGGGGAAGTATGTACATGCAAGGGACAATTTAATAGAGTCTATATAACAATTTTCTCAATGCTTGGATTATGTGTGATACAAGGAAGTGGAAGCTGACTTTGCATCCATTTATGGAAAACTAGTAACGCAAACACCTTATAAAGCCTTAGAGAGATCTGTTGCATTTGTTTTTACTAGAGAGATATTCTTTTTATTTAGAGCGTTTCTTTCACGTGCTTGTACAACAAAGGTTGTTGTCTTGAAAGGGACAACTACATGCATTATTTACAATGTTTCTAAGTACTGTACATCAACGAATGAGTGACATGTGTCATTTTACTAGCTAGCCATGGTGTTTAAATGTTCATGTCCAAGAATGGAATCAATAAGAATTCTGCATGACCACATAATGGTTGTCTTGGTGTCTTTGAATATTGCTGAGTTGTCCAATTGTTTGATATTGGATAGATGGACTAAGAATGCAAAGTCGAAAGTGCAGAGCAGAATTGAGAAAGGCCTATTCTGTAGGGACTCAATGGTTATGGCCAAACATTGCTTATTGCTTGACTTTTGCAAGCAATTGTGTAATCTTGCATCTACAAATTCGAAAGACTTCAATGATGTAAGGGAGAAAGTTTGGAATGAGATCTCTCTGTTGATAACAAAGAATGGAACCATAAATGAAAATGAGAATTTTGAGTTGGGTTCATATGTACAAATTGTCTTGAGAGATCCTATCCATGTAAGAAGCAAGGAACGTGGCATCAGCTCATCAGGAAATGGATGGAAAGGTAAGCAAGCAACAAGGTGTGGTGTATGCCATGGTGAAGGTCATAACCGAGTGTCATGTTCCATTCTAGGCTTGAATTGAGAAACTTGCAAAGGCTATTCATGGCGGTATGGATGTATCTGCTGACGAGGATGATGGCATGGACTTGTTTGATAAATATTCCAACATTTAATAAGTATTTGATTATCTTTATTATATCTTATTGTATCAAAATGTATGTTTGATTGAATTATATCATTCTTGAAAAATGGATAGGACTCATGACATAAGCAAGGATGCAAATGCTGAGATGTATTGTGAAGAAGGTCTTCACATGGATAGTGAGTGGTTTGGTGGTTGTTCATACCCTTACTATAGCTTGAAGGATGATTAGGTGAGTGCATCTCGTTAACATGGCTAGTTGTAGGTTCTATTTTTTAACTGTTCATGTTGAAAGGGTTGATATTTTTGTGAAGGTAGTTTGCGTGAGTAACTAACAAAAATGTGTTTTAGAGTTCCAAGTAGCAAGCCAATTACAAGTGTTAGTACGATGTAGTATGTTGAATTTGATATTGTGTTCACAAGTCTTGTAATCATTAGATGGTTATATTGGTTTGAATTAATGTATTTCTAAGACTTATCAGGGGTATTTATGTTGTCTTCATGAATTAGGTGATATATTTTGTGTTTAAACACTACTAGCTAGAAAAACATGAATTTCATGCGAGGCTTGTTGTCTTCATAGATCCATAACTTTATTGTGAATCTAAATTGAATCCTATTTAACTAATTATCTTTCCTTATTGGCATTATACTAAGAAAGATCTCAACAATCAAATCTTGTTTTTCAAAAATAAGATTGGGGATCATAACAAACATGGAATCCCTAACAATTCACATCACAAGATCACTCATAAGGGTATAGTTTTCCTTATTGTCCAAGGGCAGTAATAGATGAAGGATATATGCAAATCCATGTCTTAATGCTCCAGTGAATGGACATTTGTTTTATAGTATTAAAAGTTTATCAAGTCTTATATTATTAGGTCTTATACCATCAGCACTTATCCTATCATGTGTACCAAACGGGCCCTAATAGTTTTGGGGTTGACAAGTAGATCAAATTTTCTATAATTTATTTTAGCAAAATAACAATTATTTGAACAAATTCATAATACAAAGCAAATGACAATAGATACAGATACAAACAAACATTTAGAGATAAAACTTGACTAGTCAAATTTTTCGAACAAGGTAAATGTGTTTACATCTAAAGTTGACATTTCGGATAGGATAATTAAACAAATTAGTGTGTAAATTGATAACTAAAAATAATTTATGGAAGACTAGATATAGGTATGCCTTGATCCAATGGTTTTTCAACAAAAAGTAATAGGTTACTATAGGGTGGCATTTTTTTGCCAGAATGAAGAAATTTGCACAAAATGGATGAAGGCAGAATCACACTGCCCAATGAATGACGAGGTGCAGGATATAGTAGCTGGCCCTTGGAAGTGTCGCCTAAGTGTATGCATGTGAATTAAGTTCCATTTACACTAATATGACATTGCTTGTGCAAACCAAAATTGAGCAATACCAGATAAGTTTACTTGTTAATGTGATGGAAGGAGTTCAAATCATTTAGTGATTGCATCAACGAGAGAAAAGGAGAATGGGACTAGAGGAAGACTCTATTTATAACACCAATAACCTCATTAATCTACCGTACAACCAAGTTTCCACTCATCCCAATCTTGTTTCTAGGGCTTTGTTCCAAGACCCAAAAACACCAAAGCCTTTAATGGAGTCCATGAAAGGTGAAATAAACTCCAACAACTTGGTAACTACATTCATGAATAGGTAGGTAAAACCATTCGCTTCCTATTTATGCGTTATGTTGTAAGGTCAACAGTGGCACCCAAGTGAATCTTGGCCATGAAGAAGCACCGGATCATGTGATTCTCACATTCCTAGTAAATAATATGAACATGTACCTTTTCAATACTCATTTAACATTTAACAAGGTAGTAACATACAATCATTTTTATTTTTCTGGTGCAAGGGGTGCCAACCAGATTCCAACCACCCCCATGTGGTTGACTAATGAGATATTATCTCATCCCTTAATTCAGACATTGTTGGAGCTTTTGGAGGTAAGAACTTCATATATTAATACATTTCAAACCCCTGTCAATCCAGCGACATAATAGAACGTGCAAATTCATGAACACTTCAATCATTGGCTTATCTACCCATCTACTCTCATATAGACACAACAACACAGGATAGATGCACTTGAGCGCAAGGTTAACACACTGGAAAATACTAATCGCATGCATAATGGGGTTGACGAGAAGGGAAATAGCTGTTGAAAAATTAAACTTGATGATAAATTAATAATAAAAATTGTAGAGTAGTTTTTAACCTCAATTTCAATGAGTGACATTGATAAGTTAAGATATTTTTATTATTACATAAAATCATTCATTATTTAGAAATGGTAAATTTAGGATGCTTTGTATGATAATATAAACCTCTGTATTGTAGCTATTATATACAAGACAAAAAAACATGTAAACATAAATGCAAAGCTTGTAGCTTCTTTTTGTATCATTCTTCCTCCTTCTTGTGTCTATATGTGTGCGTATATTGTCATATTTTCAACAAAGTGATATCAGAGCCACTTATGAAAAATGTCTTCAAAGGGGATCACTTTATCCTTCCAATACCCATAATTACCAAGGTGTGTGGGAAATTATTGATAAAGGCTATGTAGAACCACAAAATGAGGAGAAGTTGAAAGCAGCTCAAAAGGATGAATTGGAGAATAAAAGAAAGAAAAATCAATGTGCACTTACCATCATCCATCAAGGCTTAGATAATGAGATGTCTGAGAAGATCGCTAATGTAACCAGTGCCAAGAAAGCTTGCAATACTTTTCAAAATTACATCATGAAAGTTGAAAGGTTGAAGAAAGTGCATCTTCAAACTCTAAGGGCTGAGGTTGAGTCTCTAATGATGGAGACATAATCCATTTTGGATTATTTCACTAGACTTCTAGTGGTAATGCACCAAATGAAAAAGCTTAGAGAAAAGTTAGAAGATATTCATGTTGTTGAGAAAATTGTTCATTCTCTCAACTCAAAATTCAATCATGTGGTAGTAGCAATTGAAGATTCTAAAGATTTGGAGACAATATCCATTGATCAATTAAATGGTTTTTTACGAGCCCATGAAAAAAAGATGGACAAAGGAAGGTAAGAATGTATGGAGCATGTCTTGCAGTAAAAATTTCATGGAATGCTAAAAGGGAAGACAATGAAAGTGGGAGACAAGGCCGAGATTAAAGACATGGTCGAGGCTATGGGCAAGTTGAGAAAAATTATTCTTAACAGAGAAGAAATCAAAATTTTTCTCGAGGTTATAGAAAAGGAAAAGCAGTTGATAAAAGATACATTGAAAGCTATTCATATGGAAAAAATGGTCATTATTCTTGGGAGTGTCATACATCAAAAGAAAAAGAGAACAAACTTATTGTACATAATGAAAATGTTGAAGAAACAACATTATTCCTTACACTCAAGGAAGATCAAAATTCCAAAGATAGTACGTGGTATCTTGGCAATGGAGCTAGCAACCATATGATAGGTGACAGAAGTAAATTTGTTGCATTTGACACCAATGTGGCAAGCCATGTATGTTTTGATGATGAATCAAAAGTAGAGATTAAAGGTAAATGGATAAGTCTATTTCAGTTGAAGAATGGAAGCCATAAGATTCTTCTAAATGTTTACTACATCCCAAAGATGAAGAATAACATTTTGAGCATCGGGCAACTTATGAAAAATGGTTACAAAATAGTCATGGAATATAACTATCTTTGGCTCAGATATAATGAAGGAAACCTTAATGCTAAGGTTTCTATGACAAGAAATCGCATGTTCTTGTTAAACACGAGAACTGTTGGAGCTATGTGTTTGAAATCTTGAATTGAAGATCCATCATGGATTTGGTACATGAGATATGGACAAATTTTGGAGGGCTTAATGAATTAGGAATAAAGAAGATGGTGAAAGATATTCCAATAATAAATCATCCTCATCAGTTATGTGAAGCTTGCTTACTTGGAAAACATTCGAGAAAGAGTTTTCCAAAGCAATCCAAATCAAGAGCTACCAAGCTACTTCAGTTGATCCATGCAAATGTTTATGGGCCAAATAAACCTCTATCACTTGGTAAGAGTGCTTGCTTTTTGCTTTTCATTGACGATTATTCACAAAAAATATGGGTTTATTTC
The DNA here is from genome assembly GCA_031216105.1 of Dalbergia cultrata. NCBI lineage: Eukaryota > Viridiplantae > Streptophyta > Magnoliopsida > Fabales > Fabaceae > Dalbergia > Dalbergia cultrata. The sequence goes on along the minus strand of CM062350.1, from coordinate 24,655,808 downwards.
TTAAAGCAAAAGAATGAAGCATTTAAGAGATTCAAAGCTCATGTAGAAAAAGAAAGTAGTTATGAGATCAAATCTTTGAGAACTAATAGAGGTGGAGACTTAACTTTAAATGAATTCAAGACCTTTTATGAGAATCATGGCACTCCATGTCCCTTAATAGTTCCCAAGTTGCCTTAGCAAAACGGAGTTACTGAAATATGGCAAGAACAATGTTGAAGAGCAAGTCATTGCCAAAAGAGTTTTGGGATAAGCAGTTGCATGTGCAATTTATCTCTCAAACTAATCACCCACCAAAAGTTTGAAAGATGTTACACCTCAAGAAGCATGGTGCGGCTTGAAGCATGATGTATTGCATTTAAGAGTTTTTGGATCTATTGTATATGTTCAAGTTCCTGAGTAAGAAAGATCAAAGCTTGATGATAGGAGATAGAAGGTTGTGTCCATTGGCTATGAGGAAAACTCAAAAGGCTACAAGTTCTTCAATCCTAACAATAATAAAGTAATAATCAACAAAGATATTGAATTTAAAGAAATTGTAGCTTGCTTATGATTATCTACCTACTTTGAGAAGGAGGAAGCTCCAATACAAAGAGTGCAAGATAACATTGAAACCCTAATAGATTCATCCCCAATAGTAGCAACACCATCTTCATCTTCTAGCACAAACAAAGGCCCTCATAGATAATGAAGTCTCACTGATCTCCATGAGCAAATTGAAATGCTAGACGATGAGAATTTATTGTGTCTATTCTCTAATGGCAATCCTTTGAGTTTTAAAGAAGCTGTGCATAATGAGAAGTGGATACAAGCTATGGAGGGGGAAATTCAAATAATTGAGAAAAACAACACTTGGGAACTTGCTTGACTTCCAGGAGGTCATCAAGCTATTGGATTCAAATGACTTTATAAAGTTAAGAAGAACTCAGGGCGATGTAGAAAAATACAAGACAAGACTCTTTGCAAAAAGGTATAAGAAGAACATGGAGTTGATTATGATGAGCTTTTTGCTCCCGTTGCTCGATTAGAGATAATAAGGCTATTATCATCACTTACAGCACAAAATCATTGCAAGATCCATCAAATGGATGTGAGATCTGCCTTTTTAAATGGTAACCTTGTAGAAGAAGTTTATATTGAACAACCTTTAGGTTTTGTTATTAAAGGTTGTGAAGATAAGATATTAAGGCTTAAAAAGGCCTTATATAAATTGAAGCAAGCTCCAAGAGTTTGGAATAATTGTCTTGATAATTATTTTCAGAAAATGACTTCACTAGATGGATTCATGAATATGCACTCTTTGTGAAAAAGGAAAATAATGATTTGTTACTTGTTTGTGTATATGTGGATGATCTTATATTCATAGGTAACAATCAAATAATGTTTAAAGATTTCAAGAAAGCTATGGCTCAAGAATTTGAGATGGTTAATATGGGGCTCATGTCTTACTGTTTGGGAATTAAAGTAAAACAAATGGATAATGGAATTTTCATTTCACAAGAAGTTTATGTAAAATAATTGTTGAAGAAACTCAACATGTCTAATTGGAATTCTACCAATACACATATGGAGTGTGAGGTTAAACTTTCTAAAGAGGAAGAAGGGGTACAAAAGATTGATCAAATATTGTTCAAAAATCTCATAGGAAGTCTAAGGTATTTGACTTGTGCCAAACTTTGACATTCTATTTTCAGTTGGACTAGTTAGTCGCTATATGGAGAATCCATCTGAAACTCATATAAAGGCAGTCAAGAGAATTTTGCGTTATCTCAAAAACACTCTCGAGTATGGTATGTTTTATTCAGCTTCAAATGAGCCTAAGTTGACAAGCTATTGCCATAGTGATTACATGGGAGATATTGATGATAGGAGGAGTACTATTGGATTTGCTTTCTTTCTTGGAAATAATACAATTTCCTTATGTTCAAAGAAACAACCCATAACCACTTTTTCAACCTTTGAAGTTGAGTATATTGTTGCCATTGTTTGTGCATGCTATGCAATTTGGTTAAAAATATTATTGAAAGAGCTTCACTTTATACAAGCTAAAGCTACCAAGATCATGATGGATAACAAATCGGCTAATACTCTAGCAAAAAACCTAGTGTTTCATGATAGAAGCAAGCATATAGAGACAAGGTATCATTTTATTCAACAATGCATTGAGAATATACATGTGGAGGTTGAATATGTAAAGTTACTTGATTAAATTGCTGACATTTCACAAAGTCTCTCAAGTACGATACTTTTCAAAAGTTGAGAAAAATGATTGGAGTTGGAAAGATATCAAGTTTAAGGGGGTGTTGAAAAAGTAAACTTGATAATAAATTAATGATAGAAATTGAAGGATAGTTTGTAACGACAATTCCTTTACATTGATAAGTTAAGATATTTTTATTAGATAAAACCATTCATTATTTGGAAATGGTAAATTTAGGATGGTTTGTATCATTATATACACATCTGTATTGTAGCTATTATATACAAGACAAAAAAAAACATAAATGCAAAGCTTGTAGATTGTTTCCGTATCATTCTTCCTCCTTCTTGTGCCTGTGTGTGTGTGAGTATATTGTCATATTTCCAACAAGGGTGTCACCAACACCACTGATAATGACCACATCTCTGAGGTTGTTATAATAGGGATTAATGACAAAGGTGACATGTGTACTCCCAAACTTACCTTGGTTTGTGGGGTTCACGATACAATGAAAATTGCACCAGATAACTTAGAGAAAGACAAGGAATCTGATAGTGCCCTATGTGGTGTTGGAAAGAGACTTTCGTGATCCCTTGCTAACATTATGTCTAAGAAGAAGTACGCAAAAAGGGTGAATTTTGTATCCTGAAATTCTCTTTTATTAGGATTATCTTTTAGCACAATCTTTCCGTGAAACTTTGTTATATGTGTGAAGTTGAAGGTGAGCAGATTCCAACCTGAACAAAGTCAAGACTATGTTCTTCGGTTACATGTTTGTAGACAGCTTGTGGCAAAAGTAATAATCTCCTATCAATACTTTATTTAAACGTTGCCATGGTTGACTGGTACCTTTACTATATTTAAGTGACACTAACAAATGACATTTAATGACAGTGAGGATCTTGTGATGATACAAGAGGAATGTGCAACTAGGAAGAAACTGCAATCCTTGATTCTTGGAAACACTGTCAAGGAAAGGGTCCTTATGCTAGTGGCTTTGAAGAACACATGCACACAACTACATCTCTCCTCTCCAACATTTTGGTGCTTACCACCTTTATTTGCGGTATTTTTTTTCATCATTCCAACAATAAATCCATATATGTACTCTCTTTTTTTTCCACCAAACAATGCATTAACTAACTTTGCTTAGGAAGATGTTTTTCAAGGCAAACCACTTGGTGAGATGATTGGAGTGTATATGCCTAAGTGGACTTATCCTTCGTCATAGCTCGATAATGTGAGACACCACCTCAAAAAATGTGATTTAAAAAATGACATGCAAAAAATCCCTAGGCTGATTAATATATGTACTTGATGCATTCATGTAGATATTTATATCGATTGAAAATCTTGGTGGGCATTGGTTTTTTTATGGTTGTTGGCTTGATTGAGAGGTTCATGTATCACGTTGACTCTTTTCCTATTGCTAGCCAAATTCCAGAGAGACACGGTTGAATAAGAGTAATGGTAAAGTAGACTAAGTAACAATGGTGTTACATTAAGGTATAAAATGAGTGGTTTCAGTTAACAAATGGGTGGATTAATTGAGTTGCAGTGCCGAGTTCTGTATGATATCATGACTTTGAAGCAATATGGACTGGATTCGATCTACACACCATGTGACATAGGGTGGTAGCCCATCTAGGAGGCAAGAAGGATACCAAACTATGAAAGAAGGTTAGTCAAAATTTCCCAAAATCTAATTGCATGTCTAACATCACATTATGTTCTTGGGAGCTGATATTGAAAAGTAAATTGTGCAGTGATAACTCTATAATGTGGGTGTTGCCTTGGCTACAAAATGACGGTGATGAGTTTAGCTGCCGTTACATGCATGGAGTAGTACATTCCTCGTATCATACTCTGTTGTTTTGAAAATTTCTTGTATAAATTGGCTACAATAATTTCATCTTTTTACAACTAGAAGAAGATTCAATTCGCGCTAAGACTACTCTGTCACTAGTCATGGGCCTCTTTAATTGGTTGAAGACCATTGTTGAAGGAAAGGCAGAGATGTGGCAACATGGTAGAGATGTGGCAACATGGTCTTCATAAAATATAGAAGACTTATTGCTAGTTTGCACAAACACATTTTGTGGGCTTACTCTGCCATTTTGTTTCATGAAGTGGACATTTCTTTTGTGAGGCAATAGTGTCCAGGTAATGTAGGCATCCGGTACTTCCACTTGTAGTAACCTTGCTAGTTTTTTTTTTTTATTGTTGTTCCTTTTCGCCTGATTTGTTAAGCTTAGTAAAATTAAAGGGTAATGTACTGGGCCCTGCTATTGTGGCCAGTTGGTAAGCATCGTGTTCAATAGACACCACCTTCCTCTATCTAACGTGATAGTCAATGTTTTAAATTGGACAAAATGGTCCATAAGGAATAAAAACAAATAAATCAATCCATCATATTTTCAAAAACTGGACAAAATGGTCCCTGAGAAATAAAAACAAACAAATTAGTCCATCACCTTTTCAAAACCTGGACAAAATGATGTTTTCGTCAAATTTTTTATGTTAATGATCTGTTAAGTGGATGACATGATACCCTTAATTATTCCTCCACTGAACTGTTAATGATCTAGATGCCATGTCATCCATTTAACAGATTATTAATAGAAAAATTTGACGAAAGGACCATTTTGTCTAGTTTTTGAAAAGGTAAGGGATTGATTTGTCTATTTTTATTTTTCAGTGACCGTTTTGTCCAGTTTTTGAAAATGTAGAGGACTAATTTGTCTGTTTTTATTTCTTAGGGACCATTTTGTTCGATTTAAAAATCCTTAGGGATTATTTTGGGAGTTTACTCTTTTTTTTTTTTGCTTGTGTGTCTCATCATACAAAAAAAGCAAGTTAATATGGGAAGCTTAACTAGTGCATGAAATGGAAGGGTGAATGTACAATGCACATCACTAATCATCACTTTTAATGAGGATGACAAATTAGTCTGGCTCGTGAACATAAAGCTTGTTGACAATAACAAACATAAACAAAAGTTATCCATGAAAAAAAAATTAAACTCAATCAACCCATTTTAGTGAAAACTTATACGCAAATAAGCAAATGCAAAGTATGAAAGTGATAGTCGAGATGTTTATGATATGGCGATCTAAAAGTGATGTTCTTATTTTATTTCCTTAAATATTATATACTATAAAATTCTTATTGTTTATTAATTTTATTATTAGTATTATTGTAATTATTATTACGATATTAAATTCATTTATAAAATAACTATCAACCAATCAAATTGACTAATGCGCCATCGGTTATAAATTTCTGTCTATGTGAACTTGTCCCTTTTTATCTATTTAAATTACGTTCAAATAAAATGTGGAATCCTTTAACTGATAATTCAATTACAGTAAAGGGATGAGCTATATTCTATAACATTCTAATTAGGTTAAATATCTTATATTTGAAAATTGCAACACCAATTTTTTTTTGGGGAAAGTCATGGGTTAAAGCACAATAAAAACCATAGTAATCACAATAGTAGTCATGATTTGATTCACTTGAAGTCTCTTTTTTTTGTTGTGATCACAATTTACTGAAAGATATTTGATTATGAAAAAGATTGGAGCCGCAAGTCAAGTATATTCCAATCAGTGAAAGTAATTTTATTAGAAGTTCCTTCATTTATAAAACAATTTATTATTTTATTATATTGTAAACTTACTTTGATGGAAAAATCAAAATTGAAAACCAAACATATAGTATCTTAATGATTTAAGATTGAAAATTTAATTTTATTATCCTAAATTTTAGGTTGATAATTAGATTTTGAAAATAGACACTCCAAACATATTTCCACTATTTTCATTTTCTGAAACCATAATCTGTTTTTTAAAACCAAATGCATTTTCTATTTTAAAAAATATGCAAATGAAAATTTCTTTCTAAATAAAAAGGAGGAAATATTTTTCTCCCATAACTTTACCTTTACGGTTTGGGAGAATTTATCATGGGCTGGTAGACAGGTATTTTGTTTTGCGAGCTTAAGCCACACACACAACCCTGACCCAATGAAAGCTAAAAGAAAGGTGAAGTGGAAACAACGTCTTTAAAGAGAAGACTTTCCATATGGGCTGGACCAATGTTAAACTTCTCCTCATTTCTTGTGTGGATTTATAGGGCTTTAGCTGAATATTATCATAGCTGAAAAATGAACAACATTGACCTCCAGGCCCCTCGGGGCTGCAGTCAAATAAAGGGGGAAAAAAAAAGAGAAAATAGTGTTACGTACATCAAACCTTGGATTAATGAAAGACTTCTTATTTTTCAGTCTATTTTTTTATAATCACAAAAATTATCTCATGGACAAAGGTGGAATGTTTTACAATCCTCACACATAATCTATCACCTTCAAAATTTCAAGGATCCATGCCTAGAGGGGAAAAAAAATTTCACCTTTCAATCCAGACTGGTAACAACTTTTTGTCACAATGTAAACAAATTGAAAAAACCAGATTACTACAACAAAGGAAAACAGGTGAAATCCTTATATCCACTCCGCAAAGTTTTTATTCAGAATTTCAAATGACTTCAACCAAATAAACAAAAACATAACCCAAGCCAAGTTAAATTCTACACCAGATAGAAATTTTTTAAATGGCCATTGATGGGCTGAACCAATCAATATTGGAAAAGATTCGAAACAAAAATGACAGCAAAATATTAAGGTTAAATTTGTTAAACTCGTCCATATTAAAGAACCACCATGACCTTCATCCAACACACAAGAGGTTCAACTGACCCAATCCTGATTAACCATTACAAACAGTAGCAAAGGTTCAAGATAGAGTTTAACTAGTACGGACAAATTCAAAGACAGACAACAAAAGCCCTCATTGACACAACGATAAATGATGAACAGAAGGTTTAAACTAGTAAACTAGATATGTCAAGAACCAGACAACCATATCTAATTGCGGCCATTGCATCAAATTTCTAACAACTTCTGTCATCCATTTCTTCTAATCATTCTTTTGCATTCTTTGTCCCACGCATCACGACCAATGAATCAGGCAGCACAGAGATATTAACAAATACCAAACAGCTATCATATGCTCACAGGGGATGCCGAGAGATTCCATCTGCATACAAGAACACTTGAACTCCATTTGATGATCATAAAAAGATATGTGCCAACATATATTGGGTGTGCAGTACTTTTCAACTACATAAATGAGAGAGGATGCAGTTGGCTTATCATGAGTGTAAATATTGGATGCAGACCTCTTTAATAGATGAAGATTTGTTTGCAAAATCGATTTTACAAGTGCAACTCCAAAGTCTGGCTGCAATTCCTTATATCTCATGATTTATTATGCAATGATAATGATGTTGGAACTCGGTCAAGTTATAACGAGATTAAACATATTTAGCAAGCACAGCATGCAACCCCTCACAGCAAGATGTTGTATGAAAACCACCAAAAAACCTCCCCCGTGGATGTGTTGTGGTCCACATATGTTTTTTCTCATATGTTTCTATGATCCGAGGATGATCTTGTACTTCAAACAAACTTCTGCTGCACAAGTACACCCTTCCCAGTTCTTTGGGTCTTACTCTTCCTCCCACTAAAGCCCCTACTCTTCACACACATATTGTAGAACTCAAATGCGAGAACCACATCAGTGAAATGAAAGTCATTAACCTCAGCCACACTTAACTTCACAAATTCAATTCTATTCAGATCTTCAAAGGAGTCAATGGCTTTGGCATCACCCATTTTGCCATCCATACCTGATTAAGCTAGAAATGATTCCAATGCCAGCTAAAAGCACTGATTACTACCTCCTTAGGGCTGCTGTGGATGCCAATGTAAGCTTCAAAAAGATAATTGATGATGCCGATCCTAAATTTATTGAACAGAGAGATAAAAAATTGAAATGCCAATAGCAATTTAAAACTCAACAGCATCCAATGCAGTCAACTTTATTCACGCCACAAAAAGTAATTGAATATTCAATTAATTATTGGAAATAAGTAATTTCATTCAATCATTACTGAGTGTGTTCTTAATCAGTTTTTTCGATAGAAATTACAATATCAGACAAGGGAAATCCAGGACATGAACATGTACACCAGAGTTATAATCAATGTCAATTGAAACGATAGCAATTAAAGGGTGATGCATTCATCCTTTAAACATGCTAGACATCACCATATATTACACCAAGACATCTATATAATGAAAAATATTAAACAAATTGGAAGACAAGAGACATACAACAATGACCCCAGATTCAGTAAACATATTCCTAACAGTGCGGAGAATATGAGAAGTCAGTCAAATGGGGAAAGGTAATCACTGAAAAAACACCTAACGAGCCCAAAACTAAGAACAAAGACAAAATTGAAGTAAAATAAAGTAATGAAAACAGCAAGAGAGGGATAAATCATATCGATGGAGTAGGAAATAGATTGGACTCATAACAGTGCTATCGTCGACGGATTTGGTGCGTTCCTTTGCTCAATGGAAGGAAATGTGATTTACCGAAAAAAAAAAGAATATAAGAAAAGGGGCAGAGATCATGCTGATGGAGTAGCATAGGATTTGAGTGGTAACAGCGCTTATCACCACGGGTTCGGTGCGTCTTCCCTGCTGATGCAGAGCTTTAATCACACAAGTGATGCAGCTGAAAATAAATTTAAGATTGGAGGGGATACCATTGCAATATATCACTTTTTCTGGTGCTCGATTGAACCAGACATGGAGATCGTCGTTGTGGTTGTTCTCCTCTGCCGCTACGATAAGCGGCAATCTGGAGAAGATTGAGTCATCGCAGCAGACAATGACGTTGCAGATGTAGTCTCTGACGCGGCGGTGGAGGTGATGTCATCGACGGAGGCGAGCGATGATAGACAGATACGACGGTACGAGCAGATGTCGTAGGCAGCGAGGGCGTTGAATGCCGAGGAGATGGTTCCAGTGAGAATCCACGGCAAGGCTGAGGATAGGGGCGTTGATGCCGGCGTTGAAGATGGTGGCACTGAGGCAGTGCCGGAGGTGAATTGAAGAGGGAGTGATGTGTCTGTTCATCAGTAGTAGGGAAAATGGAAGAGAAATATTTTCTGTGCTGAAAATTTGCCAGGACCGTGAGCATTACTTCAATGACAGAGAGTGCAGGTCATAAATGACAAAACCCAATAACTTGTTAAATTTGAAAAATAGAAAATTTAAGGGTAGTTCAAATATACAATTTCATAAGGGAAAATGATACTTTGACACAAAAATATGACACATACGGGGACACATACGGTACTGTGCAGGGTGCGTCTATCGTAGATACGCAGCAGGGAGGCAACATGGTGGAAAGCTGAAGGAAATTTTAAAAAAGCTTTCCTCTATAAAAAGAAAACTTCCCCCCAAACCCCACCCCACTCACTCTTTCCTCCTTCCTTCCCTCAAACAAGGCAAACTCTCCCCCCCTAAAAGCCCGCACACAGCCCGCACAGCCACCGCTCCCTCTTCCCATTAGAGACCGAGATTCTTCTTCAACGTACCTTGGCCTTGTGAACTCAGAGCCTCGACCCTTCCTCGCAAATGCTTCTTCGGCACCGCACCGCCCCATCGAGGTTCCCTTTGCGGAGCCCAATCGCAACACAAACCTCAGTTACCATAAACCTCTGTCACTCTCTACCTCTTCCCTGCGAAATCTCACCATTGAGCCCGTGGGAAATCCCTCCCCCAACTCAAAAAATCTCACGCATCGGGTTTGTAGGGGCATGTTTTTCATGTTCCTAACTCTCTACCCATGGCCTCTGCATATACTGATACAAAACCTTATTATTATGAAGTCATCCATTGTTGTTGTTGTTTGTTGTATAGGGTTTTGTATTTAGTGGTATAACGAGGTTTAATTACTTGGGTGTTTGCTCCTAATTGTTGTTATTATTATTATTAATTTTTTGTGGGGTTTTGTTTTTTGAAGTATCTCCACCTTCTTCTGTACACTGTTAATTGCATTTTCAGGTTGCAAATGCAGCCTCTTTTTGTTTTGTTTATCTTTTTTCGGGTTATTTATCATCTTATTTATCAAGAAAAAGTTATAAAATCTTCAATGTTGATTAATTGTGCCATTGGTTTAACAATTAATCTTTATGGAGATCAATGTTCAATATCGTTTATCTGTTTTTTCCTTTTGTAGTAGTAGTACACTTGTGTATTCTGATAATGCAATGCAAGTTCATCGTGTATTACTTAAGAATGGTGTAATGAATGTGACTTATAGTTTGCTTATATTATTATTATCGAAACAACACTTATTAGATATTAATTCCTGCCAGGTGCTGCGCAAGTGAATCTTGTACCATAAGGTGTGCCTAGTGGAGTAGCTGATTTCATTTGGCTTCTATTGGAGACTTCAGTCCTCATTAATGGAGGAGTTTGCGCAGCTTGCTTGATATATTGGCTTGATCACCTTCAGGTAGTTCCTTCTTTATTAGATTATAATTGTGGATTTCATAATGGATTCACTTTTTGTGTTAACCTATAATATAAGGTGTGAATCCGAGAATCATGTCACACTGAACACTTGCATGGCATTTCACTCATGAAATTTCTACGTTTATGCTATTAAATGGTTCACTTGTACATGCTCTTGCATGTTAACATATTTAGAATCTTGGGCTCATTTGGCAGCATGAATGGAAAATAAATGTGTTTTTTCATCGTGAAACAGGACTACAAGAGAAAAGCAATGTGTTTTTTCAAAAACCATTGCTTGCCAAACCAATGGTGATGGATGTTTACCAAGATTATATACTGATTACGTATAGACCATTTGATGTAAGGCATAACTTAATTTAGAATTTATTGATTCGGAATTTTCTTTAATTAACAATATTGCATTTGTTCCTTCAGATGCATTTTACATACATTGTTACTATAAATATCACAAGCAATTGTAGGTCCCCATAGAGGTTTTCTGCAGTTGTTTGACCCCATATTCTATCTGATACTCTGGTTTTGCCCTTAGGATATATTTGTAAGTTTGGGTTTTAGAGGGCAAAGGAAGGGAGGGGAGGACTTGTAATATAATCTTACACTACAAGTCCTTCCTCCCCTCCCTTGTCCTCCAAAATCCAAACTCCCAAACATATACATATTAGAATGAAATATAATTCTCCATTGCATAATCAACATATATCCTAATAGATCAAAACATCACAATGAAACTCTAACTTGACATGGTTAAAGCAACCTTAATGCAGATACTAAGAGCCATGCTTATATGTTAACATTACATGCCATTGCAAATAATTTATTTGTTTTAGAATGCTTTGAAGCAATGCTTGAAAGGCATGAGAAATTGTGACAAAACCAATTCAAAATCCTCGACACAAATTAATTTGGAGTCCAAATCTATAACAAAAGTCAATTATCGAATAACTTACTTATTGCTTGATTGAAGGCCATAAGCACAGTTTCATCTCATTAATAAAATGGAAATATGTTATACCCAAAATTACACTTGTAAGTATAAGTTATTTATTATTTGTTTGAAGGTCTTAAGCAAACTAGACTTCAATAACAAAAATGGAAATATGATTCATTGGAAACTTTCAGGAAACAATTGGTGCAAGAACTGGTTGGGGTGCAGGTATTGTAAATTTTATGATATCTGTTTTGACATGTTTAATTGCCTTAGTACTTGCTTATGTACAACAGAAGGTTTCTCATATTGTGATTTTGTGTTTACAAAAATTCATTAGTTTTTTACCTTGCAGTTATAATAGCTGAAGCAGTTGCTCTGATCACTGCAAGCACGGTCCACAGAGTTTGCATTACCACATGGTATGCTCCCTCCAACCATCAAAAGATAAAACACTCCCACCTCTATGAATAATAATGAAAGATAATCACTAAGAAGTGTAGTATTGTACTTGAAATATTTAAAGAAGAAGAAAGGAAAAAAGGGGGAGAAGAAAAAGCAGAAGAAGAAACACATCCCAACTCAAACATAAAATGAAGGCAGTAATCCTTTTGGTTTAGTTTTGCAAACTAACAATAATAAGTGGAATACTCCCGCTAGTCCTCAATGAAATGTGGCTGAATTTACAACTGCATGATATAGCAATAGCTTAGACAAAAACAATATGCTAATAACATGACATGACTGTCAGCGTGTAATTGAAATGGTGGACTTTTGTATTTGACATCTTCAGCTCAAAAGTACATTTTATTAGTTGATTATCCTTAGCCTTGATAAGCTTTTATATGGTGTACGTTGACTTTTAGATTTGCTGCTTTGATACAATGAGTATTACATTGTAATAGAAGAAAAGAAATTATAACATCATGCAATCATATGCTTTAAGGTAAATCAAGTAACAAACAACCTAAAGCATTAGGGCTTGAATTAGGTAGGTTAAAATTGGTTTTAGCATTCTAATTTTCAACTTGCAAAGTGGGGAAAATCAGAAGGATGTTTCCTCTTGGGAAAGTTTAATTTTACATTGGAATATAAAGAAGCTTGACAAAAATAATTTTAAAATGGTCTAAGTGTAGAAAAGGATTGATAATTTTGTAGCTTGGCATTTAGAGGTGAAATCCTGCTTGAGCATAGCAAAATGATGGCTAACTCAGGATCCATTACTACATAAAAACCATAAAAATGTATCAATTGGTATTTTCATATGAGCACATTGTTGATCACCTTTTGATGGTGCATTAATGCAGTTTCCTGTTCTCGACTGGATTACTTTATGAGGTTAACAAGATCTCAGGATCAATGCTTTCAACAAGCGACTCCAGAACCAAAGAGCAGAGTGGGAGAGCTTAATTCCATGTGTTTTTGCTGTCTATACTTACAGTCAAAGCATCTTCAAAGATTTTGCTTGTAGCATTAGTATTGCAACCCTAGTATCATAAGAGTATTCTAAAATCATCTTATTTTATATTTTGCAATTGCAATGTTATGATGTAAAAGATGTGCAAATTATCAAACTAGGAAACGATCAGTCATTTTCTCCAGGTGATCTTGTTTACTGCATAACTAATTAATGGTCAATTGGGTTACTACAAGGGTTGTGCTGGTTCCTGTTGTACTAGCCAAAGGTTTTGAAATTTCAGAAAATAAATTGCAATGCTGCACCGACATTTATCCAACCATTCAGCATATGTTCCACCAATAAAACAACCAATAAGTAGCACTACAGCTTTGTAATTCACTTGCTAATACTTGCATTGTAGTTTTCTTGAATGTTTTCATTCTTGATTACTTAATGAGAAGTTCACCACACTAATCTTTCAGAATTGACCATTCGTTTTATACATCATCATGGCGTACTTTAAAATCTAAATGAGTAATGGTCTTATCGACAGTAACCTACAAAATAATGTGTCGATCATCAATATATTTGAAAGTTAAGAAGGATGTCACAGCAGCAAAAATTAGCATAAGTCAGTATGAAATTAAAGGAAAATACAGTTAAATGATGGCTTTTAAGCTCTAGGAAGTGCTAAGACATTTAAATTGCAACTGTGTTGATGGCAAGATCAACAGGCTATAAAAATGCATTTGTCATGACAGCAACAATCAGTAGTCCAAGAAACACATATCCAATGTTAAGATGTTTATAGGTGCAAGTTGCCTCCAAGCTTTTTAATCAAATAATGGTTCCTTGACAAGAAGATTGATTTTCTCATGAAGAAATTTGACCACATCCTTTCTTCCTTTCTTGATAAGCAATCATACCTTAAAGCATATGATTGCAAGTAATAAATTTTCGTGAAAACTAAAAGTTTCAACCCCTTCTCAATATTGTGAAAACTGAAAATTTACTAGCATTTTCGTGTACTCGCCAACATTTTGTACATTAATCACCAATATTTATGTACCACTTACCAACATGGACCAGAAAAATTTTGATTAGTTGTACTCGTTTTGCACATCTTAGATGTTCTTCTGACCCTAATTGATTAATATCATGGGCCTCCAAGCCCTCTACCATAGCCCTTAATCTCAATTTCCTAACAAAATTCAACCTTTTTTCAGTATTGTGAAAACTGAAAATTTACCAGCATTTTCAACTACTCACCAACATTTTATATAGTAATTACCAACATTTATGTACAACTTACTAACATGGAACAAAAAAATTTTGATCAGTTTTACTCGTTTTGCACATCTTGGATGTTCTTCTGACCCCCAATTGATCAATATCATGGGCCTCCAAGTCCTCTACCATAGCCATCAATCTCAATTTCCCAACAAAATTCAACCCCTTTTCAGTATTATGAAAACTGAAAATTTACCAGCATTTTCAATTATTCACCAACATTTTGTACATTAATCACCAACATTTATATACCACTTACCAACATGGACCAGAAAAATTTTGATCAATTTTACTCTTTTTTCACTTCTTGGATGTCCTTCTGACCCCCCATTCATCAATATCATGGGCCTCCAAGTCCTCTACCATAGTCCTCAATCTTAATTTCCCAACAAAATTCAACCCTTTCTCAATATTGTGAAAACTGAAAATTTACCAGCATTTTCAATTAGTCACCAACAATTTTAACATGACTCACCAACATTTCTTATTGACTTACCAACATGTATAAGAAAAATTTGGGTAAATTTTTTTCATTTTGCACATGTTGGATGTTGTTGTAACTACTAATTAATCAATATATAGGGCCTTTAAGTCCTCTACCATAGTCCTAAAACTCAGTTTCCCAAGACAATGCAATCCCTTTTCAGTATTTTCAAAACTGAGAATATACCAACATTTTGAATTACTCACCAACAATTTTAACATGAATCACCAACATATCTTCACCACTTACCAACATGTATCAGAAAAATTTTGGTTAGTTTTTTTCATTTTGCATATCTTGAATGTTGTTGTGACTACCAATTCATCAATATAACGGGCCTCTAAGTCTTCTAGCGTGGTCCTCAATCTCAATTTCCTAAGAAGATTCAACCCCTTTTAAGTATTACTAGAACTGAAAATTTACCAGCATTTTCGATTACTCACCAACAATTTTAACATGACTCACCAACATTTCTTGTCAACTTACCAACATGTATAAGAAAAATTTTGGTAAATTTTTTTCATTTTGCACATGTTGGATGCTATTGTGACTACTAATTCATCAATCCCAAGGGCCCCTAAGTCCTCTACCATAGTCCTCAAACTCAATTTCCCAAAAAAATTCATATTCTATTTTAGTCTTTGGAAAATTGATAACATACCAACTTTTCACAAAATCACCAACAAATTTATCAACAAACATCAATATTTGTGCAACACTTACCAACAATAGCAATGAGAATAAAGTTTACTAAAATGAAAAGGAATATGCATTTACATGTACTCTTAAGTAGAAATCTTTTCCATCAACTCAAATGTTTACACATATATAATACATGATTCATTCTAATAGGGTTTATTAAAACTCGTTGTTATGCATTTACATTTACTCTTATGTAGAAATCTTTTACTTAAGACTATCTATTTTATTTTTCAAGTAAGTTAATCTTCAAATTGCAATTCTTTTGCCTTATAGTATCCTTTTTCTATAATTACAATACTTCCTTTTTGAATAATTACAATAGGCTCCTTTCAAATTGTGATAGTGAGCACACACGATGCTTTATTGAGACATCCTCACCAGAGCTACCACAACTAGGCACCCTTGTCTCCACTCTCGCTCTCAGTCATCAAGAAAAGCAGTTACTAGTTCCAGTGATATGCACATATGGTTCTTCTGAAATAGAAGATAGTGAAGACATTAATTTCTTGACCATGACTTATGAGTTAAGACCATGGTTAAATAGACTTAATGCATTAATGGAATGAAGAAAATATTGACATATAAATGAAAAGGAAAAACTATTGTACTTGAATGGAATGTCCAATATTCATGAAAATTAAAAGTATAGCTCAATAAATATATATTAAAAAAGGATAGTCAATTCTTAAGATTGATGCATGAACAATGAGATGGAGGAGTGGCAAGCTACCATACATTATAAAATTATACCCAACAAACTTACCTATTGGATCGGTGGAAACTTTGCCTCTATCATAAAAGCTTTTGCAATGGTATCTAATTTCCTTTTCAAAAATAAATCATGATGTAAACATATTAGATGTATTGTAGAATAACTATTAGTTTCCAATTATGAAATATCAAATATAAAATTTGCAGCATTGTAGAACACAAACAAATTACTATAATTTTGAGAGATTTACCCTAAGCTTGGTGCCACATAGGATGTAGAAAGAGTTCACACACACACACACACACATTGGAAGGTTATATATTTTTCATCTAGATTTGCTTGGGAAAGGCTTGGACAGGAAGCAAAAATTTATGCTGCTATCATCCTCTCAATGTCAGGAATTGAAAGAAAAGAGGAGCAAACCATATTAGAGCAATGCATAAGGACGGTTGCATCACAAACTAACAATTCAAAACAAAAAGTGAGTGCAAGAAGTAAATTTAAAACAAATATCTGAATATAGATACAATGTAGGGAAAATAAACAGATAAACCAAAATATGCACAACATAAACAACAATTCATAATGTAAAACACCAATCGAAACAAAATATCAAGGAGATGGTCATAGCACAACATGAAATGCTATGATTAAATGTTATGACTAAACTCTTATCTTTTGATTTCAAACCCTATCCATCAAACTCCTATAATTCCATATTGTGTTCCGTCCTGTTTTAAGAACTCATTATAAATTTATTTTGAATATGTTTACATAGTATCAAGCTAACACTTCATTCAAGCTAACAAAGGAAACATCTCAAATTCCTAGTCCACAAAGTATGCACTCTAACCAAATTGTAATTGCCAACAATGTTCAAAAGAAATACACATGCACCCAATGCAACTCTTTTCAATTCCAATGTTTAAGTAAGTTATATTATAACTTTTGCATGTTCTCCTGTTCTGTATACTATTAACTTATGGATTATTTTTTTACATTATTACATTTAGCTTTTCAGGTACATAGCTTCATTGTGGCTCTAGCTTGGAGTAGCCATGTGTTTCAAAATCTGATCATCCAAGTTTGTTTGTAAAATATTTAACATGTAATTCTGTTGGTACATATACAATGCAATTTAGTTAATTAAAGTTTATCTTTTCTTGCAGCTTCAACCAACAAATCAAACCTTACAAAGGTTGTACAATTTGCAAGTTATGGAGCATTTGCGCTTCTGTGTCTTGGGGCTATCTGCACATATAGATACCATCAAATGCACATAAACATCAGTGATGTCTTTGTTGATGTTTCAGGTATTTTTTTTTCCTCCTTCATTGTCAAGATCCTTGTGTCTAAGCATAACGTAGTCATGTCTAGTAAGAAACGGTTTCCCTCTATTCTGTGAATTAAGAAATTATACAAAACATTTCCCTGTAGAATTACTAAAAAGACACTAAATATATGAGCATGGGCTTTGGAGTATGTCATTTGCCGCCTCCTTCTATTCTATGGATATTTTAAGACCTTCAAAGTAAAGTAATGCATATTCCATGCTTTTGTAAAACACTTTTGGGAAATAATATCTGACTAATTTTATAGGTGAAGATGAGAGCAAAATTTCTTTTGGGCAATTGAGAAGATTTTCTTGGCGAACTCCAATTAGCTACTAAAAATTTCAACGAAAGCAATGTACTTGGCCAGGGAAGATTTGGAAAAGTTTACAAGGGAGTACTCTCAGATAATACAAAAGTTGCTATAAAATGCCTCACTGATTATCATAATCCTAGTGGAGAGGCTGCATTTTTTAGAGAAGTTCAACTCATAAGTGTTGCAGTTCATAGAAATCTCCTAAGGCTAATTGGGTTTTGTATAACCTCAACTGAAAAGATCCTTGTATATCCTTTCATGGAAAATCCAAGCATAGTACATCAGCTTAGAAGTAAAACTTATCATTTCTTCCAGCTTTTGGTATTTAAGTCTTAAACTAGATTTCAGTTTTCCACAATTTGACTAAGCCTTAAACTTCAGTTTCAGTATTAAACAAGTCAAAATCTTTAATAGCATAATGTTCATAAAAGCTATTTATGATTTGAAGGGGGGGACAAAAAGATGATTAGAGTTACAGTAAGGGTGCATGGTTAAGGATACATACCGCTGGCAAAGGATGAGGCGTTCGTGGTGGAGGCGGACTACGTCACGGACTTGCGGTTAATGGGGAGGAAATCACGGACTTGTGGCCGCTCCCAACCAAGCACGTTGTGGTTCCGTTGCACACTCACGGTGGCTCCGTCGTTAACTCGCTGAGACTCTGCCGCGGACACCCACTGTTTCCATCACGGAAACCCACTGCTTCCGTCGCGGTGCTTCCCATCAACGATACCCACTGCCTCCGTCGTGCTACCTTTCATTGCCTATGGTGGGATGAAGAAACTTGTGTTGAGTGTGGTGGATAAACAAGTGAGTGTGTGGGAGAGAAACTGAGAGCTAAGATAGGGGAGAGCCTAGAGAGAGAAAGTTTCCTGTTTTCCTTTCCTTCGCGCCAACAGAGAGCCCTGTTTATTTTCCAAGTTTCCTTTCACACGTTTAATGAGCTGAGAGTGAGTGATATCCACCGTGTGCCTTGCCTGCCGCTTGTCTATGATATATGCTTCTTTAACAGTATCGTATGCTTCGCGTAGTGCGTCGCTCCTGTGCGTCCAAATAACGGGCCTCTTTCATAAGGCTTATTATATACTGGAGGAACCTGTAAACAGCTTGCACTAAATGCAATCCAACGATACTAACTAATGGGTCCATCATGGACCCATTTTGAAGGGGCCCATGGCAAAACTCGTCGGATTCAATACTTACAATAATGCTTGTAATTTTTTCTAGTTAAAGATGTTTTTATTAAGAAAAGCATGTATAAAATTCTGATAACTCAGTTCATCAACAACAACCCAAACCCCCCTCTTTATTCTCCTTTTTTTTTTCATGTACATGTTAAGTTTGAAAATTGTTTTTATAGAAGATAACGTGTTGTGCAAATTACGTGTTAGATATGTAAAATATCCGCCACTTTCTTGCTCCCTCTTATATATTTAGTTTTGGTTTTAAGGAGCCTTCTAATATGAGGAGGTTGAAGTTATGGACCGTGATGGTCCATTGTTGTTTTGCAATTTAATAGAATGTGTGGTATTTTGTGAATTTTGGTTTTCTACTTCATTGTCCACTGTTAAGAGTTTGTTAACTTTGAAAATAATCATTTTGTGATTAACAAACTGACGATAAGAGTGAATTAGTTAGAAAAAAATGTTGTTACTTTATTCTTAATGTTATTATCATTAATTATTATTATTAATTATTATAATAATTGTTTTTAATATTAATTTATAATAATAATAGTAGTAGTAGTAGTAGTAGCAATAGCAGTATTAGTAGTAGTAGTTTTATTTTTATATATGCATTGACAATGCAAAATAATTTTACCATGTCAACCGATATAATTTCACTTAAATGATAATTTTATCTTGTGTGCTTCAAATTGTTCTTTGATCTTTGACCTCTGCAATTGTTAGACTGCTCAACCCCTAGAGGCCTGGCTCTGATACCACTTGTTGATAAAAGAGTGCACGAGAAGGGGGTTGAATCGTGCTTCATTCTTCTTTCAATTCTTTTCATTTTCTGAACCTGTTGAAACAAAGTTCTATCAAGCTTAAGCTTGAAGTGCAGTGGAGAAGTTATTGATTAGTTCAGAAAGTAAATCCTTAAGGCATAACAACATGGATATTAGTTTGATAAGAACTTAATCAGTAAGGAGTATAGAATGATGACACAAAAATAAAAGTTCAGGGAAGAGAGAAATGAACACAAGGGTTTTTATACTGGTTCGGCCAACCTGCCTATATCTAGTACTCAACACATGTTGAGATTTCACTAACAACAACTTTCTCAACCTGAGAAAGTAAAAATGTATAGTCTTTACAAAAGTCTTCCCAAGCTCTAACTTGCACAGTGGCCAACCCCAACTGCAACTTAACTGAGTAGTCTTGAACCGGCTTCTCCAAGTTGAACCATGACCTGCAGACACCTTCTACTGCCATGTTGTAAATAGTCTTTCAAACATCCTCTCCAAGCTGAACCGTGAAGTACAAATACCTTTGCACTCACGTTGTAAGTAGTTTTTCCAATAGCTTCTCCAAGCTAAACTGTGATTAGCAAATACCTTTGCTAACACGTTGCAAGTAGTTTTACCTTAGCTTCTCCAAGCTATGTCTTACACTGATCACTAACGGATCAAGGTTACAAAGTTTATATATTTGGGTTGCCACTCAAACTAACCTACACTCAAGTTTCCTTAAAGATACTAGCTAATATAGACTGGGAAAATTAGAGCGACTCCTTTCTCTTATCTCTTCACATGAAGAGCATATAAATACAAATACATTTTAAAACTGAGAAAGAAGGTTTTTACACTTCATGAATGATTACATAAATTGATGAACAAAACAAGAAGTATGGAGAGATTTTTCCAGAGATTCTGCACTAACGCTTTCAATTCCATCATATGCTTTCAAGCTTGGCATCTCCATTTATACAGGTATATCTTTATGACTGTTGCCTCATTGATCTGATCTCCAAGTGACATGTGTATTTCGTTAGATGTGCCTTGGAATGTTAGTCTAGAGAGGTAGGCTGATAACTTGTCCCATCATTGCAAAAGCCGTTATAATGTAGAGGTTTCTGAAGTCCTCATTCTTTCCTCTTACTATTAGCTCGTAGGTTCTGAACTTCACCTCCTAGGATCTTGAATCATTTAGGCAGGAGAGATGGTGTACCAGTTATAACACTGGATCTGATTCAATATTTGAAATTTGAATTTTGAAACTTCCTCCATTTTTCTCAGGGTTCTTTGCTCCACCCTACAATGA
The DNA here is from genome assembly GCA_031216105.1 of Dalbergia cultrata. Classification (NCBI taxonomy): domain Eukaryota; kingdom Viridiplantae; phylum Streptophyta; class Magnoliopsida; order Fabales; family Fabaceae; genus Dalbergia; species Dalbergia cultrata. The sequence goes on along the minus strand of CM062350.1, from coordinate 24,634,728 downwards.
GCTTTTTGACGTTATAATCAATCATGTTGATTTTTCTTTGATCTTCTAGTCTTCAATCTTGATTGCTTGTTGATGATATCTCTGCGATTGTAGTGATTGATGACTGAGTAACACGTTGCTCTTGGACATGAATTGATTTCTTCATCATGAGTGTTCTTTCTGATATCCCCTGCTATTTTTTGAAGATCTTTTCCTTGGTTTCTTGATTTCTGATTTGATCAGCTTCAGTCCTCCAGCATTTATGTTTTCTATACTCAAGATAATATTCACCTTTTTAAGCTTGATCTCCTCTCTTGAGATAAACATGATTTCTCATGTGTTGTGAATTTATTCCTGATTCAAGTTAGCTTTAATGTCTTTGATCCGTGAACATGAATACATTCTTTGCTTGAAATAACATTCACTTTTTGATTATTTTAATCTCTTCCCATGAGATATATATCATGCTTGCGCATGCATAGTGAAACGTTATTCTTTGGATTGAGTTTGTATTATGCTTTAATCTGTATACACTTACTTCGCTCGACTTCATATTCACTTTCTGATTAATTTAATCTCTTTCCATGAGATATAACATGTTTACACATGCAAAGTGAAATATTAATCTTGCTTAGGTTCGTGTAATACAGATCGGATCTACCTGTTAAACTTTTTCAAGAAACTCAAGGTAACCATTAGTCATTCTTCAAAACATTTTCTCTAAATTGACTTTATTGTCATTCAAAACCTTCTAAGCTTCGTACTTTCTAAGTACTTTCTGAAGGGTTCTGGAATTTACAGAAGGAAGTATTGTAGAGCTTGCTATGGAGAATAATCTATATCGTCTTAATTTTGTATATCATATTGCAGGCAAACTGGTAGTATAGGTACTTTTATATAGTTTTCAAATTTTGTTAATTGTTTTTTACTTTATCATTTAATCTGATATCTGATTAATAATTTGTCTATTTAGGGAGATTTGCATATGTTAATTCTCATTTATATATTTCTTTTTTATGGTAATGTGCATGCGTATTTAGTTTATTGTAGTTTTGGAATTAGGTAGCATATGTTAGTTGATCTATGAAAAGTAATATATGTGGTGGAGTTCCTTTAATTTCCTTGTGTTTTATTTTATTTTAGTGTGATTTTATAGAATGTTGTAATGTATATTATAATTAGTTCAGTTTACTAATAGTAAGTAGCAAAAAATTTCTTATTAGTATTATATTAAATAGTAGCTTTTTTGTATATTAAGATAATCTTATTTTAGTGTCATGTTTGGAGTAGGGTTTGCTTTAATATTTTGTAGATTTATAGTGCTAGTGAATTTGTATTTTTTTATTTTCTAAAATACTTAAGAAAGAAATAATAAAATAAAAACTAATTTGAAAAATGATAAGTTAGTGGAATTATTACTAATGGTAGTTATTCTTGAAGTGTTTGGAGGTTTTTTTTTTTATAGATGTATCGATACGTTAGTAATTGTTGTAATAAATATATAATTTTAGCTTTAGAGCTTAGCAAGCACTTTGTTATAATTGCCAAATTTTAATATGCATAAGAATCACCCCAAGAACAATGAGGAATTGAGGAAAAGAAAGTAAAACCAATAAAACAAAGAAATACATAGGAAACACCCCCTTTATAATTGAGTTTCATTTTGTATGATCTGAATGGCAATACACCAGCTATGCACAATCTCTTACAAGGAAAATTCTAATATTTTTATCCGTGGTGTCAATTTTATTTGTGGGAATTGACCCCAAATAAGGCTACAGACGTGAGTAAAACTTATGGGGGTGGCAAAAAAAATTTAGAAGAGACTTGAAGGATTACCAGCTTTTGCACATAATTACCAGTATCTTCAACCTAAGTTACCAGCATATTATTCTAAATTACCAACATGGGGTAGTCCAATTCTAATCATTTTAGTTGTAGTGTCAATATATTTGATGGAATTAGTCTAGAAAAAGGGCAATGAGCTAAGGAAACCTTTAACTAAGTTGAGTAAGACTTATTAGAGGAGTAGGGAAAAAATTGTACAAACCTGCAGGATTACCACTTTCTGCAAATAAATACCAACATCTTTAAAATTGAATTACCAGAGTATTATGCCCAATTACCAATATTGACCAATCCAATTTAAGGGGAATTCTGATCATTTAAGCACTAGTGTTATTATAGTTCCCAAAAAATGGAAACAGGCTAAGGAAATCTTTAATTAAGTTGAGTAAGACTTATTAGAGAAATGGGAAAAAAATTTTGCCCAGATCTGCAGGATTACCACCTTTTGCAAATAATTATCACATCTTTTAAACCGAATTACTAGTGTATTATGGTAAAATTACCAGCATTAGCCAGTCTAATTCAAGGGGAGTTCTAATCATTTTAGCATTAGTGTCATTTTTATCTAATGCTATTGGCTCGAAAAAGGGCAACAGGAAAATGAAACCATTAATTAAGTTGAGTAAGATTTATAGGAGTTGAAAAAAAAATTGTACAAATTTGCAGGATTACCAGCTTTTGGCCATAATCACCAGCATCTTCAACCAAATTACCAATGCATTATCCTAAATTACCAGTGTTGGGCAATCCAATTCAAGGGAAATTCTAATCATTTTAGCACTAATGTCATTTTTATTGGATCATATTGGTCCAAAAAAGGGTTACAAGCTATGGAATACTTTACTTAAGATGAGTAACACTTATGGGAATAGGGGAAAATTTTTGTACAAACATGAAGGATTACGAGCTTGCATATTACCAGTATCTTTAAACGGAATTACCAGCGTATAATGCAAAATTACCTGTATTGGCTAGTCCAATTCAAGGGGAATTCTACTTGTATTAGCACTAGTCATTTTTTACTTGTTGGTATTGGTCCCAAAAAAGGGCAACTAGCTAAGGAAACCTTTAGTTAAGTTGAGTAAGACATAAGGGTTTGGAAAATTTTCTTTTTTGTAGACACATGCAGGATTAATAGCATTTTCTAACAATTACTAGTGCCTTTAGAAACAATTAACAGCATATGATGTTAAATTACCAACAATAGACATACCAATTCAAGGTTATAACTAATGTCATTTTTTTAATTTGTTAATATCGGTCCCAAATAAGAGCTACAAGCTATGGAAGCCTTTAAATTAGATGAGTAAGAATTATAGGATGGAAAAAAAAAAAGTTGTGAAGAGACCTGCTATCATTAGCATCTGGAAAATAATTATCAACACTTTCAATTAAAAAGGCTAGGGTATAATGGCACGATACTAGCTGTGAACAGTTAATTTCAATGTGAATTCTAATCACTTTAACCCTACTGTCATATTTTCATTTGTGGGAATTGGCCCCAAAAAAAGTACAAGACACAATGGGAGCCTTTTAATTGCTTGTGTAGGATTTATGGGATTGGAAGCTTCACCTTCAATTCCTCCAAAGACTTGTGAACTAAGAGTAAAGTAAATTTCCATATCAATATTTCATACATTATATCTACATTATATTTAGCATTTTATAAAAATAAACATCATATTTTACATTGAATTACAAATATTTTTTATCAAACCTAGGAAACAATTATTCACTTTAGCATTTACTTAACATTACACTTATTTGTACTAGAAATAACATCCAATATAATAACTAATACATACTAATAGAATAAGGCCATAATGTTTGTCGCTTGTTAATATTTTTTATATTATACAGCGCTTTACATTATTCGATAAAATATTTCTTGTTCCCTGATGATCTTCCGTCAATTTTTCCAAGGAGGACATCTACCTATTCAGTATTTTTTTTTTCATTCATATGTGGGGTTTATAAGATTAGAGGCACGTATATATGTAAATTAAAACAAAACCCAACACTCTACTAATCACCCTCACTTTACTGCTATCCACACTGATGATGCCATGGTAATGCCATCAATGAAAATACGGAGCACATCTAGTAGAAAATTGAATCAGCTTTTCTATTCTTCAATATTTCATCTGATTAATTAGCATTTAATTTGGTTATTGGATGCTCCATGTGCTTCACTAACCACATGGCCAAGTTGTAACCAAGGAAAAAATTGGACAACAGCCATGGTTGCAATGGAGGTTAGTTTCATAGCCACTCAAGGATGGTGGTGATGGTGGTGAAGTGAAAATTGGATAAGACTGTGATGATGGTGGACAATGCTTTTTTCTCTCTATGGGTGTGATGATGACTTGGTTATGGAAGAAGTAATTGAGGGTGATTGTGTGGTGGTGATGAAGGAGGCGTGGTGGTGGTGATCTATAGTGATGTTAAGGATGGTGATAATGGGGTGTTAATTGTAACTGAGGGGTATGAAAGGTTACTGGTTTGAGGGTTGTGCTATGCTATGTAAAAAAGGTTACTGGTTTATTTATAAATTTTTTTAACTAATTGGAAAATGCTTTGAAAATAAATTAATTAAGATTTAAGAATTGAAATTTACAAAAGAATTTGATTATGCTTTGGTTGAGATTTAGATTGAAAATGATTTTTTGTTTTGGGATTTTTACTAACATTAATACAAAAAGGATTGAACTAAAAAGATTGGATTCATGCTAATTTTTTTAAAAAAATTATTTTTAACCAATGCTAATGAAAAAAGAAAAGGATTTATTATCATTTTTTATTTTCAATTTTTCTTATATGTAAAAAAATGAGGACAAAATATGGTGTTCACAGTTATGCTAGCCACATTTTGAAAGTACAACATCTATTAACATTTTAATATTATACAATGTCTTTCACATACCACTGCATAACATATTTAATTTCTTTTTCTTTTTTTGGGTTTTCTAGTGTATTTACCATCGATGGCAGCGTCACTGCATAGGACGTTCAGGTATATGACATACTACTACTATTAAAGTAATTATAATCTTGAATTACCAAAAACAAATTCTTCTTCATTACTTATTTATGAATATTAATTAAATATTTTTATCTCACAAAATTTTGCTCATATTTATCTACATTGTTAAACTAACAAATCCACATGTTCGTGTGTACTTTGCATTCATATCTCAACTGTCGTTTTATTTTGCCGATTAACACTAATTGCAACATCTAATTATGGGTTGCAATCATAATTTAAACTTTTCATTTCTTTTTAGGTTAGGCCATTGTGCAATTACAAGAAATTATCATGCTCTTTACCTATACACCAAATACATGGTTACAGACCAAGGACCATGGAGCACCTTACCCACGTTAGAAAGACCCTTGGTTTTAAATATTGAGTACCAACTTTGAGTGAGATCGTGTTTCCCAAAAATCACGTGATAAGGGAATAATTTTTCGAGCTTACAGGAAACTCATTTTAGTGGATTTTGTTTTGAAGCCTCTCAATAGTGTGTTTTGAGATACATGCAAAAGAAAAGAAAATACGAGACCAATTAGCACTTCATCTCTTTATCTCCTCACTTCATTATTTTATTTTTATATTAAGAATTTGGGTTAAAACCAAGATTAAAACCTTGCTAGTTCTAGAGATCCCGATATACTAGAAGAGCCTACTATATCCTACAAGAATTCTGACTACACCAGAATATTCCTTGAGGCTAGTGCTTTTGCGCGTCCCAGGCTTTAATGTTTTAATTTATTTTTATCTGTGCAGGTACAGTATGTTGACAATCTCAAGGAATAATGGCTAATAACAATTCCAACAATGCTGGTAATGGGGACAACAATGACTCCCAAACCACGCTTATCAACAATACTCTTCCTATTATTGTTCCCAATGTCATCTATATTAAACCTTTGCCAGACATGTCCAAGATTGAGGTGTTCGATGGAAATAGTAGCAATTATTGCCGTTGGTAAGGGAGGATCTATTCCATCCTCGATATACATGGGTAACCGAGGCTCTCACCGTTGCTCATCCCACATCAGCATCCCCTAAAGCTTTTGAATATTGGATCACTGCCAACAAGCTCTGCCATTGCACAATTATCTCAACTCTATCAAATGAGTTGTTTGATGTCTATTGCACCTACAAAGAGGCCCACAAGATATCAGAGTCAATGCTGCTAAAATATACTGCTGAAGATGGTGCTCATTAGAAAGTTTGTCATTGGACATCATTACTGATGGGAGATAACCGATGATAAGGACATCAGTACTCAAATCAATGAGAACCACAAGCTGCTGGAGAATCTGAAAGCAAAAAACATCTCACTGCTAGACACCGAAATATTGATAGAAAAGCTGCCCAATCGTGGAAGGACTACCAAAACCAACTAAAGCATAAGAAAAGCAATTTTCATTGGCTAAACTAATCAAACATATCATTATTGAAGACACTAGTCGTAAGGAGATTGTAGAAGCAAGGGCTTAGCACTAGCATCCAAGGCCCACTTGCTGCAAGGTTATAAAAAGAGGTATGACAATAGCAAAAGGACTAAATCCAATTCTTTTTATAATTCCTTTACTAACTATCAAAGAGAAAATAATTCCACTTTCAAAAGAAGTGGAGAGTGTTATGTATGTGGTAAACAGGTCATAGAGCATCACAATGTCAAAGGAGAGCGACCGTGACTAGAAATCCTTCAAAGCCAAAGCCAAAAGCAAATTTGGTTGAAAGAGATGAAATAGTTGCTGCGGTCATCTCTCAAGCAATGCTTGTCACCAATGTCAATGAATGGATAGTTGATTTTGGAGCAACTAGGCACATTTGTGCCAATAGGAATGCATTTGCCTGCTATACTACTATAAGGGACAAAGAAGAAGGGCAAGTTTGTCTTGGTGACTCGAGAACTACACCAGCACAAGGAAAAGGAAAAGGAAAAATTTGTCTTGTGCCTAGTATTAGGGAAAATTTGATTTCTGTAGCATTGCTAGGAAAAGCTGGGGTAAAGGTTTCCTTTAATCTGACAAGATTGTCATGGAGAAAAATAATGTTTTAGTTAGAAAGGTTTATTGTAATCATGGACTTTTTGTTCTCAATGTCTTCGAAATAATGAATGTTTCTAATTTTTCTTATATGATTGACTCTATGGACATTTGGCATGTTAGATTAGGACATGTTATTATACCATATATTAAGAAAATGCAATATTTGGGTATTATTTCTGGCATAACTAGTTCAAATTTAGATAAATGTGAAATGTGTCAAATCAATATTAACTAAAAAATCATGTCCTTTTGTACATAGAGAAACTGAATTTTTAAAAATTCATTCATTCTGATCTTGGTGATTTAAAACAAACTATGAATAGATATGGTAAAAAATATTATGTGACTTTTATTAATGATTTGTCTAGATATACTAAAGTTTATTTAATAAGAAATAAAGATGAAGCATTTGATATGTTTTTATCTTATAAAGATGAAGTTAAAAATCAATTAAATAGAAAAATAAAAAGAGTTAGATCTAATAAAGGAGGAGAGTATATTTTATTTAGTGAGTTTTGTGAAAAAGAAGGAATAATACATAAAGAACCCCACCTTATTCACTCGAATCTCATAGTGTAGCAGAAAAGAAAAATAGAACTTTAAAAGAAATGATGAATGCATTATTAATAAGTTCTAATGCACCTGATAATTTATGGGGAAAAGCAATTTTAACTGCATGCCATACACAAAATAGAATACCTTACAAGAAAACAAATAAACCACCTTATGAAATGTGGAAAAGATACAAACCAAAACTAAATTATATAAAAGTGTGGGGTTACTTGGCAAAAGTTATGTTACCTGAACTTGAGAGAAAGAAATTAGGATCTAAGATCTCAGATTGCATGTTATCAGATATGCAGAACACAGTGCTACTTATAGATTTTTAGTATTAAAAATTGAAGCTCTTGAACAAAATACAATAATTGAAACAAAAAATGCAGAATTCTTTAAACAAATATATCCATTAAAATTAGAGAAACTACCAAGTATGCCTCCTCAAACTAATCAAGATAACACATATGAAGATTTGAGAAGAAGTAAAAGACAAAGAGTGGAGAAATCATTTGGAAATGAATTTTATACATATATTGTAGAACATGATCCAGTATAACATTCTCTAAAGCAATTAACTCACCTAATGAACAATTATAGAGAGACGCAATAAAATCCGAAATCGACTCACATGGGTCTTAGTTGATTTACCACCTGGAGCAAAACCTATCAGATGTAAATGGATATTTAATAGAAAATTAATCCTAATGGAACAATAGAAAGATATAAAGCAAGATTGGTTGCTAAAGATTTTGGTCAAAAATAAAATATTAATTATTTTTATACTTTTGCACCAGTAACAAGGATTGCATCTATACGTGTTCTAATTGCTTTAGCATCTATTTATAAATTAATAATTCACCAAATGGATGTCAAAACAACCTTCTTAAATGGTGATTTAGAAGAAGAAATATATATGACACAACCAAAAGGATGCATGGAACTTGGACAAGAAAACAAAGTATGCAAATTGATTAAATCCCTTTATGATTTAAAACAGGTAGCCAAAGTGTCATGAAAAATTTGATCAAGTTCTAATTTTTGATGGTTTCATTTCTGTAGAAGTAGATGAAATGTGTTTACACTAAATTGTTTAGTGATGATTGTGTGATTTTTTGTTAATATGTGGATCATATGCTTATATTTGGCACTAGTCTTAATGTTGTGATTAAGACAAAGAAGTTTCTATCATCAAATTTTGATATAACGGATATGGACAAAGCTAGTGTGATTTTGGGTATTAAAATCATAAGGAAGTTTGACAATATTATACTGTCACAAGAACAATATGTAGAGAAACTTCTGAAGAAGTTTGGACATTTTAATGTTAAGCATGTGAGTACCCCTTATGACACTAATGGTCAATTAAAGAAAAATAGGGGTGACCCTATGGCCCAATCTGAGTATGTAGAGAATATTAGGAGTATGTTGCACTTGATGAATTTCACTCGACCTAACATAGCATATGTTATGTGCAGATTAAGTAGGTATACACATAGTTTAAATAATGATCATTAGGCGGCATTGGCTAGATTGATGAAATATTTGAGAGATACTATGAATTATGAATAGAGTATAGTGGATTCTCCGTTGTATTAGAAAGATACAACTATGCTAACTGGATCTCAGATTCTGATATGATTAAATCCATTATAGATATGTGTTTACATTGGGAGATAGTGTTGTTACTTGGCGATCAGCCAAGCAAACAGTAATTGCAAAGTCCACTATGGAATTAGAGTTCATAGCTCTAGAACAAGCTGGTAATGAGGTTGAGTGGTTAAAAAATTTCTTGAGCAATATTCCATTAGGAATAAAGCTTATTCCTTCTGTGTCTGTACATTGTGATAATAAAGTGGAATAGCTATTGCAAATAACAAAACATATAGTTGTAAAAGCAGACACATAAGATTGAGACACGAAGTGGTAAAGTAGCTGCTGAAAAATGAAATAATATCCATTGATTATATGAAGTCAGAGTTGAATCTAGCTAATCCTCTAACTAAGCCTCTTAAGAGGAATTTTATAAGTGCCACATCAAAGGAAATGGGACTTCAACCAACTTGAAATTAACAGTGATGGGAACCAACGTTGTGAGTGGAGATCCCACAAAAAGGTTCATATGTGTAATAACAAGTCATTTGTTAGTTCTGGCTAGCACATTTTATGTCCCTTCCTATGGTGTGAGAAATGGGTTGTGCTAGACTGCATTATTGTGAGGGTAAGCTTAATGCTTTTAATAAATTTCATAGCCCTTAATTATGGGTGATGTATAAAGTGCAATATATACTTGATGAAAATCACTTATATGAGTATAGGAATGGGGCCATTCCTATGAGACTGTAGCCAAGTTTCTAGAGAACTCATGAATTATCAGGCACGGGCATGGCCGAAATGCACAACATAGCTATAATGCCAAGGAATAGGTGGGGGGTGTAAATGTTATCAGATAGGATTCTAATTTACATTAAAAATGTGTTGGTTCATAGAAGTTGTACTCATCAATTGCATTGTAATTTAAATTTCTATCTTTCTAGGTATGGTTCATATTTACATTCATGTTTAACCCGTATATTTTATATTAATGAATTTAGTTTTGATGGGGCCATCGAAAACGAGGCCGTCGATGAATATTACCAACAGTATAAAACACCCATCTATAATTTTCGACCCTTTTACCAACAGTAAAGGTTATAATTAGTCGTCGGTATAATTAAATAAAAAGAGTCAGCTCTTTCGTCATGGACATATTTATACCGACGGGTTTATTTATTTTTACCGATGGGTGTTTAAATAAAAAATTCTAATTTTTAAATATTTTACCGACGGTTTTTTTATTCATGGGAAAATTAGATTTAAATAAATATTATATACTACCGATGGTATTACCTGTCGGTAATTATTTTCTTATAAACTATGATGTGATTGGTAATATGTTATTTATTTATTATTTATTTATATAATAACCTAATCATCAATTAAATTGATATTAAATAAGAAAATATTAAAATGAATAAATTAGACTAATTAAATAAAATATCAAATTATGACAATAAAATATATACAAACTATAATAAATGTAAAAAATATCTAGAATGGAAAAAAAAATGAAGCTAGATAAAAACTAGTTGAACTCCTGAGCGTCGGCATCGGCGATATCACCATCATCATCATCTAGACCACCATCGTCATTTGCCCCGTCCGACAGTGAGTGGCCCGCGGCAATGGAGGGGAGTGGGATATAGGGGAATGGGGTATGGGGGAGCGTCTTGCTAGAGCTGGAGGATCCCGATGCCTGCATGTCCTGGAAGAAGCTCATCACATCAGTAGTGATCTACTACTGCATCTTCTGAGGTTGGGCCTTCTCCTGCTGCTGGCGCTCCAAGGAGAGCTTAAGCTCTTGTATCTCTATCAACTCCTGCTCCACAGTTGCTTGGCTTGCCTGCTGCTCTTGGAACTGCTGAAGGTGCTGTGCCTGCTACTCCTGGATCAACTATGCCTGCTACTACAACTCTTGGTTAAGGGCATGCATACGCTCCCTCAAGGCATCATCCCCAGTAGCTGAACCAATGGTGGAGGATAGGAATATACTCTCAGGATAGTACCTCATCCCATATATGTGGCCTTTATAAAGGCCACCAACCACCTGGACCCAAACATCCTCCATGTTTAGAGGAAGAAGAATATCAGCATCAGGCCCAACCTCAGCCACTTAGGTCTGGTATTGAGTCTGTGCCTCCTCCCAGAGGTCAGTAAACTCTTGCTGCAAGGGAAAAATGATAAAACACATTGTAAGTAATAATTATGACATAAATAAAAATAATAATAATAATTAAGTAAAGTTATGTATAAATTAAAACTTACAAAGGTCGCCTCAGAGTGATGGTCCACCCAGACCGCTCCAGACTCACCATTCTGCCCACCTTTTCGGGTGTGGGTCTCCCGAAATAACTCGCCCTGTGTCGGAGGGCAGCTCAACTCCCTCGCCTGCACAAATAACCACAATAAATTCATAAACATATAGTATTTGCCACAATTCAAATATAGTAAATGTTATTATAAAATGTAGAAAGGTTAAAGAATTACCAAACGCTTGCCACTCTCTTCTTAGGTGCTCGACCCACTTGTGTGTAGTGACTCGCTTTTCTGTGAGGCTCGGTTTGTCTTTCCCTTATCCGACCTATCCTTAAAGGTCGGGTCGTTGACCTAATGGCACTGTAACTCACTCAACGTGGTATCATTTAGCCACAAGCTACTCATGTGTCCCTTACGGATATCATGAAACATATCCCACAGTCGCTCAGAGGACCTAATCCTCCAAGCCCTCTTCACTACGGGCTCATGCTCGGGCTGAATATAGAAGAATCTCTACATATACAAATTCATAACACATAAGTTATTATATATAAGCATATATTTTAATAAAAATGAATAAATCATAGAATTGCCTTCTAATCCATCCACCACGACTCCTTAACATCAGTAGGGATGTCAGTCCATGTGGGCTACGGATGGTTATACCGACTCTATATAACCTCCATGATCGTGTGATGAGCCAGCGCAAATGGCTGAAAACTATTACATAGATAAAATAAATTAAAAAAATAAAAATATTATAAATATCATAAGCAACGTAAAACTAGAATGTAATAAAAAAAAACCTATTTCAACTTACATATCTCTACCGTCTGGCCTGATCTAGCAGAGCGGTCTGCCACATGCGTTCCGTGCTTGTGACCCAATGAAGGAAGGATAAGTCTTATCAGATACAGGGTTGGGAGTCAGGGCAGTGCTAGGCCTAGGGGTAGTGGTAAGGGGAAAGGAGAGGTCACTACTATGAGTAGGTTGTGGGTGTGAGTACATGGGAGGTAAGGGCTCGGCATATCCAGGAGTGGGCATCATTATAAAGCCTAGGGTACTGATGGTAGGGATGGAGGTGGTGGGAGAGGCGGTGGCTAAGGTGGGTGTGGGTAAAACGACCTTCCGAGGTCGGCCTTTGCCTCTACCAGCCATACTGAAACAATTAAAAAGTAATGTATAAAAAACATTAATAAATCAGGAAATTATATATTTATTAATAATTTGGAAGTTGTACTTTAACTTTACAAATGTAACATATATAATAATTTTTTAATATAAGAAGTATAATTATGTTTAAAAATTATTAATATAAATTGTATATTACTAAATTATTTAATATCAATTTTATTTATAATTTATAATTCTTACCATATATTAAAATCTAAATATTACTAGAAAGATTCCGTTATTTGGGTAATACTCAAGTGTTTTATTCAAATCAACTCACTATAAAGGTAAAAATAGTAAAAGTTTAACTCAAAGCCTTAATTAGTAAAGAAAAATAAGTGCTGAATTACTTAAACTACTCTAGTTTTGTCTTTGAGAAATTTAATTCTCTCATAATAAAAAGAGCTTAGATAAGTCACAAATTTAATGAAGGATATTTTTGGTTAATTTTTATCAATACACACCTCAATGCAGTTGGTTAAGTGAAGAGACCAATTTAATTTCACTTTCAAAAAAGTTACAGCACCCCAAGTTGGTTGGATATAGAGGAGCCTTTCCACACTGAGTGTACTACTAGTATGTTCACAATTTCAATGAAGGGAAGGTGCTTCAGTTCCTGTTTGTTAATTCATAGACCAAACTCCCAAAGGGATATTGAGTTCTTGCTTTTGACAAAGGAAGGTGCAGCTGATATGTTCCTAATTCGGACAAGCCATTTGACATTTTTCTTCCCTTTGCTCCTCCTCCTTTTCGAGTTAACCATTTGCTTGATTATTTTTTTTTAAAAAAAAGGCCCATGTGTAACAGCCCATGCTGCTTTATGGATTGATGAATGTACCCACAAACCAACACGGGGTCTTTTCAAGAAAGACCATGGAGTTCTTTAGTGATGAACTACTAAAAAGAATATGCATCTTGTTCACATCGATAGTACAAATCAATTTGTATAAGTCATCTTCAACTGTATAATCCTATACATATACAATCTTAAGATCCCTCTCATTTTGGTGTGTAATCGGTTCATTCATGTACCCCTCCACTTAGAAGCTTGCTAGGAGCCGCTCCTTGTCTGTGCCTTCTTGTGCTAGTGATCACTCCCCACTCTCGTTACCGAGCATTACATACCCACCAGCTTCCGCTTGGTTCGTCCATCCGCTTAGAGTGTAGGTACTGTACCCTAGCTAGGTGCACGATTTTCACACCACAACAAGGACAAAGAGGATGACAAGGACTAAGGTTTTCCATTCTCAATGGGAAAGAGAGAAAGAGAGAGATGGCTAAGTGTTGCCCTTTCTACTTACTCCACAATTCATTTAGCTCCTTTGACCATCACCCCACTTGGTAGGGACAATGGAATTGGATTCTCTATAGCCTGAATCCAAAACGGACCCACTCTTGAGTCCATCGGTTCCCTCAACAACCTCTGTGACTACCTTTGCTCTCTCCACGACCTGCTACCCATGGCGCATGGCATTCTGTAATTGATAAGGTCTCACGTGCCAGGGCCCTCAACCTCCTCTGTAAGCCCTATGACCACATCACCTACCACACCTTTGCCTTCTCCAAACTTTGCCATTTCAATGATGCCACTTTTTATCTGTTGTTCATGAATGTGGCTACAAAGGATTCAAAGAGACAGTCCATCTTATTGCCAACAAGATCTCTTTTTTCATCTTATTTGGAGTGGATCATAGGGAAGACAAATACACAACCCTTTTTCACCCACACCCCAATGGCTCTGACTACACAAACTCACTTATTGGTTCCTTCCAACTTAGTTACTCCTTCGCTTCTACAGGTTCTCTCATCACTTTCTCACTTTGTTACTACATGGCGTATGTTATTATTATTGGGTTCGTTTCTTTTTTTGTTGACTTGTGATTGTGATTTTTGTGTTTGAATGGTTTCTCTCTTTTGGTGCAGTAGCCAGAAAGTTGAAGACTTTTCATCTCAAGGCTGGATTTTGGGAATCAATTAAATTTGGGTGAGTTCCAATTTTCATTATTATCATTTGGAAAATAAATGGGAATATGAGATAGAAAAAAGGAAAATATGTTGTACGCTAGATTTAGCTTTGGATTGCATAAATCTAATTGATATTCATAGGAAGATCAGATTTGTGCCTAATGGTTTAAATTGTAGTTGCATTGCAATAGCTAGGCAACTTTGTGATGCAATTACGGGCTACAATTTTAAACCGACAACCTTATTTGGGTAACACTTTTGCCATTAAGGAAGGAATGATTAACTAATTGGAGTAGTTATTTATTCCTTTAGTCTAAATTTTTGTGTGTGTGTAGAGGGGGAAGCTACTTTTTCCTCAAATTTTATGCATGTGGAAAATTTTGCTTTGGTTAATGTAAACTTGAGTTCTCTACTATTGAATTATAAGATTGAGTTTTCTCTACTGAACACATTACACTCTCTAACCTCTCTGATCCTCTTCGATCCTTTCCCTTTAACTACACTGTCCTCTTGCTACTTGTGAAACCCAAGGTATATTCATTAAAATTCCTTGAAGACTACCATTTTTTTGAGTTTGGAAGTGGAGTGTTTCTTTCTCATCTAGCTTCTATGGTTTTTCTACCTAATGAATGTTAGCAAATCCCCCTATTGGTAATGAACACACAAGTATATATATGCTCACTGGAGAATACAAACTATATCTTCATGATTATGCCTGTATCTTATAGCTATTACCTATGGATTTCTATGTTATTCTCTAATAGAGCCCACAAAAAGAAACCAAAGAAATGAAGAACTATAATGTATTATTAACACATTTGAAAGAGAAAACAATATAATTCTTGTAGAAAATGAGAGAAAAACCTTGAGCACTATAGCAGCTCAACTCTTCCAAATGCCTACCTAATATTTTGCCTACCTATCTATCCCCAATTCCCTCACTATATATAGTGCTCACTCCCACACATGTACTTTCTGTTATATACTTACCTCACTACACATCACTACTAGAAAGGTGCAGGAAACCAACGCATTTACCGACGGGGGCATCGAAGACAAGGCCATCGATGAATATTACCGATGGTATAAAATACCCATTGGTTATTTTTTATGCTTTGATTAATGGGTAAGGTGATAATTAGCCATTGGTACAATTAAATCAAAGATGTCAGCTCTTTCGTCAGAGACATATTTATACTGACGGGTGTTTAAATAAATAAATTATAATTTTTAAATATTTTGCCAATGGGTGTACCGATGATTTTTTTGTTCATGGGAAAATTATAGTTAAATAAATATTATATATTACTGATGGTATTACCCGTTGGTAATAAAATAAATTTTTTTAAATTTTCTTTTTAACTATGATGTGATTGGTAATATGTTATTTGTTAATTAATTGTTTATTTATATAATAACCTAATTATCAATTAAATTTATATTAAATAAGAAAATATTAAAATGAATAAATTATACTAATTAGATAAAATATCAAATTATGACAATAAAATATATAAAAACTAAAATAAATGTAAAAAATATCTAGAACGAAAAAAATGAAGCTATATAAAAACTAGCTAAACTCCTGGGCGTCGGCAACGTTGGCGGCATCACCATCATCATCATGTGGACCATCATCGTCATCTGGCCCGTCTGACGGTGAGTGGCCCTCAACGATAAAGGGGAGTAGGATATGGGGCAATGGGGTCTGGGGGAGTGTCCTACCGAAGCTGGAGGATCCCGAAGCCTACATGTCTCGGAAGAAGCTCATCACATCAGCAGTGATCTTCTGCTATATCTTTTTGAAGCTGAGCCTTCTTCTTCTTTGCTTTCTTTTGCTGCTGGAGCTCCAATGAGAGCTTAAGCTCTCGGATCTCTCTCAATTCCTGCTCCACAATTTTGCTCGGCCTCTTTGCTCACGGAGCTCTTTGAAAGAGCTGTGCCTGCTACTCCTGTTGTTGTTGGATCAATTGTGCTTGCTGCTGTAGCTCCTAGTTGAAGGCATCCACACGCTCCCTCAGGGCATCATCCCCAATAGCTGACCTAGTAGCGGAGGATGGGGATATACTCTTAGAGTAGTACCCCATCTCATACATGCGGCCCTTGTAAGGGTCACCGACCACCTGAGCCCAAACATCCTCCTTGTTTGGAGGAGGAGGAATGTTAGTATCGGGCCTAGCCTTAGGCACCTAGGTCTGGTACTGGGTTTGTGCTTGCTCCCAGAGGTCAGTAAACTCGCCCTGCAAGGGAAAAATAATAAAACACATCGTAAGTAATAATTATGACATAAATGAAAATAATAATAAAAATTAACTAGGTCACATAGGTCACCTCGGAGCGATGGTCCACCCAGACCTCTCCAGACTCACCCCTCTGTTCACCCTTTTGAGTGTGGGTCTCCCGAAATAGCTCGACCTGTGTCGGAGGATGGCTAAACTCCCTCGCCTACACAAATAACCACAATAAAGTCATAAACATATAGTATTTGCTATAATTCAAATATAGTAAATATTATTATAAAATGTAGAAAGGTTAAAGAATTACCAAATACTTGCGGGTCCCCTTCTAAGTGCTCCACCCACCTATGTGCAGTGACCCCTCTTTCTGTGAGACTCGATTTGTCTTTCCCTTATCCAACCTATCCTTAAAGGTCGAATTGCTGGCCCAATGGCACTGCAATTCACCGAGCATGGCTTCATTCAGCCATGAGCTACTCATGTGCCCTTTACGGACATCATGAAACATATCTCGCAGTCGCTTAGAGGACCTAATTGTAACGCCCCGATTTTTCTGTTAGAGTGAAAATGACCAAAATGCCCCTGAGGTCATTTTCAGCCCGGAATTTGAGGAAAGCCAGTGCGGCAGTACTCGAAGGGCAAACTCAATGTTGGAAGGGGATTAGATAACTTGTGTACCCTCCCGGGATTGAAAATCTCATTTTTCGAGTTTTCGGGTCAAAATGACCAAAACGCCCTGCGGTGTTTTACCCGTTTGCAAGTGCCGGATGAACCCAAAACTTCTCTAGATGGTTTTAAAAGGCGTTTTTATATATTCTATGACCTCAGTTTTAATTTTTGAAGTCCCGGGCAAAATTAGTGCAAAATTACGGTTTTGCCCCTAGTTTCGTGTTTTTACGCTTAATCGCGTGATTAAGCAAACCTAAGCAATATTAGGCTCTAATCGAAGGTTAATTAATTTTATTAATTAATCTTGAGTCAAAATAATTTATTAAAGTTGATTAGAACCAAAAAGTGCTCAATTACAACCTAAAATCATATTTTAATTTCAAGACACCTAGTCATATAATCTTGAATAGTATTTTCTCTTTCCAATTTCTTAAATCATGGAATTGTGTTACACATTGTTTATTCACAAATGAGTTTTAAATTCTTTAATGATGTATGAGCACTCCTAAACTTGTCATAAACTCCCTAAATCACATTCTTAGTTACCTAAACTTAAGCTTAATCATTCCTAACCTTGTACCTAAGCTAATACACATCTAAACCTACCATTAACACACAATTAAATGGTCAAAACTCACCTCCTCCTTGCTATACCAGACCTGGCCGTGAGCTTCCTTCCCCATTATGCATCACATGTTTAATTTTTCAACACTCCAAGGCCATACCTCAAGTCACAGACACTATACCTTGTCATAACTTTCAATCAAGCTTGATTTTCCAAGTAAATAACTAATTAAAATAGCTCATTTTCTCCATTTAATTGTGGGTGGAAATGTTCCAGCCATGCATTGTTTCTGGAAGCCTAATTTGCATAAAAATTTGATAGGAAATTAACTCACATCAAGCCATACTTTGTAGCATAGCTTTCATACTTCAAACCATGCTTCTATGACACAATCAAAGAGATATTTTCCTCTCCCTTTGTCCTTCAATGCTACGGCCAGCACCTTCCCTTTGATGAGCTCCATGGCTTTGTTTTTCTATAAATAGGATGCTTGTGATAGCCTTGTTGCACCTTGAAGCATTTGCTAAGTTTAGAGTTTTAGAGTTGTCTTGCTAGTTCTTTTCTTTTCTCTCAAAATTCCAAGAGAGTTCTTCCTTTCTTTTCATCTTCATCTTCTTCATCTCTTCATCTCATCATCATCTCTCAACCATCAAACACCACCCCAAAGCCTTGAACTATCATCAAACTTCCCAAACACCACACCTCAAACACAACTTCACCCAAGCACACATTTCCTTCCTTTTTCTTTCATCAAGGCCGAATCATCATCACCATCCTAGGAGGTGTTGCTCATCTCATTTCATCTTCAAGTCCAAGCTTTTACCTTCGTCACAAGGTAGGGATTTGTTTTCAAACTTTGTTTTGCTCAAGAAAGTGTTTTTCTCTAGTTTCCTCTTGGATTCTTTTGAACTTTCCTTTGTTTTTCCTTTTCTTTTCATTTCGGCCTCTAGGCCCTATTATGAGCATGATAGCTTGATGATGAGAGTTTCTAGATGATGACATTGTGTTCATCTCAAAGAAACCTCTAAAGCTTGAGTTTTCCTTTTCTTGTAACTTCATCTATATGATATCTAGCTCATATGGTTTTTCAACTTAAGAAAATTAATCTAAGAATTTCTAAAAGCCCAAGCCTACCCTTGTCAACCTTAAAGTTGGCCACATTCTAGAGATTTTTCTCTAGATAGGGGTTTTGGGTATTTAATAAAGAACTTGACGTAGTTTCACTTTCTTTCTCTTTTAGATGACTTTCGGTTTTTGTGTTGTGATCTTTGAGATATTGTATTGGGTTGTTATCTTGTTAAAGTCTTGAATGAGCTCTAGTTAACCATAAAATGAACCTTTCATCATGTTTACTTTATGCTTTGCATATCATGTTTACTTCCTTGTTATCACTAAGTTTCAAGATAATAAGTGAACCTTGCATTATCATGTTTATATTTCAAGTTCTCACTTAATACTAAGATAATAATGAGTTGCATTCATATTTACTTTGTGCTATCACCTTACTTTCTAATGGAACCTAAAATAAGTGCATAAACATGTTTATTTTTATGTCATCACCTAAATGAACCTAGAGCTCAAAGACTTGCCCATTGTTGTCTCAACAAAGGTCAAAAAATATTTAATTCTTGTGGTTCCCATTTCGGCCCTAAGAGGCTTTGGTGTTTCTAAGTGTTAAAAACTATGTTTTATAATTTTCCCAAGCTTATATGAGTTTAAGGAATGCATAGAATTAAGTTTTATGAATTTAGGACCTCTTGAAGACAAAGATAAATTGGTCACTGCCCTCTTAAACATTTTTATGATTTTAGATGTTAAAAATGTTTATAAATGAGTTTTGAAAGTTTTAAAAGGGTTCCAAGAGAAACTAGTATTTTATGTGCTTTAAAAATTATGTTTTATGCCTTTTATGGAGAAGTATGCTTTCGGTTCTTCCTTGCTCTTTACTTTCACTGTATGTGCTGTTTTAATGATGATAATGTGCCTATGTTTGAGTAAAAATAATGTTAAGACTCATATGTGAAAGATAGGATAAGTTAGGAACTAGAAAAAAATTAATTTGAGAGTTCTAGATCCTTTAATTATGTAATTTTCTGGATTCTGTCCAGCAAGGTTTAGATTTAATAATCATGGTTTTAAATTAGTTTAAATGTGTAGGAATGACTCATAATTGGTTTAGGACTTAATCTTGAAGCCTTAGGAGCAAACTAAACTTAGAAAGGGTCATTGTTGTAACTTCTAGGTACCCGTAAAGTTAGGATTTCAAATTCTGCATCCTTGAGGTTTAGAGATGTTCTTGGTCATAGTGTGAGGTGAGAAATACTTAGTTATAACCTCATAGGTTCCCAAGAGACTAGGTTTTAATGATCAATAACTTAGAATGCGAGTTAAGGACTTTAAGGGTCTGAACCGTAATTTCTAGAACCCCGTAATCACACAAATATAAAGCTGTCCAACTCTGCATAATGCTGTTTGGATAGGTCCTTGAGCATAAAAATTAGTAAAACTTATTAGTTGTGAACCTATAAGTGTGTGAGAGGTTAAGAATAATACTAGAACAATTAGTTTACAAGTTTAAAACTCAAAAGAACCAAAGCATAACATACTATGGGTTTATAACATAATAAGCTTGTGAGTTTGTATGAATGATTGTCTAAAGTATGATTATGTGATAAAGTATATGCTATAGTTTTATGTATACACTATGAAGAAGTTTCATGTGATGATGTATATGCTATGAAAAAGATTTATGCGATGAATAATGATGTATCTATGAATTAACACTTTATGAGAACTTAAATGTGACACAACACTGAGACGCCTTCTTGGGTGACACCGGTTTAGCCGAGCACCTCCAAGAAAACAAATCCGTGAGGGTATTGACATAGAGCTTGCCAAAGCGGACAATACTACGATGCACTAGTTGCTAGTAGAGCGTTTCAAAAAGGAAATGACCCTAAGAAAGGTGATCCTTAATTTGCCCCCTAGCCCGTACTTTAAGTCGGGATTATGTTACGCTTATCATAGGATAAGTAAGAGCTAGTGACGACTAGTTAAGGTAAGAGCTCATAACCTAGAGATGTTTTAGGGCGGCCCCATGAGATGAAAGTTAAAGTTAACAATGTCACATATACTATGCCAATGTTATAATGTTTCTTAGTTATTCTATTGTTTGGTTTACCCTTATGATGCATTCATATCATTAGTATATTTTATGCTTAGTTATAAGACGCATTGTAAAATATGACGGACCTTGGATAAATAACACTTTAGAAAACTAACTTAAAAGGAATTTATATGCGTACACACCTTTTTAAAAATAAACCCAAGGTTCCTGAGGATGTGACGATGTCACCTAGGTAGGGATAACCCTACTAAGAATTCTTTTAGAAAGATTCTCATTTCCTCTCTCTTTACTTCAGTCATATCTTCAGATGGCGACATTCGTACTCTTCATCGACACCCCGGTATGGGAGCTGCACCATGACCCGGCACTCGGGCCATACCATTTTGAGGGTCGTTGCACTGGCAGAGTATTCATGTTCATGGGACGACCCTTCGCGCACCCCGTCCCGAGCTACCGCTTCACCCCGACTGCTCCTTACCGTCATAACAGGATTTTTGAGCGAGCTAGACCACGTGATGAGCAGATTCTCCGCATGGAGCCCGAGACGTCAGCCGTACGCGACTACCCGGAGTACGTGCCTCACACCCAGTACTCGGAGACGGACCCATCCGAGGACCCGCCATCACACATGTACAGTTGGAGCTCCAGTCCCACTCCCCCACCGATGAGAGCAGGGAGTGAGGAGACGGTGGTCCAGCCGAGGTTGGCACGTAGGCCATCTATGCGCCCTCGCCGTGGTGGACATGCCCCGATGATGCGCTCGACCACTCCCGCCGAGATTCATCAGTGGATCGACTCGACTCCACAGTACTCGGACCAGCAAGAGTAGACATAGGAGGGGTAGCAGTTAGTGCACACACGCCACATAGTTGAGGACAAACCTTCTTTTGTATATGAGGTTGTCTACTCTAGGTGCACATGGGTATGGGTGTTGTTTCTCTTGTATTTGCTTTTTATGATTTCCTTGTATTGCATTTCAGTTGTATTCCACTTCCTGATGTATTGAATAGTCCTGCCCTTTGGGTAAGCACAGTATATATATATATATATATATATATCTATGTTTCAGTTGATGTGTCCATGATATGAGGTGTTTCTTTATGCTTTGCTTATGTGTTTCGCTATGCTTCCTCTTAAAGATTCGTGCGTGGCTCTCACTTTGATTTTAATTCCAAAAAAAAAAATTTTACCCATATTTCCGCTAAGTATTTTCTAAGTAAAAGGTGAGACCAAGAGGTAATATTCTAAAGATTAACCTAAGTACATACTAGTAGTCTTGGGTTAAGATTTAGGGTGTTACACTAATCCTCCAAGCCCTCTTCACTGTGGGCTCATGCTCAGGTCGAATGTAGAAGGATCTCTGCATATGCAAATTCACAATACATAAGTTATTATATATAAGCATACATTTTAATAAAAGCGAATAAATTATACAATTACCTTCCAGTCCGTCCACCATGACTCCTTGACATCAGCAGGGATGTCAGTCCATGTGGACCATGGATGGTTCTGTATAACCTTCGTGATCCTATGGTGAGCCGGCACAAACGGCTGACAACTATTACACAGATAAAATAAATAAAAAAAACAATCAAAATATTTTAAAGATCATAAGCAATGTAAAACTAGAATGTAATAAAAAAACATATTTCAACTTACCTATCTCTACTGTCCGGCTTGGTCTGGCGGAGCGGTTTGCCATTAACCTCAAATGGCCTGCCATTTAGGCCAAGGGGCCTCCCATGTGCGTCTCATGCTTGTGACCCAGTGGAAAAAAGAGGAGTTTGATTAGATACAGGGCTAAGAGTCGGGGTAGTGGTAGGGCTAGGGGTAGTGGTAGGGGTAGGGGAGGGGTCGCTAATGTGAGTGGACTAGGGGTGTGAATGAGGGCTCGGCATACCCAGGAGTGGGCATCATCCTAAAGCCTGAGGTGTTGATGGTAGGGACTGCGGTGGAGGTAGTGCAGGTAGGGGGTGGTGGTGGGAGGGGCAGTGGCAAAGATGGGGGTGGGTTAACCGACCTTCCAAGATTGGCCTCTGCCTCTACCAGCCATACTGAAATAATTAAAAAGTAATCCATAAAAAAATTAATAAAACAGGAAATTTCAAATAATTTCATAACAATATTGCATATAATATTGAACACCTTAGTTAATTTGAAAGTGCATGGCTATTTTCATCATCACTTATTTTTCTTTTTGATGCAATCTAATATAAAAACAATTTTTTTAATGCAAAGTGTGTCTTGGAAATGAGAAACTGAAAATTTGCTCTTAAATCTCTTAAAAGATTATAATTATGATATATTTTATTGAAGAATATATACAAACTTTTTTCACTTTAAATATATATAAACCCTGAAATGAGATGAATTTTCACTTTAAAACACATGCAATTGGTCTTTAAGTTTTATTTAAATTATATTTTTTAAACAAATTCGATTGCATATTAAGTTTCTCTTAATATAGTTACTTTTATTTAATATATTATTCCAAAAAAAATTAATAAAATTTTGATAACATCTCCCTTAAATTAGGAGTTTCTGTAATTAGATGTTCATTGTATTTGGTCTTTAAAACAAATTCAATTGGTTTTTAACTTTTATTTAAATTATTATTAACTCAATTGGATTTTAAGTTTTTTAAAATATAGTTCCTTTTTTGAATCTATTATTCCTATAAAAAATTATAACAAAATTTCGACAGTATCTCCTCTTAAATTAGAAGCTTCCATCGTTAGATATATTAGTCAATTCAACAATTATAGATATTATTATAAAGATCAACAACAAAATAGATATGGTGAAACAGTTACATGTTAATAATTACATATAATTCACGTAATCCTAAAACATATTCTATTGTGCATCCCCTTATAACTCCATAACATTTATCCTGCAATCTCTGCAAACAAAAAGAATCTCATATCAAACAAATCAAACAAGTTGGTCGGGAAAGGAACTCTATGCTCTTCCCCCTAATCATGCTATCTCCATTTCCTACAATTCTATCCTAGAAAACATAAATCTCTATATATCCTACATATATATTAAATGATATAAATAATAAAGATTGAGTTACTAACCTCTATAGCAGTAAAAAAAATATACAAAATGTAGTAAAGCTTTCAATGTCCAACCAAATCCAATCCTGAAAATTTAATATGATAAATTTAAATCAATACAATTATATACATGAAAAAACATAAAATAACATAAACAATAAGAATGGCAAACCGATCCAACAATCGATAATCGCTGTCACCCTCAAGAATAACTCCTACATTAACAAATTAACAATAATAATTACTCCCTAATGCAACAAAACACAATACTATGGTCACTCATAAATGAATGGAAAAGGTAAACCAAAGAATAAATCTATTGAAATGCTCACCAAAGCCCCAAGATCATAATGGTGGCCTTTGTTTCTCGAACAGAGCTCCAGTGGCGGCGAATGACAACAAAGATGGCGACAGCGCGAGGAGATTAAAGAGAGAGAGAGAGACTGCAGCGAGTGAGGAGGAAGAAAGGTCACGGTGGGAATGAATCTGTGGATTACTGACGGGTACGCATTTAGTGAAATGATGCGTTTCATTAACAATTAATTACCAACAGTTTTACCAATGAAAAATACATCACAGTAATCATTTGCACGGCAACTTGTGAATTTTCAAAAACCCATTGGTAACACCATCAGTAATAAATAAAAAATACATATTTGTTAGTTACACCGTTGGTAAAGCAACTAATAAATATAATTATAATTATAATTAATGACCGTTGGTAAACCCGTCGGTTACTATAATAAATTATAAAAAATAATATACTCAAAGTGATGCTTTGGAAAGCAAAGGCTTCCTCCTAGGTCCCAAATCTTGTAAAAGGTGGAAAGTAAACTTCCATTGTAGTAAAGCCCTCCTGTATCCCAAGGAGCTGATCCAAGTCCAATCTCTAGCCTATCATGATTATAAAAAATTTGTAGTAGATAGTACTCTTGCTAACTATGCATAATAGCATGCATTTCTTCAAAACCATTGAAGACAACCGTCACCTCAGCTTTGAGTCCTTCATTGTTTGCTGTGGTATCATCCTCTAAGAAGGCCCTTGAGAGCATCATGGGTACAATTATAGAGAGCTCTTCAACCTGTTGATGTTTTAAGGTTCTCACCAATTACCTTAAAACCCATTGCTTGGAGACTCCTTTATCACTCTTAGTATCCAAAATTTCCATAGTTTCAAAGAGATCAACATTTTGGTTCCACCATGAAAGACCTCCCACCAGTAACAAGCACAAACTTATTCCAAGGACAAGTTCTGACATCTCTAAATAATGTGGGTGTTTAGCAGCTATTTGTCCCTGTTTCTTTTGAGCATTGAGAATAGCAGCCAATAAAAGCAAGAAGATACACATTGTAGAGAGTTTATCAGCAATAACAGGTTGTTCAATACATTCAGCTCCTTCTATGATTAAGTCAGAATCTGAACTCACCCTTCCCACAGTCAAGATGATATAAATTCCTAATTTCTCAGTTTGTAATTCAACATAAATAATCAAGGCTAGACAAACTATGTATCCATGTTGTGCTTTAGAGATTGAATCAAAATTAAAATGAAGCCATAACAACAACTTTTCAGTCATTATTTTAATTGTCTTCATGGAGGGATGGTAAAAAAATGGCCCAAAGATACCCATAAGAAGATGCTCCCAAATTGAGTAATTATCCCCAATGCTTGATGTAACGTTACAACATGAAACCACATGAGGATGAAACTCACCAGCAATGCAAATGGATTTGTGTACAGCAAGAGAGTAAACCATTAAATTGGGCCACTGTCCTATTATCTGTCTTGGACCGCAATTGCCTTTTCCTTTTGAGTTAAAACTTTTATCCCAAAATTCTACACACCACCTTTTCATATTGATTTTACTAGCTTGGCCTATTTCTTCTTGAAAAGAAATTTTAAGTGTAGTTTCCTAACTAAATGGCTGCTTGTTTTGGGCATTGCCTAGTTGGTTCAGCAATTGACTTAAGTCCCCTTTCTTATTCTTGTCCTTTATTTGTACAACACCTATATTGAGGGCCTTCGTCCATTTAGACCCATTCTTTCTCCTTCTTCTTAATAAATTAGGATTGCTCGTTAGATGAAAAACATGACCTGACTCCTGACTTTCACTACTCGCTGCACATCCTTCCTTCCTCCCTTTCATGCAGCAATTATATTGAATTGAAACCATGGTTGCCATGGATGCTAGCTCTACCAACTCTTCCACTATGGCTATCTCATCCATCTCTGTATCATGTGGCATTAAAAGTGGACATAAGTCGACATTCTGACTCTTATCTTCATCGTTACGTCGACTTCGAAGTCATCACCATCTTCTCCATACTCATGCAATCCACTGTCTTTGAACACCATCACGCCTATGTGCTTCTAGCTTCTCCATCAAGAGTGACTTTCCAATCGCCATCTCCTCCGATGACACTTCATCGGCCAAGGTCACATCAATTTCTACATCTGGCGGTTTCAGCGGTGGAAGGGGTTCCGCAGATCTCCTAAAGCCCAGTGATCCACCTTCGTCATGTTCTCCTCGCCTCTCTACTTCTTCCCTTTAGTCGATCAGGAGGTCGGCTATCCCATGAAAATCTTTGTCTGTATCTAGAAGATTCATCCCTAAAATAAGGAGTAGACAATCGCTCTTCCTTGTCAGGGGGAAAGGGAGCTACGTTTCTCCTTTGCCATCCTCCTAAATCCCCTTTCCCAATGGTATTCCACCTCAATCCAATGGCGCTCTCTCCTAAAAGATTGTGCCATGGTTCGAGCATGGTGTTTCTCTTTTAATAGCCGTTTTACCTCAACTAGTTTCCTCTCCAATCTCCCCACCCTAGTCTCTAGTGCAACCTCAACCTTAGGGCCCCATAGCTCCTCAGATTGGAGCTTTGATGCCATTGATAGAGCCTACAAAAAGAAACTGGAAAAATGAAGAACTATAATGTATTATTAACATATTTGAAAGAGAAAATAATATAAATCTTGTAGAAAATGAGAGAAAGCCTTGAGCACTATAGCAGCTCAGCTCTCCCAAATGCCTACCTAATATTCTGCCTACCTATCTATCCCCAATTCCCTCCCCATATACAGTGCTCACTCCCACATATGTACTTTCTGTTACATACTCACCTCACCATGCATGGCACTCCCTTCACACATGCATATTCTTTTACACTCACCTCAAAGCACATTTCACAATTTCGCACCTTTCTCTTACTTATGATGCCCCAATTACATTAGGGCCCAAATATGCTTGGCCCAATTCCCCAGGTTCCTATCATTCTCAATATGTTCCTTTATGTTTGATTTTCTTATCACTTTAGTTTCATCTAAGTAGGACACATACTTGGGTTTACATGATATTAATTTTTTTTTTGGCAACACTGATGTTATTTTGATGTTTTTTACATGTCTTTAAACCGGTGCATTTGATATTGTCTCAAGGCTATAATTTGACAGTGAAGTCAAATTTGGTGTGAGTTGAGTGTTTATGAATAACATTAAAGGTAAACTATGTAATCAAATTCTTCCTTTTTACATGAATCAAATTATAAAGATGGAACTCATTATGAATAAAACACTAAAAGAGGTTGAAATAAATGCTTTCTAATTCAATAGTGGACATATTTATGTCTTAGAGAATTGGGATGTATTTGGCCAAGTCATTTATCTATTTTGGCTATTCCATAACAATGAGTTTAATCAATCTTGGGATGAAGGATATTTTGCCATACATGAACACCAGCAGCAACCCTGTCACTATTCCTATTCCTATCTCAGGTGAATTTTTATATTGTTCCATGTTAGTCCTAATTTTTTAGTTTCAATCTGTGATCTTGACTCACTATATAGGAAGAGACTTCCTTTCTTATTTTTTATTTTGTTTTTTTATGGTTTTTTTTAACTTCTGATTGTTTATTAAAGATTTCAGTTTTGAGTTTTGTTGGTTTTAAATGTAAAACATGTCATTTTTTATATCCTTTATTTAAGGCTATTACTTATTTGTAAGTAGAGGAGAAATAATTTGAATTTGGTTATCAAATGCTACAAAAATATCCTTTAAGTGTGATTGATTGCTTTTTATTTCTCTATTTTTTATAACCGCAAACTCATTTCATAGTTGTTTGAACTGATTTATCCATCAAGTACTTATATCTGTCAATTTGTATTAGTATAATGTCACGACCCACCTATGGAGTGTGACCGGCACGTGAGGATTTGGGTCCCCACGGAAGCCTCTGGTAACGTAACTGACTAATATGCATAAATAATCCAAATTTATTCAAAATATCTCAAGTTCAACTAAAACTTCAATAATATGAAATTGTTCTCAAAACATAAATTCTGAACATAAATTTGCATAAAATCCATATTCTAGGCCAAAGTCAAACATAACAAAACAATTAATAGAAATTCTAAAAATATATCATGCATATCCGGGGATCCTGCCTACACAATTTATTGGAGCACTACTAGACTGACATAATTGACAATAAGCTCCACTCCAAAGCGAAGCTCACTAAGGAAGCTGTAGCACAACTACTGAGGATCCTGTGGTACAACTGAAACTGTAGCTATATCTGTAGGGAAAGGAAAAGAGAGGGGTGAGTTCATCAAAACTCAATGAGCGAGTCTCCACTCACAACCCACACGGGACAATAACAAAATACATAACATATACATGCAACTGATGTGAAATATATTACATATATAATTACATATAAATTAACTGAATCTATGGCAATAACTAGTAGAGAAACATGAATTATTCTATACATAATTATCTGAGCTGAATAGCTAAATCTGAGCCAATGACTAATCTGATGGGCACCTAACTAGGTCCCATAAATGGACACCTCACTAGGTTCCTTATTGTGGATGAGCTAGTCCTCTAGCGGACCACTTGGTACCAAGGTTAACGATCAATCCTGCAGCCATTAACTCGCTGATCTGTTTCTCACTAATTAATATAAAATAATTTGTTCATAAACCAAATAAATATAAAAGCTCTGAATTCATATAATTCTAACAATTTGACTGTAGCATAACTGAGATTCTAAAATCATGCCCAAGGGATCACCAGCTTGTAGACAAAATGATTTCAGTAATCAATAGAATATGTATCTGACAATTGTTATGAATTATACTTTATTCAATACTTTCAATAAATCATATCTAATATTCTAAAATCTTCATAGGAAATACATAGTCTAAAAACATGATAATTAATATATCTACTGTAAACATTAAACTAAGGTCTCACAATTTCATAAACTAGGAAAAAGATATTCTATAACACGCAAGGTATCAATTATGGTCCCATGTGTTTTGCTAAAATGATTAATTTTCATGATAACTGTAAAAATAATAATATTTCTAAAACAGGCATAATTATAACAATATATTCTCTTGACATAAATCATTCTAAAATTTCATAAATAATTTATATAATATGAAAAAAATATTAATAATGACCAAAAGTATGATCATGAGCTTAAACCCACTCACCTTTGTTAGTCGTGAGTGTGCTTCTACTAATAACTTTACTCTGAAGTATTGGAATGGTACAAATAACCAATCTCACAGATTAAAAGAAAGGAGCGTCTAGCGTCCCAAGAGAGGATTAGCTAGGCTCACTGAAGCTTGGCCATGAAGATCATGAGCTTGACAAGAGATGAGTTCGGCCAAGAAGAGGTTTGGTTTAGAGGAGGTTTGACTTAGAGGAGGTGGAAGCAAAACTTAGCAAAATGAAACTAAACATTTCTTACACATACACACTCCTACACTCATATATTTATACACAAATATAATAATCATGAATAATATTAGTGCTATTTGTCTACACTTAATAATAATAATAAATATTATTAATGCTAACTACACTTAGTAATTATAATGTTAAATAATAATAATGCTAACTACACTTAGTAATAATAATGTTAAATAATAATAATGCTAGGTACACTTAATAATAATAATGCTAATGCTAGCTACACTTAGTAATTATAATGTTAAATAATAATAATGCTAGGTACACTTAATAATAATAATGATAATGCTAGCTACACTTAGTAATAATAATTATTATTAATATTAGTGGCATATATCTAGACTTAATAATAGTAATAACTAATATTAATGCTAACCACACTTAGTAATTATAATGTCAAATAATATTAGTGTTAGGTGCACTTGATAATAATAATAAATAATAATAACAATAATAATTCAAAATAATTATAATTTCTTTATTTGGGATATCACATATAATAGGTAGCCTTTCAGTTTGGTTTAGATGTGCTACCAATGTTATTTTCGTTGTTTTTTGTTGCATCTTTATTAATGTATACCTTGAGAAATAGAGTTGGGAACATAGATGGCAATGCTGCGGTGGCACAATTCAAGTAAATTCTTGCAAGAAAGACCACAGAACTATCAAACAGGCTCTTTTTTTTTTTTTTTAACTTGATTCTTTTATTACTCATGAGATTTAAAATAATTCGAAATGGTAATTGAAGTTTCTTATTCACTCTTTGATAGCCACATCATATCATGTGGTTTATGTATGGTTTTTTTTATTTTTTATTTTCATTAGTGAAACATTTGAAGAAAGAAATTTTGTGCTTTTGCTCCTATTGTGATCTAATTATGGTTGTATATGAGGCCAACCTTTTTTTTTGTGTTGTTGGTCCATGTACTATAGTGTTGGTTTGTATAGATTTTAATGTGGTCTTTGTTGGTATTTTTCAAGTCCAAGCCAAAGCAATACTCTAACACATCTTTGGTCCAAATCAAGGGAGTGAACACCAAAAACGAGGTAGCCATTCTTATCTTCTGATTTTCTTTCTTTGGTTGCAATCCATCTCTTTTGTTTTTAATCTATTTTAACCTTTCATGACTTGTGTTTGGGAACTTTAACCATGGAAACATAGATGTGAACCTTATCCATATGAGCTTTTGGTTGAAAATTGATCCTGTGGAGGTATGTTCCTATGTATGTAATCTTTTTGTTTGTGTACAAGAATTGTTAATCTTAGTTAGTGTTGTTTTGATAATAGGAACAAGACGAGAGAATCAAATTTCAGTCAATGTTGAAATGAAGCTGAGATTAAAGATTTGAGTATAGTTATTATTTATTGTGACACCGTAATAGTTTAAGATTAAAGTGCACCATTTGTTGCTCTATAAAGTGTAGAGGAAAATAAGGATTGTAATTTGATTGTAACTTGACCCTAGGAATTTAGCTTTTGTATAAGGTGATAGTCTTGATAGTTTCTATAACTTGATGTTCACCCTTCCATGGTTTATGTATAAGTTCATGCGCGTCTATGACATAGCTATTCCATATGGATTGTTAAATTGAATTTTGGTAAAGAAAAAATATATATTAGGATTTGGAACAACTAACAAAAGAACTACGAGGTAGGATATGGAGCTGGTTTGGTGAGTCTTGCAGTGTATTTGCATAAATTCCATATATTCTCACAATATTTATATATTCTTTTCATTTTTTCCTTCTTCAATTATCTCTTTTCTCATAAACAATAATGCTCTATTTTCTCATTATGTTATGTATTTTTCTGTATATTACAATGAAGAGCACATAATGTGGGTGAAGGTTGAAACTGAAAGTTGAAGGCTAAAGGTGAGATTTCTTGATACAATATAGATGTTTTCTATAAGAAAGCCAGTCATACTCAAGGTGAACAGAGGTCAAAAGGGAGATGAGTGAGTTTTATCTGAAAACTCATTGAGTGAATTCTCATTTGAAACCCCCTTCATGGGACACCAAGGAAAAATGTATAAAATCATATCAATACAATGATAATAATGAAGCTCTAAAACATTTTATATTTGCATACATATAGCCAAAATCATTAATTCCATAACTCAAACAACATTAATCTAATGTCTTTCGTTATGCCTAATGTATAGGAGATAACAAATAAATCTCTGGTTATGCATGTCAACCATGACATAACAATAATCTCTGAACTCTAGGGCACCTAACTAGGTCTCGTCTCTGATTTCTCTGGCCCTTGGCAGGAATCTTGGTATATCAAGGTTAACGAAATAACTGTCGTTAACTCACAGTCTGTTTTTCTATAGCTTCTTTCTAGTCTAAAATCATAAAACTAGTTCTTTTCTCTAAAACTCTATATATGGGTTCTGCTCCGAGTTTGAAAGCTCTATCACATAACAACATAATGTTCTGGAAGTCATATAATTATTATAACATCTCTAAATAGTCATAGTTATAATCAGGCTCTTTACAAACTCATTTTAGTAACAATGATCCCATGGTTTTATATAAAACATATAGTCCATGCTATTCTGAAAACCACATTTTCATTATTTGATAAATAAGCAAAAATCTCAAATCTCTCTACAGTAATCTATAAAATCATGCATTAAGCCATATTTTGATGAAAATAGCTATAATGACCAACATAGAGATCACAGGTTTGAATCTACTCACCTGGAGGGGTGGAAAATGCAGGATTAACTATAACAGGATTCTGGGAAACAGGAATGTCACCAATATCTGCCACAACAGCCATAACACTCTAGATTAACCTCTAAAAATCTCAAATCTAACTCTAACACAATGGAAGAGTGCCATTTCTTTGATAAACATGAAGAATGACAATGCTGACCCCAAGAACATGAAAGATTAGAGGGAAAAGGAAGCAGAAACAAAAAAATCTCTTACCTTAAAACCTTGAAAGCAAAAGATTGGAGTTAGTTTGAGAAAATAGAGGAAGAATAGGGTAAGGAGGAGATGGTTTCATATTTCGAGGTGCAAGGTTCGTGTTTTCTAGATTGGGAACCTAAAAATGTGGGTTTTTATATAATCTATGACCACTACAATGCTCACTCGAGAGCATTCTCTATGTGCATCACCTTAGCGCATGACCGTTGTAGTGCTCATTTAACATTGCAGCACTTTCTAGAGAGCGTACTCTCCTTGTCCATGCCACTTTCTCCAGAAAGTCTATTTCTGAAATTTTTAGGTTATCAAGTATATGGGGCTTTTCAAGCAACATGGGTGAGTCTCGGGGGATCTAAGGTTGTATCGAACCTGTCTAGGGCCACATGGACATGAAATATTACACTTATGTGATAGTAAGTTATTCATTTATTATTTTTTGAATTTATTTGACAAGGACACGAGTTTGTGTCTCTGATATGTAATTTCATGCAATTTCAATGACATGTCCAAATGAGTTGCATTTCTTTCTTTCTTTTGTGTATTGTGTTTATTATTCGTTAGTTTGTATTTGCCCTTGATGATCTTATTCTATATGGCCTATAATCTGGACCTTCATTACAAGTATTTAGTAGCAACAGAAGTTCCATTTGGCAGAGGTATATTCTCCTAATTACTACAACATGAAGCTAAACTAACAAGTGAAGTGTGTAGCTAAACTTATTCACTGCATATAGAATAGCTAATAAGTGAGGTACAACTCATACTGAGCAATAAATTACGAAGACCAAGCACTAATCGTTGCCTCTATAGCATCTAAAAGGTGGTATCGCATGACATGCAATTAATTATTTAAGAGTATATTGAAGTGGTTAGAAAATTTCAGTTAATGTTAGAAAAACACACTAGGTAGGTCATTATTGCTACTATTGTCTTACTTTTTTGTTTCCAAGGTGGCATATCTCACCAAGGAGTATTCGGCAAAAAGAAAACTCATTCTTTTTAATTATGACTGTTAGTCCATTTTTTCAATATATTAATTAATGGAAAAAATAGGCTCAATTGAAATTATAATTGGTCACCGAAGTCAATATCTAATTGTTGAGACAATTAAAAACTATCTAGCAAAATCACTCATTTAGTGACATTCAATGTGAAAGCTTCAAGAGTTATGAAATATGCCATGAATCATAATGTAATTACATTTTGTTTCCTTCTTTGATATTATAGATTACTAATAGCTTAATATTTGTAAGAGTTGTATATTGCATCGCATGTGGTTTCATGGATGATAAGTTTGATTTTAGCATTTATTGGGTAATTGACTTGATATTCTTATGTAATTTTGATGATAATACACAATTCATTATTTATTGAAAATCAAAATTGCAAAAGCCCAAATGCTAGATTTTTCTTTTTTGTCCTTACAATTGTAAATTGTTTTTTTTTAACTGTTAATTTCCAAAATAATAAAGGTTTCATATTTGACAAGGTCTTAGAGAAGGATAACCTTATGAATTACTTTCTATTCACCTGGTCTAATTTTATTTGTTAAGTATTGTTTCAATATAATATTTTCATGTTAAGAAAAAAGCATTAAAAAAATTAATTAATATTTATCTTGAGACAACAAACAAAAATTGTGTAAAAGGTATAAATTATTTTAGAATACGTAAAAAGGACATGCAAAGAGGCCAAAAAAAAAATACAGCTTCATATTTTTGATATAGTAGGTACAAAAAATACCAACTTTTTTCTTTTTCTTTTTTTTCTTTTTTTTGGTCTGAACAACTTTTTTTCTTTAAATAAACCATGCATACCACGGCTTCCAACTTGGGTGTAAAAAAGGCCAAAAGAATCCATCCTTCTCCTCCTTGCTTTGTTTTCACCCGGGAGTGATGAATAGGGTGGGCCTTTGTCTTGGTTTTGTTTTGCCCCTTTTCTCGTGGCATTTGCTTTTAAAATATTTTGTATCATTTTGGGAAGTGTGAAAGTTATCTTCCTCGTGCACATGACTTGTCTCATTGAAAATTCTTGGGCTCATAAATGACTTTCCACATAGCCCTTCCCAGCCCCTTCCCTCTTTCTGTCACTATCTCCTAACCAACTTGCCCATTTTCCACCACCTTATGTCCTTAAAAAGCTATAAATTGCGTTGAGCTTTTTCTGAAAGTCGTTAAAAGTTTAATCAGGTTACATTTTATTTATAAAATTTATTCGAAAGGAATCTTTAAATTTGTAAAGTTATCGTACTGTATCTTTTAAAGTTTTAAAATTGTTATACCATTTTTCGTACAAATTTATAAAATTATTATCTGACCTTTTATTATTTGTTTATAGCAGGAGATATTAATATTATTTGAGTAAATAATAGGAAGTTGAGCAAAATTTCATCAAGGAAAAGTCATTAGTATGATTTGTTGGATAGTGAGATCCGACCCCTCTGATGTACATTCACATCCTCCATAAAAAGTTTTAAAATCTTTGATATTTACAGATTTTGAACTGATAAAAATATTATTTCAATATGGATATATAAATTGAATATTCACTTTATTATTATTAGATATGATGGTAGTTTTAATTTTTTTCATTCATCTATCACATTCAAAGATAATACAGTGAATGTTATAATTGGACATCCACTTTCAGATGTTAGAATAGTAATACTCAAACTACAAATCATTCTTATAGAAGATTTCACCGCATGAACAACTCTTAAAAACTACTTATGTAATAAATCATTCTCACTCTTAAAAGATACCTAAATCAAATAACTGAATATAATATTTATTGGTCAAAACACTTACAAACCTTCTATTTATTCTAGATAAATTCTTAGGTGCTCTTCGAGTAAGACAAAATATTTGCTATACTCTATTTATTAATTGACAAATCAGCCATTACATCAAAAATAGAGGGAAAGTGAGAGACTATAATGGCTCACAAAACTTATGTATTAATTAATAAAAGTTATTTCTCTTGCTCTCGATACATCTAAGTATTTCTCATTTATTCTATATAGAACTTCTGCTTAGATCCCAACACAATTTGCCACTTAAAACTTTTTTTCCTGCTGAGTCTGAGTAATAAGAAAAATACTTAAGTGCACCGAGAGCAAGAAAAATCACTTGTTCTAATTTATTTGTTAATTAACACATAAATTTTGTGTACCATTATTATATCTCACTTTCTCTGCACTTTTAATACAATAACTGAGTTGTCAATTAATAAATAGAGTAGAATAAATGTTTTATCTATAAGAGTATTTAAGAATTTCTGAAGTAATAAACATCAAGCCAATGAAGTGGCCCATATTAGATTTTTTTGAAAAAAATCAAAAAATTATTAAAATAGCCAATAGTGTCTCTTACTCCATTTGCTCATCTTTTTAAGTACTTTTTTGTTTTTAATTCCGCTGCCTCCGTGTAAGAATTCACTTCCCTCATTTCCTCACCAACTGCAAATGCCCTTCTCTTTTCTTCTCTGTGCTTAGCAATTGTTTCTCCAAAACTATTTTCACACCATAATGAAGTCCAAACTGATCCTATTCATGATCTGTTCTCACTTCTCACCACTTAAACTGCTTTAAATTTCATCAACTCTGACGTCTTTGTTTGGTCATCAAATCAGTGAGCATGAACATAACCTCCCCTCGTTTCTTCTTCCTTTTAATACTCCTTGCTTCCTTTTGCTTTTCCTCTTCACCTTTTGGAGTCACTCAGCAGCTGCCAGAAGATGAAGGTGTGCACTTAAACATCTTACACACTCTCACCATGCATTAATATATGGCTGTAATCAGATGTTATTTTTTATTTCTCATAAAATTTGATATCTTATTGTCATTATAAATTTTTTGTACAGTTTTTTATACGGTCAACAAATAATAAAATTAAAGAATGTATAATTTCAAAAGTTGTTAATTAGTATACAAATTAAATAATTTCAATTATATGCGACTGAATGATAATATATTTTTCTAACCAGCTGCAGTGCCCTTAAATACCGAAAAGAGTTAAGTTTCTAACTTTTAATTAAAAATCTCTTTCCAGTATAATAGTCTTCTTTTTTTTTTTTAAGAGAAAAAAATCT
This sequence comes from Dalbergia cultrata, assembly GCA_031216105.1. NCBI lineage: Eukaryota > Viridiplantae > Streptophyta > Magnoliopsida > Fabales > Fabaceae > Dalbergia > Dalbergia cultrata. The sequence continues at coordinate 24,597,838 of CM062350.1, read as the reverse complement.
TAATCAATGGGGATTGGAAAAACCTAATAATTAATAATATTCAAATTTTTATATTAGATGTTTGTTGTATTATAGTGCAAGCTCTCAAAGGCATAGCTAAGACGCTTGGGAAGGACTGGGATTCCAGCGTAGATAATCCATGCGGTGGACAACAAGGTTTTAATTCGTGTATTGAAGTGCCTCTCGCAACTGCTGCTGTCATCTGCAACTGCACCTATGCCAATCGCACTGTCTGCCATGTCACCCACTTGTATGTGTCTCCCATTCCTGATGTTGTTTTATTATTATTGAGTTTGATAAAATTATACAGAAATATTTTTTCAAGGATATATACATGCCAACTCTTAATTTATTACTTTTAATTTTTATGTAATCCCTATTTAAAAATAAGGATTTTGATTTTTCACATTTAAATTAGGTAGGAAACCCATTTTGAGTGTGGAAATAATACCATCGAAAATTATAAAATTATTTATATATTATTTTAAAAAAGGTTTGAACGTATACTTTTAGTACAAAATATTATCAAGTACTAGTAAATTGTCATCAATTATATTTTAATCTTTATATGATTTTTAAAATAGTTGTGAAAATAATAATATAATTAAATATGATTAAACGACTGGGTTGAAAAATTGTTAGTATAATGTAAGAAAATGAAAATTTGCATGATGTCGTGGAGTATAAATATAAATGAGCAAATTAATGGAACAGAGAAAGACCACCTAGCTACTTGATGTGTCAATTTGATCCACAAGTTAAAAAATGCAATTTTAAAAAAATGTGCGGTCTATCTTTTGACTTTAATTTTAAACTGTCATGCATGATTTTAAAGTGTCTTGTATTTTTCACTACTTTTATTGTGTTGGTAATTTGGCCGCATCTCTGACGCCCTCCAGAGTACGAGATAGTATGAAAAGGAAGAGAAATAGGATCGAGCATCGAATTGGTTCACAGATATAGACGTCTAATCGGTTTAACTAGAAGTTCGACAGACCTATAATAAAACGCATATTTATATTCCATTATTTATAAATACATTACTAATACATATAAAACAATAAACAAATAATATTAAATAATTTAAATAAAGGATTTATTTTGTATAACTAACAATGTAAAACTTGAGGTAGAGAAAGGAGAATTAACTATTTTACTGAAATGATAAAACGTGATTGAATGACAATATAAACAAATTACATTAACATTATATTAAAATTAAATTATTAAATTAAAATTAATAATAAAAAATGGTTACTGATGATTATTTTTTATTCTAACGGTTAATTTATTTTTAACATAGCTTAAATATTCTAGCTTTTGAAGAATGTATATCAGAATATAAATATAAATAAAGTAGGAAAAAATATATACTTTGATACCTACCAAAACTAGCAAGCTTCTTGTGTTCTTTTGATATCCAAAAGGTAGATGTCTATGGATATCCATTCAAAAGAGAATAAGGTGATGAGTGCTAAAGTGGAAGTCCCATTAGATTTAAGGATAGTGAATTGAGTGTCTACATTCTGTATGAGATTGAAGATTTTAACAAAATCTTCTCTTTCTTACATGGCCTTCGTTGTCAAAGTAGTGTTATTTGAACATACAAGTTGTGGGGCACCATATCGATGCATTGTTATCCACCATTAAATGGGTGGTAGACTCCACTTAACGTAGGTCTCACACCGCATCAAATGATGGATGATAGTGTCTCATAATGATATCCCACAACTTGTAATAATTTATCTTGTTGTCATAGTTTGTGTGATGGTGCAGGCAGGATTTCAATTTAAACATTAGCTAAATTTCATTTTTGTCCATTTGTATTTCACTCTACCCCTCTTCTAACCCCTCTAACTCTTCTATCACATCGATTAGCAGCAGATTTCTTTTTGTTTTGGTGCCATAAATTAGCATCAAATTGCATTTCAATTTTGTAGTAAGATCCTTTCCATGTTTGGTGTCGACCTGCCCAGTTTATGGACAGCACTAGGGCTGCCACCGACCTATTTTTGGTTTTAACATCACTAGTGAGAGTGGAATATGTGGAGGGAGATACTGGTATTGTTGCTGTCTTGTTAAGCAAAGGTGATGCAATACATTTTGGGCCTGATAATAAAGGAAAGCGGGCCACTGTGCGATGTCTAGATGAAGGTGGCAAAGTTGATTGAATCGTTGGGTCTTGTGCTATGATGGAGATAAATTTCTTTTAGTTTGTCATTAACGTATATGGGTCCACCTATAAATAATTCACTTGCAACACAAATCTATCAAATCAACAAAGTAAAGGAGCACAAGAAAATTAATATAGTTCGGCTTTAATTGCCTACGTTCATGATATCACAAATCAATCCACTAATTTAATGAGGAATACAATCACCAATCTCAAATATCAAACAAACCTACTATTATTTACGCTGCCTAACATCACATTTCTAAGAAGACTTTCAACAAAAGCTATCTTCACTTACACCACCACTACTCACGGAATATAACATCATTAATGCAACTTTTTGCACAAAGTTGCAAACCCTCTATCACAATAAATTTTCTATCGAGAGTTGCAAACCTTTCACCGAAGCAACTTTTTAAGCAAAAGTTGTAAACTCTCGTTAGTACAATTTTTCTAGTGAAAACTACAAACCCTTCACCCGTGCAACTTTTCTAGGTTTAGGGTTTAGTGAAAGTTGTAAACCCTTTATCAATAAAACTTTTCTAGCAAAAGTTGCAAATCCTCTATAAGTGGTGAAGCATCACATCCGTCTTATTATCACTTTTCTCATCATCATCCTCTTCATCTCCACTCTCTATCTTTAATCTCTCAATTCTATTTTCCACTCGTATATGTAAACAATTCTATAAACTATTATAATAATAGTTTACATAATCAATAAATGTCACCACAATTATAATTATGAATATTTTTGAATTCTAGATAAAATCATAACAAAGCTACCCTATATATTTTTCCATCAAATCTTTTTTTTTAATCAAATCTTCTCCAAATATTTCTAAAATAAAAAACTATCAATAACAATCTTCTATTAGAAATGTGGGTCAAACTCAACATTACCAACATTCTAATAGTATAATAGTAGTGTTATTTAAACACCAAAGATGAGACACCCACTTTTTCATCATTAAATGTTAAGGGGATGAGTAGGTACCATTATCACATTTGATGGTAATAAAGTGAGTATTTTAATGGGATATCCACTCTTAGGTGTTGAATAACCTTTTTGCAATAGCATAAATCCCAAGTCACATTATCATAAAATGGTTGAAACAAAGGCAAAGAGGGAGAAATTAAAGAAGAGAGAGAATAGGTGAAATGGTAAAAGTAATTTTTTCACAAATATTAAAATATAAATTTGAGATATTATAAAGTTATTTTATCTATAAAAATTTTAATTTTAATTTTAATTTTAATTTTGATTGTAAATTACAATTTCAATTATTATAATATAAGGGCCATCATGATCCATAACTATGAAGCCCCATAATAGAAGGCTCCGCAAAACTAATATGCTGGGCATAACTCCCACTTTTTCTCTTCTAGTTATTTTTTCCTCTATGCGACTATGCAATTTGTCATTCTCTTCCTCATTGATACCAAATGAAACTTTCATTGTCATTTACTGCACTGGTCAACACTGATGTTGCGGTCTTTTGCTTTTTCAATTCTTTTTGGTGCAACGATGACAAGCCCATCCTTGTCCGGCAAAATGAAATTGCCATAGTAGTCGTTGTGCTTGGTGACGACGACTCTAGTTCCCTTGCGATCATGAGGCAATGACTATAGGGGGAAAATGTTCCAAACCGGTCAACCGGCGGAACCAGTCTGGTCTATACCAGATCGCCAGTTTCCCAATTCTGATGACTAGTTCACCACTAGCTTTTGAGAACAACGATTTAAGGGATATGACCGGGCTGACTTGGTGTCTACTTCTCGGTCGAACCAATCCAACTCGCTGGTCTGATTTTCTCTTTGGATAAGAGCATAAATCTAACCTATTATATCAGGCACATTCATGATAAGAATAGGGCTCAAAATTTATTTAATATACACTTATTCATTTATGAGTTATACTCAGGGTTTTTGTGAGTGTATCTAATGAATTCTTAGGATTGTGGTAATAAAAAATTTTCCCTAAAGTCTAATCACTGTGAAGACAATCATGCACGGGGAAGAGTAAAACCAAGTGTCTTAAAACTACAATAACTAAATAGCAATTTTGGGGCAATGAAAGTAACTCAAGTTTGTATAGGTGATGAAAAATTAAGAGTAAACCCTCATTTAGTTTATGAAATTATACACGGGAGTCATTTTGATTGTTAAAATTAAAAATTAACTTCGTAGTCATCAAAATTATAAAATGTGAGTCAAGTAAGTTTCAGACTCCATTTTCATTACTTTACCATTATATTTTTGCTAATATATCATGTTAAATGATATACTTATAATAAGCTGACATCTTACTTAATTTAAGAGGTGGCATGATTGAATAATAGATTTAAAATATAAATGTATGCCAAATATATTAACAATGTTATTAAAATTCATATCATAGTCTACAATTATGTTCATATCCATGCAGTTTAATTGCTAGAAACTAAATAGAATGTAAATCTATTATTGACATGTCAATTAACATACTATATAAAAAATGCATGACGATATGATTGAGTAAATAGAGTGAGGGACTGGCATTTTGCAACTTTGAAAACCAAAAAGTTGATTTATAAATTTCAAATACTAAAATTAGTCACGTAAAATTTTAGGAACTAACGTAAACATTTACTTAAAAAAAATTAAATAGTAGTGAACCTCAATTTTTTTTTTTTTTTGGGCACGCCTTTTGTTTTTAAGGGGACAAAACAGAAAATGCTAGCATTTATGGACAAAGATGGTAGGTGAGATTCATGCTTTAGTTTAATATTTATCATTATTAAGTAAAATCTTAAATTCTGATCTATTATAATAATAATAATTATAATAATAATAATAATAACTAATTCTGATTTAATTTTACCCTCATAATCTAACAGAAGCTTCTTATGCTATTTTTAAAAACTTGGGTCATTATAATTGAGAATTTGAGATTGCAGACTCAGTTGATCATGATACTATCATTGATTACCTTTCATATAGTTACTTGTTTTTAGATTACATCTACAATTTACTAGAAAATTATATTATTTATTGGAAAAATTGTACTTTATCCCTTAACTATAGATTATATGCACTTTAAATCTTAAATTTTAAAAATATGCAATTGATGAACTTTTTTGAATGTGTAAATTGTTGATTCTTCTATTAATTTTTTCGTCAATTATTAATAAAAGTATAACAAATTTAAAATATTTAAAAGTATCAGGTTGCACATTTAAAAAAGTTTAGGTGATGAATTTATATATATTCCAAAATTTAATGGTATAGTACACTAACTTTGAGTAAAATACACGTTTAATGTGTAAAAGTTTAAGGAATTAATTTATATATTTTTATGTTTAGATATTAAAGTACATATAATCTATAATACAGGATAAAAAATTCTGGGGATAAAAGTATCATTTTTCCTTTGTTATTGATTGGCTTCATTTAACACCAAATTCACATGTAAGCTGTACTTAAGATAAGAAAAGAGTAAAAGCTCGTCTTTGATGATTTTATTTCAACCCATAAAATTTAAGACACCCAACATTCAAAATATGAAAATATATAGGATCCACCAGTTTTTTATTTTTCTTTTCTCCATCTTTATTTCTCTCCAACTCACTCTTTTCTTTCTCGGTTATCTAGGTGTTCCAAAAACTGGGTTCAGATATCTTTGTTGTTGTTGTTTTTTTTAAAAAAAATATCTCAATTGTTTAATTATTCGATGTTCATTAACTAATGGTGCCGTGAATACTTACGCTTTTTCCTTTGAAAAAAATCGTTAGTATATCATTATAACAAAAATGTGCAACGCATAATTATATGACAGTTCCACAATACACAAAATTTAAAAACATTTTATGTTCCCTTTTATTTTTAGAATCTCTTTTAAAACCATTATTTTCATGGTTAAATGAATGAGCAGATGTTTGAAAGGAGAAAATCTCTCGGGTACACTCCCACCGGAATTGGTCGAGTTGCGTTACCTTCAAAATATGTATGGACTCCTCTAGCTTTGCTACGTTCAACCTCAATTTATGGAATTTTTTCATTATTTCTTGAACAACATATATCTATGTATAATCTAGTATACTCTCTCTCACTCTCTCTCTTTGTTACAGTGATCTTCATTTCAACTACCTGAATGGTACAATTCCTAAAGAATGGGGCTCCATGAACCTTGTCAACATGTATTCTGTTTGATCTCTGTGTTAGCCTTTTTTGAATCATTATTCTTTGTTAGTATTACCCTGACATGTTTTCTTTTATGGAATGGATCTGTTATTAATTTTTTACGTGAAAAAGGATATATGTAATCTCTTATTATTAATTATTTTACATAACATATTTTGTTTAAGTTTCACAATCTAAATCAATGATAAGAGATCATAAATGTCCTTATAATTTTCTTTGACAAATTTTATTAAGACATTATAAGAAAAATGAGTATTTTCAACGATTCCTGATAATTAAAATATCAATAAAAATATTATCAAGAAAAGTAATTTTGACATAAAATGATCGTTAAAAATACTTATAAATTTTTATTGACAATTAATACATGTTGAAAATACTCAAAAGATGTATTTTCGACATATACTAATTGTCAATAAAAGTTTATAAATATTTTTAACAATAACTTTATGTTGAAATTATTTTTCTTAACAATATTTTTATTGATATTTTAATTATTGAGAACAGTTAAAAATACTCATTTTTATTGTAGTGAGATTAATAGAAAAAATTAATGTAATATGTTATAATTTTCTTAATTTTAGAGTAAAAGTAATATATTGCAATAACTTATCTGATATAATTCTCTTACAATTTTTTGGATTAAACTTGCAGGATAATATTTGATTTTTTTTATTCATAATAATTAATAAAATTATTTTTTTGTTATGATTTCTTTCTTATTATATCATGTAATATGAGACTTAAACATAAATATCAAAATGTATAAGAGTATAATACATTTATTAATTTTTATATTTCATTCAATAAAAATAATTATTAAAAATTTAATAAATAAAAATATTTAATATAAATTACAATTATATATATTACACTAACAAATATTGAAAATCAATTATAATTTAAAGTTAATAAATATTTATATAGTAATTATTATATTGATATTAAAATTTATAATTAAATAAGTAGCATAATTATTATTTTATAATAATTTTCCCTGATAATGGTCTCTTTTTTCTTGTTATATTTCTACTTATAATTTGAATTGTTTATGATGATAAAATGATGATATTATCTTGCGTAATACACATTATTTAAAAAATACGCTGCCAAGTACTCTACAATAAACAAGTCATATATTACATTTGAAAACAAAGGATATTAAGTATTGTACAATCATTACACTATCAAAACTTCAAGACTTATATTATATTTTAAACTTATCTTTACCAAGTAATATGACCTTATAATAACTTAAAGGCATCAAGAAGCTAATGAAACGGGCTTCTTCATTGTGACAGTTCTCTAGCAGGAAATCGATTAACGGGTTCAATACCACCAGAGATAGGAAACATTTCCACTCTCCAAAATTTGTGAGTTTCTCGCTATTATCCACAATAGAAAAATAAAAATTTCCCATATCGAATGTTTTGTACATGCACATAATTTCAGTGGAACTTAATTAACTATTAGCTTGAAATGGATAGTGTCGTGTCGTTCAATCAATTGCATGGAAATCTTCCACCTGAGCTTGGGAAGCTAACCCAACTTCAAAGACTGTAAGTCTTTTACCAATTTATTTTATTTTCCATTTCACCCCTTGATCTCCTTGATTGATGATTGCTACCCAAATATGAAGGGTTGGCCAATGTTTCGAATTTACTAATTTAGTTTTAGTTCCTGACTAAGCCAGCCATGCATCTTGTAAAGTAGAATGCGTCATTCACCTTGAAACCTAATGGGTGAGATTTTAAGATGTATTGATATACCAATTACGCCATAATAATTTTTAAAACTTATATATATATGTATGTATGTAATTTAAAATTAAACAAAATTTTATCAGTATACTCGTGAAATTTAACAAAATATTTTGGGGATATTTAAGGTCACACATATAATTTTTTATCATTGTAAAAATAATATAATATACTGTAGTAATTTTTAATTTTCTTTGCATGGTTTTAAAATTATATATATATATATATGTACCTCTAAAATTAAACATAATTTTTGGGAAAGATTTCAAAATCATGAAGAAAAATTTTGATCATTTTTAAAATATATTTTTTGGGATGAATCTAGTGTATTCACCGTAAAAAATAATGGCTAATCCCCTTCTGATGTAAAGCTGACAAATGTGAGTATTGTCTTTCAAAACACTTTTAAAATACATTTAATCATAATTTTGAAGTCTAGTTAATATTGAAAAATTATTACAATATATCATCATAGCTGATTGGTATAATAATACATCTTGAAATTTCAGCAATTAGCTTTCAAAGTACAAGCTGTAACTTACTTTACACGGTGCATGACAGTCTCTGCATTAGTTCCACTGGCTTATTTTCATAATTCTTATTTTTGTTATGCATACATGTATAGGGTAATTACCTCCAACAATTTAAGTGGAGAGCTACCAGCAGCACTTGCCAACCTGGAATCATTGCAGGATTTGTAAGCTTCATATTTCTATTAATAAACTGATAAACAATATTGCTAAACTGGCGGTATAATAATTTTCCCTTGTTTCATGCCCTTACACTATGCAGTCAACTTGGGGACAATCAATTCTCTGGGAAGATTCCTGATTTTATTCAAAAGTGGACAAGTCTCCATAAATTGTGTGAACCCTTTGTTTTATTTATTTTATTGTCGGCTTTAATTATTTTTCTATTGTCGAATTACACATATAGTTCTTATCTGAGGTCACTTATTCATGTTTGATTTATTTTCACAGAATAATTCAAGGGAGCGGACTCAGTGGGCCAATTCCTTCTGGAATTTCACTTTTGGGAAGCTTAAATGACTTGTGAGTGTGTATATATATATATATATATATATATATAGCAAGGGCTAGCTTGAAAGTTACTTTCACTTTTCATTGTGTTTAATTAGCTATGATTCTAATTTTATGTGAGCAGGAGAATTAGTGATCTCAACGGAACGGAAAATTCATCTTTCCCACAACTTAGTAATATGACAATGGAATATCTGTGAGTTGATATTGTTGATTGCACTATTTCAAAAGTATAGTCGAAGAAGTGGCACTCATAAAAGGTTTTGCCTATTTGATTGTTTAACAGGGTTCTGAGAAGTTGCAACATTAATGGAACACTACCCCCATATCTTGGAGCAATGACAGAATTAAAGATCTTGTAACTGCATATTTTCTGATTTCATTAGATTGCAATCCCTAACTAACGGCTAAATCTTCTTCTATGTTTAGTTTATGTTATAACTTTCAGGGTATGTTTGGTTGGAGAGAAGTGGAGTGCAAAATTTTATAAATAAATTTTCTTTGTAATTTTACTCATGAATCTCACTCATTAAAATTTATACCATATTATTCCTTCTAACCAACCAACCATTAATATTAATTCTTGCACATTAATTATGTGAGTATACAACTTTTGTAGGCCTTTCAGGAGGTTGCAAGAAATTATTTCTAATGATCATCTTCTTGACCATTTTTTAACTCAGTCTTGATATAACATTTTTCCCTTTTCTTCCAGAGACCTCAGCTTTAACAAATTGACCGGAGAAATTCCACATGCCTATGAGAAGAACCTGACAACAGCGGATAACATGTAATAAATTTATCGTAGTTTCCTAGTAGTAGTTCTTAATTTGCCTATATTTTTAAGAGGAAATTTATAGTTTTAACACTTCAGCTTTTAAAAATTATATATATATATATATCATAAAAAAAATTTCACTTCCACCTAAATCAGCTTTGCTATATGGTATGAGAGGAGAACATGCGAAGGAGTACGAAGTGATTTGGCAAATATGTATTGGATGAAATAATCGAGAATCACGGATAGAATATAAGAGAGGGAGTCTTATTTGAGAAATTCTTAGGTATTTTTAGAATAAAACAAAATATTTATCCTGTTCCATTTATTAATTGACTATTACATTGAAAATGTAGAAGAAATAGGAGACAACAATAATCACAAAACTTATGTGTCAATTAATAAATGAATCAAAGTAAATGTTGCACCTAAATATTTATCATCTTGTGTGATATTTAACACGCTCGTACTGGAAATTACTAATTTAGTTTCGTAACATTCAGCTTTCTCCTTTTCTTTTCTTTATTTTTTTCGTTAGTCTTGTTTTGTTGATAATCTAACTCCTCTATAGGAGAAACTTCAATCCAAAACTCTCAAATATATCTGCATAGTTATTCTTGACTTTAGAATGGTTACAGATGCTATCATCTAGACTGTCGCCATTATAATTCCTCTACACAGATGCCTCATTCGTTAAGGAGTCTACCTTTTTCTCCCTTTCCCTTGTGGAGCGTTGTTTAAACAATGCTATTCTCGTAGTTTCCTTAATTGGTATGCTTTCCTATAATGTTACAACTCATTATCTGTTTCATATTTACCATTGTTGGCTACAACCTATTACTTTTATTTATTTTTAGTCGTGGAAACAGGTCAGGTTAGGAAAATGCTATTTTAACACTCATATGGGTGTAGACATCCATGTGGATCCCATATATTGTGAGAGGAGTGATGAAAAGAAAATAAGTTGGGAAAAAAGTAAGTGGTGGGACCCATATGTATTGTGAGTGAGGTATTTAGGTGTTTGAGAATATTGGGTGTTAAAATAGCAAAATTCGTCAGGTTAATAACCTAGACTTCATCTCCCCTAATACGACCGAAGCAACTTTATATAGGCCTAGGCTTTGGTCCTTGTCTATTAAAAAAAAATTAATAGGCCATTTTAAAAATAATTTTAATATAGTTGATAGTTTTTCTTAATTAATCCTTATTAATGGTCCATGTATAATACTGATTTTGTTTTCGATGATGTATTAATCTCTTCATGTCTTTTAATGTAGATCCTTAACGGGGAACTTTCTCACGGGATCAGTGCCTACTTGGATGAAAATAGGTGGCAAGAAGTAAGTTCTCTTTCAGATGCTTACTTATATAATTGATTGGATTGATACGTATCATTTGTTCATATAAATACTATAAACATATAATATAATTGGTTCCTTTTTCAATTCATCATTCTGAGTGGACTTGCTCTTTAGTCTTTTCCTTTTTTTTCCCCTTATTCTCATCAAAGGAAAGTAGCTTTAGTTGATACAGTTTTTTGTTTTCGTCCATGGGCATTAAGTGCATAGCCACCAACTTTGTGGTAGCTAGTGTTTATTGATCACCAAAAGCATAATCGATCCTAACATAAAATATTAATTTGGCCCTATTTTGATATAAAAAATCAAGAAAAATAAATAAACCCTTTTGTGTAAGAAAGTAAAAAGCAGATAAAACATGTTATTGCTTTGTTCTAGTTCTACGGAAATCTAATGCTTGGTCAACTATATCAATTCAATTACCCTTTCATAGGGTGAAAGTAAGTTGGGTTGAGTTAGGCTTTGACATAAATAGACATAATTAATCTATTGTCATAATCCAACCTAGGTCAGGATCGGGGCATAGAGAATAGAAACGCGTTCCTTCACAAGCCTTAGATGTAAATCTTTTTAGAAAAATGGACAGAGTCTCCCATACTTTTTAGACATTTTTCCAAATTACAACTACATCTTGTAAATTTCATGGATAAAACCACATAATTGGGTTTTAAACATTATTCTCATAATGCATCCTCAATAACATAATAACAACTCAAGACAAAACAAACATAAAACATGTTTTTAACATGGCAAAAGAAACACAGTTGTAATACTTTAATGTCTCATATGGTAAACATAACATAGATTAAAACCAATAAATATAGATTTAAAAATACATTACGTAACATAACTATAATCATGCAATCGAAGAACCATGGCTTTGACATATGGAGCATTATAGACAATTTTAATAGACTAAAACTAATAACGCATGTTCCAATATGAATAGACCTTCTTAAGAAGGCTCGCCAACTTTGAAATCGACTATTGTTGAGACAGAGTATTGGAACCCAAAAAAGCACTTGTATCTGTGAAAAGATAGGGAAACAACAAAGTGAGTTTTGCAACTTAGTGGCAGACAGAATCTCTATAGCCCTCATGAGACAATATGCAAACATCTAGTAAAATAAAAGTAACAACATAAATTATATATAAATTCGATAAATTATTACTTTCGCATAAAGGTTTCAAAAATATCAATTTGTATTGGAAATACTAGGGAATCATCAAATCCAGGATAATCCAGATAATCCACTCTCGAGCGATCATTCCTTTGTGTGATTCTAATATAGGACGGTCCAACCCATGCGTGTAGTTGTAGGACAGGCGAATCCAGTATTGGTTTTGAAAAAAAAAAATAGTCAATGTGCACCAAGAGTGATGCGAGTTGTCGCGACTCACAAACAAATTAAAATTTATAAAGAGCTAAGTTGCACCAAAAATATAGTAAATGGCGCAACTCAGGTCGTCTCACAAGGAAGTGTTACTAGCCAATAAGAAATTAAGGGGTTTTGAAGTTGTTGAAAGCAAAATTAAGTTGAGAAAATATAATGGGAAGAGTTACCTGCACAAGGATTCCCTCAGATTAAGAGTTGTTCAATCATCAGTTCAAAAGATAAATTCACGGTGGTAGTTACTTTCATTAGTCATGCTATCACACAACAATGATGTAATTCTACTTAATAATCATACAATTTCACTCCCACTAAGGGTTTGATTAACATATGCACTAGTAATCCATAATCATGGTTCTATTAACCTATGTCAATTTAATTATCAACTGCAGCAACCTAATCCCCAAACGGAGTTAATTCCAATCCCTTACCAATTGGATGTAAATTAATCAATCAACTAAATACCCTAATGGAATCCCAATTATACATACGAATGAACACACAATCCGAAAATCCTCAAAAATATAATTGTAATAATCATTAGAAAAGATAAGAGAGAGAAAAACCAACCACGAATTGCAATTAAAAATTGGGAACCTCAAGAACAATCTTAATCTTCAGTTATCCTTGCACAAGGTAAAAGGATTACTCCTCCATAAGAGGAGGATCACAATTGTTGTTAAGGGGGATTGCAATTGCATTCCCAAATGAAAGCCAAAACAATGATTAGAAACTCCCAAAACCTGGAGAGAGAAGAGAGAGAGTAAAGAGAGAAAATGCTTGATGAAAAAAATAATGATAATCAACCAAAAAAGAAGGTCCTTACAATTGTTGACTTACTCTTATTTATAATGTAGCAAAAATAACACAAAGTTTGGGCCTAGTCTAATAAAATCGCGCCATTCTAATGCTGCCTGTGCTCTTATGACCACCTGGCCGGTCGTCGATAGTTGGGGCAGTCAATTAAGAAAATCTGGAACTCGCACCATCTCTGTCCACCGCCAGGGCGGTCAACCGAACACTTGCAAGCCTATTTTGATGCCCAAAACGTTCAAATTAGCTCTTCAACCTAGAAATATTGTAGCTCTTTGAATAAGCTTTCCAAGATCGCAAAAATCACCTCAATCAGACATCTATAGATCCAGATATTGGCAAAATACTAACTGAGGGTCAATTTGGACAGCATTAGAATATCAGCAACTTTTAATCTTGCAACTCTATTTTCAACAAGATTCTCTTAGAATTGGGTTTTGAGCTAAACATGAAAGTTTTAGAGAGTTCTTGAGCTTTCCAAAACATCTTTATTTGTTTCAATTCAATCCCTGTAGAGAGAGATACAAATTTTTCATTGCAATACTTTCTTCAAATGTGCTCAAGTGAGCTCAAGAACTCTTTTATTTTGCTCCTAAATTGATTATAGCTACAAGCTCTATGCAGAGAGTTTCCAGCCTTGTTCTTGACATTTTGCACTTGATCCAAAGCTCTTGTGCATAAAACAATACTCAAAGAGACAAGTCAAATGCAACAGGGTGTAATTATAAATTATTCCTAAAATCATTGCAAAAGCCTATAATTCTATCAAAAGTACACAATGAGGAATAAATCAAAATTCTAATTAATCACATCATTAGCATAGAAAAAATCATGTAAAAAACTAAGAGTTAGAAGTGAGATAAGTGGTGTAAATGCCCTTTATCAAACTCCCCCACACTTAAACTTTCACATATCCTCATGTGAAAAATCAAATCAGACCAATGCATGGATGCGAAACAGTATACAAGTACCAGACTAGATTCCTGACTCTAAAAATGCATGATGCATGAAATCAAATGACAATACATCAATCAAGTGAACCTAGAGGCATACCAATAAGCTTTCATATCAACAATTAAGAGAATTACAACAAGCAAGACATGAACATGAAAATAGCATAAATAGTAGAATTCACGTATGATGCATGGATCAAGTACAAAAATCCACCCAAGGTTAGTGTTTGTCACTCATTCACTTAAGTGTTTTGGGTTGTAATGCACACTCAGTCACCTAAAATGAAAAATGCATTATCATAAGTTTGCTACGGGTCTTATCCTCCATTTTGTCACATACACGTGCATACTGAATCAAGAGGACTTGCCTTTGGTTGTAATGGGGCTTAGGTGAAAGTGGATAAATATATAAGCCAATGGGATAGACCTCAAGTCAAAGGAGAGCAAATGTATACACTAAGAGCATAAGTGCTTAAGGATACATTTTGTCCATCTTAATCACAATTACAGGACTCAAATTTCAATGTGGCATGCCTTCAACCAAACTTTTTTTTTTTCAGATTTTTTTTTCAATCAACTTTGCATTTTTTTTTCTAATGTGCCACTTGTTGAATTTTGGGTACACATTGTTCCTCCCCCACACTTAAATTGGAGCATATCCTTATGTTCTCCCCCACATTTATGCTCAAGCACATATAAGAATTTGCACAAATGCTCTCCTAAGCTTAAAAGGTTGGGACTATTCATGGTTTTTCACTTTTGGCTAAGGATGTGCTAAAACAAAAGAATGGGCAATAAGGCCCAAAGGGGCTAAACAATGATAATATGCAAATGGTGGATATATGGGCAAGTGGCTAAAAATAAGAAAAATGCCTCAATCATAGTCAAGCATGCATATGAAAACATATTTTCAAACAAGACCCTAAGCAAGTTCTAAAATGCAAATCCAAAGAGGGAAACACACTTGAACAAATAAGCATAGCACATGATAATCCAATCAAGAAACTCAAAATCCCACAGGTAAAAGTGCATGTACTCAATCCAAACAACAACGAATCCACCAAGAATGCAATACGAGATAAAGTCAATGTTAAGTAAGTCAACAAGGTGCATGTGATGTAAGCATATTCATGTGATCTCTAAGGTGCCAAAGGAATGTTGTAGGACACAAACAAAATTAAATATGATGCAAGACTCAAAACTAAAATGAAAATAAATAAAATGCATAAAGAGAAAAGTAAGGAAAAACCTCACGGTGGCTTGTCTCCCACCTAGCACTTTGCTTAAATGTCCCTAAGTTGGATGGTCAAGACTCTCATGGAGGCTTATGCTTGAATTGATCCAAGAATTCCCACCAAGGCTTGTGTCTTTTAACTTCACCCAGATGCCATAGTATACGAATCATGCCACGGGCCTCGAAACTATTATGCTTCCTAGGTCCAACCCAATTGTTGAAGAGGATGATATATTTTTGGAAGCCTTGAAGCTCATCCCAAGCCTCACATTCGCAAAGTAACCAACTTCCAACGGGAAGGGATGTGTTTTCCCAAAAGAAGTCTTCCATTGTGACATCTTGCCACCAAGTTCCCCAAAAGTTCCAGCCACCTCACCATATAGTGCACATAAAGCTTAGAGCTAGGCATCAGTTTCTTGAATAGCATACTCATTTCACTCTAGAAGGTGCTCAGGGAAAGAAAGTTCCAATTTTAATAAAAATGGGTGGCCCTTAAGAGGTGATGGTTAGGCACATGGCACAACCTCTGTAGCTGATATCTCAACTGTGGAATCTTCTTTTGCAGTATCAACAGCCTTTTAATTATCAGTCAACTTTACCATATGAGCAAAGTCCTCAAAAATAGAAAGTGAACTCTTCAGATCTTCAACATGAGTAAGGTGTGGAGATTCCCCAACCAAAATTTCAAAAGGGATTATGTTTGAGATAGAATCACTAACATTGTTAACATCAACACTGTTTGTATCTTCACCACAATCATGGTTATCAGAACAGGCAAGTGGAATGCAAGGAACATTAAATGTCTCATCAATCAATTCCTCTTGTGGTGTTTCATCCATATGAATTGTGTCTTGTTGAGATGTATCACTGCCCTGCTCAAAACTTGATAGCACATCTAGAATTTGAGATGAACTCGATTGTTGGAACCATGAGTTCTGCAACTTAATTATGTCATTTGTCATTTCCAGCAAAGCATCACTGGTTATCTTTTGACTTTCCATTATTGTTCTCATCATTTCTTGCCATAGAGATTCAGAGATACTAGGAGGAATAAACAATGCTGGAGGTTGCTGATATTGCAAGTCATATGTCTCTTGTTGTTGGAGTGGTTACAAGTTCTGCTGATATAGTGAAGGTGATGGCTGGAATTGTTGTTGGAAATATGAGTGTTGAGATGGCTCAACATTCCCATATCCATGATCTATACAATCATACCAATAAGATTGGGACATGCCAAAGTAAGCATCATATCCATGTTGTGATGGCTGAGCATAGCTGCTCATAGCATATTACCCTAATAAATATTTCATCTCATCGAACTGGCACTTCATTCCTTGATATGGGTTATCATCAGCAACTTGTGTACCTACAACATTACAAGAGTCGTATGTTTGGGAACTAAAGTATGTGTTAGTAAACAAGAAAAATCAAGAGAGAAAAAAATAATAAAGTAAAATAAATAAAACAAAAATAAAGGTTTTAGCAAAAAATAAAAAGGAAATAGAAAATAAACTAAATTATACAAAAATTGAAATAAAAATATTTACAAAAAAAATGAATAAAAAAACTGAATATATTTTGATTTCTTTTCTTTTTTTAAAATTAGAAACAAAAAATAAAAATTGAAAAATAAAAAAAAAATTATTTACAAAAAATTAACTAGCACCACTTCCCTGGCAACGATGCCAAAATTTGAGGCGAGCTGCCGTGACTCACAAATAAATTAAAATTTATAAAGTGCTAAGTTGCACAAAAAATGCAGTAAATGGCACAACTTAGGTCATCTCATAAGGAAGTGTTACTAGCCAATTAGAAATTAAGGGGTTTTGAAGTTGGTGAAAGCAAAATTAAATTGAGAAAATATAATGGGAAGAATTACCTGCACAAGATTCCTCAAATTAAGAGTTATTCAATTATCGGTTCAAAAGATAAATTTATGGTGGTAGTTATTTTCATTAGTCATGCTATCATACAACAATGATACAATTCTACTTAATGGTCATACAATCGCACTTCCACTAAGGGTTTGATTAACAAATGCACTAGTAATCCATAATCATAGTTATATGAACCTATGTCAATTTAATTATCAATTGCAGCAACCTAATCCCCAAACAGAGTTAATCCCAATCCCTTACCCATTGGATGCAAATTAATCAATCAACTAAATACCTCAATCGAATTCCAATTACATATACAAATGAGCACACAATTTAGCAATCCTCAAAAATATAATTGTAATAATCATCACAACCAATATTATAAAAAAAAATAAGAGGGAAAGAAAAACCAATCACGAATTGCAATTAAAAATTGGGAACCTTAAGAACAATCTTAATCCTTAGTTATCCTTACATAAGGTAAAAGGATTACTCCTACATAAGGGGAGGATCATAATCGTTGTTAAGGGGGGTTGCAATCACGTTCCTAAACAAAAGCCAAAACAAGGATTGGAAGCTCCCAAAACCTAGAGAGAATAAAGAGAGAAAAGAAAGAGTAGAGAGAGAAAATGCTTGACGGCAAAAATAATGACAATTAGCCAACAAAGAAGGTCCTTACAATTGTTGACTTATTCCTATTTATAATGTAGCAAAACTAACACAAAGTTTAGGCCTAGTCTCATAAAATCGAGTCGTTCTGACACTACCTGCACGCGTATGACTGCCTGGGCTGTTGTCAATAGCTGGGGCGGTCTATTAAGAAAATCTAGAACTCGTACCATCTCTGTCCACCGCCAGGGCGGTCAACCGAACAATTACAACCTTATTTTGATGCCCAAAAGGTTCGAATTAGCTTTTCAACCTAGAAATAGAAGTCCTAGCTCTTTGAATAAGCTTTCCAAGACCTCAAGAATCATATTGATCGAACATCTATAGCTCCAGATATTCAAAAAATACTAACTGAGGGTCAATTTGGATAACATCAGAATATCAGCAACCTTTAATCTTGTAACTTTATTTTCACCAAGATTCTCTTAGAACTGGATCTTGAGCTGAACATGAAAATTTTAGAGGACTTCTTAAGCTTTCCAAAACATATTTATTTGTCTCAATTTGATCCCTATAAAGAGGGATATGAATTTTTCATTGCAATACTTTCTTCAAATGTGCTCAAGTGAGCTCAAGAACTCTTTTATTTTACTCCCAAATTGATTGCAGCTACAAGCTCTATACAGAGAGTTTTCAGCCTTGTTCTTGACATTTTGCACTTGATCCAAAGCTCTTGTGCATAAAACCATACTCAAAGAGACAAGTCAAATGCAACAGGGTGTAATTACAAATTATTCCTAAAATCAGTGCAAAAGCCTATAATTCTATCAAAAGCACACAATAAGGGATAAATCAAAATTCTAATTAATCACATCAATAACATAGCAAAAATCATGTAAAAAACTAAGAGTTAGAAGTGAGATAAGTGGTATAAATGCCCCTTATCAAAGAGTAATGTCTACTATCATTAGCCGCAGATCCCATCAAAGATTATCCTAAAAACATACAATAAAATTTATATATATCATACTCGCTAAGGTCTCACTATTTCAGTAAATGGATTGTGCCCGCAATTCTCAAATCCTTTTCTCAAATGCATCATAGAGGTCCATAACCTTCAAATATTTCAATTATATGAAATCCAATATTCTCTTTAGGCAAGCTCCAAATTTTCAAATCACATCAAATCATCTCATATGTCAATTTTTATAAAACATAAGCTAACATGATAGGTTTGAATTCCTCAAATATATTTAATGTTGCTAAATAAACATTTCTCAACTTCTAAATTACTAAAATATATTTTAAACTAATGTAGCATGTATAGAAATAATTATAGATATAATATCTATTCACAAACTAATTCCACACAATCAAAGACCAAATTCCAAGTGCCACCGTCCAATGGTCGAAGCAAAATTGCTCTATAATTCTAGGAACAAGATAAATACAATATGAATGATATAACAATGCCACTAATTAATATTTAGCCCCAAAACATAGAAATCCTAAACTCATACAACTAAGGTTCCAAACCCCCCCCCCAAAAAAAAATCCACCATTAATAACCATAGAGAGCTCAAAAGAATAAATAGAAAAAAATTGACATTTATCCACTACATGAAGATGAAGATTAGAGGTAGAAAACACCCAAGAATTCACTGACTCGACCGATTACTCTCTTATAGAAGAGAAAGCATGAGCCGCTAGGTGGATAGAGGAAGGTCATGTGCCAACGGCGGCATTGGTGTGCCCATGGAGGTAGGGGAGGTGATGGTGTTACGGTGGAGAGAGAGAATTGAGAGAGGAAGAAAGAAAGAAAAGAAAGAAGAAAAAAGAAAAGAGAGGTGTTGTATGTATGTGTGAGAAGGAGGAGGGAAAAAAGAAAGAAGAAAAGAAAATGAAAAGGGAGAAAGAAATTAATAGAGTGAGTTTCGCTCATTAAATATTGTGCCAACAAATATTTAAATGATTTAACCTATGTTTGCCAAACTCGGATCTAGTTTATTTCATTTTTCATACTAACAACTATTTTAAAGACCTAAACAAAAATAAATTTTAGGGTTATTATATCTGTATTCTCAAAAGTAGTCTAAGTCTAACCTATTAGCCGACATCAATGTTTTAAAACTCATATACAAACCAGTCGATCTGAGTAGCACAACAGATTAGTGTTGCAATGGAATTGGCATGAATTGGCATGAAACTGCTTTAACTAGGCGATTTTTTTAGAGGAAACACTGACCCACTATCGATTCAAATAAACAGCAACTCAGGGGAAAAAAAAGAGTAAGTCACCGGCCATTGCTTTGCAAGGAAATAGCCATTTTAGATCCATTGCAATCATGGTTGCCACTGGCCCTTAACCCCAAATTTGGCGCTTGCCACTATCGCCATGCTTCTACCTTCTGCAACATCTCAAACTGTTGCCTTGTTGGCAAGCGAGGGGTAAAAAGTGAAAATAAAAAGATCTATCGATGTGTGTGTGTGTGTGTGTGTGTGTGTGAGAGAGAGAGAGAGAGAGAGAGAGAGAGAGAGATGGGGGGAGAGATAGAGAGATGGGGAAGTGAGTTCATGAAGGATTGAGGAAAGATAAAAGGACACAGAGAGGAAAGGGGGTTTATGTAGCAACCTAATGTGCTTGAGAAAGAGAGTGGGTGTTATAAGTAAGGCAAAAATTTAGGGTTACACAAGTTATGAGTGTTTATGTTTTTTTCCCCCCTGAAAATTAACATTTACTATAGGGTCAAAGCCCAAAACGTGGAACACTTTTAAACAGCTGACAAATTGGCTTAACTTTAAGAATTAAATAATAAAACTATCAAATCAAGATGGGTTCGGAAATTACAAGCCTCATATAATATTTTTATTTTAGATGTATAAATTTTATAATATAAATGTATTAATTATTTATGTAGACAACTATACATGTTTATTTATATATTTATAGCATATGAAATTTTATAGTGTATTAAATATTTAATTATTTATATTATTTTTTATTTAAACTTTTATATATTTATTTATTTATATATGATATACTTTAAACATTTTATATTTCATCTTTGCTATTTTGATTTTTCAATTTTTCATCAAATTATAACTTTATCTTCATTTTTTTATCAATCATATACCATGTACACCACTACCAAACGTAGCTCCATCTCCATCTCTAGTATTGTCTTTGTCTCTATTGTATCATCACCGTCTTCATCTTTTCTGTCTCAGGACAGGTACCAAATGTTACCTGATGGATCAAATTATTTCTATAGTATTATCAAAACAAGAGATCTCTTGCTCTCAATCACGTCTAGACCATTCATATATTTTTTTAATATATCTTCTCTCTCGTACTTTTTTATATTTGACAATTGAAAATCACCTAGAGCAAGAAAAACAACTTGCTCCAAGACTGTCTAAGTATTTTTCAAATCATTTTGGAATTTTTAAGCTCATGGGATTTCATTGTGTCTGCATTTAATTATTAGATTATTTTTAATCAGGGCAATATTCTTAGGAGTCTTTGGAGTTCAAAAATATGTCTTTGTGTCTCTTTGATTCGCGTATTATATATTACACTCAAAATTTTCTGCTTTTATATAGACATAGAGACCTTTCATACAATAACTTCAGCATTGAAAGTCAGGGGAATACAACATGTCAAGATGGAATAGTGTAAGAGTCCATGCTTTTGTATGTTTTGTTTTCAAATTTAAGAACCTATATATGTGATAATTAATAACCTTTTCTTATATGTCATAGGAACTTGTTTGCTAGCTCTGTGACAAAGGATGAATCGTAAGTTTGGTATTCTACATGCTAAATTATTTGTCTTACATGAACATGAACCTTTTCATTTCCCTTATTGTCCAAGGGATCAAATACTATTTGTGACAAGGTTATGCCAGCTTATTTTGCTTCTTCTATCATTTTCTCAGAGCACAAGTTTCATGTTTGGGAAACTCAGATTGTTTTGAAAGTAAGTTCTCTTTGGTGAATTTCCTGCAAAATGCCACTGTCTCACACTCTCACTATTGCTTTAGCATTTTAAAGCTTTTCTTTGCCATTTTATGGGTACAAGAGGAAGCAGAAACAAAAATTCCCATGCTTTTGCACAAGATCTAGACTAATAACCCTCAATGTCTTTAAGAATTCTTCAGCATCACTTTCAAAGTATTTATATGTATTACTTAAAAGATTAATACTTTATAATATAATCCATAAAGGAAAGCAACGTATCATGATAGGGATTTATCTTGGTTCACTCTCTCTACATTGGTACTTCATCAAATAACTCTGTTCATAAATAGGACAACTTTTTTTTTTTTTTCAATGTAACCAAGGTTTAAGTGTTTATATTTGGCCACCTTACATCTGGTTCCAAGAAATGCTTCATAATTCATGTAGAAGGCATACATGAAACTCTTTTGAACGGGTTCTTGTTTGTTTTCTAGTTGACTAAATCTAATAAGATTTTATCTGTTAGTTACTTGCGTGATTAAGAATTTTATTCATTGACAATTCAAAGTGAATGCAAGGAAGCAAGAACAGAGAGAAAATGGCAGGGAAAACGTGAGTGAAACTGAGAAAATGATTTTTCTTGTATTGCATATCGTGTGGAATGAGTTTATACACAAGGACAATGGAGTAAAAACACACTATGAGTATCTTCTGACTAACTCCAGCTGGCTAACGGTTTCTTACTAACTCACTAACTACTTCACTAATTACTTCTCCATCTTTGCTTCAACTCTCGGAGGCTTCTTATTTAAGCTTTGATACCCCCGCAAGCTTGAGGTTGGAAGATGTCTAACAACCCAAGCTTAGGAAGTAAGGTGGAAAAGGACTTGAAAGTGAAAGCCTTGGTCAGAATATCATCTCATTGATTTAGAGAAGTGATAGAAAGTAGGCGCATGAGTCCAGAAGCCAATCTTTCCCGAACAACATGACAATCAATGTCCAAATGTTTGGTCCGTCGTGGAACATGAGATTAGTGCAATGTGTAATGCACCTTGATTATCATAGTAAAGCACGAGTTGTCTACTACAAACCACTTGGAGGTCATTGAGGAGATATGAAATCCATTGGAGTTCACAAGTGGCTGCAAATAAGGCCCGATATTCAACTTTAGTGGAGGAACATGACATGGTGGTTTGTTTCTTAGATTTTCAACTCACAAAGGACTATTCTATGAAGTAATAGTACCCCGAGACTGAGGACGTGTGTCCACACAACCACCCTAATCAACATAACTAAAGCCAAATACTTGTAGCTCTGAGGAGCGCATGAAGAACAATCTATTGCTAGGGGAGCCCTTAAGGTAGCGAATGACTCTCAAAGTAGCTTTGTGATGTTGCATGGTGGGATTAGCCATCAATTGGCTGAGCTACTATACTGTAAAAGTGATGTCAGGGCAAGTGGAAATAAGGTATAGTAGCCTTCCAATCATCCATTGATAGGCTGGCACATCAATTTATGGCTTCCCAGCATCATGGTGCAATTGAACAGCGCAGTCCAAGGGGGTGGAAGCTGGTTTGCAACTACTAAGACCTGAATCGAGTAGCAAGTCTATGTAGTATTTTCATTGGCAAATGGAGATGCCCTTAGAGGAATGGGCTACTTCAAGGCCAAGGAAGAACTTCAAAACTCCCAGATCCTTGATTTTGAATATGTTATCAATCTCTTGATTCAGTCAAATTCATAGAGATAATCCCCCACAAGGGTAATGTCATCAACATCTACTAAGAGGAGGGTGTAGGAAGATGCATTAGCCTTGATGAAAAGTGTGTGGTCCGAAGGAGATTGCACATACACAACTTTGAGGAGTACGGTGGAGAGCTTCTCAAACTATTTACGCTGGCTTGTTTGAGCCCGTACAAGGATTTGATAAGCTTGCAAACCTTGTTGGGACCCGATGAGAGAAAGCCAAGTAGAAGTGTCATATAGACATCTTCATGGAGATCCCCATGAAGAAAGGAATTGTTGACATCCATTTGATGGAGATGCCACCTTTTGATGATTTGCCAAGGCAAAGAGAACTAGAATGGTTGTCATTTTAGCAACCGGAGAGAAAGTGTCAAAATAATCTAAGCCTTCAACCTGATTATATCCTTTGGCAACCAAAACCTTGTAGTGTTTGGTGCTCCTATCAGGCTTCTTTTGATCTTATACACCTACTTGTTCCCTATAGAAACTACCCCTAGATGAAGATCCACAATTGTCCAAGTGGAGTTATCTTCAAGAGCTTTTATCTCAGCCTGAATTGTCTTTACCCAGCATTTAGATTTGATTGCCTCATTGTAAGATGTTGGTTCTAACTCAAAAGGGACACTCATGGAAAAGGTTTGGTGCTAGGGGAAAGATATGTATAGGAGAGAACTTTAGAAAGTGGATATGACACTTTGGAATATGGAAGAGCTGCAAAAGTGATGGTGGAGTTGCATTGATAGTTTGCCAAGTGAGTGGGTAGTTTACGGGGTCAAGTTAAGTGTCAAGGTTAGGTTGGATCATGAGGGGAAGGGGCATGTTCTGGTTAAGTTTCGTGTGTATTTGGTGTGGGCGTGGATTCTATATGGGTTACATGTAAGTTGGGTAGAGTACAGGCTGTGATGGGGTTTGGTTTATAGATGGGTGAGGTGGAGTAATGGGGGACAGGTGGTGAATAGGGGATGCTTAGGTCAAGTTGAAGTATAGGTGGGTGAGATTGTGTAGTATTGGGTCATTAGTTATGAAAATAGGGGTATGAGGCAGTGTTAGTTCAAAGAAAACTACATTCCTAAAGATTATTATTTCTCTAGTTACAGTGTCAAGCAAAACATAGCCTTTAATTCCAATTTTAAATCCAAGAACAACACACTTGCATGCCCTTGTGTCAAATTTTTGTCTTCCAGAAGTGAGAGCACTAGCATATGCTAAGCATCCAAAAGGTTTAAGGTTATGTAAATCAGGAATGGTTGTGTGCAAGAGCTCATATGGGGATTTACTTGACAAAATAGGTGTAGCAATACAATTAATAAGGTAAGTTGTATGTTGGACAGCATATGACCAAAACAGTTTAGGAAATTTGGATTGAAAAAGAAGAGCTCTTGCTACACTAAGCAGGTACTGGTGTTTTCGCTCTACCCTACCATTTTGCTAAGGGGTTTCTATGCAGCTAGTCTCATGTAAAATACCTTTGGAGTTAAATGATTGAGAAATAGTAAACTCAAGGCCATTATCTGTCCTAACTCTCTTAACACAAGCACTAAATTGTTTTTCAACAAAGAGAATGAAATTTTGCACTGCATTCATTACTTCATATTTGGATTTAAGGAGAAAAACCCCAACAATATCTACTATAATCATCTATTATGGTTAAGAAAAATCAATGACAACTTATTTGCTCTGTTTGTGCTAAGTGAGTAAGGCAGTCTCTTTTGTTTTGCAAATTGACAAATATCACAAGGATCACAATTATTGAAATCAATGTATGGGAATTGTTGACTTATAGTACACAATCTGTCCTAATCTATAATGCCAGACGGTTGAAGGTGTTATTGTTTGGTTAGTGAAATTATGAGCTCAGGTATGGAGGGAATTGGCTAAGGTTTATTTGGCAATCATCAAGAGGTACAATCCACTACACACTTCACTCAAACCAATCATCTTCTGTGAGTGTATATCCTGTATGACACATCCATTGAGAGTAAATATAAGTAAACAACTGAGAGACTTAATTAATTTATATATGGAAATAAGATTGAATTCAAATTCAAGAACATACAACACATCTATGAGAACTAAACTTGCGAAAGGGCTAACAGTACCTGTAACCTTAGTGACTACTATTTGGCTAGTTGGTAACCTATTCGGTCCTTATCAACTTTCCACCTTGCAAGTAGTGGCTTGATCATTTTGCTGTAATGTTTTCTTCTTTCATCACATTGCTTGCAGTGGCACTGTTCTTGAACTTGAAATCGTGTGGAAAACCATGCTTAATGTAGCATGTATCCGCCGTGTGTCCCTTTCTACCATAGTGAGTACAAACCCTAGGTGCATATGTGCCTCGTCCTCTACCATAAGGCTGTTTGTTGCAAGACCATTGAGAAAACTTCATTCATTGAAGGAACAGGTTCTGTCTGCAAGATCTGCATCTTGATCTATGCAAACTTCTCATCCAAGCCATTAAGGAACTTAATCACATATTATTGTTGCTTGTGAACTCGTGCATTTCACATGGCTTCACATGTGCAACTAATAGGACAAGTACAAGATGGAATTGGCTGATAATTCTCCAACTCCTCCCAAAAGGTTTTCAATTCATTATGATAATTTGTTATCGAGAGTTCTCCTTGTTTGAAACTATGGAATTCATTCATTAATTCAATAGTTCTAACCATATCTCCTCTTGAAAATTTCTCTCTTAGATCTAACCAAACTTTTGAAGCTAGATCGATTGCATCAATGTTTCTTGCAATTGATGGAGTAACTGAATGAACTATCCAAGAATGAACTATACTATTACATCTCTCCTATACTTCATATAAAGGATCAAATTCATCAGGTTTAGCTATGGTTCCATTCACAAATCTAAATTTATTCTTCAAGATCAATGCTCATTTCATAGATTGTGATGACCACACATGATAATTCAAACCAGATGAAGGTGCACTAACGAGTACCTGAGTAGAATTTTCATTCGGATGCAAGTAATATGGATTCTGTGACAAATCACCATGGAGCTTATTGTGCTGCTCCTGTATTAGAATCTAATTCTGATTTGTTGCAAGTCTGCGATTGTTCTTCGCCATGATTCAAGAGTGATGCGTAGTAGAGCTCTATATTAAAGCTCTAATACCATCAAAGTGAATGCAAGGAACCAAGAACAAAGAGAAAATGGCAGAGAAAACGTGAGTGAAACTGAGAAAATGATTCTTCTTGTATTGCATAGTGTGTGGAATGAGTTTATATACAAGGACAGTGGAGTGAGTATTATCATACATCTAAAACACTCTATGAGTATCTTCTAACTAACTCCAGCTGGCTAACGGTTTCTAACTAACTCACTAACTACTTCATTAATTGCTTCTCCATCTTTGCTTCAACTCTTGGAGGCTTCTTTTTCAAGCTTTGACAACAGTTGCAAATGGCAAGTTATCTTCTTTTTCTTATTCACAAAAGCTAGTGAAAGTCTTTGAGCATACTTTATTCAACTTGTGTGTGTCGAGAGATATAGAATATTAATAACACCTCCCTTTGACTGCTGCTTTTCACCAACATCTCCAAAAGGAAAGAAAACTAGACAATTAAACAAATACAAAATGTGTTGAATGTAAAACCATTTATGTGCCCCTAACCATTAGTTTAAACTTTTGAAAGAGATAGTTTTATAATATGGTATCATAGCCGCTATAATGAAGCAATCAAGGATTTAATCCTCGTTTTCCTTCATTATAATAATGCATGCTTCAAACCATGATGAGATATTTGCATGTGTTAGAGTAGAAAACTACTCATGTGCCCCCACCTATCAGCTTAAGTTTGAACAGATGGTTTCTTGACATAATGCAAAACTAACTTGAATTGACGCAATTTTTAATGTGATTTTTCTTTTTTTTTTACTTTGATTGATATATTTGGATGGTTGCTCAACTTTTTATGCTTGTCACAGCTGCCTCATCTCTCTATATAAATTGTGGCGGACAATCTAAAACAGTCGATGGAAATAAATATGAAGAAGATATAGAAGCAGGAGGATCAGCTACGTACCACAAGAGTGCAAACGGAAATTGGGCATTTAGCAGCACTGGTACCTACATTGGTAATACCAATCAAGTTTATATCATATCTAACAAATCTAAGCTCTCTGTGCCAAATGCGGAGCTCTACATGCAAGCACGTATTTCTCCCGTTTCTTTAACTTATTATGGATTTTGCCTTGAAAATGGAAACTACATGGTAAATCTACATTTTGCGGAGATCATGTTCACTGATGATCAAACATATAACAGCCTAGGAAGGCGTGTATTTGACATCTATATTCAGGTACAAGACCAATGCCTTTTCTATTCTTTGTCATGAAGTGCTTCATGTGGACAAAAGACAATCACTTGAAACATAAAATATTATAAGTACCTGAGTTACATATTGTAGAATTTTTTCCACTAATTAACAATTCACTAATCTTCATAATTTATAAAACCAGTTACTACAATATTTTAAAAAATAAGACAAAACTACCAAATTTGTCCCTTTAAAATTTTGCTTAGATTAAATTAGTCCCTGTAAAAAATAAACTCTCAAATTGGTCCCTACAAAAAAAATCTCTAATTAGTTCCTGCAAAAATGAATTATCGGATAAGTTTGTCCTCCTTGCCTGACTTGTTAGAGGAACTAATTTAGCCGATTCTTCAATTTTATATATACTAATTTGTCTGATTTGAAGTTTTCACAGAGACCAATTTGAGAGATTTATTTTTCAAAGACCAATTTATCCAACTATTTAATTTTGTAGGGACCAATTTGAGAGTTTTTTTTTTTTTTACAGGGACTAATTTAGTCAACACAAAATTTTAGAAGGACCAATATGGGTGTTTTGTCAAAAAATAATGAAGACTACAATATAGTCTTAGAATCATCATGAGGGCATTGAGGTTGGATTTAAATGTTATAGGGAAACCTGAAGCAAAAGGACTTCAATATTGCAGAAGAAGCAGGAGGAAATTATAAGGCAATTGTGAAACCATTCCCTGCAACTGTGACTAATAATACCTTGGAGATTCACTTTTATTGGGCTGGAAAAGGGACAACTGGTGTCCCTACAGCTATTTATGGTCCTCTTATATCAGCTATATATGTGGAGCGTGGTGGGTTGTACTTAAGTACTTCTCTTTAAATTGCTAAAGTGCGTTTGTTTCAGATTTTAAGGAAAAAAACAATTATGAAATTTGAATTTTTTATATATATAATTAAAGGCTAAAAATTGATTTTCTTTTTAGAAGTTACTTTTTTTAGTTTCTATAAAAAAAAAGTTGAAAATTGATTTTTCTTTTTAGATTCCAATTATTTTTAAAAAATTATCCAAATATACAAAAAGTAATTTTTTGGGTTAAAAAAATGATTTTTCACTCCCAAAATCCCAAACAAATGCCCTTTTTTACTCTGCTGCTTTCATCTTAATACTATCATCTAATATATATAGCTCTTAAGTCTTGTGTATGAATTAAGCTGATTATACTTATCACAGAAAAAGGAAGTAGCTTACCAGCAGGGGCTGTGGTTGGAATTGTGGCTGCAGTAGCAGTTATTATCATCTTGGTATTAGGTATACTTTGGTGGAAAGGCTATCTAGGAAAGAAAAATTCTTCAGCGAAAGGTGATTACAAAGAAATTATTACCAAAGTTTTATTTTTTGAAACAAATGGACTTTTCACGTGTAGTTACTTCCAACACACATGATTGTTGATCCAGAGTGTCCATATGAAAATTTCCTAATATAAGAGGCCTCTGATCTTTCTTTTGCTTTAATTAATAGAGCTAAAGGGTTTAGAACTGCAAACAAGTGTATTTTCCTTACGAACAATCAAAGCAGCAACAAATGACTTTGATATCACCAATAAGATTGGAGAAGGGGGATTTGGTCCCGTGTACAAGGTATTTTGCATAATAGAATATATTATTGTTGAAAAATCATTTGTTTATTATACTTGTATATGCCATGTTTTGAAAACTATTTTTCAACAATCCAATAATTATAATTACAGGGATGTCTACCAAATGGTACAATAATAGCAATCAAGCAACTTTCCTCCAAATCAAGGCAAGGGAATCGTGAGTTTTTGAATGAGATAGGAATGATTTCTGCTTTGCAACACCCTTGCCTTGTTAAACTCTATGGTTGTTGTGTTGATGGAGATCAGCTATTGTTGGTATATGAATATTTGGAAAACAATAGCCTTGCCCGTGCTTTATTTGGTAATTATTCTTACTTTGGTGGTCATGTTTGTGATATTCCATATCTACTTACTTGTGTTATATATATACCTGACTATGTGATACCATTGTATGATTTCTATCATATCAACATGTAAGGCCCAGAAGAACACCAAATAAAATTGGATTGGCCAACAAGGCATAGGATTTGCATTGGTATTGCTAGAGGCTTGGCATACCTCCATGAAGAATCAAGACTAAAAGTAGTTCATAGGGACATAAAAGCTACTAATGTGTTGCTTGATAAAGATCTCAACCCAAAGATATCTGATTTTGGTTTGGCCAAGCTTGATGAGGAGGACAACACTCATATTAGCACCCGAATAGTCGGAACATAGTGAGTTCTTGTATTTTAGTTTCTCGGATGCAAATTTTTTGTGTGATATGATTGGTTTTTGAAGGCCTTTAATTTTACCATCTTTATTATCATTGAGAGAAAATTAGAAAACTAAAAAACAAATATGATTTAGCTCCAAATGGCTTTTTATTGAAATTTTTGTATTTGACATAGTGTAACAACATTGACTACTCACTTGTGTGGTAAGGTTTGGTGGTTTTTCTTCTTGATAAGAAAAACACAAACAAATGATTGCACGATATTTCTAAAGTTAATGTATTTGATAAAATTTCTTATATTTATTCTGTAGTGGATATATGGCTCCCGAATATGCCATGCATGGTTGTTTAACTGATAAAGCAGATGTTTATAGCTTTGGGGTTGTTGCTTTGGAAATTGTAAGTGGGAGGAATAATATGACTCAACGACAGAGAGAAGAAGCATTCTATTTGCTTGATTGGGTAAGTATTCTCATGTCTAGTTTATATTAGTTGTCTACCAAAATAATAACCAGGTGTTGGAGGCATTGCTTGTTATTTTCAATAGTTCTATGTACTCTTTCAATTTTTTGGCTATGCAAATACGTACAAGGCCTTACAATGTAAAAGTATTCAAACTGTGGTATAACATTATATTCTAATTGCTTCTTACTCAAGCCTAATGAAAAGGAGTGCTTCCAATTCCATTGATTGTTATTTGAAACATTTAGAGTTGACTTTGGAATAAACCTGCTTTAATTTCTTTTATCATTTTGCATAAAAGGCACGTTTGTTGAAAGAGAAAGGTAACCTAATGGAGCTAGTTGATAGAAGATTGGGTTCAAACTGCAACAAAGAGGAGGTGACAGTGATGGTCAACGTAGCTCTCCTATGCACTAATATGTCTCCAACACTTAGGCCTACAATGTCTGCAGTAGTAAGCATGCTAGAAGGCAAAGTAGTTGTTCCAGAACAAGTTTCAGAGTCCAATGAATTATTGGATGAGAAGAGGTTGGAGGCATTGCGGCTGCATTATAACCAACAGGATGAGTCTATCTCAATGGAGGCACCGTTGACTTCTTCATCTACTTCAGCAAACGATCTATATTCTATACATTTGGACTCTTCTTACCTTGATAAGAGAAATTAAATTAGTGTTTGTTAGTCTAAGAAATTTCAAGTACGAATGGGTTATATACTATCTTGCAATTAGTTTGTTTCTAAAATTATTGTTTTTGTATAAATCTTAATAGAATTCCACCATGTATTTTATTTCTCTTTGTAGTAATACTTTTTGTTGAAACCCAAATTTGTATATATTCATTGCCAATTTTTTAAAATTTATTTATTCTAATTTTATTTTTAAATTAAAATTTTTTTAAAAGGAAAACTCAAAATTTTTTTAAAAGGAAAACTCAAAAGTAAAAGCTCTACCCTATTTTTCTTGCAACTTTTTTTCTTCTTTCTTTCTTAGCCTGAGTTAGCCCATACAAGAACAATCTTTTTTCATATAGAAAACGATAAAATTATAAAGAAAAGGAAAAATTAACAAAATTAAAGGAAAAAAAAAGACTAAAAATGAGAAGACAAAGATCCTCTTCTAGTCTTCCCTCAAATCCTAACCATAGGAAAAATGTAGATTAACTAGATGATGGGAAAATCAGAGAATTATCATTTTAATACCAAAATTATATCAATGGTGAAATGATCCAAAAGAAGCTATGTTGGCCTGTGGTCAATTTTCGAGGGTTAAAATAGTGGTCCGACAATACTAACTTAGTACATGTGGCACATATAGCCACTTCTATTAGTGGAAAAGGAGGCTAGTTTTTGTTATTGATGAAATAGAGGCTAGTTGATGTTTTGATGGATTTCCAAAAATGAAGTTGACAATTTCAAAGACAAAAACAAAATAAGAGCATCAAAAGGCAAAGGGGGGAAGGAGTAGAAGCAAAGCACACAAAGCATAGAAGTTAAAAATAGAGAAGGGCCTTAATTCTGGTTATTCACTTCACAGCCATGACAGGCTAATCCCCAGGATGATCAAGTACACATAACATTGCTCTATCGATCCTCCACAGCATGGCTATTGCCTATTGGTCCCATTCTTAGTTTTCGACCCTTTTAACTTGTTATGCACTTTTTTATTTTCTGATAATAGTGTAGGTTATGCTATTGTTGTCTTCTCTTAATTTCTTAATTTGATTTTGTTTTTTTTTTAGGGGCGGCACCCTCTTCTTTTCTTTTTTTTTTGTCGAGTCGACACCCTCCTATGGTTTTATTTTTTTCTTTCAAACCATGAGAATATTTGGGCTGGTGTTACCTTTTTCTCCTGCTTTGATCACTTATTGACTCTAATTCATGCAATAAGATTTCAATGACAAAGTAATCAAAATTATTTGTGATGACAGTAATATTTAGCATGCATGAAAGCCTATTAGAATTGTGCATTCTATTGTGAAGGTCGTTGGAGGGCTGCAGGACGCTATGCATTGTTTTACTTGCTAGTGTTCTGCCCTGAAGGCTGTACAACACATATAAACTTCTTACTAGCTTTCATGTTTGCTCCTCCATGCCCTTTGCTCCATTGAACCTAATTAAAACAACAAAGAACTCTAATAAATTACCACAAACCATGAAAAATCAAGTAAAACTAACAGAGACAAAACACAAAAACCACATGTGCAAATGAGGAAAAATAATATCATTTCATATATGAACTGCAATACTTTTTATATGTACAAGGAAGCCTATATTTCCCAACAAGTCTTTCTAAATTATTAGAAATTTATATATACACACATCAATCCAGCATAACACTTTGCAAAACATAATCTAATCATAAACTCAATATCCACATAGTTATGTTTCTACATTTAGACTTCATACTAATCCACAACAAATTCTGTGCATCTTTACAAAACATTAAAACTCCCCACAAAATACACTTGGACTCTGATTGCATTATATGGAGCTCTACAAAGAATTTATATGTCACACTTTTGTCTTTATAATATTTACATCAACATTGGCGCAGTTACACAGGCTCACCAACAAAGAAGGAGAATAACAAGAGTCCTATAGAGCTGTTGGAGCAAGACTCGCCTTTAACACCTTGATATGAAAAATACAGAGAGCCACAGAGTAAGTTTACAACTAAGCAAGGAATCAATATATTTATGGATGACATAAGACAATTTAAAAGTTAAATAAATTTACATATTTTGTAGAATTTTTAATTTGTTAAAAAAAATGTTCAAAAAGTTCTATGGTTTGTCATTGATTTAATTTTAATATGACATGTATCAAAACAAAATCATAATTAAGATTAAATGTCAGTGTTACTTGGAATGATTGATGCTGATGAGTCCATAGCTGTCAATCTTTGTCCTTTGATCTATTAGGGAAAACAAGAAGAGGAAAAACTCCTCCTATTGCCACTTTAGTTCCAATACGTGCTCTATCCCAATGGAGCAACAATCACACTATAGTGGTTAGAAGCAAGGATCTCTATAGTCAGTAGCACAATAGACCAAACCTATCCATTATGGCTCAACCCATTTACAAGAACCAAAACCAGATCCACTTGTTAGCAATATTAACATAATTAACCCAATAACATAATTGATCACAAAAATGAACTAAACAATATGCTCGAATATTTTTGGCATGCAACTAATCTTGAATTAAATTAAAATTATAATAAAATATGAATTATGCCAGTTCACAAAAAAAAATCCAATATTATATTATCCCACTCGGACAACTTAAATTATAACACCATATTATGCTAGATCAATCAACAATATGTGGCCATGACAAGATGCAAAAATGAGCCAAAATTAACCACCAAATAAAAAAAAAAGTCCAAAATGAAATTATAAGCATCTCAATAATGCAAAAAATCATACTCGAATGAGCATTAATATCATATATTGCAAGATACCTATATCTCAGTGATCCAACAACAAAAGTGCAACATGGATCAATGGAAACACACAATAAACAACATGCCAAAGTGCGATCAAAGTGCAATTGCCCAACAAAATAGTCCAAGCATATGCCCAAAATGTCATATAAGATTCAATAAATCCCATCATAACAACAAATAAAGTTGAGATCGGATTCAAAATGTCTTCACAATATTCCATCACAATATTTATACATAACTAAACATTATAGAATAAAGAAGTATGGCAATAACAATAGAATTACTTAATGTGTCAAAATGTTATTCAATGTCTCAAAGTATAAAACAAACTCTTGCTAGCCCAAAACATTAAAAGACCACACTACATCCATGTATAAAGATTACATGATCAATAAAAGTTTTAACACTTAGGTCTTTGGTTAGGGGATCAGTAATCATAAGCTCTATAGGGATATGCTTCACCCAAGTTTTAAACTCTTGGATGTTCTCTCCCACAAACATAAACTTTGTTTGAAAGTGTTTTGTCCTCTTTGAGCTCTCATTGTTTTGAAAGAAGCTAACTAGAACATAATTGTCAAAATATATAGTGAAAGATCTAGAGATACTCTTCAACAAACCAAATTCAAGATTAAAGTTTTTCAAACATGTCGCTTGACATATTGCCTCATAACAAGCTACATATTCTTCTTCCATTGTTAATGTAGTTGTAAGTGTCTGTTTGACACTCTTCAAAGAGATAGCTCCTTCTACTATCATGAATATATAACCTAATGTGGACTTGTGATCATTTGGATAACAATCATAATTAGAATCAGAATAACTTTTCATCTCAAGATGATATGATCTCTTGTAAGCACATATGATCTTCATCACCTTTTAGATACCTCGAAACACATTTATGTGCCACACTAAGCTTACTCAAGTATTTCCCAAGTACACAAATAACAAAAGCAATTTCAAGATTTAGTACTCAAGTATCTCCTAAGTACACCAATAACAAAAGCAATATCAAGATTTAGTACAAACTTGTTTTACCCTTCTTATCAATTTGAGCTAAGCCCTTGGTTAGGTTCCTTTACACTATTCTAAGGATTAGGTATTACAATTCATTAATAAAAGATGTTGTTAAAACCTTTCATTAAGACTTTTACATGCATAGTATATAGTCTATATTGCTAAAGGGATTTATTAGCACTTTTGTATGTTGCTAAATCTCAATTATATATGTTGTAGAGAAGAAAAGAAAACAAGACACTTAATTAGATAGAGACATAATGCAAAAATAAAACTTGAATTCATGCAATTTTCCAATGTGATTTTTTTAGTTTTCTTGATATCTTTGGATTGTTGCTCACATAATTACGCTAGTTACAGCTTTACACTCTCTTCACATAAATTGTAGCTGACAAGTCGCAATAATCAATAAAACCACATATGATAGTGATATAAATGAGGCAAGACCAACTATGTTCTGCAAGAGTGAACACGGAAACTGGGCATTTAGTAGCACTGGTAACTACATGGATAATAGTTCCAATAAGGCTAATTATTATCCCATATCTATCTAAGCTCTCCATGAAAAATGTTGAGCTATACATGAATGCACGTGTTTCTCCCATTTCTTTGACTTATTATGGATTTTGCCTTGAAAATGGAAACTACACGGTAAATCTACATTTTGGGGAGATCATGTTTACTGATAATCAAACATATAACAATTTGGGAAGATGTGTATTCAACATCTACATTCAGGTACATGACCAACATTTTCCTTGCTTTGTAATGAAGGCGCTTCATGTTGAAAAAAGATTATTATTTGAATCATAAAATATTATAAATACCTCAATTAAAAAGAATTTTTTCCACTTAGCTAATTCACTAATTGACATAATGTATAAAACCAATTGCTACAATATTTTAAAAACATAATGAAGTCTTAAACATGGTCTTATAATCATCCTGAAGAAGAATTATGGTTCGAATTGAAATGGTGTAGGGAAACCTTGTACAGAAAGACTTTAACATTGCAGAAGAAGCAGGAGGAAGTTATAAGGCAATTATAAAATATTTCAATGCAATTGTGACTAATAATACCTTGGAGATTCGATTTTATTGGGCTGGAAAATGGACAACTGCTATCCCATTTAAATCAGTGTATGGACCACTTATATAAACTATATCTGTGGAGCATAGTAAGTTGTACTTCTCTTTAAGTTTCTTACTATACTACTACCATCTCAATGTTATCATTTAATACGTCTAGCTTTTGCGTAATAATCAAGTCAACTCTAATTATACTTGGAAAAATAAGGTAGCTTATGAGCAGGGGCAGTAGTCGGGTGATAATTGAGTTATTGCATTGTCTTATTTTTCTCATATTTGGTTGTTAATAAATTTAAATATTGTTATTAAATCTTCAAATTTGTTTAGTTGGATTTAGATTAATTTTGATATTACTTACCAAAAAAACAGATTAATTTTTGCTATTAGTGAGATTATTTTTTTAATTGAATTTAAGTTGAATTTTTAGCTTTTATTGTAGATATTCTCGCAAATTATGTTTTGTGTTGCAGGACAAAAAGATAGCAATATCAGTTAATGATTTGAAGATAAGATTTGAAGAGATGAGAAGATTTTGGATAAGATTTGAAGATTAGATCATATTTGTAACAACCTCGATAGAATATTTAATTTGATTTGAAAAGAAGAAAATCAATAGATTTGGCCAAAAATTCTGTTTTTATTCTCTTTGTTGAAGAATATTAAATGTGAGGAACAATTGTGAATCAAAGGGGATTGGGAGACTTTAGACATCAACTTTCCATCACATAACTTGCGAGTTGACATGATTTATTAGTTTATTGTGTTCTTTATCTCCTCTATGGTTTGCTAATTTTCTTTTACTAAGAACAATGTAGTTTAAGGGAATGGATTTTGTATTTCTTTTATTGAGTTGATTTTCTTCCTTAATTAATTACTCAATTTTTAGTATTCTTAATGCTTTCTAGGAATTAGCTACTCCTATTAATGTTTTATGGTTTCATATTGGCTAAATAATAATTCACAGTATAAAATAAACCAATCTAAAAATTGCCTTAAGTTAAAGTAGCCAGACATGAAAATATTTATTTGTGTGGTCATTTGAATTCTTGTTATTCATCCTTAGGTAATTTAGAAAAATATTGAGACATTAATTTATTAAATTCATCTTAAGAGGATTGCAATATCAAGCCATTGAATTGCAATTATAAGTTTGGTGAAATTCGGCTAGTAATTAAATTGGGATAGAATTTAAATTAATATTAGGACATGCTAAATCCAAGAAGTCAAATGAAACTGTTTCCTAACACTGCTTTCCATAGATTTTTATTGTTTGATTTCTTTTTATCTTTCTTTATTATTTTCATATAAATTTTTTCAAAATCCAAATAAATTTTGATTGCCTAAATACCAACATGTTCAAATGAACTTGTTCATAATCTTCATAGGAATGACATTCCCGTATTTATTTTCTTAATACTTATATAAGAACCTAATTTTCTATATTGGCTAACATCGAGATCGTGGCCCAAGTACTGGCAATTATTATCAAGCTGGTATTTGGTGGAAAGGCTATCTAGGGAAGAAAAGTTTTCTAACAAAAGGTGATTATAAAGAAATTACTACAAAAGGTTTGTTGAAACACATGGATTTTTCATCATATGTGATGCCTTCCAACATATGATTGTTAATATCCAGAATG
Source organism: Dalbergia cultrata (assembly GCA_031216105.1). Taxonomy (NCBI): domain Eukaryota; kingdom Viridiplantae; phylum Streptophyta; class Magnoliopsida; order Fabales; family Fabaceae; genus Dalbergia; species Dalbergia cultrata. The sequence continues at coordinate 24,559,709 of CM062350.1, read as the reverse complement.
CCCATATGTAATTTTCCTAGCATAGGAGATCTCTAATCTTTCATTTGCTTAACAGAGGAAAGGGTTTAGATCTTCACACGAGTTTATTTTCCTTATGACAGATCAAAGTAGCAACAAATGGCTTTGACATACATCACCAATAACATTGGAGAAGGAGGATTTGGTCCTGTGTACAAGGTATTTTGCAAAATTGAACTTAACATGTTATTTTGGAAAATCATTCATATATTATATCATTTTCTCTAATTCAAGCATAATATTTAAATTCATAAAACGAAAGTATTTAATATTCAAACTCTAAAATCATCTTAATGCAAATCTGTTGATCGCAAAACCATAAACTATTTCAGCATATAATATAAATCTTAAATCTAAAAATCTGCTCAACACTTCAAAACTGAATCAAAAATGCCTTTCTGGCTTGTTACATAAACTCAAACCAAACTTTACCATTTTAAATCCATACTTGGAAACTGAAAACACATACATAATTGTTTCAAACATATCTACTATAACACTCTACTCTAACAAGACTCTAAACTAAGCCTTACTCCAAAGTAAGACTCGCTATTGAGAACAATTGCACCTATGAAACAGGAGTTTGAACTATCTCTGAACCTACAACTATGAAATGAAAGGAGAGAGGTGAGTCAATGGACTCAGTGAGTGAGCTCTCACCTATCACCCACATGGGACAACCAAGAATATTCATAAAAATAATATACATGTAGCAATCATAAACCATTGATATTTATATACATAGCTAGCTAGGAAAAACAAAAATAAGCAATTTTAAACTTATAATTAAACATGAAATCATTTTAGCTAGGGGTGCAATAGAGCATCGAAAAACAGTATTTGCTCAACATGATAATTATGTATATAATAATAAAAGCTGTAAAATCATAAACAATGAGGTGGTACTTAGTCCTTGACGAACAAGAGCACCTACTGAAATCAACTAATCCCTGTCGGACAAACTATGGGCACCTAACCAGGTCCCATTTTATGTATATGCCATCATGGCTATTTACTGGGTTTGCCTCCATGGCTGTTCAATAATATTGCCTCCATGGCTATTTATTGGGTTTGCCTCCACGACTATTTAATGCTATTGGTCATGCATAACTCAAATGAAAAAATAAAATCAATAATACTGAAATTTCATAACTAAAGAGTGGGTGCTCAGTCCCTGGCAAACAAGAGCCCCTAATTCTTTGTACACTGAGAGTTTTAAATTCATATAACTTTAACAATTTGACTTTAACATAACTGTGACTGTGAAAATTGTGCCCAAGGGATCACCTGCTTATAGGTATTCCGATTTCAAGTCCACAGACTATGTATCTAGTAGTTACTAAGAGTCATACTAAATTTCATACCTCTTGATACCATAAACAGAAGTTCTAATTTCACATCTTCAGCTAATATATTTTCATATACTTTATAACTCCAATATTATAGTTCAAAATGCTGGGGTTCTAAGTCATATAACTCGAAAATCAAATAACAAATTTATTCAAAAGCTAGATCATCCTCTATTCTATATCTATTTACAATAATTAAACTTGATATTCTGAAATCTCCTTAAATGTAGCAATATTGTAAAACCATAATGTGTGTTTGACATTTTCATAAACACCTTTAAATCATACATTTTCTAAAAAAATCCCTTCTCAAACATGTAAAACATTTTCCATAGCACACAACATAGCAATCATGGTCCCATCGTTTCCTAAAACATATTTCTTCATACTATTATAACAAAATCATAGTTCTTGCTATATTGACATCATGTGTAAAATCATATTCACATATCTATTTTCATATTAGCAATCATAATGCATAAATATTCTCCTAATGACTAAAAATAAGGTCATATATTTGAATCCACTCACCATTTGGAGTTGGGGATATGTGAGCACCACTAAGTTGACCTGGAGAGCTTGGAATGACACCAACAACTGTCATAGAACAACCATAAACTCTAGATTAATCTTTAATACTCTCTAGTTAGCTCTAAATCTACTCTAACAATATTGGAGGAACACTCCCACTTAACAATAATAGAGACAACCCATACTATAGGACATGAAAGAATGGAGAGAAAGATGACATAAAACAACAACTACAGTTACCTTGATGCTTGGGGGAGGATGGATTAATGGAGGATGGGAGTGAGGAGGTAGGAGAGGGAGAGGAGGTTGTTAGGGCTCGGATTTGGGGGTGAAATCCAAGTGGAAGGGGTATTTATAGGGGGTGGGGTTTCATTTGATCAAAATTGCATTGTTTGGTATTGTTTCTGCCCCACTGACATCACTATAGTGGTATATGACTGCTATAGCAATCAAACCATCATGTATACAACTGCTATAGTGGTCCTCAGACCACAAAACTGTGTTGTCTCATTCCTTGTGACAATTCACCCATTCTCAGCATCTTCCTGTCATCTTGGTATTTGGGTTGTCTAAACACTCACGTACTTACATTTCAAGTTAATGTCTTCATTTATTTTACTCTCTATTAACTTTAAAACATAAATATAAATAATAAAATACCTCCCATTTGGATTCAAATAAAATATTAAAAAAATCAAAATCCTAACTAATCAAAATCCAAATTTTGGGTTTTAGTTCAAATCCAGGAATCTTCAAGATTTTCTAAACTTGAGGGCTAAAAACAAAACGTTTAAAGGTTTCATAAAATTAGTTAAAAATCTCTCTTTAACTTATTTTCTTATTGGGAACAATTGTCGGGATTTTTTATCCCAAGAAGGTAGCTCTATCACATAATCCTCCAAGGAGGTGTAGGATCCAGGTTTAGCAAAATCTAGGACCCACTAACATAGGTGGATCCCGGGGGACACTGAGGCTGTACAGAATTTGTCTACTGACATGTGCACATCAGGTATCACACTTGTTTAGTTTGCATTTTCATTCCTTGTTTTTATTTTTTATTAGTATGACCTATTTTTAGTATTGTGTAAAGGACGTTTTTGGCTTAAGGCAACACTTTTTAAAGGCAACGCATATAATGTGTTGGCTTTGGGGGTCTAAGACAATGTTTTTATAGGGATAGTGTTTGGATTGGGCTAAGACAACAAAATTTAAATAGTGAAATCACGAAGTGAAAATAGGAAGCACGATTTTATTATTTTCCATGTTTTAATTATTTTCTTCATAAAATCCTAATAACAGAATATACATAAAATGAAAAAATGAAATGAAAATAGAAACGAAATGAATTCTTACATTATATACTGGGTGATACCATTGTTCCATTTCTATCGTATTCACATGTAAAGGCCCAAAAGAGCACCAAATAAAATTGGGTTGGCCAACGAGGCATAAGATTTGCATTGGAATGGCTAGAGCCTTGGAATATCTCCATGAAGAATCAAGACTAAAAGTGGTTCATAGGGACATTAATGTCACTAATGTGTTGGTTGATAAAGATCTCAACCCAAAGATGTGTGACTTCGGTTTGGCCAAGCTTGAGGAGGAGGACAACGCCCATATTAGCACTCGAATAGCATGAACATAATGAGTTCTTGTATTTTAACTTCTGTTGTAGTGATGACTTGAGTGAAAAGGGAAATTGGTGAAAAACCAAGTTGCTTTAGAGCGACAAAAAGCTTGTAAAACCAAGCCCTTGGAGCTTGTTTAAGGCCATATAAAGCCTTGGAAAATTTGCAAACAAGGGAACCATGACTAACTTCATACCCTTGAGGTTGCTTCATGTAGACATCCTCCACTAATTCACCATTAGAAAAGCATTATTAACATGCAATTGCCTTATGCACCATGATTTGGACACAACTAGAGATAAGATTAGCCTAATAGAGGTATGCTTAATGACTAGGCCAAAGGAGACAAATTGGTCCCTTTGTACCTATATGAAATAGCTTGAAAGGACCAATTTCTCCCTTTTTTTAAATGTGAAAGACCAATTTAGGACTTTTAAATTATGAGAGACTCATTTGTCACCCAATACATTTATGAGGGACTAATTTGGGTACTTTGCTTAGAATTTTTAAATGAGGAGTGTTATTTTGTTATTAGGGAAATAAGCTAAATGTCATTTCATCAAAATGAAGGGTGTGTTTTTAACCCCTTTTTTAATCCAGATTCCATTCTCTAAGGTTATTGTTTACTCGTAAAGGATTTTTTTACAGAAATAAACTAGAAAAAAGGGCTAATTACATACATGTATCTGATTTCATTTCATACATCTATGTCCTAAATTTTTTTTTAATAAAAGTCTATTTAAATCAAGGTTAAGAAAATCAGACCGGGCATCGAACCGGTCAAGATACTGGTTTAAAGGTTTAGAGGTCCAACCTGTTTAACCAGGGTTCAATCGAAATATATATATATTCATAGGTTTATAAAAATAAGCCTAATCCATATAAAATATTTTTAGTCTCAGTTTCATAATATGGTTACAAAAATATTTGAAAACAATATTTGTTGGTGACTAGCGAGTTTTATGGTGAGCAACCCGTGAATATTAGTATTTTTTTCATATATAAAATAAATATAACTCATTTTTTCATTTTTGCACTGTGAATGCTATCAAATATCAGTATTTAAGTTTTGAAACTAAAAAAACAAAATTCAAAAGCTTTGGACCGGTCCAACTGGTTCGGTTCGCCGGTTTTCTCGGTTTTTCATGGTTTTGACCGGTTCTGACTACTCAACTGGACCGGCCAGGCAACCAATTCTCGGTTGACCCGGTCGAACCAGCCGGTCTGATCTGGTTCTCTTAACCTTGATTTAAATCGACGTCCATATACAACTTTAAATCTAATTAAATTTTGAGGTGAAATTTGAGTTTTATACGGAAGCCAATTCAAATCGGCTTTTATTAAAAAAAAATTGGAGATTATATAATGAAATGAAATCCAATAGATTTATATAATTAGCTATTTTTATTTTATTTATATAAAAAATCTATTTTTTTGGCTTTTTCCTTATAGTAAATCCTTTTTTAAGACTGAGTTTAAAATTGCATTTTTTTAACTTCTGGCATATTATAGTATGGAATGAAAAAGAAAGTATTTTAAGTTTCAAATACATCCATTGTTTTATATCAATAATCCAAGCCCTTTATTGGTTGGAAATCAATAAAAAAAAAGTGAAAGAGTATTTAAATTTCCAATACTTTTGGATTTCCAAAGTATTTTAAGTTTTTCAAGACTTCCTGTTTCTTTCTTCACCTCTAAAATTCCAACTCATAAATACACTCATAGTTAGTCTTCTTTAGTTTGTAAGGTTATGATGATTTGATTTGAGGCCAACCAAAACTAGTAATGTTAGTCACTAAGGACGTGTTTGGCAAAGGAAAGAAAATGAGAGAACAGAAATTAAGGGGAAAGAAATTGAAAGGAAAGAAATTGGATGGAATTTAGCTTTCCATAAGTATTTTGGAAGAAAGGAAAGAAAACAAAAGAAGAATTATATTATATTGTGTATTTGAATGAAAAAGTGAAAAGAAATATAAAAATTAAATGTCAAATGACAATTTTATCCTTTTGTCATTTTAAGAGGTTATTTCAACTTATGAAATCAAATCAATACTAATTAAAAAAAATTAAATTAATTAATATCAAGGGAGTGCCACCCCCATCTGTCTAATGCTACTCCATAGCCACTCCATTTTTATTGTCTTTATGTGTTGTATTCCTAAAATACCCTCAATGAAAAGTTTGTTTTATACTTATCTAACTAATTTATATTTTTAAAACTAAATTAAATTTTATGTGGTATAATCTTCATTGCCTACTGTTACTTCTTATTTATTATTTTTATTTGTGACATTCTTAAATGCTTTTAATGAAAACTATTTTATTCTCATTATGTATTGTTACTATGATATTTAAAAATTATATATAACAATTATAATAATTAATACTAAATATGTGTCATGACTCAATTTGGACATATGACTGACACTTGCGAAATCTCATCCCCACGTAAGTTTCGTGATATGTGTATTACTCTATGTGCATATCTAAATAAGAAAAATCAATTTAAAACAGAATTTCATTTTCTACATACAAATCACATGTTTTTCTGAAATCGAGATATTTATAATTGAAGTCTTATAATCAATATCTAAAGTCTAAAATCATAGTATAATTCATACACAAAATAAAAATATATATATCAAACTACTTTATGTGCTTTGTTAAAAAATAACCAAATCTTTTAAATACAAATCATGATACGATCAAATATGCAAAATATAAAATAATCTCTATATGGATCAGGACTCTTGCCTGAAACGACACTAGAGCATTCTATCATAATCGTGAATGCTTCACTCAAGCAAAGCTTACCAGTTGAAATCTCTGTTGCTGCTGGTAAGAAGGTTGTTGGGAAGGACCCGTAGCAGCTGCTATATCTGTAGATAGGAGAAAAAAGAGAGGGGTGAGTTTTGTGAAAAACTCAGTGAGTGAGCCCTCATCTGAAACCCCCTTTGATGGGACACCAAGAAACAATGTATAGAAATCATAATAATGTCAATAATACTAACAAAAAAATCATGTATAGTCAAGTGTGTGTGTATATATATATATATATCACATCATCAATTTACTTTCAAACTTGAAACCATACATGCTCATAGGGTAGTAGCTTCTAGAGAAATAACAATCTCTACTCTAATCTATGAGTGCCCAGTCTCTCGTGAACTAAAACCCTTAACAAAGATATTAATGGTTCCCCATGAACCATGTCCCTCGTGGACTGATTTTAATAGTTCCTCGTGAACCACATCCCTCATTGACTGATATATCATGTAGGTAAATTGCCCTTTGTGGACCTTGGTATCAAGGTTAACGATCAATTCCAGCCATTAACTCACTAGCTAATTCTTTATAACTATTGTTTAAACTAATTAAATAAATCCAAGTAAGTCCGAAACATTCAAAACCTTTTAGTTCTCTGTGAGCTTTGAATCTATCTGATTCTAACAGTCTGACCTTAGTATAACTATGACTATGAAATCATGTCCAATGAATTACCATTTGCAAACATTTATGATTTCTAAGGCCTACAAAATATGCGGCCGTTAACTGTTCTGAATCTCATGAAGATTCATGCTCTAAAACCTTTTGATTAGTCTTCTAAAACATAATTCAACTATTAAGTTTTTCATAAACTAGAAAGTTCAATATCATACTTTAAAATAAAAAGGTTAAAACTATATTTCCAATCTTTTGCTCTAAACTTCATATATGATTATTATGAACATCCGATTTTGTCCAGCCCATAAATAGGAAACCCAAAAATCAGCACATTTAAATTTCCTTTATAGTCTTTTTATTTATTTCTTTTAAACTAAAAAAAAAACTTTTCTTATTCAACCCTGTCAAAACAATTTTTTTTTATATTTTGGTTGATCAGCCCATTTTGATATAACAAAAAAAAAACAGAGGTCCACTATATCTCAGCCTGTTTCCAATTGTCAAAAACAAAAGGACGGAAAAGGAAAATTCCCAACTCATTTCAACCCATTTCAAAAGAAAAATGGCAATGGCAGGCATCATGACTCGTGTTCCCCTACAAAACAATGAATATTGACAAAATGATGAAGATTTACAATTATGAAAGTTGGCAAAATGATGGGTGTCTTCCTCTTTACTTGATTATAGGTGAGCGAGGATCATACCAGCCAGCCTGTAAGAAAAGAAGATGATCAATGATAATTTAGAGGGGAGCGAGCATATATACAGGTCCATCAGTAGCAAAGCAAGGGATACCATCACCTGTATTTCACTCACTTGCCAAATACATTTAGAGCCCAAAATTATCTTTGCAACAAACAGAGGGCAACAAACAGAGGAAAAACAAAAATCAAGCAGAGATAGATACAGGTAAAGTTTTGAAAATCATTGATTCATTTCTTTTTCAAGTGTCATCACCTAAAACAAACACACACACTCAATAGCTATCCTGATCTTGCAAACCGCACACATACAATATCACTAGACAGCCACTATTCTCCACCTTGTTCCACCACCATCCCCTTTAATTACTACCATCATCATCACCTAAATCAAGTCTTTCATCAATAACACCAGCACAAACCAAATAGCAATAAAGGAAAATCAACCCAAATCATCATACATTATCATAAGTAACCAAGTCCATAGCCATGTCCAATCAACAAACCAAGCCTTCAACCAAAAAATAAGAAAAAGAAACAACAGAAATAAAAAGAGGGGAGCTGCGGCCTCGCCATTCTCACCACCGCATGAAGCCGTCGCGGCCGCTCCCCGTCGTCGCCGGTCTCACATTGCATGCCTACTGCGAAGCTCCCCTTTCCTTACTCTTGCTCCACCACTCTCTTTCTACCTCTCACTCCACCATTCCGTTTCCTTGTGTGTTCTTGAAGTCTCATCCCCTTTCCTTTATGTTGTCTCTGAATGATGGGCCGTGCTTTTCGTTCCAATAGAAAAGATGGAAATGTTTGGTTTGTTATTCTAAAGATTGATATTGTCAGCTTAGTTGTTTGGGCTTTTAGGGGGACTTCGATTTTTTTTATTTATTTTAGAAGGTTTTGGTTTAAAATTTCATTTTGGTTTGCTTAAGGATGAAACAATAAATGATTAAATTCTTTATTAATTTAGCGGTGATGGCTTGTTAATCTTACATTCTATAGTATTTTAGCTGTGACAGTTTGATATTATAAAATTCTTTTCATTTAATTTGAATCTAAAATGAATTAAAAAAATGTTATTTAATTTGAGTTTAAAATAAATCATGCAGTATTTTGTTTCTTTTTTAACAAATTAATTAACATATTGCATTATTGCATTTTTTGAAAATAGGATTAATTGAGCTGTGACGGTTCATTAATTCTATATTCTGATAATATCTTAGCTATGATAACTTGATATTTGAAAACCTTTTTTTTAAAAAAAAAAAATTTACCAACCAACAAATATTTTTAATACAAAACTACGTGACTTTGAGTTCTTTATTGTACCAGAGGATATATAAAAGTAGGCAACTTCTGTCAAGCCAAAAATTAATTCTTCTTAAATTAATTGTTTAAATTGTAAGTATATTGGTGTAAATTAATTTTCTTAATTTACTTGATTGTAAATATATTTGTCTAAATTAATTTTTTTAAATAATATGTTTAATTTTCTTGATTGTAAATATATTTGTCTAAATTAATTTTTCTTATTTATGTGTTTAAATTGTAAATATTTTTTAAAATTAATTTTTCTTAATTCATGTGTTTAAATTGTAATTTTTGGTCTTCCTTTATTCAAATTTTTAAGGGGTTACTAATTAATATACATAATTTTCTAAGGTATCGTCTAAAGACACATGTTTTAGAGATGCTATAGGATTAAGTTCTTATCCTTCCCTGTGCATAACCGACTTCCGAACCCATATCTAATTTTCGAATACTATTTTCTAAAATAAAATGGGTTTTTTTTTCCATGTTTTCCCAATTCAAATAAACTTGCTATTCATGACCGTTGCAGCGCTCATTTTAGTGCTACAACACTCTCCAGAGTGGTTTTTCTCCAATCTTTGAGCAAAAATTCAAGTGGGGCCTACTTACCACATGAGTGTATCCCAAAGAACCCTATGGTGGTCTCGGATTTGCCTAGGGACACGTGTACTACACTAAACTCTCCTAGAGAACCGTATACCTAGGGTATTATACCTTCTCACTGAGTTTTAGATGAAACTCACATTCTCTTTTCCCATTATAGATACAACTGTCATTTCATACCTTTCTTAGCCTCATCATCAGTAGCTGTAGTGTTCTAACTTGGGTGAGCTTCACTTTGTAGTGAAGTGTTTGAGTTTTATCATAGAGTACTCTATTGACTTTGCGGGTAGGGTCCAGAATTATCCATATATATTTTGCTACCAAAATTGGGTTAGATTTGTATTTATGGATTTATGGTTTTTCATGGTTATCTATGGAGCAACTCAGTTTATATCTTATTTGATGATTATGGATTTAGACTTTATTTATGAAAAGGATTTATACATGTTAATCATGTTTCGAAAATACTAGTTTGTTTATATTTAATTATGCATGTCATATGACTTAGCGGCCATGAGGCTTACATGGGAATGTTATTTCTCATGTGTCAGTCATGTTCCCAAATCGGGTTGTGACACTCATTATCAAAATTAATATTTTTATGTAAAAAAAAGAGGACCAAATTGCAGTCTAAAACGTAGTAAAATGGTGCTCAACATCTCCAAGGAACATGTTGCTAATTGATTAGGTAAAGGGGCCTAGGGGGATTGAGTGCATTAAGCAAATATCAACAAGAATCAAATTCAATAAGGTAAAGATACCAGCTTAAGGAATTCCTAAGGCATGGGATTTATCTATCATCGACACATACAATTTATCAAACACATCAAATAAATGACACAATGACATAATTTAACTAACAATTGCTAGAAGTTCAATTGACACATATCCGTATAAACTATTCAAGTCTAAATGTCTATACGCCCATGCCAACCTAAGCACCAAATTACAATAACCTAATTCTTAATTTAGAGTTATTAATCCCAATTTTCCCATTCAGTTAAATACTCAAAAATCAATTGATTAATTTATATTCAATTAACTATTTTAATTACACATCACATTCACAACCAAAGTCAAATGATCAACATGCTCACATTAATCAAGACAAACATGATAAATGAGCATAAAAAGAAAAGGAGAATTAGAAAAGCTTCATGTATTACACTTGAAGCACTAGGTCTTAAGACAATCCCTTCAGCTATTAGAATATCCTTAAACTACTTGAAGAATCTACTCCTCCATTAATGGAGGTTACAACTCAAGTATTGAAAATGTAAACTAAGAGAAGAAAAGATGAAAGGAGAAGGTATATCAACTTTATAGAGAAGTTGGAAAGAAATTCTAGAGAGAAAACCTAAAACCTAGAATAATTTCCCAAAATTACTCTCCCCTTGATTTTTGTGACAAGTCCTTAATTACATCATGAAATTAATTACCCAAAATAAGCTTAAAAGGAGCAATATGACCATACTCACCCGAGTCCATGACACCACCCCTTCCTAATCTAAAATGTCTAATTTGCCCAATCACTAAGAATGCTAACTTATCTCCTTCACTCTCTCCCCGTTGAACATCTCATTTTCTCTACGTTTTTGACTTCCCTTCTTAATGGTGAGGCGACATCAATTTTGAACTAGGAAAGATACCAATTACCCTTATTTGTCATTCGAAATCCTGAATTTCACTAAGTTTGAATCCTACACGTAGTTGGAAGGCTATATAATAGAACCACTTTCTTAGGATTAAAAGTCCCGATAATTGTTCCTAAAAGGAAAATAACTTAAAGAATGATTTTTAATAAATTTTATGAAAGTTTTAAACACTTTTTTTTTAGCCCACAAGATTAGAAAATCTTATATATTCCTGAATTTGAGCTGAAACTCAAATTTGGATTTTGATTTGTTGGGAATTTAATTTTTGTGATATTTTATTTGGATTGTTTCCTTATTTACATTTTTGTTTTAAAGTTAATTTAAAATTAAAAATGTAAATAAGTGAGTATTGAGACAATCTAGCCCAGTATATATCTACACTTGAATTATAGCTCAATGTTGGGAGAAAAACCAATCTGGAGAGCATTACAATGCTCAATGATTGCTACAACGGTTAGGGAACAGTAAGGCAATAGAGGTAGAGATATGCTTTCTGGTGAGCGCTGCAACGATGAATGATGCTGTAATGGTCAAAATTTCAATAAATTTTGTAGGTCAGACCATAAAAAACACACCCCATACCTTTGCCAACACGAGTTCTCACTCCCAAGTGCCATTTCCACCCCCTAAATCTTCATTTTCCTTCATTTTCTTCAAGTTTAACCTAGATTATTCTATCTTCCAAGCTCTAAGAGACGGGAATCATTCCTACTTCCCAGGATCCAGTTGGTGTTAATCTTGTATATTTCACCCCTCCAGATAAAGCAACTACTGCAGAATCTTCTCAATCGCCTTCCTCCCAGCAACATTATACTTTAGTTGGTGAGCCTTGCTGTCATTATGGATTTAGAGTGCTCTAGTGTAAATGCAGGCAGGGTCTAGGATCATAGAACATGGTTCATATTTTGCATAGTTTTGTTTATTAAAAGAGCATTTTGGTACTGTCTTTAGATGACTTTACTATTCACATATATTTGTAAATGATGGACTTTCATATTTACTTGATGATGTTATTATCACAAACTTTAAAAATAGATTATGAGATTCCAGTTTTGATTGTTATAATCTATATGTGAACAGGTGATTTGTTCGTAGAAAATAAAGTTTTTATTTAAAATGGATTTCATGAACAGAGCATGCATATAGAAGTAGTCAACAGGCCATCAGGCTTACATGGGGATGTGGTTTCTCATATACTGGACACGTTTTCAAATCGGGTCATGACAAATGGCACCCAATAGCAACAACGGCGGCATGATAAAAGATTCAAGATTCAATATTCAAGAGACCAAATCTACATGCACACACACACATATATATATATATTCAATAGCAGACAAAATATGTAGATCACACTCTATTTGCGACTTCAAGTAATATTCAAGATTCATAAAGTGACTTGGCTTTCTTTTGTCATTTCAACTTAAATGGTCTTTTTGTTTTATGCATGCCCCATGCCATTTCTCTTTTTGTGTTTTTTTTTTCCTTATCAAAATTCTAATTTCAACTTTTGGGATAAAACTAGAGTGGATTTAGTTGGTGTTAGCTAGTGAATAAACCCTTAATACCGTCAACTTACCATCAACTCATTCCTTTGTATTTTGTTTAATGGCGACATGAAAATGAGTCTTGTTGGTGGGGTGGGGTAGCTCATTTGCCACCTTTAAAATTTAGCAAGAATAAGACGATTATTAGAATTAAAACCCACAAAATTAGGAGCAATAGAATGAATATCTATCCCACTCAACGTCATATGATTAGGAACATGATGCACAACACCAAGTGTTTTAGGATAAAAAAAATCATTAGAAATTATATGAATTGAGCAATCAGAGTTAGAGAAGCTAGAATCAATAAGATTAGAATCACTCAAGCATGCACCTCAACACACACAAGCCAAACATAACTATTATGGCAATCAGTGCATGCAAACTTAGGAATTTCATCAAAACATGCGTATTTAGGAAATTTAAAATAGAATTCACCCAAGATATCTTAATTTGAACAATGATAAACTACTAGGAATTTTTTATTTAGAGAAGAAAAATTTTGTCACTAAATTATAATATTTTCATCACTAAATGTGCTAGAGACAAAATTGGAGACAAAAATTCATCCATCGCTAATTGGGGTCGCTTATTTTTTAGAGATGGATTTTTGTCATTCGTCTCTAAGTAGAGACAGATATGTTCGGTCTCTAAGTTTAAACCTTTTGTCTCTAATAGGTGATCAAGATTGGTTGCATTTCAAAGAAAATATGTCATTAGTGACAAAATAATTCCATCGCTAAACAAAAAATATTTTGTCTCTAAATAAAAGTCAAAATATTTTTCCTCTAAATTAATAATGGAATATTTTCATCTCCAATTAGTCACAGATTAATTTTGTTGACATTAAATATGGATTAATTCTGTGCTAACTAGATACGAGTTGTTTTTGTCATCAAATAAAGACAAATCAATTTCATCTCCAAATTGAGATAAACATAAATAAAGACAAATTTTCGTCACTAATTTCTAAATTTATTTTATCACTTTTTTATTTTGCATATAATCTTATGCTTTTTTTGTGCCTCTAATATTATATTAATTTAACCCTTTAACAAGGAAAGCTAAAAGGTAACATGAAAATAAAAATCCTATATTAATAAAAGAAAAGAATTGGAAGTAATTGAACAATTTTGAGGTTAGAACGAAAAAGAATGGGCAAAATCAAAGTATGGTGTTGATCATGAACATGAGCTTAAGCAATAGGCAGAATAATGACACTCGTGAAATAGGAAAATGTTCCAATTTACTAAAATTTAGTCATTTTATTACATATACAAATTAAAACATTAATTTTTCACCAAATTGAAATATGAAAATATTCATAATCTACAAGCGTGTCTTATATGAGATGGGTATATTTATAACCAATTTTTGGGTTGTGAGGACAAAGGATATACAAATTAAATAACCCCCTGTGAAAAAATAAAAATAATTAATAGAATATGTGGCAATAATTAGAGACGGACTTTGAATCCATCACAAAAAAAAAATTGACTTCGCATTTGACTCGATTAGAGAAAAATTATTTAGAGATGGAACATGCCCATTGCTACATCCTTGTCTAAAATTATTGACTTTTCAAAAGTCAATGTTTGACTCATTAGAGATGAATTTAGAGACCAAATATGTTAAAGATGGAAAATTTTCGTCTCAAATTTTGTCACTAAATCTTCACTACACCACTTGGTCACCGAGTTGCATCTTCCATATTTAGTAGAGATGGAATTATTTTCGTCTCTAAATTTCATCTTTAAATTAGAAATTTCGAGTAGTTAAACATAAAAAACCATCATTGAATTCCCTTATAGTGGTTGCCACAGTGGATAAAAAATGCTAAATCTAACCACTTGCTCCCCAAATGTAGTGGCAAATGTCCTGGCAGGTACATCAATCATCACCCTAGTTGTCATGAGAAATGGCCTTCCCAATATGATTTGGGCATCGTCCTTAATTTGCTTAGCTTCCATGTCTAACAGATAAAAGTCCGTAGGGAATGCTAGACCACCTTCTTGTTCCTTCAAATTCTTTCTTCTTCCTCCCTTTTTATTTCTATACGTCACCTATCATTGTGAGAAAAAGCTACCGTACACAAAAGATAGGAGGTCTACTAGTCGTTGTTGTGCGCTACTATCCTAGTTCATCATTGTAAGCTCCAAAACCCTTTAGAAAGCATTAACATGTTTTGAATGACAATAAAACCAATTCAAAGAAAATGTTTTGAAGAACTACTAATGTCTACCTTGAGTTTCTTGACATAGCATACAGGTAATTCCAAATTGCATCATACGAACTTGAAGCGAGAATAATTTTACTTTACATATGTAAACATGATTTATCTCATGATAAGAGATTAAACCTAATATAAGTGAACACTGTATCATGCAAAGTACATATACATGCCTTATGGATTGATGAAAATCAAATCGAGAACAAGAAACCAAGGCACAGGTCTTCAAAAAGTATAACTGGACATTAGAAAGTACGCTCAGAATGTAAATATCAAGAAAACACTGAAAACAATGTGTTGTACAACCTTCAATCATCATAATCGTAATACTTTTATCATTAATAAAGCTTTTATTTAAGATTAGAAGACTAAAGAATTATCAAGAAACTGATATTGGACATCAAAAAGCTCACTTCACTATGGAATGCTGAACCTTACTGGAAAATAAGGGAAATTTGAATTTTTGAAATTCAAATTTCAGGTCAAACCCAGTTTCAAACCAGCGTGTCATCTCTTATGTCAACTCGATCAACAACCCTAGCTTCTAAAAGGAATAGTTCAGAAACCACGCTCAGAAAGTAAAAGTAGTTTCCGAAGGGTCATCAGAAACTTCAACTTCACAATGGCTTCTGCAAAAGCTCTAACACCAAACAAGCTACTCCTCTGGATTGCTTTTCCAAGACACAAACAAATGATCAACATGTGTCACTTGGAGAACTGATCAAGGGCAATGGTCATAAAGGATGAACTCTATAAATAGAGATGACATGCTCAAAGGAAAGATAGGATTGATGTTGCACAAGAGTGAAAACTCTGTGTAAATCCCTCCTCACATCTTGTAAGGTTCCTCACTTCTAGTAATCAATTTCCTTGCTTGTAAAAATCTTCTTTCTACTCTCTTGAATAGTTTATACATTCTTCCATGGAAGAACTATTAGAAAGAAGTCATTCAAGTTATCTCAGGACATTCACTGTATATTTGTAGGAAACTTGAGTGTAGGTTAGTTTGAGTGGCAACCTAAATACAAAACCTTTGTATCCCTGGTCCAATAGTGATCATTATGAGATAGCTTGGAGAGGCTAAAGTAAAACTACTTGCAACAGGATAGTAATGTGTTCTTGCTGATCACAGTTTACCTTGGAGAGGCTGGTCAAAGACTACTTAGTTTTGTTGGAGAGGCTAGTACAATACTAATTGTAACGGAACAGAAAGGTGTTCTTGCTGGTCACGGTTTAACTTGGAGACACTACTCAAAGAATACTCGATTTTAGCTTGGAGAGGCTAATACACTACTTGCAACGTGACAACAAGATGTTCTTGCTGGCCACGATTTAGCTTGAAGAGACTAGTCAAAGACTACTCTGTTTAGCTTGAAGAGGCTAGTGAATAACTACTTGGTTTGTGACAATAGGGTTTATCTACTAGTCACTGGTTATAGCTTGAGAAGGCTACTGTAAAGACTATTAAGTTTTTCCTTTCTCAGGTCAAAAAAGGTTTTAATGAATCAAAACGGAAGTTGAGTACTGGATATAGGTAAGATTAGTCAAACCAATATAAAAATATGTGTGTCATATCTTCTTCTCCTTTATCTCTTTTATTTCACTGCTCTAAGTTATAATTCAATATTTGCTGAAAATTCATCTTTAGTTGTTCTGTTACTGACGTTATGCTTTAAGAAGTTACTTTATGAAACATCTAACCTATTTCAACTATATTTCGAGTTCAAAACTTGATAGTATAGTGTTTAATATGTCAGTATTGTAAAGAGATGAAAAGAGAAGCAAAGCAAGATTCAACCCCCCTTCTCATGCACTTTTCAACCTACAATTACAAGCCACCGCTACATGCATTTGCTTATCATTATGCGCCTTGGTTCATCATGCACCTATGCTAGTTGCTACTGCACTATTGCGAGCCTCTATCTTGTTTCACCACAAAGCTACCAGTCATTGCAAAAATGGGTGAGCTAGCTAGATAGAAATTAATTTGGTTGAATCCTTATGGATATGAAGAAGTTGGAAGTGAGGGCAGCAACGAAAGAAGGGGCTTAACCTTTGTTGTTTTTATCAGAGGTTGGCGAGATACTCAGACTTAATAATAGTCAAAAAAAAGAAAATGTGATATCCCAAATAAAGAAATTATAATTATTTTGAATTATTATTATTATTATTATTATTATTATTTATTATTATTTATTATTATTACCAAGTGCACCTAACACTAATATTATTTAACATTATAATTACTAAGTGTGGTTAGCATTAATATTAGTTATTACTATTATTAAGTCTAGATATATGCCACTAATATTAATAATAATTATTATTACTAAGTGTAGCTAGCATTATCATTATTATTATTAAGTGTACTTAGCATTATTATTATTTAACATTATTATTACTAAGTGTAGCTAGCATTATCATTATTATTATTAAGTGTACCTAGCATTATTATTATTTAACATTTAACATTATTATTACTAAGTGTAGCTAGCATTATCATTATTATTATTAAGTGTACCTAGCATTATTATTATTTAACATTATAATTACTAAGTGTAGCTAGCATTAGCATTATTATTATTAAGTGTACCTAGCATTATTATTATTTAACATTATTATTACTAAGTGTAGTTAGCATTATTATTATTTCACATTATAATTACTAAGTGTAGATAGCATTAATAATATTTATTATTATTATTAAGTGTAGACAAATAGCACTAATATTATTCATGATTATTATATTTGTGTATAAATATATGAGTGTAGGAGTGTGTATGTGTAAGAAATGTTTAGTTTCATTTTGCTAAGTTTTGCTTCCACCTCCTCTAAGTCAAACCTCCTCTAAACCAAACCTCTTTTTGGCTGAACTCATCTCTTGTCAAGCTCATGATCTTCATGGCCGAGCTTCAGTGAGCCTAGCTAATCCTCTCTTGAGACGTTGTGACGCTCCTTTCTTTTAATCTGTGAGATTGGTTATTTGTACCATTCCAATACTTCAGAGTAAAGTTATTAGTAGAAGCACACTCACGACTACCAACGGTGAGTGAGTTTAAACTCATAATCATACTTTTGGTCATTATTAATATTTTTCATATTATATAAATTATTTATGAAATTTTAGAATGATTTATGTCAAGAGAATATATTGTTATAATTATGCCTGTTTTAGAAATATTATTACTTTTACAGTTATCATGAAAATTAATCATTTTAGCAAAACTCATGGGACCATAATTGATACCTTGCGTGTTATAGAATATCTTTTTCCTAATTTATGAAATTGTGAGACCTTAGTTTAATGTTTACAGTAAAAATATTGATTATCATATTTTCAGACTACGTTTTCCTATGAAGATTTTAGAATATTAGATATGATTTATTGAAAGTATTGAATAAAGTATAATTCATAACAATTGTCAGATACATATTCTATTGATTACTGAAATCACTATGTCTACAAGCTGGTGATCCCTTGGGCATGATTTTAGAATCTCAGTTATGCTACAGTCAAATTGTTAGAATTATATGAATTCAAAGCTTTTATATTTATTTGGTTTATGAACAAATTATTTTATATTAATTAGTAAGAAACAGATCAGCGAGTTAACGGCTGTAGGATTGATTGTTAACCTTGGTACCAAGTGGTCCGCTAGAGGACTAGCTCACCCACAATAAGGAACCTAGTGAGGTGTCCATTTATGGGACCTAGTTAGGTGTCCATCAGATTAGCCATTGGCTCAGATTTAGCTATTCAGTTCAAATAATTATATATAGAATAATTCATGTTTCTCTACTAGTTATTGCCATAGATTCAGTTAATTTATATGTAATTATATATGTAATATATTTCACATCAGTTGCATGTATATGTTATGTATTTTGTTATTGTCCCGTGTGGGTTGTGAGTGGAGGCTCGCTCACTGAGTTTTGATGAACTCACCCCTCTCTTTTCCTTTCACAATAGATATAGCTACAGTTTCAGTTGTACCACAGGATCCTCAATAGTTGTGCTATAGCTTCCTTGGTGAGCTTCGCTTTGGAGTGGAGTTTATTGTCAATTATGTCAGTCTAGTAGTGCTCCAATAAATTATGTAGCCAGGATCCCCGGACATGCATGATATATTTTTAGAATTTCTGTTAATTGTTTTGTTATGTTTGGCCTTGGCTTAGAATATGGATTTTATGCAAATTTATGTTCAGAATTTATGTTTTGAGAACAATTTCATATTATTGAAGTTTTAGTTGAACTTGAGATATTTTGAATAAATTTGGATTATTTATACATATTAGTCAGTTACGTTACCAGAGGCTTCCGTGGGGACCCAAATCCTCACGTGCCGGTCACACTCCGTAGGTGGGTCGTGACAGAAAAGGAATGTGAAAGGCGAGATTTATCTTTGGACAACCTTAAAACCGATTACCCGACCTTATCCAAGTCATTTTAGATGGGGTTGTGTTGGTTGGAATTTATTGAAAATGTTTCAAAAATTTGACCAAACTCAACCTAGACTTAGTTGATTCAGTTAGGTATTATTTTCCTGTAAGTTTGACTCATGAACACCCTTGGCTAAGGTAGAAGCACTACAGGAGAAAAATTATGAAGCACCTCCAACCTATGAGCTCACTATTTCTTACTCACATAGATTGAAGCAGCATAAGAAGGAATTAGAGGGGCAAAAGTTTCTGAACTTTATATATGTGTTCAAGAAGCTCTATCAACATTCTATCTACCAAGGCATCGGAAAAAAATGTCAAATTATGCCAAATTTATGAAGGACATATGCCCTCTAAGAAAAAGAAGTTGGAGTTGATGAGACTATGAGATTTAATAAAGAATGCTCTATAATCATTAAAAGAAAATTACCTCCAAAATCGAAAGACCTTGGGAGATTTACTATTCCATGCATCATTGGTTATATAAGAATTAAGAATATACTATATGGTCTTGAGCCAGCATTAATCTTATGCCATTATCACTTATGAAGAAAATTGGGCATCAATGTAGTAAAATCTACAAAGGTGTCATAAGTTGTAGTTAGCTAACAGATCTGTTAGATTTCTTTATGGCGTTGTTGAAGATGTTGTAGTAAAGGTGGATTGTTTCTTTGTGCTAGTTGATTTTGTTATCCTAGACATGAAAAAGGGTATTAAGATTCCTCCAATGCACTTTTTCCTATTGATAAAGCCTCGATAGACATTGAAAAGGAAAGATAACTCCAATATTTTAAGAGAAGAAGCTAAAGTTTAAAATATTTCAAGCAAAGGACAATCTCAAAAAGACAATTGACTAATGCTATAAAGATGACACCATTGATAAGGTGAAACCTACTTCATCTATGACAATTTATAGTACTCCACCTTTGAAGGATTGCTTGATGAAACTCAAAGTGGTGGTTGAAGTGGAGAATGATGAGTTAGAGGTACCTCAAGGAATTTTTTGTGCTTCACTATAACTCCCTAGTACTCATTTCTATATGCTCGAGTTACATAAAAGTTAATACTAAGGAATCACATCTCGCATACTATATATAAATGTTGCTAAATATTCTAACGAAAATTTGGTATGGTAAAAACGTAAGTACCATGCCTCCGGTAAGACAAAAAATCATAAATAAAATAACAAGTCATCCATAGCTCAAACTATAGTTCAAAATACAGCATTCAAATATCTCAATCACATATCATCATCATGAGGCACATAGCATTACTCAATCCACAACATAAAACATAATAATGTAATATCATAAGAGATGATATGGAAGAAGAGGAAAAGGGTGAGAATCAATCGAAATCCTAGTAGGGGCACATGCAATTAACGTGACATCAGTATCATCTCTAGTCCACATTGGTTTCCTTTGAAATCATTAGTATACAATCATGAAGTCCAATTTTAGGATTTCACAACCATTCATTGCCAAGGTAGAGAAGACTTTTAACATGGTCTTGGCATGAGATGTACATGCATGCATGAAAGAAGTTTACTAGTATAATTAAAGAGACATGCATGCATGGAAAAAGGACTAGGTTTACTCATTAAATGTCACAAGCATGCATAAATGGTTATCCTAATGCAAATCATCAAGTATACCATAGTTTAGGTCTTTTCTTTGGTCCTATCTATCTCTTAACTTTTGTGTTACTATCTGTTCCTATTGATTCCATTGTTCTTTCCCCTCGTTTGATCCTGGTTTAAATACTTTAAAGACTATGAGCTCATGCTTAATCGGTCGTCACCAGATCCTTAATATGAACTAATACCGAAACCCTCATGTACACTATAAAGAAAGTCAATGCTTAGTCGCCATTGGCCCTCAAAATGATTTAGTTTAAAAACCCTCTTTTTCAATATAAGTCAACCCTTAATCTTTATGTCTTAATTCTGATATTTTATTCCTTAGTTTTTCCTTTTTTTCCCTCTTTCCTTAAAGTCATTCCTTTCTGCATAAGCAATGCAAGTATAAGTTTCAATAATGAATTCTAAAATCTTTTTTTAAAAAAAAAATAAGAAAGATCACAGCAACAACTCAATGGGTAAACACAAACATTATTAACAAATCCATTATGTTAAGACTAAAATGCTACCATATGATGACTGATGAGTCAAAACTCATCCAAACTTCCCTTTTCACTTTTAAAAAAGAATATTGTCTTAACTAGAGCTTCATTATTCAAGAATTATAAATTCATAAAAGGGAACATAACCTATACAAATTATTAGACATTTTATCAAACAATTAGCATGCATAATGAGCAATTTTCGTGCATGAGGTACCACCCAAGACACCACCAAAAGTCATATTTCTAAGTTTTTATGCACTAAAAACAAGAGATATAACACTTAACTTTTATAAAGATCCAACCAAAAGCATCACAAAAACATGGTAAAGTGGACCTATTTAGCACATAGCTAAATTTTACATGTTTATATATATAACTTCCAAGATTATCTCATTAACATAGATTTATACTTTTGTAAACATAAGCTTTGCAATGATCTAACTACCCATCCAACAACTATGCAATAGCTCAACCCCAAATAACCTTTACTTTCATTCAGAAGTTCTATCAAACACATGGAATCCATATTTACTCAATTTTCATGTATCATACTTAACACGTCCAAACACTCCACTTAAAGTAATATTTTCAACCTCTCATACATCAAAAGCAAAGGTATACACACACACACACACACACACACACACATTCACACACACCCAACATTCAAATTTCCTCATAATCCCACCAAAAACTTAACAAAAGCATGATGTAAGATGGCTCCCAAGTATCAAACTGGGAATGCATCATCGGGAGGGGGAACAAATGATTATTTTCCAACAACATTCCAATTTTACACATATCAACCATAAGATTTATTTCAAACATTTATCAAGAGTCACAACAACCCAACAATATTCATATCATGCATAAGTATTAGAGCTCTAAAGTTTAACAAAAACAAAAAGAGAGACATAGAAACCCCTACCACAACTTAAGTATTATAGAGGCTAGGAGTCCTTGAAGCTACTAAGATGTGAAGGTGGGCAAGAGCTCTTCCCCTCCTCAAGGATGTTGTCACGGATTTGAAGGTCTCCAAGGATGGTGTTTTGGATTTTTGGAGCTTAGAGATGGAAGAGTGGTACTAGATGGACAGATGTTGGTGTGTTTGAAGATTTGGGAGGGTTGGTGGTAATGATGGAGGAAGGTGGAGAGAAAAAAGGAAAAAAGATGAAGAAATGGAAGAGGATTTATGTGTTTCTTTACCTTTTATTGAGATGAAAGAAGGAAGGGAAGAAGGAAAGAAAAAGAATGATGAATGTTGTTCTTTGTGTGTGTGGGGGTAGCATAAATGAGATAAGGGAATGTGGTTTAGGTGTTTTTTTTTTTTCATAAGAGTGTGGATGTGTATGAGAAGGGTAGTTTTGCAATTAGGTGTATGTAAATGAGATGTCCATTAAAATAACTAAAAAAATATTATTTTCACATACCTCTAATTCCAAACAAAGATTATTTAATTTATGCATTTTGGAGTTTAAATTTAAAAAAGAAACACATGGAAGGAATCCAATTTTTAAGACACATCACTACACTTTAATCCTTAAATTAATTATGAATGAATAATTATCCATTAACTAACCAAAGTAATTAGTATATACAAATCAGGGGTGTTACATCCACCGCCAATGCTTAAGGCTAAATCCATATATTTGAAGTTTGGAAGGAGAAGCTTTGAGCCAATGACAAGTGATGGGTTGCATTGACGCCCCCATTTTCCTCTATAACTCTAAGCATATTCCATCATTTTGTATGCTGTATTGGTTGACATTTGGTTGATTGAGTTTAGGCCTCATTGTGCATCCTTGAGTAAAATTATGATTAGTTGCATCATTTTGATGAATAAACATGGTTTGGAGCTTCTTGTACTTTTAATCCTATTTTGTATGTATTATTTGTTTACAGGAACATCCTATGTTGGTGCATGAAGACCGTAGAGGAGTTTGGAGCAATTTGGAGTTACACCAGTATTAGGAGAGACGGTTATAGCGGTCTATCAACAAGGAGCATTTCATTGGCAGAATGACAACTTGACCACTATAGTAGTCATCATAAAGAAGTTTGGGGGGCAGTAATAGGCTGATCGCTATTGTGGTCATGCGATTGCAATTTGTCAATGCCGCGCATCATTTTTAATAACAGATGGGTCCTAATTTTTGGTATCTTATCAACTAACTATATGAATAGCTTTTAGGTCAGAATATTAAGGATCTCTTCTTGACTCAGTTTAGGCTACCTCTACTTTACCTTCTACTCTTTCTCTGGGATTTGTATTAGTTTTCGTTATAGCTCTCATGTAGGATTTCAATTGTTTTTTCCAATATTTTTGCTGTAATCCTCCACCCATGGAGGAGCAGTTTCTTTATGTAGGGCAAGGATTATCAAGGATCGAGGGATTACGTTTGAGGTTGTTTTGTTTTAATTCAATTTGTAATTTGGCTTTTTAGTTCCTTTTCTTCTCTCTTTTTCTCTTATAGTTTTGTTTTGTTTAGTATGATTATATTTTTTAGAGCCAACTTTGATCATGTATATGTTTGCAATTATGAATGCCATGTATGGTTAGGGTTCCAATTAGATATAGTTTAATTGATATCTTAAAGCATGTTTAATTAGTAAGGATAATTGGAATTAACGCTGATAAAAATTAGGTTGTTATGATTGACATTCAAGTTCGCATGGACATATAAGGATTACGATTGTAATTTTATAGTGTTTTTGTTAGGCTCACTAGACTCCTTGTGTATATAGTTTTAGTTTATTGAATTTCTTTTATTAATTTAATTTTTGCAATTGCTCAACAAACCCCCTAATCCCCTTGATTACTTGGTAAACATTTCCTCAAGAGACAACTTAAATTGTGTCCTCTAATATTCTTTTGGTACAATATGATATTTTAATAAATTTAAATTGTTTGTGAGTCACGACAGTTTATATCAACAAGCCATCTAAGTGGGAGATAAAGAAGCCACCCTAGTAAAAACGGGTCATGTCCAACTTAGGGAGGTCATCAAAGTGCTTCTTGGGAGAAGATCCAATTCTTTTAAACCTTTTACTTCATTTACTCTGACTTTGATTTTTGTCTTTCTAGTAATTTTTGTTGTTTCTTTTGATAGATATTACTTGTCTGATACGTTTGAAAGACCAAATGGTAAATACACATTGATGAAAATGGGCTAGGGGCCTCGGACATCCTGAAACAATGAGCGTAGCAGTATCTGAAGCAGTAGCATGCTGCCGTGCGTTACAGCGTGTGAAGGGGGCACAAAAAAACCGAAGTGCAAGGTGATGCGCTACAGCGCGAGCACGATTCCACATATCATACAGAAGGCTCGTGGAAATGTGTTGTAGTGTACATAAATTGGGTTTGGAATTGCTCTAACTCTAAAAACTGCTCTGAAAAAACAATTATTAAAACAGTTGCTATGAAAAAAATCATAATATTATTTGATAAAATAATATAAAAATGCCTTTTATATATTTTATGTAATAAAGAGATTATAGTTAAGAATCTTTTTAGGGGTTGAGAGAAAGGGATGATGGGCTTTGAATATGGGACCTCGCACTCAAATAGCGTAGAAGACAACTATAACTACTAGGACGTAGGCTCAACCACACTTTCTATATACTCTTTCCTATTATGTTTTTATCGTTTATTATTTTACATGTATTTTTTAAACAATTCAGTTTGTGCCTTTTAGTTGTTTCTGTTTTTTAGTTGTTGTTTGCCTGTGCATTGGATATGAAAATTGTGTTGCTTATTGTCTCATTATTAGCCTTACATTTTTTATTTGAACCATGAAAATCCTCGTGCATTGTTTATTTAATTGGGAAAAATGATACGCTCATGCGCTAATTTAAGAGTTAGTGGCTTGGGATGAACGAATTTCATGCTTTAATGTATTGTTTACGTTGAGAAATACATTGTCTTTTGCTTGATTCCTTCTTAAAATAAATGTGAGTGGAACTTAATATTAAAAAGATCATATTTGATAACCTAAATTAAGCCTTAGCGTGCTAGCATGATTGGCATTAAACCACTAACTTTTATATAAAAATTATTTAAACTAATGTTAGTAGAATCAAATTGATAGACATCTCCATTTGTACACTCTAATATGTAATCATGCCACTTCACAAAAAAAAAAAGAGAATTTTTTTGGTTTTGTACTTTTACTCAATTTTAAAATTTGATTCATAACCTTTTCTTTGTCTTAATTTGATTATTTATATTTCAAATATTTTTCAATTTATTTGCAGGCATTTTTCCGTCTCATAATTGATGGAAATTTGTTATCTGAGATGAACAATGTTGACATGCCACTCATGTGTATCTAACGTGAAGTGTATCATATCAGTTATTTTTGTCAATTACATTTTGAAATAGGGATTTAGGACCACATTAAAAGCAATTTCAAACATATGTAATCAAATTGAAAAATATAAAAAGTAATTGATGAAAATGGAAAATCAAATAAAAGTAATACTGTTGAACAAATGGTAAGAAGCATAGTCCCTCGTAAGGAGAACGACACATGTTTGAATTTTGTAAATCACAGTTATTGAGAGGAGATGTAATCGTAAATGCTTAATCCCCTGAAATTGTAAAAGCAATGTATCCCATAAAAGCTTATTATATCTTACCAAATAAATAAATAAATAAATAAATATTTTGATCCAAACATTTTTAATTTCAATATTAGTTTAGTTATTTTGTTGGAATTCAATTTTTCCATGACTAAATTGATATTGAAATAAAAATGTTAGTACTAAATTTATGTTAAAACTAAAAATATTATAACTAAATTGATATAAAAAATTGTTATAACTAAATTATTATTAAACTAAAAATATTAGGACAAAAAATGCTGTTTACATAAAAAAAAAAGTTTTTCCTAACCACTCTATACTAAAAAAATAAAGCAAGTTCAAGTTTTTTTTTAATGAATCCTGCACTTTAAAGATATGAAAGTCCATCTTTTCAAGGTCTGAGCTACCATTGGGCACTCTCAAAAAGAAAAGAGAAATAATATTTGATATGCAATATATTTTTACAACTTCTTTGCTTTTTTTAGTATATAGAGACACATAAATCTCATATTTATTTTATCTTCTTGTACTTTTATATATTAAAATTGTAAAATCGTTAAGAACTTTTGAAATTGTAAAGTTGCTGGAAAAAAATTATTATCCACTAAATATTTCTCAAAAGAAAATAAAACCTTGAGTTTTAATGTTGTGAACTATGTACCTATTTTAATAGAGTTGTGTTATTTATATTTAAAGTAATGTTATTTTCACTTATATTTTATGAGATATTGTATCGACACACTCATATTTAT
The DNA here is from genome assembly GCA_031216105.1 of Dalbergia cultrata. NCBI lineage: Eukaryota > Viridiplantae > Streptophyta > Magnoliopsida > Fabales > Fabaceae > Dalbergia > Dalbergia cultrata. The sequence continues at coordinate 24,532,798 of CM062350.1, read as the reverse complement.
TATTAAATTAGGTATAGATTCTATTTAGTTTGAGTTTCATATCATATTTAATGGTGAATATAAGTATATTAATACGGTATACTAAAAAATATGAGTCAAAATAATATTTTTATACTTAAGGATACGAGATATCATAATGACTTATATCACGTCTTATCCATGAAGTATAAATTGATCCAGTGCCCCACTCTATAAATAGAAATAGTATTTTTTTATTTTCGTAGAATTAAAGGTTGTAATTAAAATGCGGCCTCTCTTGTCTTTGTTGTACACTTTTCGTTGCACAGATAGATCTTGTCGTTACTAGCTTTGTGGGCATTAACCTAGCAACCTGAACCTCAACCCTCGAACCCTTTTCTACCTGTCCACTCTATCCTACTGAACATCACTGTACTCTTTCTTTCTCCCTAACCTTTCTCTCTCCTCTTCTCTGCAAATATCAAAAAGTTAAAATAAAAAGCAAAAGACATCTCAATTAGCCATTTGTATCCTCCTTCCCATATCTTCACCTTCCCCCATGTCACTTTGAGATTCCCTCCCTCTCCCTCTCCCTCTCTCTCTCTCTAACCCCAATGGTGGCGTGTTGCCATTGTCATTCTCGCTCACATTGTCATTCTCATTGTCATTACTACAGCTACAAGAAAAACAGAGCCATTATTGCTAGAAACAGAGTCCCGAAAACAGAGCCATCAGAAACAGAGTCCGTCAAAACAGAGCATCAACACCTTCTTCTTCTTTCTCTTCTCGCACTTCTTGCATTGCCATGGCGTCCCTGACACCTGGCGTGCTCTCGAAGCTGCTGGAGAACGCCGGGGACAAGGAGGCCAGGGTCACAGGCGAGCACCGCCACGCTCTTCTCCAGGTCATCGAGATCGTCCCCTGTTTCTCCCATGGCGACTCTGACCCGTGGCAGAGTAAGGGATACTTCCTCAAACTCTCCGATTCCTTGCACTCGGCGTATGTCTCCGTGCCCGAAAACGACGCCGAGTTGATCTACAGCGACAAGGTCCAACTGGGTCAGTTCGTTTACGTGACTCGCCTCGACTCAGCCACACCTTCTTCCTCTGTTCCTGTGGTTCAGGGGCTGAACCCTCTTCCCAAGAGAAGACCCTGCGTTGGGAACCCCAAAGACTTGGTTTCTAGCGAGTTGTTGCACGTTGGTGCAAGTTTGAACGTTGAGTTTAGAAGGCACAAGAAGGGTGGCAACAAGGGTAGTGCCAGTGGTGGTGGTGGTGGTGGTAGTAGTAGTAGTAGTGTTGGTTTGAAGAGAGATGAAGGGGTTTCTAAGGTGAAGTTGATAAAGGCCTGTTCGCCTTTGAAGAGTAGTAATGGTGGGAAGGTTAAGAAGAAGGTAGAGGAGGGTTTGGAGATGAGGAGGTTGAGTTTGGATTCTTCTAGAAGGTTTTGGGATAATAGTCCTGTTTCTAAGAGTGGTTCTGGGACTCCTAGTTCGAGATTCAAGATGAAATCTGCTTCGACTTCTCCTAATGTATGTGTGGTGAAGAAAGCTTTAACCTTTATGATAACCCTTTTGCTTTTTCTTTCATACAATGCATTTGCTTTTTTTTATTTTTTTGGAGTTTTATGTTGTGTTCCTCTTTGTGGGGAGGTTTCATTGAAGAGAAGAGGGTTTTTCACTTTGGTAGTTTTCAAAGCACTGTCTTAGATATTTCTATAATGTTGAATGAGGGCCCTCACCCTTTTTTCTCTTGGTGCTTTTTTAAACGCTTTTATGTGTATTCGCCCCAGTAATCAGTGCCAATTTATTTTTTCGGGTAAGCTTTGAAATGTTGTTTAATTTTCATTCTAGTCAGAATTTTAGTAGATAAAAAAAAAAAAATACTTAAAGTGGTTTCCATGAATGTATGAGGACAACATCTCTCTGCAATACAGAATTGTAGGCCCTCTGGTTGGTGGAAGAGAAAAGTGGTTTTGTGCTTAGACAAAAGGGTTGATTTTTATTTCCAATGAAGCTTATGAGTTGATATTATATTGCTTTATGTAGGTGATTGACAAGAAAGTCTCTCTTAAAATTGATTCTCCACTAAGATCTCCAACTTCAAGTGTCTCACCACTGAAGAACAAAAACGAGAACTTGTGTCCAAAACTGACAACCACACCTCCGAGTAAAAGTTCCAAGTCACCAAGTACTGGCACTGTTCCCAGCCAACTTGTTAAGGTTCCTCTCAATGTCAAGGGTTGGTGTGATGTGTCTACATCATGGGAAGATCTTCCACCTCCCTTGTGTAGTCTTGGAAAGGTATGGAACTAGATTAATGTATGGCTAACATTCTAACTTTCACACCATCATCTTCATGACAGTTTTTGAAGATCTGTCTCATCCTTTTTTCTCAGCAAGTTGCCACTCATAGAAATGTTGCTTTTGTGGCTGCTGTGAGGTCTCTTGAAGAAGCATCTGCTGCAGATACTGTGATCCAATGCATGTGGTATTTTTCTTTTATCTATTTGTTTTTGTTTGCCTTTCTTTTTCTGCTATCCTTCTTTGTTTCTCATCCATATTGTAACAGATGTAATCTGTTGATTTTAGAATTGTTACAAATGCATTTCTTAATTGAATCAAAATGGGTCTGTAGTGAAAAAAAATTTCGGTCAAATACAGGGATGATTCTCCGTTATATATAGTGTGTCTATTTGAGTCAACAATGAAGCATTTTTGGGGAAAATAACCTGGAAAATTTTGTGAATGGGCTAGTCTTGATTTGCTTGGGATACTGTATGGTTTTTATTGTTAATCCTAACAATTGAGAGGCAAATGTTGGATGAAGGCTCAACCCAATGTTTTGAGTTCATTTATTGAGTTGTTTCAAGCATTGAATTCTGTTTAAACCCTCAGCTTTTTAATAAGATCAGGTGCAAGATAATATTTGCATGATATTTATACCTGATGAAATTCTTCCTCCTACTCCTTCAACAAGTATCACTTTTATTAAGATGGATTTGTATCATTGATCACAATCGATTATGTCTTAATAGATAAATTGGTGCTTTTACATCAATATTGTATCTTGCCTTAAGCCCTTCTGCCCTTTGCCACTTAAGACTGAACCAAGATCTCCTTTATGAGGAAGGGGAGGTACCCTTGGCTATTAGTGTTGATTTGTTATCATCTTGTTTCAGTTCTCCTCAAGGATAGAGATGCCAATCAATAATCATAGCCAAGAAGCATATGTACTTTTGGAGTGTAGTTGCACAAGTACTTAAACAAATTTGTTTTTAATTTAAGCATGATTAGATTATAGCGTATAGCCCCCTTAAATATTGAGTCTGCGAATCCTTATAGAATCAAATACATGGGATTACCTTTCCCTTACCCTCTGCAATTCCCTGTCCAAATTAACTATATGGAATTCTAAATACCTGAGTATTTTGTTAGAGAACTAGAGTAGCACATGAAGTTGCAAACATGGAAGATGAACCTTCCTTACATTATCATGCTTTTCAGTTGGGTTTATATGCATTACCTTTTTGTTTGGTGACATATTCTACCTAGTCTCCTGTAGATTGAGGCTGGATATATGCATTTGGGATTGTACTTTCTACGTTGATTGCCTCTTGTGAGAGTTATTTCACATATAAATTTCCTGGATAGGTATTGAAAATAGTGTAGCTGTCATTAAATAGAACAAGCAAAGAATGTCCCTAGTCACTACAGAATCTAATGGCCATTCAATAACATCATCTCATCATTGTCATAGATATTTGGAATTTGCAAGGAAATTCCAATTGTCTGCTATCAACATTTTGTTTTCATTTTTTTATCTTTTGGGTCAATCTAAAATCCTTCGTGTTGCATATTATTGCATTGACCAAGGTTGCTAACTATTTTCTATCAGTGTGTTTGCAGAGCTTTGCCAGTCTTGCCGAATAATTTCTGCTGGATTACTAGTAAAGAGGTTTCTTGAACTTCATCAGAGTTTGCAGAGAGCAACAGTGGTGTTTGATTCCTTACTCACCCCCTCTCCTGAGACAAGGCCAAGCAGCCACTCTACCCCACACTGTCTTTTAGAAGACTCATGTAAAGTTCCCTCTCACAAGAATGCTATATCATGGGTGCAAGCTGCCTTGGGGACCAATCTTTCTAAATTTAATCTTTTCAGAGCTCAAGGAAAAGGTGAGGTTTTGAATGGTGAAAGATGTCATTATGTCATCATTGAGAATCCTCGGCCGGAAATGGATACTGAGAATCCCTCTGCTCAGAACAAGCAAAATCGTGTAACTCAAGTAAATCCCTCGCCAAATTCAACTGCTAAAAGACTTAGTTCAAAGCGGAATCTCTTGGCGGCCAAGAACTAGGATAATGACAAGCAGGATCAAAGAAAAGAAAGCGAACTAAAAGACGCAGCGACTTTAGCCGAAAAACTGCTCGAGGCTTCTCGAGAATGGTTCCTCAAGTACTTAGAGGAATCGCTAGGTGATGGATTTGGGTTGAAAAGTGTTGAAGGGACTGCTGAAATCGCATGTCTTCTTGGACAGCTCAAAATGGTGAATCACTGGTTAGATAATTTGGCTGGTAGAGATAATCTTGACGATAGGGTAGAGAACTTAAGGAAAAGTTTGTACCAGTTTCTACTTGAGCACGTTAATTCTGCGGTTGCATCTAGTTAGTAAATAGGGTACCAGTACAATGTGAACTAACAGAATTGACAAAATGGAGTATACTTTTCTCAGCTGACTCACTGCTCTGGACAGATGACATTGCTACAACATTCAATAGTTTTACAGCTCGTTTAGGTTTTGCTATGACCACCTAAATACTAACGTTATTATACAATTTTGGGCTGTATCTATCAATATGTATAACAATAACATTATTATCACTAAGGACTCATGTTAGTAATTCATTTTGGATTAACATCTAGTACATTTGATTCTAGATAAATGTCTGGTTTTTCTTGGAGATCATTTTCTTCAATATTTGCAGGCTAAGGTATGCTGCTGATGGAGCTGTTGTGTGCTAAATTATGCACTTGCATGCAATCTTTTTGCAATATACAAATTGAATATAATTTTGATGCACCAAGAATGTGAAATATTGTCATTCAGTCAAATGGTTTTATTCATGTGGATGGTGAAGTAGTGGCTTGAAAGTCAACCATGTTTGTTTACACGATAATATATAATTGGATGATTGAATAAGAACTTTATATATGGTCAGTGCATGAGTGCATCAGAATTAATACTATTCAAATTTTTGTTCCTGGTTGTTCATGCAGAAGAATAGGTGATGGTGAGTGAGACTTAGCAAGCTAGTATTTTCTTCTAAGATGTAAAATACTGTTAGTCATCATCCGCTGATGTTTATGGCTTAATAATAGACCGAGTGAGGAATCTTGCCATAGGGGGGACTTCATGGGATAGTCATGGAACTCACACAGCAGAGAAAGCCAAGAAAATCTGGTAGAATGAATGTCTTTATAAGAGACCAAGTGATAGCTACATCAAAACTTAAAAGCTAAATGCTACTTCTGGGGGTGAAATCAAAACATTCACTGAAAGTAATTCTTTTCTAATTGGTCAAAAGGTAATTTGGATGGTCGGAAGTTGATGATCTATGAGGCTGTGTCTTCCCAGAAGCTGCAGCTGATGATGTTCCCAATGCCTTCATTCCTTTACAGGACTTCATGTGTTTGTACATTTTCTCTGGCTTGAAGGGCTTCCCACATTGCCTGCATCATCAAGTCCTATTTATGGCCTCATATTTCACTATCATAATTAAAGGCAAGAAATTGAAAGTGTCTGGAAAAGGATGGGCCACAGTATGTGGCTCATTTATTTTAAATTAGACAATTGAATGAATGAAGATACTAGAAAGTAGAAACACAGCTCTTTTGTTTTTATCAATAGCCTCTGCAGTAAAATGTTGGTAAACGTCACAGTCCGGGAATCAATGAAACATTATATGTCTTGTATTTGTTGTTTCAAGAAAGGGAAAAACTTCTGAAATTTGATCATATGTAATAATCCAACTAGGTTGTCCATTGGTCTTTTTGTTGGAAGTTTTGCAAAGTTAATATATTTCAATTTTGTTTGTCTTTATTAAAATAAAGATTTTGCTAAAGAGTAGCCGATAAAGAAATAAGAAAAACGAAAGTTTTGAAATTTTCAATTGGATTGAAAACTTGAAATGATTAGAGCGTGTTCAATTTGTATTTTCGTTTTTTTATTTTCTAAATTTTATGACAAAAATAATAAAAATATAAAATAAAAATAGTAAATAGGATTTTATTATCTTCATTACTTTTCTCACAGTATCTTGAAAACAAAAAATACAAAAATTGAAAACGAGAAATGAAAACAAAAACAAAAGATATCCTTATCTTTCTAATACAAAATTTCCTTTTTTATTTCTTAACCGATATCCTCTTAACTCTAGTAAGATGAAAATCCTTAGAATAATAAATGACTCTATGTCCATGCACCTCCATTAAGCTGATAAGAAAGCACAGATAAGTCTTAATGCTGTGTCTTGTCGATCTTCAACCAATGAGCTAATATATATTTGATACTTTCAACCAATTTGACCACAAATTTTTTATGCAGGGTTCGATCCCTCTCATAACAATTTAAAATGGCTAACAATTGAAATTATATTCAGTTGACATTTTTAGTCACTTACGAGCAAATTGGTCCACCAAATGGCTTTTGTTGACTTTGATTCATGAACTCGCCTAACTTTTTCCTGGTCCTGTTTGTTCCCTCTCCATCAAAGCTTTTTCTGCAACCAAAAAAAAAAAAACACAAATTTAATCTGGTTACTTATAAGAGTTTTGTTATTTATATTCACAGTATATGAGATACAATACCAACTTACATTTCATCTAATAGTGGATAAGATGTGAATTGATACGATGTCTATGACTTGTGAGTACAAATAACATTTTTTTACTTATAATGATCATAATCTTGAACATTCTTATCACAATGTATGATTTAATAAATTACCTGCCCCCATATTGGTTTTGCTGCTTATGGTGATTCCAAGTAGTCCCAAAACACCTGGCTGATCCTCCCAATCTGTCTCCTTTACAAATCTGTGCTCCATTTTCTGCCATCTTGTTAGGCTCATTGGAGACAGCTTTTTGAGCTGGTGTCATCCTTATCAAGGCTGCATCATTTATGTCCACAGTCCCACAAGTAATCCAATTTCGTAACACGCTAGAAACTCGAGTAGAATTGCTTCTGAGCTTGCTAAAGGAGGACTGAGAAGAAGAAGACGATGATGATGATGATGATGTAGAAAAAGAAGAATCGGGTGTATCAGTTTTGTTCTGGTCATCTTTGTTACTACCATTATTGGTCAACAGATTGTGATACAAAGAAGGCAGTGAGCAGTTCTCCAATTTCTTATGCTTCTGTTCATTGAAACTCTCTTTGCCTTCCCCCAAAGGCTTCTCTTCTTCAGCCTTGGAAGAGTCATGTTCATCTGTCACAGATGACCTGTCTGAGCTACATACCAGTGAATCCTGGCTTATTTCTGATAGCATCTTTGTTGGGTTACCCGTTTTCGAATCCGTGTCTCTTTGAGTTTGAGGTTGTTGTTCTTCTGCTGCTAGAGATGGCTGGTGCTGGTGCTGGTGCTGTTGGTTTTGTTTGTCCTCTGCAACATGCACTTCAGGAGATCTCTTCTCAGCCATTGCATGACCAGCACTTCTCTTTTCATCTGGTGAAAGAAATTCTGCAGAATCCAAGTTTTGTACAACTTGAATGAGTCTTTTTTTTCAAAATTATTAGAAAAGTGATGTTATTTGTACTCATATAGTATATAACATCGTGTTAACATCGATAATTAGGTGAGATGTGATTCCAAACTAAGTGGGGTCCACACCCCCTCCAATAGTAAGCAGGAGTGTGTCAGCACGGTATTGCACAAATAGTGAGTATAAATAACATTTTTCTTATTAATAAGTCTATATAATTTGGACATGTCCATAGATGGAAATTATGGGTGGCCATACTCAAATAACTCAAATGTTAATGTGAATGATAAAAATGGGAGTAGTGATTATCTCCAAGTATACATACCAAATGGGGTAGGGTGGATTTGTGATCCTTTGAGGACGTATTCATTGTCAGAGATGGGGGTTATGAGGTCGTCATCCAACAAGTCCTGCCACACATAACCTGTCTTGTACCTCCTGAAATTCAGTACTTGTCAGTTTCAAAAATTGATCACAGGCATACACTGGTAGTTGAAGTTGTGTAGGGAACAAAAATGAGGGTAGAGAAATGGACAAAAAGAAAGGAAAGGACAAAAGGGTATGAATATGATGATCCAACCTCTTGTAGGACCAAGCAAATGCTTCTGGCAGGTCTTTTCCTCTCAATTCACCAAGCCACCTCTTGACATCTTTTAACACACACAAAGCAGCATGATCAAATCATATTTGATAATAACGGCCTTCATATGCCTTTATCTAATAGTTTAAATTTTTGGGAGAGATGACTATCATGATATAGTATCAAAGCCTTTATAATCAAGTGATCTGGAGTTTGATTCTTGTTAAATATAAAACCATTTATATGCTCTATCCAATAATTGTAAATTTTTATAAGAGATGGTTCATGACAATAACATTATGAGCAGAAGAAAGGAACACAAGAACTATAGTCAGTGTTAGATGCAGATGAGGCTAGAACAGAAGAATGGGATGCAATGGAATGAGATGTAAACATAGATAACACAAACCTCTGAGATAAACCCCATTACGAGCTAGATGAAGAACGCGAATGAGATGGGGATGATCTGCACGACCGCCTATGTGACTGAGGAAGTAGATGATGTGAAGCCTTCTCACTTCTCCACCTTTGGCTTCCATGTCTATTTTTCTTGCTTTGTTGTTGTTGCCTTTGCTGCAATAAACACCAACACCCTCTTAACACAAAAGGCGCAAATTACTCTTCTTTTGAGGTACAACACCACACAAAATAACAACCCCCTTTGTTAATTAAACTATCTACAATGGTCCAAAATATGATATAATAAAACGTAGAGCTATCACCTAACATGGGAAAACCAAAAACTAGAGATCTTTGTCTCTCTGCCGGCCTGCTACACAAGGAAGTGATATCACAACATAAATAAGCCCTTCATATGAAGATAGAATAATCATTATTATTGTTATTATCATATCATATAATATAAGGTTTATGTGAGCATAACGCAGGCCTGCTAGGTACATGACCATACATGGAGTGCTACTTTGTTGGTGTTTTTTTATTTTCACTAGAGAACAAGAACTTTCTCGCAAACATAACCAAAGAAAAAGAATTAGAAACATCGAGAAAAGAGAATAACAAGCAAGTGATTGGTTTCTGTACTAGAATGCAGTTACCCTTTTCCTTCTTTCTAGCAGAGAGTGCAGAGAGAAGAATAAAACGTGTGTGAGAATTGACCAGGTTTGCAGCTATATAAGGATACAAGCTCTCTGAGTAGAAACAGCTTCAGGGATCATCTGATTTCTCGCGGTTTAACGAATATATAATAATAAATTTATAATAGCCATCTTTTGACTCAACACATCATTATTCCCCAAAAAGTTCATTTCTGGCCATTCTTTTTCTCCCATTTTCCCCCTCTTTTATTTGCACTTTTACTAAATTATTATTAGAGTTTAATTTTAATATACTGTTTATATTTTTATTACTTGAAAATTTAAGTAAACAAAAAAATTTTATTGAATGACAGTGTATCAAAATTAATTCCTTATAATTATTATTTTTTATTTCAATCCTAATCCTCCCAAATAATACTTATATAATTATGGGAGATGATAACAATTGTATATTTATTTAATTTAATTTAATTTTTTATTTTGGGAGATAATAACAATTGTATACTTATTTTATTATTATACTTTTCTAATGAAATGTTTTATCCAAAATACTTAGATGCTTGATGGCCCATCTTAAAATTTATCATGCATTGGTGTACTTTCCTTTTCTACATTTTTCTTGGTATGAAAATAACCAAAATCACGGTAAACGAATCTGAACAGGCTTAAGGAAATGTCATAATTAATCATAAGCAATGATTAAAATTATTCACTGTATTATGCTAGTGATTTGAGCGACATACCAGTTTGGGTCGGCTATTAGCTAATGCATAATTTGATATTTTCCTTGTTTAAATAAGTAAATGAAAACATATACTCTTTTCCACACAAAAAAAAGCATATTCTAAAATTAAGGTTTCCATAAATTTTACCCAAAATTTTATTTAAAATAAAAAACTTCGAAGTATGTGACAAGAAGTTTCTACATAATTTTTTGTTTCTCATTCAACGAACATATGAAAAAATGCATCCAAACTCTCGAGTTTCTTGGTTCAAACGCTGCTTTTGCAACTAAATTCTCCTACAATAGCAATTTACTTCTAATATAACCCACCGCTTTCGAATATTATATCACTTCAAATACGTATGGCATGTGGTTAGGTAAATAAGTGAAATTATCATTGACTAATTGATACAATGAAATGAAAAAATATAAGGTATATTATTTATGTTTTCACCGCCAAATAAAAATATTGTTTATGTTTTGGTTACACAAGAGATGTCAAAAAAATTTAAAGACAAAATCAGTTGGTCTTAATTTAAAAGAATGATGAAGACAAATAGACGACGAGAACAAAATAATAATGCAAGTGGGTAATGAAATTATTTTAGGATTAAGGAAAGAGAAATGTTATTTGTACTGGTAAATTATGAGACATAGTATCAACTTACATTTTATTCATCATTGAATGAGGTGCGGATCCTATTTAAATAAAATTCATTTCCCATCTAATGACAGATGAGGTGTAAGTTAACATAATGTCTCTCATTTATCAATACACATAACACAACTTTTAAAAACAAAAATTCAAAATTGTCACGCTGATTGCTGGCCAGCAAGTACATTGTTGAGGATAATCATAAGAAATTCGTGAAAGATAAACTGCAAACATAATGGTCCGAAAACAAAAACATATTCCTGGGATTGACCTTTTCATGATGCCGAGATACTCCTTTGTATCGTGTGAGGGCCCTTGCGGTGATTCCATTGCAGTTGAATCCATGACACACAAGTTTTGTCTTGTCCCTTTTGTACTCCTTCAACATCACAGTGCCATTTTCATCAGAGAAGGAATGGGATTATAAATATGTTGGTTGAAGTACACCCTAGGAAAGTAATAATTATCCAAAAATAATTAATTAATTCGAAATTGTCGCTTTCAATGAAAAAGGAATGATGCTACCGTAATAACGTATATGATCATATGATGTTTTATAAGGTAATAATTCCTTCATTGCACATTGGAATCGAATAAATGAGGAACATTTTTTAGTTATTACTTTACTTAGCTTATATAAATTTGTAAAATTAGAAATCGAAATTTGTCCGAATTCATCCTTTTTTCTTTCTTTCCTTTTCTCCCTTCCATGTCTAAAACGGATCAAAATTTTCGTTGTTGTTTTTGCTTTTGTAAATTATAGGTTATTATTGTTACCTAATATGATCTCTATTTTTATGTCTTGAAAGGAAACCGTGACCATACAGGTTTTATGAATGGTAGCTAATAAAATACATCGGATCAGCAACCTATATAAGAAAGGTAAGAAAACAAGTGGATGAATATTTATTGTAGCATGTGATCATAATAACCCTTGCCTCCTGATTAAAATTAAGAAATCATGAGGAGGTCAGCGAAATAATTGACTTTTACTGCTTAATAATAATCAGGTGGCGTAGACAATTCAACCACCAACTCAATTAAAACATTGGTCAATCTGAAGGTCATCGAAAAAAAAAAAAAACTCAAAATGATTTTTCTCAACGTGTAAGAAGAGCTCTGAATCAGAGAATTTGAGGAAAGTTTGCATGCTGAATATTTTGAGTTTTCATTAAATGAATACTTTGTACACAGGCAGAGGTATTTATACATGAGCTACACAAAGTGTACTTTACAAGCTAAGTAACTATCTAATAGATTTTGAACTGAATCCCTAATTGATTTCTAAAAGATTGTAACTGAATCACTAACTGAATGTGAGTTGTGATTAGGTGTGCTCATATCTACGCTAACAATCCCCTCCCCCCCCCCCCCCAAAAAAAATAAAAAACTTAGATGGGAGGGACTCGACTCAAAGTTTGGACCTTAGGCAGGGAAATTGAGTGGAGGAGATAGCTTTTGTAAGTATACATGTAACCTGTTCTTAAGTTGGAATGTGACTAACTTGGATTTGCTTTTGAACAACCTTCTCTCGAACAAAATGAAGGTCAAGCTCAAAGTGCTTGCACCTCTGATGAAGAATCAGATTGGCAGTGAGCATTATTGCGCTTAGATTGTCACAGTAGATGCTAGGAGTAAGTGAGGGTGGTAGCTAAAGTTTAGCTAACAACAACTGAATCCAAATACGATCTGTAACTGTGGAAGCAAGGCTTCTGTATTCTGCTTCTATACTTGATCATGACACAACAACTTGTTTCTTGGAGGACCAAGTGACAATATTATTGCCAAAGTAAATACAAAGGCCTGATGTTGTCCTTCTATCATCAGGGTTATTGCCCCAGTCAGCATCACAAAGGGATATAGATTGAAATTTGGACCGGGTCTAAGTCTAAGTGCATGAGTTGCAATACCTTTCAGTATCTGAGTATTCTTTTTACAGTTTGCCAATGTGACATGAATGGTTGATTCACAAATTGACAGACCTTATTCTCACAGAAGGAGATTTCAGGCCTAGTAATGGTAGCATATTGAAGTGCTTCTACTATTGACTTATAAAGAGAAAAGTTGTCTAAAGTAGCAAGGTGTTGCTTAGTTAGTTTGAGACCACTTGTCATAGGAGTGGGTGTGGATTTGTAGTCATACATGTTTTCTTTAGAAAGGAGATCTAAGATGTATTTGGCTTGAAAGAGATATAGGCTACCATCAATAGAGAAATGAGCTCATTTCCCAAAAAATAATGAAGTAGCCAAGTGTAATACCCAGTGTACACGTGTCAATAGACAAGTTTTGTATGGCCTCAAGGTCCCTCAAGACCCACCTATGTTTCCAGGTTCGGGATTTCGCTAAGTCTGGAGCCTTATACCTCTTTGGAGGGCTATTTAATATTTTATTTGAATCTAAATGGGGATATTTCCTTATTTACACTTATAAAAGTTAATGGAGAGTAAAATAAATGGGGATATTAACTTAAAATTAGTGAGTGTAAATAAGTGAGAGTTGAGACAACCCAGATGTAGTTGGGTGTTGTCGCTACAAGATTTTACAGAACATCCTCGCTGCAGCGAGTTATCCTTGCTGTAGTGATCAGACAGGCTAGGAGGCTTGTTGTAGCAAGATATGTTCGCTGCAGCGAGTTGTTGATTCTCCAGGTTCACTGCAGCGAGCATCCCGTATCAGATATGATGCAGTTTTCATTAAATGAGCCCTATATATACCCCAACTCGGGTTTTTCTTTTTTTAGGAGCGGAAACACGAACCCTAACCCCTTTTAAGGTGATCTCCTGCCCTTCCACTCTCATTCTCCATCAAATCCACCACCTCCAAGCTTCAAGGTGAGTTTGATTATTGGTTTATGCTTTCTTTGTCTCCTTCCTTTCATGTTCCATGGTTTGGGCTTTGTTGGTTCTCTCATTGTTGTCAAGTTAGGATGCTCCCCTAATATTGTTAGGGTTTGTTATAGTTGTCTAGAGATACCCATAGATGGTTTATGAGTCTTTGTTCTATGGCAGTTGTTGGTGCCATTCCAAGCTCTCAAGATCAAGTTGGTTGTGCCCACATACTCCCGGCTCCAAATGGTGAGTGGGTTTGACCTCATAGCCTTAGTTTATCATTATGAGTATACTTATTGCATGATGATTGTTAAATATGAAATTAGAGATAAAAGTATGATTATATATTTGCAAGTTATGGCAAGCTAGCTAAAGATTATGATTTTGATTCTGGCATGAAAGAAGGAGTTTTAGAAAACTATAGAACCATGATTGCTATGTTGTGTGTCATAGAAGATGTTTTATATGTTTGATAGATGATTTATTGAGAAAATACGTATTGTAGCAAGATGACTATTTTATCAAAATTGTTTTTTTTTTATGGATTTCCTTGATATCACTACGATTTTAAGTTTTAAAATTTCAAGTTATGTTTTAGAATATTCAGTTAATATATTTATATATATGTTGAAGAAATGTGAAACCAGAGTATGACTCAACTTTACGAATAAATATGTTACATGATTTCCAAATTTTATGATTTGAACCCAAGTGTTTCGAGCCATGAATTTTAGATCTATCAAGTATATGAGAATGTGTTAGCTTAAGATATGAATTTAGAACTTCAGTTTATGGTACCAAGAGGTACGGAATTTAGTTTGATTTTTAGCAACTACCATATACATAGTATGTGGGCTTGAAATCGGAATACCTGCAAGTGGTGAACCCTTGGGCTCGATTTTCACAGCCACAGTTATGCTAAATTCATATTGTTAAAGTTATATGAGTCTAAAACTCTCAGTGTATTAAGATTTAAGGGCTCGTGTTCGCAAGGAACATAGTACCCACCCTTCAGATTTAAAATGATTTTATTAAAAGAGCTAGAGTATGGTTATAACTTGATTTAGAGATTTTATGAATTTCCCTTAGTAATTCTAAGAGTAAAGTAATTATGTATTATGGAATTTTATGCCTAGAGAAAAGTCTAGAGCAAAGTTTTCGCGAAAATGACATATTTTATGAAGTAGAGACTAGACGGTAGCTATAGACAAACAGACAGTGAATTAATGGCTGAACCCTGATCGTTAACCTTGGTACCAAATTGTCCTGAGAAGATAATCTCACAGAGCAGATAATGGAACTGGTTAGGTGTCCAATTTGGATCCCTTAGGGATCCCAGCTATTAGAGAAATTGTTATGTCATGGTCGACATGCATAACCAGAGAATTTATATTTTTGTTATGCGTGCGAGGCAGAAATAAAGATCCCTGTTTCTCTAGGAGATTACTGTTCTTTATGCTTTACTAGATATTACCAACTTTATAGCATTTATGTTTATAGATAAATATGTTTTCTAAGAATATTTGATTTAAGAGCTATTGTGTAGATGTGTGGAAAATGATTTCTTGTTAAAGTAAGAATTTAGATATGCACTTCTATGAATTTATAAAAGCAGAGATATATTTGTTATATAGTTATGCCTATAAATATCAAATGGTTTTGTTTGTTGCATGTATATTGCATTATGTATATTCCTTGGTTGTCCCATATGGGTGATAGATGAAAGCTCACTCATTGAGTCCATTAACTCATCCCTCTCCATTCCTCTCATAGTTGCAGGTTCACAGATGATTCAGATTCCTGTTCCATAGACGCATTTATTTCCAGTGGTGAGTCTTACTTTGCAGTAAGGCCTAGAGTAGGGCTATATTAGAGTAAAGTGCTCCAGTAGATATGCAGGCAGGATCCAAGCCATGCTTTAGTTTCATATTATGTATTTAGTTTCAGTATCAGAAATAGTAATGTATATGTTTTTAGTTTATAAGTATAGATTTAAAATTTGCAAAGTTTGATTATAGTTTATATAATAAGGCAGAGATGTATTGATGATTTAGTTTTCAAGTGTTAAACAGATTTTCAGAGATTGAACTAGAGGACTTTAGAGCTTGTATATTGAAGTATTTCAGATTTTTTATTTTAGAAATTCAGTCCAAGATGAGGATTTAAACAACGATTTAAAAGAAGCTATGTTTTAAGAATGAATATTTTTATAAATTATGCATTTAGAGAGTCACGTTACCCAGAAGGCTTACGTGGGATGTAATTCCTCACGTGCTAGTCACGCTCCCAAATTGGGTCGTGACACCAAGGTCTTTTAGTGACAACTTGATGTTGAGTGCAAAGATCAAGTTCTGAATTTCCCATTTAGAGGAGCTAGTAATGATAACATCATCTGCACAAACTAGTACATATAGGTAAGTTGTGGGGTGACTTTGGTGAATTTGAAGGAGTCACACTTTGCTGTAAAAAATCCTAGAGATAGTAAGGTAGTGTTAAGCCATATAGGACTTTGTTAAGCATGCATACTAGATGAGGATCTTCACGAAAAAATCCCTCCAGTTATTGTATAAATACGAATTCTTCAATGTTCTCCACTTAGGAAGATATTATTGAAGTCTATTTGATGTATAGGCCACTTATGAGAAAGTGCAATAGATAGAATAATCCTAATGGTTGTGGGCTTGACAAATGGACTAAAGGTCTCATGAAAATCAAACCCTTATTGTTGATGAAAACCTTTGGCTTCTACTCTAGCTTTGTTTTGGTTAATGGAGCCATCTAGATTATATTTTACTTTAAACACCCATTTACATCCTATAGTAGTCTTGTCAGGTGATAGTGTCCAGGTGTTGTTTTTCATGAGGATTGAGTATTCTTCTTGCATTGCTTGTAGCCATTTTAAATGAACTAAAGCTTTCTTAGTAGAGCTACGAAGTAAGGATGCAATAAAAGCTTTTGGTTTGAAAATACCTTCCTTTGCTGTAGTGACCATTAGATAAGCATTAGTGGGGATAACACCCTTTGCAACTGGAATGATTTCAATGTTGTGTTGGAAGTAATTGTGGTAGGTGTGGGACTAAGGTTATGGGTGTTGTATAGAATTAGTGAGGGACTTAATTGCTATTGTGTTGTAGACTATAGAGTAGGGCAAAGACTGCAAATATAGTTAGCTATATGAGTAGATGATGAGTGGCTTGAAGAAGGTTGTTTGTTAGTAAAATTATTTGAAGTAGGAATAGGTATTTGATGTGATTGAGTATAAGGATTAGGAACATTTACTTTTGATTCAAAAGAAATTAGGGGAATTTGGGGAATGGTATGAGATTGCTGATGGACAAGTTGAGACTGAGTACAAGGATTATAGAAGTGAGAGAGATAGGGAAAAATTTTGTAATCAAATGTTACATGTCTAAAGATATAAAGCTTTCCAAATGAGCTCAGGAATTTGTAACCTTTGTGTGTCTTAGAATATCCTCAAAATAAGCATAAATCATATCTGAAATTTAGTTTGTGGGTGTTATAAGGTCTCAAAAGAAGGTAACATGCACAACCAAAAGCTTTTAGTAAGGTATAATCAGACCGATTATGATAAAGTTTGAAGAAGGGAGAGTTAAGTTGTAGTTCTTGTGAAGGCATAATATTGATAAGAAAAGTACCAGTTTGAAAAGCCTCTCCCTAAAAGGAGATAGGCATTAAGGCATTGGCTAAAAAAGTGAGACCAATTTCAATGATGTGTCTATGCTTTCTTTCAACTTTATCATTTTGTTCATGTGTGTATGGACAAGTTAATCTATGTAAGAGACCATGAGAATGTAAGAATTTAGTGAATGAAAGAAACTCCTTTCCATTATCTATTTGTAAAGCTTTGAGTTATGTCCTAGTTGAAGTTCAACCATATTTATGAACTTTATAAAGATGTCAAATGCCTGAGACTTTTTGTTTAGCAAATATAACTCAGTGTATCTACTATGTGCATCAACAAAACTAATGTAATACCTAGCTTCATTAGTGAAGAGGAGTAGAGCAGCTCCCCAAACATCACAATAAACTAATTCTAGTGGTTTTGAATGGACAATAGTTGATGTAAAGAAGGGGAGTTGATGGGACTTTCCAAGATAGAAAGCTTTGCAAACATAAGTGCATTTGTTCAATATAAAGGGAATATTACACAATTTGAGAACATGTTGAACAATTCTACTTGTAGGATGTCCTAGCCTAGCATGCCAAATGGCAAAATTATTGTTACTATCAACAAGTTTAGAGGCAGTAAAAGCTGAGTACATATCAAAATTATTATGCATAGGTCTAGAACTTACACTTTCTAGAAATAGGAGCATGTGAATCAGAAAAGTAGTAAAGGCCTTGTTTAACTTTAGCTTGGAGAAGTGTTTCTAGAGAAACTTGAGATTTGACACGAAAATCATTAGCTGAGAATTCAAAGAGGACATTATCTTCTTAGTGAAGCTGAGAATTCAAAGAGAACATTATGTTCTTTGTGAAACTGCCAAGCACTAAGAAGATTTTTGGTTAAGCCTGGAACATGCCTAAAATGATGTGGATAAAAGAATTTGTTATTTGAATCACAAATTAATGTTGAATGTCCTATATACTTTATACTCATACCTGCACCATTGCTAACTTGAACATGATCATTGCCACCATAGGTTGATTTTGCATCAAATACCGAGGGATCTAGAGTGAAATGGTTTGATGCACCTGAATCTGGATACCACAATGGATCATACACTATCAAAGGAGTTGCTACAAGTGCTTGAGAGTAGTCTTGAGATGAATAGGAAGGATTAGCATAATAAGCTAGAGTTTGAAGTTGCGATCTGTATTGTACCTTCTGCCATTGTTGTTACCATTTTGATACTGAGATGAGGAATTAGGGCATTAATAATGAGGACTAAAGTGATGGTAGCAATTCCAAATCATGTGACCTATTCTACCACACATCTGGCACTGAGGATGTAAGCCAAAACCATATCTCCCTCCAACATGGCTGTTGCAACCATGGCCACAATAGTCACCACGGCCACAACCACAAAAATGAGGACCTTCACCACATGACCAATGTTGAGGAGTTTGACTCTGAGCAATATGAGCTTGAACTGAATTTAAAGAAAGCTCCAGAGAGTGGCCATGTTTAATACAAGCTTCAATCACGTGAAGCAACACTTCCATTTCTATCAATTGAATAGGGATCAATTCATGAGAATATGGAGGTATTTAACGGATTATAGTCAGAAGGAAGACCGTCAAGTATGATTTTGATGTACTCCTCTATTGCAATCGGAGATCCAACCATAGTTAATTGATCAATGATCTTTTTCAGCTCTAAGAGATAAGCATTCATAGAGGAGGTTTTTTTTTTTTTTTTACCTTTTAGTTAGATCTTAAGTCGATACACCTTAGTGCATGTCTACAATGCAAAGAACTTTTGAATTTTTCCCGAATTTAAAAGGAGAAGTTGCATCCTACTCGAAAATATAGGAATTCGGAAAGAGATATGAGGAGCCATGACAAAAAGTGATCATTTTGGCTACTTTAGTTCTTGAATTCGATGGTTTATTTTCCAGCTTTTGCGTGCTCGATGGAAGTATACGTTTGTGGAATTTCATTCGAATCTAGGTGATGCTTGAGATTATGAGCTTGAATGGTTACTTCTTGATGCTAGAGAAGAAAGTTGTCGCCACTGAGCTTGCACGAGATAGGATTATTGAAGCTATGAGGTTGGAAGGATTGAGAAGAAGCGGTGGAAGAGAGTGGTGAATGTGGTGGAGCTAAAGGAGGAAGTGGTGGATCTTCCATTGTTGGAGCTTGGCTTGCCATGGATCGAAAAATTGGCTCTTAGATGACATGTAAGTAGAGCTCCAAATCAGAGAATTTGAGCAAAGTTTGCATACTGAATATTCTGAGTTTTCACTAAATGAATGCTTTGTGCACAGGGAGAGGTAGTTATACTTAAGCTACACAAAGTGTGCTTTACAAGCTAAGTAATTATCCTAACAAATTCTGAACTGAATCCCTAAAGTGATTTCTAATAGATTTTAACTGAATCTCTAATTGAATTTGAGTTCTGATCAAGTGTGCTCATATCTACATTAACACTACGTTAAACGTCGAGTATCATATTCACACATACATATAATTTTATAGTTTAATGTTGATGTTGTCATCTAATCAAATTCTCATTTATATGATATTTCAAATAATAAATAGGAGAGTTAACCACCTTATTAACATGATACTACATGATTTAATACAAAGTATAAGATGTGACAAAATATTACTAGATGATTTTATAAAATGTTTTTACATTGTCAATATTTATACTACTAATAAACAAGACTCATTTGAGGGAAAGTTTTCCACATGTCGCTCTCAGAGTCTTTTAAGGCCCGCAATTTTCAAAACCTTAATTACAAATTCTTTTTTGGAAAATTCAAAACCTGAATTATAATATATCATTAAAATATTATAGACATGATTGATTTTGATATATCGATAATTGACAATTCAATACATTGAAAAGTATCAACATTTAAATGAATATTTCTTTGATCATTTGAATAATAAATGTTAGACCAATCTATTCTAAAAAAAGAGATAAATCAATCAACATTTTAATCTAATTAAGACAAATAGATCATGCATTTTATGAAAATCTATACAACTAATAAACAAAACTCATTTGAGGGAAAGTTTTTCATATGTCGCTCTCAGAGTCCCCTAATTTTCAGAACCTTAATTACAATTTTTTTTAAAAAAAATCAAAACCTGAATTATTATATGTCATTAAAATATTATAGACATAATTATTCTTGGTATATTGATAATTGATAATTTAATGCATTGAAAGTATCAACATTTAATTAAATATTGCTTTGATCATTTGAATAATAAATGTTAGATCCTCACTCATGGGAATCAAGTGTATTTCATAGCCAGCTTTTTGCCTCTTCAAGAGAGCAACCGCAATGAGTGGATTAGTTACTGCTACTAACAGTGAATATCTTGATTTCGATTAAAAATGGTAGATCAATCTGTTCTAGAAAAAAGATAGATCAATCAACATTTTAATCTTAATGTAGATAATGCATTTTACAAAAAGAAGAAATATGAGCACTCCATAATACTAATATTAACACTTATTTATGTCATTTGGTCTAATTTGATATAATAAGGTCCAATTTGACAAAATATGACCAAATCATTTTTTATTTTTGATTGAAACTAAATTTAAAATTGATACACTACTCAAATCTATATTGATATGTGTCATTTTCTTACAATTTCTATTTTTTGAAATTTATTTATTGCTTCTAAAATGAAAATTTATTTCACAAATAAAAAATATTTAATTCAATTCATATATTTTTCACATTTATAATAATAAATACCAATTATTGAATTCAAATTCATATTTAAAAATGCATGCATGTTCTTTTCTTAAAAAGTCTTTAAACTTCAAATCTAAGATTTGAAAGCAAAAAAATAAACTCTTGTTGAATTTTGAAAAAGAGTAATGTGTATCACTGTTATATGTGTCAATAATGATATATATAAACAATGCAATATACATAGATTAATAATTAGTAATAACACCATCATTATATTTGTCATTTTTCAAAAAAACAAAATCATTATTAGTACTCTTATGGTGCATATTATCATTCAAGTGTAATCATATTTAAACCATAAACCGAATCATCTCCTTGCTTTGCTCCAATCTTTACTTATAAAAATTCACTTATCCAAATTTGTGTTTTATTTTTAAGAATCATTCTCATCCATGCTTTGATGCTATTTTTCTATTTTTTTTGTTTAACAATTTCTTCTCTTATCTCATGCTATTTTAATTTTTTTCATCCATTATCTTATGTTTGGCATGTTGGTAAGGCCAGTGAACAAAAATGGACTTTTTTTGTAGTGCTGATGGCAACAGCTAAGGATTAAACAGTAGAAGATCTACAAGAATCACTTATTGGAGGGGAATATTGGTCAATCATGATGAAAAGACAAGGGTGCGGTATATTTTTTTTCTTTCTTTTTATCCATTATCTTAAAATGCTAAAACTATCACTTTATCTTTTCCTTTTTCATTTTTTTTAGCTTTTCTATTTTCCACTCTCTTTCCCTTCTTTATTTGTTTTTTCACTTATATGATTGATTTTGATTTTCTTTTTTTTACTAATTGATATAGTTTATAGAGAATATATAGCCCATTGTGGAGGAATAAGTTGCGGGAGGTAGAATGAGCATCCCTACCTTTATAACAAGCTATATACTATAATCTTCAATTCATTTTGCAACTTAAATAGTTATATTTTAGTGATGCAATGTAACAAAATTGAAAGTGTAATTTTATTTTATTCTTTTGTTTGTAGTTCTTACCAATGATAGACAAAGATAAAAATGAAAGAAAACAAGGTAGCTGAAGTGGTTTTCAAGGAATGTAATGTCAAAGGTGTTAGCTCCTTTGCTATAATAATGCCTAGCAAGATCAACTAAAAAAACTAATTGAAGAAATGCTTGAAAATCTTGAAAAATATATTCTGATTTAATAGAAAAATGGATATATGAGAGTTTTGATTATAAATTTACATATATATATTTTTTGTCAATGTTTCAAAGATGATTATTTTTATGATTAATATGCAACTTTGCTTGTGACTTAAAATAAAGGAACAAAAAGTGTCACCCATGATTGGAGCTTCTCAATGTTGCGAATGTTTGATATTCCTATTTATATAACATGTAGGAACCTCAAATATTAAATTATACTTCATGTGTCATTTTATGATAATTTTCATTTTATAACTTTATTTTTGCTAATAATGACTTATAAAAGTTATATTTTAAAATATTTTATAAATCGGTTCATATTCATTTGACATCTACAACAATAAATGGAGATAATGATATAAATATGTACAATTAATTTCTTAATTCATAATAAATGAGTTTTAATAAAATTTAAAATGATTTGAATGTTTTTGTTTGTTTTCAATCATCTAAAATTTAAAATTCAAAATTCATTATTTGCTTTCCAGTTGTTCCTATACTTGATCATCTCTTCATTTTCTACATTTACTTCTTCTTCCACTATTAATTGTTGGATAATGCAAAGAATACAAATTGCTTAAAAAGAATGTGCTAAATAGGCTAGGTACCAAAGAATGTTTTAAAATAGATAAAATCTCACCATAAGACTCATAGTCATTGTTTGTTTCAAAATGTTGTTTATTTTGTTTGGTTATATCTATTTTGTATTTTATTATGCATTTTGAACTCATGTAATAAAAATTATTAAAAAACTGTCAACTATTTAAATCCTTGAATAGTTTATTTAAAATATTTATTCATTTTTTTACTTGATTTAATTTAACTGTCAATATAATTGAAATTAAAATGTTTTCCATATGTTTAGCATGAAATAAATTAATAAACATTAGATAATTAACTATAAATTGAAATTAAAATGTAAAAATTTATTTATTTCATTTTCAAAATTATTTTGATGAGAAAATAATGTATTTCGAAAGTGTGAAAATTGTCTTATAAAATGAGTAATACAAGGAAGAAATTACAATGAAATCCTATGTAAGAGTTTATCAATAAATATCATGGATAAATTTTATATATAAAATTTTTTTATAAAAATTTCTATCCAATTTTTTCCTATTTACCCTAGTATATTAAAGAGCATAGAATGAATGAAAAACACGTGAATTTTTTATTTTAATTATTTAATTCCACTTTAACAGGTGTACTTTAGATCTTATAATTTATGCATTTTAACATTTAGATTTAATTTTAGTTAATCATTTTTAAGAGGTTGAATAATGTGGGGAAAAAAAGGGATAGGAAGGATATCTAGTATGATTTATTTTTTAATAAATTGGAGGGACATGGGAAATGAATTAATTTTTTCTCTTCATTTGTTCAATTTATGATCAATTTTAAATTTTAAAAATATTTATTATAAAATGAATTAGATTTTCAATAACGAATTGATAAATGAAATTGATTTATAGAATTTTTTTAATGTCATTTATTATCTCAATAATAGTTTTACAATTATACTATTTTTAAGTATTATTTCACCTTAAGCTAAGTGTTTTTGTGTAAGATGTATCTGTTATAATATACCATAAACTTACATTTATCTCATACGTTTAAAACTTTATGCATATTACCCTTAAAAACGCTAGTATATGTAAAGTTAAGCTCTTCCATGATTATGTCATAATCAAACTACTGTAGGTTGTGTACCCCAAAAAACTATTATAGGGTGCAACAATGTTTAAGTATAGAATAAAACAGCAAATTTTTGCTGTAATTTTTTACAACTTTTTATCAGAAGCAAATTTAACTTATGAAAAATAGAAATAAAATAAGTTTCATCTTATCCATTTAATTTTTTCAATATTATCTTATATTATTTTACATATTTATTTCGAGATGTTATTTTTCTTAAGAAAAATAAAGCAACCGTATGTACCTCGAATACAGATTAATTACATATGTAATGTTTGTGTATGAATCTCAACCTTGCCTAATGGCGTGATGTTGGAGTAAAAACAACAGTATGCTGAAATCTAAATAAGTGCTGAATGCTCTAAGGAATATAAAGAAAATTTAATTACGTCGTAAAAAGTCGTTGACATCTTTTGTTGTTCTCCGTGTAACGTATTCTGTTTTTACATTATTAAAATAGTTTGACCTTTATCTTAAAAAACAATGAGCACATTATCAAGTTTACTTAATTTCGAGTCAATCCATGGATTGCTGATATATAATGAATAAAATTTGTATACTAAACCAGAAATAAATCTATATCATGTGTGTTTGTTTGACGTAGATGTTTGACAGTATCACAACTTTGCCTAATGGCGTAAACGTTGCAGTTAAAACAACAATATGTTTAAATCTAAATGAGGCTAATACTGTTGATATACATATGTAGTTTTCAAAATATTAATATATACTACTAGAAAAATGTGGAATGCTGGTGGAAACTACCAACATCTTCACACCTGTCGGTAGTTATTGACTCCAACTCCGACTGGTTGTCGCGTTATGGGAAATAATTATTGTTGTTATTGGTGTATAAGACAAACCCGTCGGTAACACAACAGTAAATGCTGACGCCAATACACTCCACATGGCGCATAATATTCGACGGGTTTATCGACGGGTATATTCAACAATATTTTATTTTATTTTATTTTATTAAATAAATCGACGTGTATATTTAACATTTTGATTTTTTTTTATATTTTATTAAATATACCGATGGGCAATTATTATAATTATTAATTATTTTACCAACGGGCTGATCAATTAGTATTTATTTTTAAAATTATTAATTGTTATTTATTACTGATGGGTTTACCGATGGGTATTTGAAAGCTCACAAGTTGCCACACAAATTTTGCATCTTCTGTCGGTATACTTGTCGGTAATTATTGGTTATCAAAACAAATCGTTTCATTAAATGCGTACCCATCGGTATACTCGTCGGAAAGCTATGGATCTATCACCACTACAATCTTTTTCCTCCTTACTCTCTAAACTCCCCCTCTCTCTCTCTTTAAAACCTCTCTCTCTCTCTATCTAAGCTCGCGGTCGCCGCCACGTTTCGCCTCTGTTCGCCACCACTGGAGCTCCATTCAATAAACGAAGGCCATCATTACGATCTAGGGACTTTGGTGAACATTTTAATTGGTTTAGTTTTTTTTTATTTGGTTTACTTTTTTCGTTAATTTATTGGTGCCCATAGTGTTGTGTTTTGTTGCATTGGGGATTAATATTGTTGTTAATTTGTTAATGTAGGAGTTTTATTTGAGGGTGACAGCGATTATCGGTTTGCCATTCTTATTCTTTATGTTATTTTATGTTTTATATGTATATAAATGTGTTGATTTAAATTTATCATATTATATTTTCAAGATTGGAGTTAGTTGGACGCATTCAGGTTTCCTACATTTTGCATTTTTTTTTTACTGCTATAGAGTTTAATAACTAAATTTTTGTTATTTATATTAGTTATATATATATATATATATATATAGAGAGAGAGAGAGAGAGAGAGAGAGATTTATGTTTTATATGATAGAGTTGTAGGAAATGGGGATTTCATGATTGGGGAAAATGGCATAGAGGTCCTTCCCCGACTTGTTTGATTTGTTTGTTGTGGGATTCTTTGTGTTTGCAGAGATTACAGGATGCATGTTGTGATGTTATAAAGGGATGTGCAATAGAATGATTTTTAGGATTATGTGAATTGTATATAATTATTAACATGTAATTGTTTCACTATATCTATTCCATTATTGATTTTTATAATAATATCTATAATTGTTGAATTGACTGAAATATCTGACAATAGAAGCTCATAATTTACGAGGAGATGCTGTCGAAATTTTGTTAAAATTTTTGTAGGAATAATAGATTAAAAATTAATTATATTTTAAAAAATAAAAGCCAATTGAGTTTGTTTAAAAATAATAATTTAAATAAAACTTAAAGACCAATATTTTATAGTTAATTTTTAAAGGATTTATATTTATTATTATTGTTAATTATTTATCTTTATATAGCTTTATATTTATAGTTAAATATATTTTCTTAATTATAATAATTATTAATAAAAATATGATGAGACTATAAATATATTTATAGTTTACATGTATTTAAATAATTTCAAGAAAATGATATAGTTAATTTTCAATATACTATTTTTGCAAGTGGTGTAGGATTCTTCGCCATTGGTTGAATTGAGAAGAAATTGATTTCGATAGAACAATGCATAGATCTGAAATCGTAAATTCTTATATATAAGATAATAAATATCGTAATTCACATTACGTATGAATATTCTAAGCATCCATAAACACCAAACACACCATGCACAACATTCATCTTCCAAATGGAACTTTCAAACATTTCCAACAAACAATCAATACCCATCGCAAAACAATTAAAAAACTAACTAACTAACAACAACAACAACATATTGTCAATATATAATCGAATACTCATATACATTCTAACAAATACAATAAGTACGATAAGTCTCAACTAAACTTAAAAAAGCATAAATTATATAAGTCCAATGAAATATTGGATGAACAAAACATGGTGTTGTTTTGAACCCAGAAATATGTCCATTTTTTCTCTTTAATATTAGGGTAGTGGGATAAAACTTAAATAAAAGACAAATTGATTGTGTTTTAAAGGCCAACAAAATTAGCAACCTACCAAATACACTTCATACCAAGCCTCAATAGAATTTATATTATGTAGAATTCAAATTTCTTTTTAATTTGTTCAGTATGACTGGTAAAGACAGAGACCGACCTCGAAAGGTTGGTTTACCCACCACCATCTTAGCCATTGCCCCTCCACCACCTCCGCCACCATCCCTTCCACCACCTCCACTACCTCCACCTTAGTCTCCATTGTCAGCACCCCAGGCTTCAAGATGATCCCCACTATTGGGTATGCCAAGGCCTCACCTCCTTCGTATTCACACCTATAGCCCACTCACATTAGCGAACCCGCCCCTAACCCTACCATTGCCCTTAACCCTATCACTGCCCCTAGCCCTACCACTGTCCTGACTCCCAGCCATGTATCTGATTAGATTCCTTCTTTCTCCACTAGGTCACAGCCATGGGACGCGGATAGGAGGCCCCTCAACCTAGATGGCAGGCCACTTGGGGATGATGGTAGACCGCTCCGAGGCCGAACGGTTGAGATAGGTAAGTTGAAACATCCTTTTTATTACATTATAATTTTACATGACTTATGATATTTTTATATTTTGATTATTTTTTGATTTATTTTATCTATGTAATAATTTTCATCTATTTACAACAGCTCACTATAGGATCACGGAGGTTATACAGAGTCGGTATAACCATTCGTGGCTTACATGGACTGACATCCCTGCTGATGTCAAGGAGTCGTGGTGGAAGGAATGGAAGGTAATTCTATGATTTATTCACTTTTGTAAAATATATGTTTATATGTCATAATTATATGCTTATACATAATAACTTATGTGCTTATATATGTTTATGTGCTGTTAATTTATATATGTAGAGATCCTTCTACATTCAGCTCGAGCATGAGCCCACAGTAAAGAGGGCTTGGAGGATTGGGTCCTCCAAGCAACTGTAGGATATGTTTCATGATGTCCGGAAGGGACACATGAACCACTCGTGGCTAAATGATGTCACCCTGAGTAAGCTCCAGTGCCACTAGGCTAGCGACCCGACCTTCGAGGATAGGTCAGATAAGGGAAAGACAAATCGAACCTCACAGAAAGGCGAGTCACTGTACACGGGTGGGTCGAACACCCAAGAATGGATCCGCAAGCGTTTGGTAATTCTTTAATCTTGTTCCATATTATAATAACATTTACTATATTTGAATTGTGGCAAATACTATATTTTTATGACTTTATTGTGCTTGTTTGTGCAGGTGAAGGAGTTAAGCTGCCCTCTGACATTAGGTGAGCTATTTCGGGAGACCCACACCCAAAGTGGTGAGGAAAGGGGGGAGTCTGGAGAGGTCTAGTTAGACCTTCGCACCAAGGCGACCTATGTAAGTTTGAATTTACACATATTTTTACTTAAGTTTTATTATTATTTTCATTTATGCCATAATTATTACTTAAAATGTGTTTTATCTTTTTTCCTTTGCAGCGTGAGTTTACAGACCTCTGGGAGCAGGCACAATCCCAATATTAGACCTAGGTGGCTAAGGCTCGGCCCGGTGCTGACATTCCTCCTCCTCCAAACGAGGAGGATATTTGGCCCTAGGTGGTTGGCGGTCCTTACAAGGGCCGTATATATGGGATGGGATACTATCCTAAGAGTATATCCCTATCCTCTGCCACTAGGTCAGCTACTGGGGATGATTCCCTGAAGTAGCATGCATGCCCTCAATCAGGAGCTGCAGTGGTATGCACAGTTGGTCCAGTAGCAATAGGGGCAGTAGGCACAGCTCCTTCAGTAGCTTTAGGAGCAATAGGCAAGCCAAGTAGCTGTGGAGCAGGAGCTAAGAGAGATCCAAGAGCTTAAGCTCTCCTTGGAACGGTAGTAGTAGAAGAAAGCCAAGAAGGAGAAAGCCTAGTTCCGAATGATGCAGTAAAAGATCACTACAGACGTGATGACCTTCTTTCGAAACATGCAGGCTTCTAGATCCTCCAACTCTGAAAAGACGTTCCCCTAGACCCCATTACCCCACATCCCACTCCTCTCCATCTCTGAGGGCCACTCACAGTTGAACAGTGCAAACGGCAATGATGGTCCAGATGATGATGATGATGACGCTGCCGATGATGCCGATGCCCTGGAGTTCAACTAGTTTTTATCTAGCTTCATTTTTTTTCCATTCTAGATTTTTTTTACATTTATTATAATTTGTATATATTTTATTGTCATAATTCTTTTCATTTATTTATTTTATTATTTTCTTGTTCAATATCAATTTAATTGATGATTAGGTTATTATATATCAATTAAATAAACAAATAAATAATGAAATAAAAAATTAATTTTTTTTTACCGACTAGTATAACCGTCGGTACTAATTAATATTTTTAAATAAATTTTTTCATTAATAAATAAAGCCGTCGATAAAGCCGTCGATAAATGACTTAAAAAATTATATTATTTACTTATATATCCATCGGTAAAATTAAATAAACCCATCAGTATAAATATGTCTCTGATGATCTTGGTGACGCATTTTATTTAATTGTACGATGGCTATATTCCTTAATACCCGTCGGTATAAGAGTCAAAAATTACTAATGATTTTTTTTACTGTCAGTAATATTCATTAATGGCCTCAGAACCGATGCTCCCGTAATCATCAGTACACCCATCGGTATATATCACACCCATTGAAATACCTATTCATAAATGAGTCAGTATCTTGCGCTTTTCTTGTAGTGATAGGTATTTATGTGAAATTAATTTCTTGAACCCTTGTGCAACTAAAAGGTTCTTTCGATTGTTATCTCATCTTGGGTTTAAATTTTAATCTTCTCGATAAAAGCACATCTCACTTACTTCCTTTATATATAGAACCCATTCATATAAAAATTTTCTCTAATTATATCCTGTTGCCACATATGGAGATTTGATTGGAATTTGATTGATTGTAGTTGATTTGTATATGATTGTAACTAGACTTAAGATTGATTTATTGTATTTATTTCATCAGGCCTATAAATAGGCGTCGTGGTTTGCACAATTGACATAAATACAGAAAATATTCAACCTTTGCTTGTGTTTTTTTTTTTTCTCTCCTTAGTTTCTAACATACCCCTTGACCACGTATCCTTAGTCGTAATGCATATTTATCAGATGAAGAATGTTAATGTTCAAAAAGTTAGTTGACATATTTTTGTTGTCATCCATGCAATTAACACAATTTTCTGATGCATATTATTTGCTGTGCGTAGTGTATATTATATTGTCAACATTTTTTGGTTCTCATTCCCATGGAATTTCTCAACAAAATTATGAAAGGCCGGTCAAGATAATATATTTGATTCCTTTCTTAGAAAAGAAAAGAACAATTGTATCGAATGAGAAAAAAAAATAGGAAAACTCTTTCAAGTGCATGCAGATACCACAATTTGTCGTGTTTGGTTAACCATAAAAATGAGGAAAAAATTTCTATAAATGATTAAGGCTCACTCAACTCAAGAAGATTTTCGCAAATTCTCCAATTCCTCATATATAAGCACCTTTGATAACATTTTAATACTTTGTTAACTGTCTTGTCATGTAACTCGTGAAAATTAAATTACAACCATCGATTTCTTTTGTATCACATCTAATGGCCAAAAATACAAAGTTCACTAGAAGACTATGTTGTACAATATCCATCATAAACGACCTGTTGGTACATTCTGCACTCCATTGTTTTCACATTTGGTTATTTTTCTTTTTTTGCTTTATGTATTGGTTGTCTGAACTCTAAAGTATGTTGCTCCTTTATCTGTCACAGTTGAGCTTGATATGAATGAATTTATTGAGGAAAAAAAAAAAGAAAAACTTTCAAATGCAATGCATGTAGATGTTTATGCGAAGTTGAAGGTGTATTTGAAAGTTTCACGAAAAGAAAAAGTATAAGTTAAAAATAATCTGAAAAGAAAAATTTTACCTTGTTTTTTCTTCTTTCTTTTGGTGTATCTGGTTGAAGGGTAAAATTAAGAAAAAAAATTTTGAACTTTATGTGTAAAATTGTATATGGAATTCATCCAATGTTTTCTTTTCACCCCAAGCAAACACCCCAAAGAGAAACTCATACACACCTACTAACTTCAAAAGGTGAGCAGCTCCCAAAGGGTAAGGTGCTAAGAGTTAGTGTTTAGGATTAATCCAAATGGACACCAATATGAGTGAAGACATCAAATGCTCTTTCTATAATCACCCTTTCAATGCCAAAAGTCAAAAGACCCAAAAGAAATCAATCCAAAAAGAAACTTACGATCAGTCCAATAATATAATATGCTAAAGCACATTTTCAAAACATATAGGCACCAATACTTCCATTGACCCTAGAAAAAAAAAATTAAAGCTCCAGTACTTGATAATATTATCATGAATGATTCAAGATCGACAAGGCAGTAATTAACTTAACAAGTTACACTTCATTTTAGCCAAACAAAAAATCTTAATGGAGATTCTCCAATTTTGATATAGGCCAATGGTCAACCTATTCAAGCCATTGTCTTGTTCAAAAAGTAATCAAAGTCCACACCATGAAATTTGTATAGTTCTCCAAAAATAAGTCAATTCCAATAATTATCACCTTCTATATGATGAAAAGTACGAGGAGTGATTACATTCGATTTTCGTCCTATAGTAACCTGATATTTCCCCTTCATCAATATGTTTTTATATTATGCTAGAAATATAGGCCAAATACATTGCATAGTAACTAGGAGCTTGAATAGAGGGCCCCATATATTGACCATGTAGTACAAAATTCACTCATGGATCCGCCACCGATTTAGCATAGATCCTTCACTGATCAGTTGTGATTTAGCAAGATTTTCTACAATCTTATAATGGCATAAATTTAGGACATATCTTCCATCAGTACCCATTGATATGAAGCACACTAATTACCTCCTAAATCCCATTTAAATCTCTTTTCTCAAGAAAGATCCAGTTTCAATTTATCCATGAACTTAGCTATATAATTAAGAGGCTCAACGCCCCTGGGTATGATCTAACTCACAATTTTATTAATATCCCTCCTTGCCTAATCCGTCGCTAACTTGGGCATTGGAGTGTCTTCGCAGGTACCCAATTGCTTCTCAAACATACGCTTGGAGGAGACCTATCCCTTTGCCAAACTTCTAGATAAGAACATTGGCACCCATTGTAGGGGTGATAAACAAGACTTTTCCCCATAAGCAACAACCACCATGCCTACCATCACGCGTAACCAATCAAACACGGTACACAACAATGACTCGAGTACGTCCATCCCTTGAACAATACTTACTTACATCATTTTTAGTTGAATTTCCTTACTTTCTTTCTAAATTCTTTTGGCTTTTACTATTCTTTGTTTTGTAACCTCCTTCATAGAGGAATAGTTTTCTTGATAGCTCAAGGGATTAAAGATCTAGGGTTTATGCTTTGAAACATTTTGGGTTTTTAACGGAATGCTTGATGTGGTTCTCTTCCCCTCTTGTTTTCTCCTTCTCTTATTATGCCTATTAATTTGATATGTATATTGAGTGAAGTGCTTTTTTTATGCATGTGGCTCATAATTTGTAACGATGCATGATCATGCTAGTTGATTGAATGCAATCTAATTGATTGATTGGAAGGTATTTAATTGATTAAGAGCATAGACTTGATCCTTGGATTAGGATTAAGCTATGGAAAGTGGTGTTTAAGCTAGCTCATGAAACTAGGTATTGTGATAGTAATTAACTAAGTGTATGTGTTATTTCTTTCCCTTATAGTTGATTACCTTTTAGGAGAATTACTTGTTGATCATGTGATTGCATAATTGACAATAAATCTTCTCACCAAGTAGTTGTATTTTTGCATATGTTGGTGATTAATATTCCCTAGCTTAAGAATCCCTTAGGCTATCTATTTTATTAGTGTTTTCTTTGCTCAATTGTAATTTAGTTCTCATATGGAATAAACCCTCCAAAATAAACTCCAATTAATTATCATTACTTCCTTGTTAGGCGACCCATGTTGTACACCAATATTAGTGCTCTAGTGTAGCTCGATTTGGGAATTCATCTTCCTTTCAAACTTGGCTTTGATAACGACTCCCCACCAAGTTTTTGGTGCTATTGTCAGGGATGTGCACTGATTAATTATGTCTATTGTGTGAAATTGTGAATGTTTATTTCTTTTTTTCTTTTGCTTCTTTTATTCGAAGAAAAATCCAAAAATATTTATTAGTTTTGTTTTCTTTTAGTTCCCTTTTATGTTGGTTCCCATGCATGACCCGATCCCAACTTGACCCTCAATTAGCCCATTTTGATCCTAAAATTGAGAGGACCATTAGGCAATTGAGACAGACTAGGAGGTAGTTGTTTTTTCCTGTGGAAGCTCCAGAGATTTTTCCTCTAGATTCTAATTTCAATTTAGAAACTGTCTATATCTCACCTAAACATTTTAATTCTATTTTAAGAAACTCATATTTAATGGCTGATCAAAGGAGGACTCTTAAGTAGCTTGCTACTCCCAACATGAATCAACAGCTCCTGGGGATCATTTATTTTGAGTTGGAAGTAGATTTTGAGCTCAAATATGGGGTCACACATATACTTCCAATGTTCCATGGCCATGCAAGTGAATATCTGCACAAACACCTCAAGTAATTCTATGTTATTCATGCAAATATAAGGCCACTTGGGATAGATGAAGACCAAGTGAACTTGAGGGTGTTCCTAGTTTTCTCTTGAAGGAGCTACCAAAAATTAGCTCTTTTACCTTGCATATGGAGAGGCAAACAATTGGCTTAGATTGAGGCAACTTTTCTTGGAAAAGTGCTTTCTAACATCCAAAGCAACTGCCATAGGGAAGGACATATGTGGGATAAGGCAACTGCAAGGGGAGACCCTTTATGAGTATTGGAAGTGATTCAAAACGTTGTGTGCCAGCTGCTCTCGTCTCTAAATTCCTGAGCAACTTTTTATCCATTATATCTATGAAGGGTTGATACCAATGTAGAGGAGTATGATTGATGCAGCTAGTGGAGGTGCTTTAGTTGGTAAAACTCCAGCTACAATGAGGGCCTCAATTGTGAACATGGTAGAAAATTTAGAGCAGTTCAAGTCTAGAGCCATTACAACAAATATTTGAGGAGATTTTTGGGTTCATGAAGCAAATAGCCTTGAACCAAATGTAGCTACCTACCCGTCCTATTCCACTCATGGCATGTGTTTGCTCTTGCCACTTCTATACCATAGACACTTGCCCTTGGCTGCAAAAGGATCCTACAAATGTCTTTTTAAGGAGATGACAAAATCAATCATAGCAGCAATACTACCCTTTCAAGAACACCTATAATCAAGGGTGAAGAAACCACCCAAACATGAAATAGGGGAATTCCTCAAATCAGCAATTTCAAAATTTGCCCTAATTTCAGTAGTAGCAGAGATACTAGCCACTTCATCAGGGGCAACAGGAGCCTCCTTCTTCACTTACATAGCCTTTTTAGGTTCCTGCATTACCTCTCCATTAGCAGCTTCTAACTAATAGACTCTCCAATAGGTGATCAAATTGTTGTTGGAGTAGCAAAAAAAGACGAATGTGCTACTTACCTGGCCATGCAAAAGATATAGGTAGAGCTTAATCAGTTGAAGGGCTCAGCTTCACTGACTCAGCATCCCAATTCACCACTGATTCTCAAACCATCCCAATTCCTAGGGGGAATGTTAGTGCCCTCACCCTAACATCTAGGATAGTCCTACTCGAAGTTCAAAACCCACATGAGGAGGAAAAGCATGAGAAATCTAAGAAGGTTGTTGATTAGGGTGGGAACTCCACTCTTCAAAGGAAGAAACCATCGGTGACTCCAATTGATCAAGGAATAAGGCTTGTCTCATTGTCTTTCCCTTAAGTGGCCAACCCATCAAAAATACCAACTGAGGTTAAGTTAGATAAGGATTTGTTGGAAACTTTTAAGATGAGGTTAACATACCTCTCCTTGATACAATCAAGAAAATTTTGAAATATGTCAAATTTCTAAAGGAATTGTATACCAATAAAAGGAGACTTAAAGGCAATGAGAAGGTCAACTTAGGAGTGAATGTGTCCTCCATCATCAACTCGAGCATTCCCCACAAGTACAAGGACTCGAGCACATTCACTATCCCTTGTACCATTGGGAATATGGAATTTGTAGAAGCCTTAGTGGATCTCGTAGCAAAAATCAATCACTATAACATTTTTGGTATAAGGAAACACTTTTTTAAGGTAACGCTTGGAAAATGTTGGCTTTGGGGGTCTAAGGCAACAATTTTATACAGGTAGTGCTTAGGTTGGGCTAAGACAACAAAATTATAAGCATTGCCTTAACTTAAAAAGAAATCGCTTTTGTAGTGTTGCCATATTATCTAGTAACAAAGAATGCTTATTTGTTCATTGGCTTTGCTTTCCAAACATTGCCTTTTAAAATCCAATTAGCAACGCTATTAAAAGATTGTCTAAATTTTTAGTGTCATCCTAAACTTTTTCCCACTAAATTTTTTTTTCCACCGTAAACTAAATAATTGAGTCAGAACCAATTTTAATTTTCTTCTTAAACTTAACATATTTCACTCTCTCTTCATTTCCCCTTTGTAAAACAAAGAAACTATCAATCCCCCAAATTAAAGAAACTCTCAATCTCTAAAGTTCATCACACATTGAACCCTTTTTGCCCTTCTTGTTCATGTTTCAGCCCTCTTCTTCATGCCCTTCTTCGCTCCCATCATGCTCATCATGAACCAACCTCATGAAGGAGAGCTCCATGCTTTTCTTCTTCTTTACGCCCTTCTTCGCATTTGTGATTCAACACGGAAAGAAGCTTTGTTCTTTGCATTATTTTTTCAAAATGGTTGGTGGTCACGCGATGGTTCTGTTAGTGGTTACGTTGTGGTTCACAAGGAGAACCCCTTTTTTCATCACATGTGATAGTACCATGCGCGTTCATGGTTCTGTCGCCATCTAATTCAAGGTTGTTTGGGATCATTTCCATCTTTTCCTAATAATATTCATATCCTTCCTTGCTCGCTAGCTCTTCTTCTAAGAAAGCCCTCTCTGAAAGCCAAAAGGGTAGTCTTCCCACTCTATTATGTGCGTAGCCCTAAACTCCACATTAAACTCAACCAAAATAGACAATTAATAAGCAAAAATTCAAAGCACTACATATTGGAATAATGTCACAAGATAGAAAAATCAGAATCTAAGTTATGAATGACTTCAAGTTGAATTTGGTTTGGTTTGTGTGTTACCTGATTACTGACCCAATCTTAAGCTTGTCAAGTCTATTTTGGTTTTTTGTGGTGATCATATTTGTCAATTTAAAGAGGAAAGGAAAATTCAAAAACAGTTGTCCTAGATGCTTAATAGAAGGCTCTGATGTGACCATTTACTTTTTGATATGAGATTCATTGAGCATTTTCTGCTAGCTCTAGAGCTACAAGTTTAGATTCTAGCAAATAAAGTTTTAATTTCACTTTGCAATAATTTCTTTCAAATGACATTGTCACCTTGAAAGCCTGAAGAGCATAGAAAAGTTAATGATATTTTATGTTGTTGTTATAATCGTGACTAGAAAAAATGTTGCTGTTATAATTGTGTGAACTAGCTATATCTTAAACAGTTTCTTCTTTCTAGCAACTAGAATTTGTTAGTTTTATGCTAGCAAGAAGGTGGTAATTTGGGATTTTCATTGGTTCTATTTTTATCTCATCTCATAGTTAGCATTAGATGTGCTAAAAATTATTTTTATATTTATTTCTTTGATTGTAAGATAGGATTCAAGTAGGTAAGAAACTAAATGGGGTAAAGTAAATTGCTGAAGAGAATGAAAGACGGTGGTATCTTAATATCTAGAAATTGCTCTCATTCTATTTCTATGATGAAATTAGTTATTCCAACTTATTCACATCCTATCCTATTATCAGGAATTTATTATTAAGAAAAGCAGAAAAGGAAGAAGGGAAAAGAGCAAAGGAAATGGTTCTCCATAAGCTAAAACAAGATAAGGTATAGAACTAATTTCATGGATATTGACTATAATAGTTTGGATCACACCTTTTGATCTCCTGTATTGTGTTTGACAAACTTCTTTCTCAGAGCTATTTGAAGTGATGCCTTGATCAATTTATTGTACACTCCATAGTAGGGAGCTCAAGTCCATTAGGATTATCCTAAAGTTTGCAATAGGATCATTCAGCAGCCAAATGGACTCCTCGAGAATGTCCTAGTAAGGATAAACAATCTCATCTTTCTTATTGGTTTTTATGTTTTAAAGATGGCCAATGATAAAGAACTACACCAACATTCCTTGATTTTGGGAAGACCATTTTAGAAAACTGCAAAAGCAAAGGTCAATGTGTTTGCTAGCACACTTTCTTTAGAATGTGAAGACCTAAAGGCACAATTCAATTTGCATAATGCTATGAAAATTCCCTTGGAGAAACACACTACTTTTGCAATTGCTGTCATTCACTCATTAATAGAAAACACATGTGGTGGTTTCATGGGAAAATCTTTTGGGATGTTAGATTTTGAAAATGATTTGGAATGCCCAAATTATGATGGGGCTTCAAACCTATGTAGGGAGAATGTTGAAGTCTATTCTTCCTTAGGTGAAAGTGTTTTTGATAGAACTATTGATATTTTATGTAAAAACCACAGCTCCAATACACCTTCTGCAAGTTTTATGCAGTCTACAGAGTTTGGTACTGCAACAGACTCATTGCAATGAATCTAGTATTCACTTGTTGTACATACCATAGGAAATGTAGATTCTCCCATTTCCATTTGTTCTTTGTCTATTAGGTATAATGATGTGTGTGCTTCAAGTTTATCTAAAATTGCAAGTGTAGGTGCTCCTTTGAACTTAGTGGCAGATGTGGTGACGCCACCATCACAGCCATTATCAACCCTCAAACTGAAGCCCCTTTGTAACCACTTGAAATATGCATACTTAGGGGAGAGTGAAGAACTCCCCATCATCGTCGTTAGTGACCTCATAGGTGACCAAGAGGAGAAATTGTTAGAAGCTCTCATGAATCATTAAAAGGCTATTGGTTGGACCTTGACCAACATCACGAGCATTTGCTCCCCCACATGTGTGCATAGAATCTTCTTGAAAAAGGGTGCTAAACCCGTGAGGTAACCATAGAGACACTTAAGTCCTCTAATTTTGGATGTTGTAAAGAATTAGGTAACCAAATTGTTGGTTTCAAGTATCATATATACAATTTCAAATACTCAGTAGGTTAGCCCGGTCTAAATTGTCCCCAAAAAGTCCAGCATCATGGTAACAAAAAATGATTAGAATGAATTTGTGCCCATAAGAGTTCAAATAGCTGGAGGTTTTGTATTGATTAGCAAAAGCTAAACCAGGCCACAAGAAAGTATCACTTCCTACCACCTTTCATTGACTACATGTTGGAGTGTTTGGTACACCAATGCCACTATTGTTTCTTGGATAGATTCTCAGGATACTTCCAAATCAAAATTACTCCAAAAGATTAAGAGAAAACCACCTTCACATGTCCATCCAATACCTTCGCTTACAGGCACATGCCGTTTGGCTTGTGCAATGCTCCAAGTGCTTGCGAATGATGCATGGTGAGAATTTTCTCTAATTTTTTATAGAGTTGTATGAAGGTTTTCATGGATGACTTTATTGTCTTTGGTTATTGTTTTGATGCATGTTTGGATAGCTTGACCAAAGTTTTGAAACATTGTAGTCAAACTCGCCTTGTTCTAAATTTTGAAAAATGTCATTTTATAGTCAGTCACAACCTGATTTGGGCACCTGACCGACACGTGAGAAATTGGGTTCTCACGTAAGCCTTGTGACTTAGGTTTCTCTATATGCATCGATAATTATAAAATTATTTAAAACAAAGCATCTCTTTCTACATACCAATCACTTGTTCCTCAAATTCAAAATAACTAAAATGATGAAAATAACCCAATCTAAAGTTTTATAAACTGTCTCTAAGGTTTGAAGTCATAATATAACCTATAAATATAAAATGCTCTATTTAAAAAATGTTCATGTGCTTAATACAATTAAGTCACTGAATACAAAACATGAATATACTATCATAGTACACAAAATGCAAAACATGATCTGAGATCCGGGATCCTACATACACTATACTGGGGCTTTTTAAACAAAATGAGAATGCTTCACTCAAGTGAAGCTTACCAGTTAAACTCTACTGCTGCTAGGACACTAATGGCTGGGAGGGGCCTATAGCCGTTTCTGTATCTGTAAATGACAAGAAGAGAAGAGGGGTGAGTTTTTATGCAAAAACTCAGTGAGTGACCTATCACTTGAAACCCTTTTTCATGGGACACCAAGAAACAATGCATAAAATCATAATAATCACAATAAAACTCACAGGTTATACATAATCACACTTACATACATATGCATATTCAATCATCATTCTATAAAGTCATAAAGAAAATATGTTCCTTAAGTTACTCTTGTGCTAGAAATCATATAAGCTTATAGTGCCGTAGCTCTTAGAAGAACAGTAATGCCTATCAATTATGGTATAATTGTGTATCTACTCTGATCTGTGATTATGCCTGTTAGCCATGACATAATAGTATCTCTGCTCTGATCCGTGGTTATGTCAACTAACCATGCCAATATCGTATTTCTGCTCTGATATGTGGTTATGTTTATTAATCATAATATAATTGTATCTCTGCTTTGATATATGGTTCTTAAATAACCAAATTTGGATACCTAAATAGGTTCCACTCTCTGCTCTGATATATGAGATTGCCCTTAGGCAACTTGGTTCCAAGGTTAATGATTCCTCTAAATATGAGAGCCTTTAACACCTTTTTAATTCTCTGTGAGCTATGAATCTATCTAATTCCAACAGTCTGACCTTAGCATAATTGTGGCTATGAAATCATGCCCAAGGGATCACCCTTTATAGACACTTGTGATTTCATAAGTTCACAAACTATGTATCCACTAACTGTTCTAAATCTCATGGAGGTTCAAGCTCTAAAACCTTTTGATTAACCATCTAAAATATAATTCAAACCATTAAACTTTTCATGACTAGAAATCTCAATATCATATTTCCCAACAGCAAAGTTTGCAATCACAATTCCATTCTCTTTTCCAAATAGCATTTCTAGGTATATAACTATGTTATATACATAAACCATATCTAGAATCAATTCAACATTCACAAAAGCTTTCCATAATCACAATTATCATCAGATACACTTGAAATCAATTCAACAAACATGGTCCCATGAGTTTTATCAAAAACAAGTTTCATGCTTTAAAATCAGGAGTTCTAAAACATATAAACCAATAGTAACTTCAAATCCTTATATAGTAATCTCTAAAATCAAACAGTAAGTTGTATTTTCATGAAAATAACATCTAATGCACAACATAAGGATCACATATGCGAACCCACTCACCTGGAGGGGTGGAATAAGCAGAACCAACACCAACAGAACTTTGGGGAAGCAGGAATAACACCACTATCTGGTATAGAATCAATAGAGCTCTAGATTAACCTTTAATACTCCCTATTTACATAGATACCACTCTAACACCATGAGACACCTCACATTCTTAAGAACCATGAACTTCTCTATGCCAACCTCTTTAAAAACAAGACAATCCTAAAAGAAAAGAAGCATAACCCATGGAGGAACATACCTTAGAGCTTGGAAAGTGGAAAAATTTAGATTAAACTTGAAAGAAATGAAAGAAAATGGAGGTTTGAGCATGAAAAGGGGTAAAGAGATGCAATTTTCATGTTTAGAGAGGTGTGAGGGTGTGTTTTTGGGTTTTAGAGTGTTCTGGACCCGAAACAAAGGGTTTTATAAAATTTTTGACTGCTGCAGTGCTCACCAGAAAGCATAAAAATCGTCCCTTGCACCACCTTACAGTTCCATGATGAGCGCTGTAGCGTTCACCAAAATGGTTTTCTCCCAACTTTGAGCTACAATTCATATATTGGTATGTATTAGACCGAGTTATCCCAGTACTGACTTATTTACATTTATGTTTTCATTTATTTTAATCTCCATTAAGGAAATACCCCCCATTTGGATTCAAATAAAATATCAGAAAAATCAAAATCCCAACAAATCAAAATCCAAATTTTGGATTTTACTTCAAATCCGGGAATTTTTACGATTTTATAAACCCATTGGCTAAAAATGAATAGTTTAAAAGTTTCATAAAATTTATTAAAAATTACTTTTTAACTTATTTTTCTCTAGGGAACAATTACTAAAACTTTTGGTCCCAAGAATATGGCTCTATCATATGACCCTCCAAGGACGTGTGGTGAAATTCAGAACTCGGAATGACAAGTAAGGATAACTGGCACTATTTTTAGTTCGAAAAAATTTTCTAAACCTTTTGGTTAAAACTAAGGTATTACAGTTAGACAAAGCATGGTTTTAGGATAAATCATCTCAGCTAATGGAATTGCTATAGACAAAGCTAAATTTGATATTATCTTCTCTTTACCTTATTCTGTATGCATGCGAGATGTTCGCTCTTTTGTTGGATATGCTAGCTTTTACAGGAAATTCATCAAAGACTTCAGCAAAATAGCTATCCCTCTTACTTCATTGTTGAAAAAAGATTCAAAATTTTTGTTTGATGACAAGTGTAAAGAGGCTTTTGATACCTTGAAGGAATACTTGACCACAACACCTATCATCCAACCTCCTAACCCAAACCTTCCCTTTGAATTGATTTGCGACACTTCCAATCTTGCTTTAGGTGCTCTACTTGCACAAGGGGTCAATAACGTTCCTCATGCTATCTATTATGCTTCTAGAACTTTAGATTATGCACAATCCAATCACATTACCACTAAAAAGGAACTTTTAGATATTATTTTTACTTTGAACAAGTTTTTATCCTATTTGCTTAGTGCAAAAGTGGTAGTGTTTTCGAATCATGCAGCATTGAAATACCTCTTGAAAAAATCAAAGGCCAAGCCCTGCCTTATCAGATGGATACTCTTGCTCCAAGAATTTGACATTGAAAATAAGGATAGGAGTGGAGCTGAGAATTTGGTTGATGGCCATCTGAATAGGTTGGAGCATGTTGGGCCTGACCGTATACCTCTCAATGATGCATTCCTTGATGAACATTTGATGCATGTTAATGTTGTTCCATGGTTTCACCACATTGTTACTTACTTGCTTGATTGTGTTACCCCACCACACTTTACAAAAGCTCAAATTTCCAAATTAAAGAGTAACTATAAATTCTATGTAAGATGACTCATACCTTTAGAAATTTTGTTTTGACCAAGTAATTAGAAAGTGTGTGCTTGATACAAAGTTCAACTCCATTTTGCAGTTTTATCATTCCTTTGTGTGTAGATGACATTTTGGGCCCTACCACACTACTAGAAAGGTCTTATATTGTGGTTTCTACTGGCCTTCACTGTTTAAGGATGCATATGAATTTTGTAAAGCTTGTGAGCAATGCCAAAGGACCAGGAACATATCCTGGAAGAATGAGATTCCTCAACAACCATTATTGCTTTGTGAAATTTTTTATATTTGGGGCATTGTCTTCATGGATCCTTTTCCCATGTCCTCTGGTTATGTTAACATCTTGCTCACTAAAATTATGTGTCTAAATGGGTGGAAGCAATTGCCACTAGGAATAATGATTCTTCAGCTGTTGTAGATTTTGAGAAAGAATATTTTTTGCAGGTTTGGAACACCACATGCCATCATAAGTGAATTCATGTTAGCAATTGAAGCATGGATTCTTTGCTTTGTAAGTAGGGGGTCATTCATAGGGTATCAACCCCCTACCACCCCCAAAGTAATGGGCAAACAAAAGTATCAAACCAGGAAATCAAGCACATCTTCGAAAAA
Organism: Dalbergia cultrata; assembly: GCA_031216105.1. NCBI lineage: Eukaryota > Viridiplantae > Streptophyta > Magnoliopsida > Fabales > Fabaceae > Dalbergia > Dalbergia cultrata. The sequence continues at coordinate 24,490,082 of CM062350.1, read as the reverse complement.
GTGGTGAAATTGAGCAAGAAATATTGGAGCATGAGCTTAAACAATGCTCTTTGGGCATATCGGATAGCCTACAAAACACCTATTAGGATGAGTCCCTTGAGGATTGTTTTTGGAAAGGCATGTCACTTGCCTGTTGAGTTGGAACATCGGGCTTATTGGGTAGTGAAACAATGCAGTATGGATATAGCATAGGCTGGCAAGGAGAGGAAGCTCCAATTGCAAGAGTTGTAAGAATTAAGAATGAAAGCCTATGAAAATTCAAGAATATATGAGAAGAAGACTAAGGCTTCCAATGACAAAGGCGTCCTAAGGAAGGACATTGAGATGGGTTTGGGTCTTGAAATTTAACCCAGTACACTTTTCGAGTTGAGTTCATGTTATACATCGCGTTGGCCCGACCCGGCCCGAAGTCAAATAATTTCTTAAGAGATATATATTTTTATAATAATTTGTAAAAAGGTATAAGATTTTAAAGTTCAATTAATATATTTTACATAACTTGATGTTATTTTTATGTTGATATGGTTTATTTTGAAACAGATATTGTAAAACATCTCTTAAATTTTGCTTCTTACTTGTAAAGTTTTATAACTTTATTATGTATAATCTCCAAATTTTCATATATTGTTCAATTGTCAGATTGACCTAGTATGACCTAGTACATAATCGGGATCATTATCAGGTTGGGTTATGGTTTCAAAAACTAATCTATTTTAAAATTCGGGCCTGGTTTAGGTTTTGTCCAACCCGGCCCAACCCATCCTTTGTGTGCTCAGCAGTGAGTTACACTCTTTTTAAAGTATTTTTTAGTCACTGTTAAGCGTTGCGGTGCTCATTGTGCATGGCAACTCTGGGTAGAATTGACGTCTTCAAGTATTTGGTCATTTTTGGCCTCTTAACATCCGAATTTGTCATTGTTACTAAAAATAGCAATTGTCACCCTTTGAAGATGTCGGCATCAATAGGACAGAGTTTGCAACAGGTGGATCGCAAAAGCTAGTAGCGCCAAAGATTCCACATTAGAGATTCCCAAGTCGAATTTGCTGCAGGAAAATCCTAGGACATGACAGCAGTGATGCGATGGCACCCAGTGGCAGGGATTCTTGATGACAGATTGTTTGTCTTGTTCTGTTTATAATGAATCCACCATATGCGGATTAACTAAAAATCATCTTTGGGAAAATCCCCTTGTAATCACATATCTAAGCATATCATCAACCTAAACACAATATGTAAATTATTTTCCCCTTGAGTAAATCTAGTACTATTTTAAACCTATTTATCGATCATTTGTTAAGTAATGCGTTTTTAAGATTAAACCTCATTTTGGCTGCCCTGATATATATTAGCAGGCGAATTAGTTCTTCAAATTTAAAAGTTTTTATTGATCCATAATAATTAAAAAAGAGAATAATTTGATCATTTCTTTATACAATTTAAAAATAAATACTCTATAGACCTATATAAAATGACTAAATTGTCTCATTTTTTGAATTGTGAGGGATCGGTAGTTGATTTTTAAATTATGAAAAACTAATTTTTCTTTCAATTTATTTATGAGGGAGTAAAATAAGTATTAATTTTTTTAATTTGAGAAATATTATACAGTTTCTTTTTTTGTTTTGTGATTTGTAAACATTGAGACGGTCCCATGCGGAGACAAACGGATGCAGTGGAATATTATAGTTAATCTTGTTTAATTTGAGAAATTTTCCAATTAAACTCAAGATTTAATACTTATACAATTGGAAACAGTAACATTATTTTAAATCAATATTGAGGTTTATAAGAATAATTAAGCAATGTGAAAGTCTACAATATTCAAGCTTCATCCCCACTCCAGCTATTCTTCACCTTTGGACCTGTGGGTCCTTCTTCTCCCAACACTTCACTTGGCAAGCTCTTCACAATCTTATTCAAAAGAGACTTTAACCTCCCAGGCAGAAACCTCTCTACCTTCTTCAACTCATCATCTATTTTATAGTCAATTTTTGGACCCCATTCCCTGAAATAGTTAAGCCATGGTGGCTCTATAACTGCAGACCCCAAATAATCAGCAGAAACCAATTCAAATGACCCCATATCCATGAACACATCACTTGCAGCAGTGTCATTCCTAATGCCTACATTATTTGTCCCTTGCAAAACAGTGCCAGGATGAGGGTAAGATGCATGGCCATGCAAAGAAGAATAAACCTTAGGATTGTTGTTACTTTGGTACTCAAGCTGAGAGGCATCAACCCAAACACCATGACTGTGTTGTGCAAAATAGACCTCCCATAGTTGTCCATTGAAGTTGCTTACCCTTAATGTGACATGCTCCCAATCCCCAACATGTTCACCTATCTTCCCTAATTTAATAGTCATGAACTCCACTTTGGCCCTTGCTGGTCCATTGAATGGGTAGAACACCCACATGGCAATGTCTGAGAAGGTTCCACCAAGCATTGGTTTCACATGAATGTAGGCCTTGGAGCTTTGCAGGTCTCCTTTCTTGACCCTCTCTTTGTTGGCACCATCAGCAGGAAGGTCAAGCCAATATGCACCATCATTGTTAGGATCCTGAGGAAGGTTAGCCCCATTTTGTGCTATTGGGACAGGATTTGATTCATTCCCTTTCTTATATAGTAGTGCCCCATTGGAGAAAAACCAATTGACAGAAGAGGGAAGGTATTCTTCATCAGGATGCAAGAACATGACTGGGGAGTAAGCTTTGACTATTGTCTCAATTTGTTGTACATTAGGCATGGATTCTGGGATGGATTTGATGTTTTTCAAGCAGGAGATGGATAAAGGGCCAGTGACAGCAGCATTTTGTGCAACAAAGGTGCCTACTTGAACACCAGGAGATTGAGTGCCCCTATTGGTTGGTCTTGCCTCATAGAAGTTGAAGCCATTGGGACCACTCCAAATCAGTGAATTCTCCTCACATTGGTCAGTGAGGTCTGACCTGACACACCTGACTTTGTCAAGGGAAGGCTTGGCTGGTGAGTTTGTGACAACATGACCAACAGCTTTGTAGCCATCAGGAGGTCTTGGTAGCCAAACATAGGCAGGGCTGTCCTGTAAGATGCCAAGGGATTCACTGCTCCATACAAGTGAGTAATCAACTGGTTGCTTCAAGGTGCCATTGTTTGTGCTTGAGGACACATCTTTTGCCACAAGAACCCATCCATAGAGAGCCTTGTTGTTGGGCTGGCTGTAGCTACCCAACATAGAGAAACCTTGAGGTATTCCTGCTGGTTCAAACACAGTGGCACCTTGATCATCTGGTCCACCTTGATAGGATGCCCAAATTTCGTTGAATGTTGTGATTTGAGACACTTGAAGCCCACCAAGATCAATTATTCCACTTGCAAAACCATTACCTGCATGTGACAATTCAACAACACTAGCATGAATGAGGCTTCATGCACTAGAATATTTCAGAACAAACAGGAGATTACAAAAATGGCAACAACATAATTGATACCTCGGGGCCAAGCAGGTAATGGAGCTGGAAGCTTGAATGTGGTGTGAATGGGGAGAGCTTGATTTTTCTTGAAGAAATTCCCTACACAAGAACATGTTGTGAGACAATTTCCCATTGTTGAGTCTTCCAAAGAAGATTGAGTGTCAAAGTATGTAGAGAATAATGCCTGTTATATGATAGCAGCGGATTTTACAAGAAGTATATACCTCTGAGGACAATTGCAAGGGTAGAAAATATATATAAGTAATACAAGGGATGCCCCAAGGATGTGTCTTACAAGGTAGCTAGTTTGGCCGTATAGATAAAAGCTTCTAAACATTGTTCAACTTCACTTATACACTAAGTCGTTAGATAAAGCACTTGCTTGTCTTGCTTGCCTTGCATCCCTTTTCATGAACGACTTACACATGTTACTCTGATGTGGAGGAAAGCATCATTGGGGCCTCTTTTTCAAATTTTGTTCCTATTTCTTTGGATTACTAGACAACACTAAGCATCCTGTTGCCACATGAGTTCTATTAAGACATAAAATTATTCATGTGTCTTTATCCATCAGCTTAAGCTTTTGGAAGATACGGTTTCACAATAAGGTCTGATATGTTTCGCAAGAATAAGGAGAAAATAAAAGTTTTCTTTGGCATTTATGTGGAAATACCTTTGAATATTCTTTTGTATGGAATATCTTGCGGTGGTTGTGAAACTATAACCGTCATTTTACTTGCTGCACTTTTTATGAACAAAGAGGAATAACTCGTGGGAGAAAAGGGTACTCTGTTTTATAGGCTGAGTGCTTAGTTATGTTCGTTGTATAAACAAATAACCAAAAGTTGCACAAAAAATCCTAACATCATTTACGTACATAACAGATTTAAACATAAAATCTTCGGCAGATAGACAATTACAAAGAAAAATTTGAGAACACTTTTGTTCATTTATTTTGCATGTTCAATATTCTTCATAAAGAAACATGTGAAAGTTTTGGACAACTGAAACTCTAATCCCTACATGTTCAAACTTCAAATCTACGCTTCGCTAATTTGGTTAAAGATACGCAAATACAAATACGACGTAAAAAACTTCGTTCTTTGCATTCGTGCAGCTACAGGTTCCTTTAGCAGTAAACTAATCGTAAAGTTCAAGTTAGCTACAACATTAAAAATATGCAAGATCTTACGTAACACAAATTTAACAAGAAACTACAAGATCTTATGTAACACAAATTTAACAAGAAACTGTGTTTGGCAAAAGAAACTACAAGTTTCTTGGGCTGCTACCCAAATTTGCATTAAATATTCCCAAAAGTGGGTCACAAATTATGTGACTAATTGCATATAAGGTGACCATGGAATATGCTAATAACATATTCATATATGCGAAATCCAAATTTCAAATTGTATCGAGTGATCAGCTACGTTAATACTTGTGTAACAAGATGTTGACCAATTTATTTCGCGGATCCTGATATCGTGTATGTTTGGTTTGTATCATTTTTATGTGACTACATGTTTTTATCAGAAGGATTGGATCAACTGCTGCACAAAAGATCTATATTTAGTCAGAAATTAATTGTTACGCGAAATTTTATTTAAAAAGCCAGCGGAAGATCTGACTTAAAAAAAGAAACAACGGAAAATAAAGATTTCATCCTTTTAGTTTTTTGGGCCTAATTTAATACATTTTAGTTAGTTTGGGGGTATTTTACAAAGTATACATCCCTTTTTTGTTTTCCATTGAAAGCATACTTACAAAGTGGAATTGCGTGGCAGCTAGAGGCTACTTCAGACGGTAAAAAGTCCACTTGGTTTAGATTTTAGTAAAATTATTTTTAAAATAATTGATATAAAAAAAATTTAATTTTATGAAAATTGATTTTTATTTGGAAACAACGTTTAAAAATGAATTAAAAAATTAATATAAGAGAGACATAATAAGCTAATATTTATAACTTTAGTGAAAATTGATTTTGACCAAAGCTTGTCACCCCCACATCATCAACAAAGACAAACCAAACAAAAACAATTTTTCTCAAAGCAAATTTTGTGAATGCAACATGACAATTGTGGTATACCAAACAAGCTGAAGCAGATTTAGCCTCTTGAAAGCTGACGTAGGCAGTCAGAAGGTCAGGGTCAGAGGGTCAGGATCAGGCTTCGAACCCCATGTCATCCCCCTCCCCTTCGCGTATGAGTTTGAGTTTGACTTAAAAAAAAAATGGAATTGCATGGATAGTTTTGAAAAATTATAATCATTATTGTTTATTAGGTTATGAATAGTAAGAATATTTATTATTTTCTTCAAATTTTAGCCTTTTATATTTATTAGATTTTACAATAATTTTACATGCATTTGAGAGAGAAAGAGGGTAGACAGGCACGGCAAGCAAATGCAGAGATTTCAATTTTTAAAATCCACAGAGACCGGATGGATAAAACTAACATAAATAAGATATAGGGTTAGACCGGTTGAGCTAAAATCTGGCCAACCCGTGCCATTGTCAATCCGTATAGATCATAGAAATTATAATTATACTTATAAAGTGTAAGATATTATATCAATTTATATATTTTTTATTATTAAATGACATCCACATCTCAATGGGTGAGTTGGTACCATCCCCTATAGCATCTGGATATAAATATCCTTCTCTACAATTGTCACTATTGCACATGGATCTGTTTGGAGAGGTCTGAGTCGCGTGCCAACAACCCTTTAAAGTTTAGATTCTTTTGACTGTCCTCACAGTATCTTTTCAGCAAAACATTATTTTAAACTAATAAGTTTAATGTTGAGTTGATTTAGCTGGACTTTTTTTGCTTAAATAAAAATGGCTCAGTTTAGTCCGTACGATTTTAAAAATTGTACGGATTGTACCATTTTTAATGCTTCAATTTTCTTTCTTAGAATCCAAATATATTAAAACAAAAAATAATTCTTTAAAAGCCATGTATGAAAAAGTAATCCATATGCGAACATAAAATCTAGCTTAAAATTGAAAAAAAAAATGAGACAATATTTGTCGTTTATTTTTATTTAGAATATAGACCACAAATTTTAAATCATCTATACTATTTACATATTATATTATGACACCGTAAGTCACGTAAAATTTGACAGTAAATTTTTTTTAAAAAAAAGGAATAATGGATATGATAAAATTTTATTAATATGTTCTTACCTAAATTTTTAACATAATTTTGATGGATTTAAAATATTAATGTTTTTGAAAATAAAGAATTATTTAATGGTTAAAAAATATTAACTATAATTTTTTTTCTTAATTCATAATTCATCATAATGTTGTGTAAAAGTGTAGATAATTTATTTTTCATTTTTATTTTACAATATATTTCATATCATCATATGATATATCTATATATAAAAATAATACTACAAAGAATATGAAAAGTCTATCTTTTCATCTTCTAGAGATGGATTGAGAAATTGTTGATAAAAACTATCATTTATTATTTTATTGGATTTTCAATTGGATTTTAAAAAATATGGAGTTAATCAAATTTTTATATAAATTATATTTAATTCTTTTAAAGTTTGACTTCCTTAGCCAGATATATCTTATAACATATTTGATATGTAAGTTTTAAAAATTGCTGAGATGATTATAATAAATATGCATATTAAGAGAAAAATATTTACTTTACTCAATTTTTATTCTATATTAATTAATTGATATATTACAAATAAAAGTATAAAAAATATTTTAATATTACATAAAATAAAATATTAAATAAATTTATATAACATACCATTAGAGGTATATAAATTAATGTTTCACGAAATAAAGAAATAAATAAATTTATAAATCAATATATTAATTAAAGGTATATAATCTATCCTTGGCTAAATGATCTAGTCAAATTTATATAAATTTTTTATTTTCTTATAAATTACCTTTAATTTTTAAAAAAAAAATGAATTCGTTAGTGGAATATATTTTACATATTTAAGGTGTATATTTTGAAAATAGAGGATATGGCTATATAATAAAGATCTCTATTAGAATAAAAATATTTAATTTAGTCAAATTTCATTCTATATTAGTTAATTAATATATTTAAAAGCAAAATAGAAAAAATTAATTTAATACTTTCTAAAATAAAATATTAAATAAATTTATATAATTAATATATTTTTTTTCATACAGCGCAAGAATACCATCTAGTAATGAAAATTAATTAGGCAAGCATCTCCTTTTAAAAATGGTTGAGAGGAAAAAAAGTGTACTTCTTTTTAATTTTTTAAAAAAATCAGAAATAAAAAATAATAAGTTTTTTATTATTTTCAAAAACATGTCCCTACATACTTCTAATATAAGATTGGTCAAACACAAAGATGTAATGTTTGACTATATATATATATAACAAAAATATATATATCTTTTACTATAAGCGCAAAAGTATATCTTTAAAAACTTGTACGGATTGTACAATTTTTAATGCTTCGATTTTCTTTCTTAGAATCCAAATATATTAAAACAAAAAAATAATAATTCGCTAAAAACATGTATGAAAAAGTAACCCACATCTACCTTAAAAATTGAAAAAAAAAATTGAATGTTTCAGTTTTTAAAGCTCATTTAGACATAGTAAACACAATTTAATGCTAGTTGGTTACAGTCAAAATATCCGAAACATTAAAACTATCAAACATAAAAGAAGTGCCTTTAATTAAAAATAATATTTTTAATAAAGATATTAACATGTGCACTTAGACAACTATTAGAAGAGAGGGGATGGATAAGTAGCACTAGCACTTTCCCCCGCTTTCCCCTTCTCCCTGTATATTGAGAAAATCACCACTAAAAGCACCATATAAAAAGTAATTTTTCAAATATCAGCTCAAGATGAAAGGACATCGATATCCCTTAATGCTCCACACAAATTAAAAAAAAAATGGAAATTCATATTTTGGCCAAAAAAAATCCATATTTTTATAATTAAATTCTCTTTTGAATATGAGAATGTTGTATATTTCACCTAATACATCCAAAATATGAAAATATTTAACTTTTTTTTTATATATTACTCATGCATTCTTATTATCATCTCCATATTACACCATTTTTCAAACCACCATTGCCAAAGTGACATGCCATGCCAGCTATTCAATAGGACCCCCCCCCCCTCTCTTCTCTCTCCAACACCACAAAACAAAACACCAAAAAGGGGACCTTATACAGTCACGCCACCAAATATTCCCCGTGTGTTCATATCCAGAGATCTGAACCAAGTAATGAACAGAAAGAAAAATGGCAAACTCCAAGTCCAAGGAAGCAAATAGAAATCAAGAGAAACAAACACAAGAGCAAGGATATATATATATGTTTGAAGGGCATACCTGAAAACTGCTCCCTTAGTGTTGCAGAAGCCATAGGAACCTTCATTGCCTCCTGAGTTGCCCAAAGAAACAGAACAAAGAGAATCCCCACATTGACACCCATGTTTGGTCCCTTCAACATATACAAACCCAAGTTCTGTTGAGAAACCTTAGCCAAGCCAAAACAGTACCTCTTGTCAACCTCTGCCCTTTTGAAAGGTGTCCTGGCAGTGTCTGGTGGCAGTTCACCTCAACCTGCAGGCAAAGTTTGGTTGAGGTTGGTACTGCTCACTGCCCCCCAAAGTCCGCCTTAATATTATTAAAGAAATGGAGAGGTTTTCTTTTGGGTTTGGAATGGATCCACTTCCTTGCTTTTGGCCTCTTATATATTTACATATATATATATATATATATATTTACCATGCTTGACTTGTGTGGCTGTGTCTCTCCCTCTTAATAATTAAGAAAAAGGAAAGGGTATTATGCAAAAAGTTTTGTATTATTTTTTACCCCACTAGCCCCTTTTCCACTTTTTGTTGTGATGATTCCTAATATGTTTCTTTCTATGTTCCCACCATTTTTTTCCTTTAATTATTTTCGACACAGTGGTAACAGTGTAACACCTTTTCGGTTTTTCTCCAATTTTGTTGTCTTCATTCACGGAGAAACGTACAGGAGTATCTTAGGAACAGCTGTCAAAGTTAATAAAGAACATGCTACAAATGCAGCTTAAGAAATTGAAAAAAAAAATAAAAAATACACACGACGAAAATGAAAAAAAAAGGCGTGACACAATGGCCTGAACCATTCAGTTACGAGAATGTCAGTTTTTTTTTCAGATGGTAATGCAAGTGCTACTTGTTTTTAGGTTGTGGGAAATTTCTCAAAGGCAGCACAATTATCAAGTGCTAATTTAGCAGTTACTAGTACAATGGGCATGAGCTTCGGAACATTGATGAGAATGGCTCAAAGGATCCTAATTGACCAAAAAGTCCTCGCAGGCTAATTGCCTTTGTATTTTGTTGCTTCATAATTTTTTAGACCCGATTAACACAGATAAAGCCAATAGTGTTGGTATAGCACCATACAAGATTATATTTTGTATTTTATAACATCATTATTTATAAATAATTATAATATTTTAATTAAATATTAAATCATATAAAATAATTACAAATAAGAAATTTTTATTGATTATTTAAATATAATTTTTAAATATTATATTTATGTAATATTTATTTATTTAAAATTCAATTTATATAAATTCCATTATTTATTTTAATATTTTATAACTATTCATTATTTCAATAAATTATATAAATATAAACATACTCTATTATATATTTTAATAATTTCTTTTTTAATCACAATTATTTAAGTTTCAATTTAAAAATAAATATTAAATCAAAATGTTTTTATTGTCCATCCTTACTTATATATATTACAAAATATTTATTATTTATCAATTTTAATTATTTTTTATTTTTATTATATATAAATAAATTGATATTATATATTTTTTTAACATTATTTATTTATTATGAAATATTTTTATTAAGGATTATTATTATTTGTACAACTTTTGCTTCTTACTATTTATTTAAGAATTATTTTATTTTAATAAAATATTTAAAAAATAAAAGTAATTTGACCTTATATGTTAAAAGCTAATCAAGCATAATTCAGTCTTCTCATGCTATGCTAAGTTATACAGGATTTTAACATATAAAAAAGTTATAGTAGATAAATTTATACAATTTTACCTGCACTAAACAAAAGATAAGGGCATAACGTATATGTTAATGCTAGATAAGAGTTTGTCTATCATTCTCATATAGATTAATTGTATGTTTTTATCTCGTTATCCAATTATAGAGGTTTTATTTGTACAATTTTAAAATAATGGGTAATTGAATCAAATATTTTTCTTTACGTAATAATATATGATTAAATATATATCTAAAACTTTTTCTAAACTAAAAGCATATATAAATTAAAAAGGTTAGTTTTGATATAATAAAAGTGTCAAAAAAATTATCCAATCATACAGTGTCATGATCGCAAACATGATAAACTTCTATTACCTAAAAATCATGTATATATATATATATATATATATATATTTGATTGAATGAAAGTACACAAGTCACTAGTCCAGAAATGAAGTGGAACACGGAATCTTTACAAACCTTTCAGCCAGGTGGTTGAAGAAGAGGCATACTAGGGGGGTGTTGTAGAAGCTTGATTTTCGAAAAGCTTATGATTCAGTGAGGTAGGATTTCCTCGATGGTGTGCTAGAACAGATGGGTTTTGGCTTGAGATGGCGAAGGTCGGTTAAGTTGTGTGACGTTGGCCTTGATGTCCATTTTTATTATTGGCTCTCCTTCTGAGCCTTTTAAACATGAGAGAGGATTAGAGACAAGGGGCCCCTCTCTCAATTCTTGTTTGTCTTGATAACTGATGTCCTTGATTGCTTGTTTTCGAGGGCTGGTATCTTTGAAGGGGTGTTTGTGGGAAGGAATAATCTGGATACATCCCGCCTGCAAGATGCAGACGATAAGTGAGAATATGTTTCTGAATTTAAATTTTGAAGGAAATGGGATGTAAGGGAAAGATTCATAATATAATTTTATATTATAAATTTTTATTTTTTTTTATTTTTTTCTAAAATCTAAACTCATAAACATACTCTTAGAAAATAATATTTCATTGGTCCCTTGAATGTTTTAATGTAGCTTATAATTTAGGGGATTTTTCTGGTACCCTATAAAATTTATGAGTATTAATATCTTTTATTTATGTTTATTTTTAATCAGTATTTTAAATACTCATGATTAATTCACATCCTTTAAATTTAAAAGGATACTGATATCTTTAGGGTACCAAAACAAAAACCTCTAATTTATCAATAAATTATGTTAAGACATCACCTATCCATGTTGGGTGTGATGAGGGGCGGGCTGGGGAGATGGTAGATTTGCTTAGATGCAGAGTGACAAAAACCGATTATTAATAAGATTGAGAAAAATACTAGCTATTTGGAAAGCTAAGACCTTATCACGACCAGAAAGATTAATTATTAAATCATTAAATCAGTTCTTAGTAATATGCCTGTATATTATATGGATTTGTTCAAGATTCCTAGGTATGGCTTTGGCAAAGAAGATTATTCAAATTCAGAGGATGTTTTTTTGGGTTGGACATCATGAGGATAGTGGCATCCCGCTTAACTTGTGACGTGGGAGGTTATTCAAAAGCCAACACATTGGGGTGGTTTAGGGATTGGAGATTTGATGGTTAAAAAAGCCACCATGCTCTTTTAATGGTGGTGGAGATTTCTTGAGAATGGGGAACCACTTTGGAAGTTAGTGGATATATAGTTATCTCTAATCACTATTACAGAGGGCCCATAGGTAGCTTAGAATTGCTCCTAATATATGGATGTAATTTCATACGTAATTTTAAAAGGTTTGTGGAGAATTTTGGAACCGGAAACACTGCTCTTTTTTGGGAGCATTCTTGGGTGGTGAGAAGGCACTAGAAGAGGATTTCCATATATTGTACTGTATTTCTAATCAGAAAAATACACATATTATTGATATGTGCATGTGGGAAGAGAACATGTGGAGATAGACTTTTAGTTGGTGCTGTGACTTTCTCCAAAGGGAAATTGAACTCTTTGATAGGATGATAAATGCTATTAGTCAATCTCCCCTTAGACAAAGCCAAGACGACTTGATCTCTTGGAGATTTCATTCACAACAAGGTGTGCTTTCCCACCAAATCTTTTTGTGAGGCAGTGGGTAGCATGTCCGTTTCAAATTCCATTGGAAGTCCTTCAGCTACTATTGCATGTTGCTTCCCCCTCATGCTGAATTATTGATTTGGTTCATATTACAATGAAAATTGAATATAAGAGAGAAACTAGTTGTCCTAAAGATTATATATACCTCTTGTAAGGGCTGTTTTGTTCGTTCTGCTATAAACAGGTTGAGTCAGTCTCACACCTGTCTTTACCTGTGAGGTTTCTTAGGGGCTTTGGGTAGATTGTTTTGCATTGATGGAACATGAAATGGTGTTATTCCTAAGGATCCACTGGATTATTTTATGAGTTGGAATAGTAAAAAAAAAAGATGTGGACCTCCTTGTTCTCTGTTATTGTGTGCTCGTTATGGAATATAAGAAATAGGAATATGGTTCTTGAGGACTTCAAGCCATGTTGGAACTTGGCGAAGAGATATTGTAAGTTAAGGTGGGGATATTGGCTCAAAGGATAGTTACTTAATAAAGAAGTGATGATTAAAGATTTAGAAGCAAATGCACCGGCTTTGCGTAAGTGGAGATGGATTGTTGGTAATAATTGACAAATTTTCAGGAATGTATAACAAATTCTTGGTGTGATTGAACTAAGATCATGATTGGTCCCTTCTATGAACAACTAAATACATGTGGTTGGCTTTTTGGTTTTACTACTATGTTGATATTGTAATATCCCGAGACTCGGTGCTTTTATGAATGTCAAGTCTAAAGTAGAGAATAGTTGAATAAAGTCTAAGACAGATTAAAATGCCTTAAGAAAAAGGAAAAAAAGAAGAAAAAGAAAGATATTACGATAATAAATTAAAGAAAAAATGAATAAGTATAAATCTATATTTTAAATTAAATTTGTATGAAAATAATAAATCATGATTATAAAAATGTAAAGTTTATTTAAGTAAATATCAATCACAAAAGGAGAAAATAAATTATAAATTTATAATAATTTTGTATATAAATTTTTTTCTGTGCTGATTGTCAATTTTTATTTGAATATACTATTTAATTTTCTATGTGATCTAGCATTTGATTTTTGTAAAATGTGATATTATGTTTATTTTTTAAATTCTAAAAATATTATCTTATTAAAATATATTAGATTTAATATTGTTTATAATTGTATGTTTTTATGTGTTTATCCAAATCGTATATTTTTTATTTGTACAACTTTTAATAAAAATAATGCTAATTGAATCAAATGTTTTTATTTATATGATAATATATGATTAAATTTAAACTTTTTCTATAGTGATAGCATATATAAATTAAAAAAATTTAATTTTGATACATTCATAGTGTAAAAAAATTATCCAATCATAGTGTCATGACAACAAACATGGTAAAATTCTAATACTTTAAAAATCATGCAAATAGATATATTTGATTAGATGAAAATATAAAAGTCATCGATATGTCAAAATTAAATTCTAAATGAATTTCACTTTCATAATAGCATAAGGAACTTGAAATGTTTACAAAGCTTGTAAAATTTGTTCCTCAACAATGTTATTTCAACCCCCACCGTACCTAAAACGCCCAACACATAAAAACACAAGAGACCCACTATTCTTTCCTTCGATTTCTCTTTCCAACTTTCTTCTTTTCTGTTGGGCATGTCTAGATGTCTCTAACAAAATAAGTTTCAAATATTATTTTTTTTTCTTGGTCTAAGATATTTATTTTTGAACTGCTTATTAATTTTTAAAAATTTAATATATTTATCTGGAACATGAGATACTCACTTTCTGATTTTTTTTTTTCAATTGAGAAACTTTGTTTTTTAATATTATATATATATATATATATTGGTCATGAATTAATATATTTGTTGAAAACACCTTTCGCTTCACCTTTTTTTGAGCTTTAATTTTGCACAGTTAGTCATTTTTTAATAAATTAACTAAATTGAGTCTTTATATATTAACATATTTCTCTAACGAAAAACTATATAGAACTGAAATAGAGAAAAGTAATTCATATTTTTGAGAAATACGTTGAGTTTTTCAAAAATTAATATTTATTTTTCAGTAAACACACAAAAAAAAAATGAAAATTGGGTCATAGTATGAGCACCATACTCCCAACATGCGTTGCGACGATGGATAACCAAAAGGGGGATATTTCATCATGTTCGTTTAAATTTTCCTTCTTGTCTTGTAAGTAATAACTTGGTACATATATGTTCATTGATGAAATACATAGGGTGACTAAGTTCTCCACAACGCCCTCCCTATTAATGCACTGCGCTTCCCGTTTGGGATGGCATGCACCTGATCCTATTAATTTGCAATAGCCAATAGGTGCGATGCTAGGAGCATGCATGTTGAGGATCTTCTTCATTCCCTGCGTGACGGTGAAATAACATGTCATGTTCTATGACCATGATGGATGATTCTATTCGGATCAAATATGGCACCCAGCCACTGATTATAATGGAGAAATAGTTAGCTGCACTCACCACTTGTGAGACACTACTATCTACAATTCGATAGAGTATGAACTCCACTTAATTTGATCCACATCTCATCCAATAATAAATGATAGTGTGTCGGCACAATATCTTCATGATCAGCGGTTTAAGAATATTTGCTATTGGGCTCCATTCATTGATAGCATAAGAAAAGTTTGCCAAACTATATATGTTGCTTTAGCTCTTCCATACTCATTACAAAACTCATATTTTGTCTACAAATCAACAAAGTGAACTTTCTTTACATCAACTACCCTAACAGGGTGTTTGGAAAGGGTTAGAATTGAATTCCCTCAAGAATTGGATTTCAATTCCACCCTTTGGAACAATTTTTCATCAAAGAATTGACAGGAATTGGAATTCAATTCCATTCTAACCCTTCAAAATAAATCAGACCTCTTTAGGTCTGAATTGGGGAGAGAATTGATCTGGAAATTTAAAATTACCAAACTAACCCCTGTTCCATACGTGTTATATGTGCTGCCTCTCCCATCTTTGGAAAGCAAAAGAGAGCAGCCCCAAACCTCTTCCCTGCTGCTACAACCGGAGCTCAAGCGTGACTCCACTGCCGCATTAGGAGGTATGTCAAAAATGAAAATCTGTTGAATGTGCTCCCTTCCTCTCTTTTTTCCAATTTGACTAATCAAAGACCTGGACTTCAGGCCAACTCAGTCCACTGTCGCTGTTGGCGACCGGAGAAGCTCGCCTCCACCGCCGCATCAAGAGGTATGTCAAAAACTGAAGATTTGTTGATGAATGTGCTCTGTTCCTTCCTCTCTCTTTTTCTCAGTTTATGATAATCAAAGATCTGGACTTTTCAGGTTTGTCACAAATTGAAGCATTATTGTTCCTTCATCAACCGGAGGTATGTCACAAATTGAAGCATTATTGTTGTTGCTGTGTATTTTTTTGGTTTAAGCATTATTGTTGTTGCTGTGTATTTTTTTGGTTTGTGGTTTTTGCTGTGTATTTTTTCGGACTAATCTAGACTGATATGAACCATGTTGATTGTTGTTGTTGGTTTTGTGCTTTGGTGATATGGTGTTGCTTTTTGCAAGGCTCAAATCTTGCTTTGGTGTTTTTTCTTGCATTATTACTAAGAACAAAATAATGAGATGCACAAAAAGGATTAAGGAATTTGGAACTCTCATAATTGTGATGGAGGGTAGTAGGAGCAAGGAATGAGTTATGGAACTCTCATAATAAGATATCCCCAAATGTCAAAAAGTCACTTTGTATAAGTTGCATTTTCTGATGTGGATGTCTTAGGAGCTTGTATATAGCATATAAAATATCTTAGAGTTCTCTAACAATATAAATTTTTGATATAGTTCATTTTCAATAATTTTGACATTGTTCCTAGATTGAAACCGTTTTAATTTACATATAATACACAAAATCATTGAAAAGAAACTACAACTTTGTTAGCATGAAAATTGAAAGACACTTAACATTGTAGGTAATATGAGGCAATTTGAAAGAAATGCAATCTTAGCCATAGTTGCTTATGCAGGTTATTTAGCTTGCATGCAATATATGACCCGACATGTGTCTCGTATTGAAAGACCAATTACCCAATCACAACGATATAATAGACATCAAGTATGCTGAGAATTGATGGCTTAATTAGAAGCACATTATAACTCACGTTCTGTAATACGTATGAGTTATGATGCTTTCACTCGATTTGTTACAATACTTCATGGAAGAGGACTTCTCAGGGATAATCAATACAGTTTTGTTGAGGAACAGTTTGCTAAGTTTCTACATATTTTAAGTGGTCAAGCACGTGTTTGGTCATAAAGTTTTTTCTTCCGTCGGTCTACTGAGACCATTTGTTGTCATTTTGTGATATCCCAAATAAAGAAATTATAATTGTTATGAATTATTATTATTATTATTATTATTTATTATTATTATTAAGAGCACCTAACACTAATATTATTTAACATTATTATTACTAAGTGTAGCTAGCATTATCATTATTATTAAGAAGTGTACCTAGCATTATTATTATTTAACATTATAATTACTAAGTGTAGCTAGCATTATAATTATTATTACTAAGTGTAGTTAGCATTATTATTATTTAACATTATTATTACTAAGTGTAGCTAGCATTATCATTATTATTATTAAGTGTACCTAGCATTATTATTATTTAATATTATAATTACTAAGTGTAGCTAGCATTATAATTATTATTACTAAGTGTAGTTAGTATTATTATTATTTAACATTATAATTACTAAGTGTAGTTAGCATTAATAATATTTATTATTATTATTAAGTGTAGACAAATAGTACTAATATTATTCATGATTATTATATTTGGTATAAATATATGAATGTAGGAGTGTGTATGTGTAAGAAATGTTTAGTTTCATTTTGCTAAGTTTTGCTTCCACCTCCTCTAAGTCAAACCTCCTCTAAACCAAACCTCTTCTTGGCCGAACTCATCTCTTGTCAAGCTCATGATCTTCATGGCCGAGCTTCAGTGAGCCTAGCTAATCCTCTCTTGGGACGTTGTGATGCTCCTTTCTTTTAATATGTGAGATTGGTTATTTGTACCATTCCAATACTTCAGAGTAAAGTTATTAGTAGAAGCACACTCACGACTACCAACGGTGAGTGAGATTAAGCTCATAATCATACTTTTGGTCATTATTAATATTTTTTCATATTATATAAATTATTTATGAAATTTTAGAATGATTTATGTCAAGAGAATATATTGTTATAATTATGCCTGTTTTAGAAATATTATTACTTTTACAGTTATCATAAAAATTAATCATTTTAGAAAACTCATGGGACCATAATTGATACCTTGCGTGTTATAGAATATCTTTTTTCCTAGTTTATGAAATTGTGAGACCTTAGTTTAATGTTTACAGTAGAAATATTGATTATCATGTTTTCAGACTATGTATTTCCTATGAAGATTTTAGAATATTAGATATGATTTATTGAAAGTATTGAATAAAGCATAATTCATAACAATTGTCAGATACATACTCTATTGATTACTGAAATCACTATGTCTACAAGCTGGTGATCCCTTGGGCATGATTTTAGAATCTCAATTATGCTACAGTCAAATTGTTAGAATTATATGAATTCAGAGCTTTTATATTTATTTGGTTTATGAACAAATTGTTTTATATTAATTAGTGAAAAACAGATCAGCGAGTTAACGGCTGCAGGATTAATCGTTAACCTTGGTACCAAGTGGTCCGCTAGAGGACTAGCTCACCCACAATAAGGAACCTAGTGAGGTGTCCATTTATGGGACCTAGTTAGGTACCCATCAGATTAGCTATTGGCTCAAATTTAGCTATTCAGCTCAGATAATTATGTACAGAATAATTCATGTTTCTCTACTAATTATTGCCATAGATTCAGTTAATTTATATGTAATTATATATGTAATATATTTCACATCAGTTGCATGTATATGTTATGTATTTTGTTATTGTCCCGTGTGGGTTGTGAGTGGAGGCTCGCTCACTGAGTTTTGATGAACTCACCCCTCTCTTTTCCTTTCCCTACAGATATGACTCTGATTTGGTTGTACCACAGAATCCTCAGTAGTTGTGCTACAGCTTCCTTAGTGAGCTTCGCTTTGGAGTGGAGCTTATTGTCAATTATGTCAGTCTAGTAGTGCTCCAATAAATTATGTAGGCAGGATCCCCGGACATGCATGATATATTTTCAGAATTTCTGTTAATTGTTTTGTTATGTTTGGCTTTGGCCTAGAATATGGATTTTATGCAAATTTATGTTCAGAATTTATGTTTTGAGAACAATTTCATATTATTGAAGTTTTAGTTGAACTTGAGATATTTTCAATAAATTTGGATTCTTTATGCATATTAGTCAGTTACTTTACCAGAGGCTTCCGTGGGGACCCAAATTCTCACGTGCCGGTCACACTCCGTAAGTGGGTCGTGACACATTTCCACCAAGTTCTTAGAGCTTTAATAACACTTCAAGATCAATTTTTAGTCCAACCAAATCGTTCTACTGTCTCACCACAAATACTCAACGGTGGAGGAAGATTCTATCCATACTTTAAGGTATTTTTTAATATAAATATTTTTTTTTTGAATTTATTTTTGTAATATCACATGATAATGGTTATTGGTTTATGTTGAAACTTTTAGAATTGTATCGGTGCTATAGATGGAACACATATCCAAGTTAAGTTTTCAAAAGAAGATGTGTCAAGGTATAGAAGAACGAAAAACTATCCTACAATGAATGTATTGGCAGCTTGTACTTTTGACTTGAAATTCACATATGTATTACCTGGGTGGGAGGGCTGAGCTTCAGATTCAAGAATTTTAGATCACGCGTTAAGTAGAGAAGATAATCTAAATGTTCCTCAAGGTATTAAGTTTTTTCCATAAATTTGTTTCATGGATATTTAAAACTTTTCTTAATTTTTTTATGTAAATATTTTAAATTCTATTTTTTAGGTAACTTCTACTTAGCTGATACTGGATGTATGTTGAGGTCAATGTTTATCACTCCATATCGAAGCACTCGATATCATTTGAAAGAATATTCTCGACATCCTCCTGAAAACCCAAAAGAGTCATTCAACTTAAGACATTCTTCATTACACAATGCAATTGAAAGAGTTTTTGGTGTTTTGAAGAGTAGGTTTCTAATATTAGCAGAGATGTCTAGATATGATGTAGAGACAGTGAGTGAAATTGTTTTAGCATGCTGCATCTTGCACAACTTCTTAGTGGATTTTGATCCAGATGAAGAAATTATTGCACAAGTTGATAGGGATCTCATGAATAATGAGCCTGAATGTGGACTTGCTAATGGAGCAATTGCTAGAGGTGAAGATGGCCGAAAAGGGGAAATTGTAATACCCTAGGCTAAAAAAAAATTTCTCTGGAGACCGCCCAGGCGGTCATTGAGACCGCCCTGGCGGTCATAAGGAAAAATAAGTCGGTGCGGGAACTCTCTGGAAACTGCCCAAGCGGTCATATAACCGCCCAGGCGGTCATTAGAGTATTAAAAACCCCATTTCGAGGTCCAAAATCTTCAGAACACCAAAACACGATTTCCTCCCCCAAAAAATGTGAGAAACTTCTCTCTCTACCCCCAATTCACTCCCAAACTCCATTTCTCTCAATTCTGACTTCAATTTTTGATTCCTAAGGCTTTAAGGTACGTTATTCTTCTAGTTCTGCTCTCCTTTCTCCCTTTTCTTTAGGTTAATGGGGTGATTTTCTAAGCTCCTTAAGGAGGGGAGGTTTTCTACCTCATTAGAGATGGATTCTTGAATTTTCAAAGGTTTTAGACAGTGATTTTGAGTTCTATGCCTTTTGTATTAGATTCTGTTGTCAGTTTTACTTCCTAGGGTGCTATTGGTGTTAGTTCCAGATTATTTACCCCTCCAGCTGAGTGGGTTCACATCTGTATCTCTATGCATTAGAGTTATTTTCATGAAAGATACGATTTGCTACTTGATTTTTGAGATTACTGTATAAGGATTGTGAATTGCTATTAGTTTATATGTTTTAAAACCACTGATTTTAGAGCATGAAACATGTTTTTCATAAAACTCATGGGACCATATTTGTTGAATTGATTTCTAGTATATTTGAAGTTGATTGTGATTATGGAAAACATTTACGAATGCTAAATTGACTTTATAAGTGGTTTATGAATATAACATAGTTATGTATTTTGAAGTGTTATTTAGAAAGATTATAGAACTGTGAATTGAGAACTATGGTTTTAGCCTTTTTATTTCAAGTATGTTGTTAAGCTTTCTAGGCTATGGAAAGATGGATACTTTGAATTATGCTTTAGAGAATGAATCAAAAGGTTTTAGAGCCTGAATCTTCATGAGATTCAGAACAGTTGGCGGATACATATTCTGTGAGTTTGTGAGATCCTGAATATCTACAAGGGTAATCTCCTAGGCATGATTTCACAGTCATGGTTATGCTAAAGTCAGATTGTTAGAGTTATGAACTCATAACAACTGTCAGCTACATATTCTATGACTTTTGAAATCAGAATGCCCTTGGATTGGTAATCCTTTAGACATCATTTCATAGCTACAGTTATGCTAAGGTCGGACTGTTAGAATCAAATAGATTCAGAGTTCACAGAGTTAAAAGATTTTAAGGATTCTTATATTTATTTGTTTATTTAGTTAGACTGTAGCTATAGAGAAACAGACAGTGAGTTAACGGCTGCATGATCGTTAACCTTGGTACCAAGTTGCCTAAGGGCAATCTCACAAAGCAGACCAGATAATGGAACCTAGTTAGGTGTCCACATTAAGTCCCCAGTGAGGCCTGTGTCTAGCACTGGTGGAGCATAGTAGACCGTTTAGTGTGGTGAGGCCCGTGTCTGGCACCCACCAGAACAAATCAGACCTTTCTGTTTCTCTAAGAGTTACTATACTATGAATTTATATGATTTTAGGTATAAAAGTAAATTGAGAATCTTATTATAGAATTTGTGACATGAATTTATATGATTTTAGGTATAAAAGTAAATTGAGAATCTAATTATAGAATTGGTGACATGATGAATTGAGTATATATATATATAGCAGACGTAACTGGAGACTCCTGTTTTGTACTAGAGTATTGTTGACCTTAT
The DNA here is from genome assembly GCA_031216105.1 of Dalbergia cultrata. NCBI lineage: Eukaryota > Viridiplantae > Streptophyta > Magnoliopsida > Fabales > Fabaceae > Dalbergia > Dalbergia cultrata. Next base: position 24,468,348 of record CM062350.1, on the reverse strand, counting down.
TTATGAAAATGATGATTAGATTATGTATATGTATATATGAAATGTTTTAAGATTGTTATAGTGTTATTATGATATTATGCATTGTTTCCTTGGTGTCTCATGAAAGGGGGTTTTAGGTGAGGATTCACTCACTGAGTTTTGGTTGCAAAACTCACCCCTCTCTTCCTCTTCCTATTTTTACAGATAGAGCAGCTTTTGTGAACCTTCGGCAGTCATAGATTCCTGTCGGTGAGTCTATAGGTGAAGCATATAATATTTTGGTTAGAGTGCTCTAGTACATTGCAGGCAGGATCCCAGCCCTAGAATATGTTTTATTTTTTTGCATTTGACATAATATAATTATATTTTGAATTGTATGTAATTAGATCTGGACAAAGTGTGTTTCGATTCATATGTATAAATAATTCATGATTTTGGGATCTGAAAGGCTATTACAAGGTTTTTAATGTGATGATTTTGATTATAGAGAATAGTTGATTTGTATGTAGAAAAAGAGAAAATTTCTATCTTTCATGGATGTTAAAGCAGAACATGCATGCAAAATTAGTAAACAGGTTATGAGGCTTGCGTGAGAATGAGATTTCTCACGTGCCGGTCACGTGCCTAAGTCGGGTCGTGACAGAGTGGTATCAAAGCCTTAGGTTTTCCTGCATGGTACTGGAGCAAGTGTCCGCAAATGGCGTGACATTTATGTGAATGGAACTGCGGCCATTCGCACTAATTTGATGCTATTTGAGGCCTATAGGGAGAGTCACTCATGTCTAGAATCTTTGATCTTCTCCTATGTTATCCTTTCTTAGGTGAGCCATGCCACCCGTGAACCGCCGTCGCCATCGTTACCGTAGCAACATCAGTTACATCAAGCGCCTCGAGCAAGTCGTTCTAAGCTTGGCAGAGGTGGTTAGTGAGCATATTGGTGTTGGAGTGAGTCAATCAGGAGCACAGCCAAGTGCGGCCGGCTCAACTAGGGGTCAGCGGCAGGCACCATCAGTCAGGGCCATCTCCCTAGCGCCCTCTCTGATGCTCCCTATAATTGCCCAACCTAGGAGTCAAGAAAACAATCAGCCAGAGGGCAATAGTTCCGTACAAACCCATTGGCCACCCCCGTCCTGCCAAACGTGCGGGAGACAGCATAAGGGCCAATGCCTAAAGGGCTCATCTGCGTGCTTTGGATGCGGACAGGAAGGGCATAAGAAGAAGGATTGCCAGCTATTACGAGAAACAGTTAGTCAAAGACCGGAACAGCCTAATGAACCATTACAGCCTTTCCACCCCGCAGTTCGGGGTGATGCAATTACCTCAGCTGATGAAGGTTCCCCTGCTAGAGACTTAGAGCCAGCAGGTAGACATAATCAAACTATATTATGCTTATAGACGCTTAGTAGAAACGATGTTTTATGTAACTTTAATGTCATAAATAGTGTGCATGAAATGTGTGGAGTGTTCTAAAGATGCATGATAATGATATGTGTTGTAAGTTTTGTTTCTAGTATGATGAAAATAATGGAACTATATGGATATGTGTAAGTTGTGTTAGGCGCAAATTAATAAGCTCCTCATGTTTGTCATTAATATGATGGGGTATTCGAACTAAGTGATACACAGGCATTAAACAATAATAAAAGCATAGTGTTTAAAATTTCCAAGTTGGTGTAGAGGCTTGTTAAGCAAATAGTTCAATATATGTATATGCTTATGTTAATATGCTTGGTAGTACAGGAAATAAAATGATTATCTCGGTATATCCTTAACTTTAGAGACTCATGCTTATTAGCATTAAGTTTCTCTGAAATGTTGTTATGTTGTCCTGTTTATAAGTTTAATATATGATCGGAAATAATGTTTTGCTTAGTGGAAATATCGAATGCATGTGGAACACGATGGTATCATGATACAAAGTATAAGAAAACAAAACTTCTGAATAGTAGGAGTATATGGATATATCTCTAACTAACAGACAAGATGAGAGAACACCATTAGAAAGAAAACTACTTCAAAAATAAGGAACTCTCTGTGTTAGAATATGTGGTTATGACCACAGAGGAATGGAAAGTTTAGAAACCAAGGATTGGGAGTCCTTATAATGTCAGACATAAGAGAGGAAGAAACAGAGCAAAAACAAGAGTGACATTAATCGTCCAGTAAAGGTATCATGTTACGAGCATTTGTTATGACAATGGCAGAGAGCTACCCTTAGCGGGGGGGAAGCTGCTTATGGATGACAAGAGGCATCCTCAGTCAGAGTGTCAGAATAGTAGCCTTCAGAATAACCCCGTCTTCAAGAATATCATGTCAGGATGTACAGAGTATCCTATCATAGTATATCAAAGTTCCATATCACAGTGTATCAGAATATCATCTCAGAGTGTATCAGAGTATCATATCAGAGTATACTAGACAATTAGATACAATCCTATCTAATGTTATGATCAATATTTCTTATCTTATATGCAGAGGTGTTTCAATTGGATTCAATATGCCTCATCATCGTTATTTTTCCTCGCGTTGCCGCCGTGGTAGTGGTTCTTCCAGTTCTCGTGGCTGCCTTAGAGCTTTGGAACAAGCTCTGGCCGCACTTTCTGATGTGATAGCTGGACAGACAGAGACTAGATTACAGCGACCCCCAGTGCAGCATTCAGTTAGATACTCTGATGATTTAGCTTTAGAGTGTTTTCGTAGAATGGATCCGCCCACTTTCTAGGGGCGTTTGACTATAGAGCATCCTCAAGCATTCCTCCGAGAAATAGAAAAGATTATCAGAGTAGTACAGCGGAAGCGTAGTGGGGCCATAACCCATGGGTACCAAGAGTTATGAGTTCTTAGCCCTAGTGAAAGACTTAGATAGAGCAAAACTGGGTTTTGAGTCAATTCTAGTAATATGTGATTTTTCAGACATGTCTCCCATAGTAGCAATTAATACAGTTAGAGTACCATGAAACTCACGAAGTATTCCACCTCATTATACTTTTAATCACAATAGTTTAGATTTGGGGACCAAATCTTTTTGAGGGGGGAGTATGTAATACCCTAGGCTAAAAAAAAAAAAAAATTCTCTGGAGACCGTTCAGGTGGTCATTCAGACCACCCAGGCGGTCATATAACTGCCCAGGCGGTCATCAGAGTATTAAAAACCCCATTTCGGGGTCCAGAATCTTCAGAACACCAAAAACACGATTTCCTCCCCCCAAAAACGTGAGAAACTTCTCTCTCTACCCCCAATTCACTCCCAAACTCAATTTCTCTCAATTCTGACTTCAATCTTTGATTCCTAAGGCTTTAAGGTACGTTATTCTTCTAGTTCTGCTCTCCTTTCTCCCTTTTCTTTAAGTTATTGGGGTGATTTTCTAAGAACCTCAAGGAGGGGAGGTTTTCTACCTCATTAGAGATGGATTCTTGAATATTCACAGGTTTTAGATAGTGATTTTGAGTTCTATGCCTTTTGTATCAGATTCTGTTGTCAGTTTTGCTTCCTAGGGTGCTATTGGTGTTAGTTTCGGATTATTTACCCCTCCAGGTGAGTGGGTTCACATATGTATCTCTATGTTCCACATTAGAGTTATTTTCATGAAAGATACGATTTGCTACTTATTTTTGAGATTACTGTATAAGGATTGTGAATTGCTGTTAGTTTATATGTTTTAAAACTACTGATTTTAGAGCATGAAACATGTTTTTCATAAAACTCATGGGACCATATTTGTTGAATTGATTTCTAGTGTATTTGAAGTTGATTGTGATTATGGAAAATATTTATGAATGCTAAATTGATTTTATAAGTGGTTTATGAATATAACATAGTTATGTATTTTGAAGTGTTATTTAGAAAGATTATAGAATTGTGAATTGAGAACTATGGTTTTAGCCTTTTTATTTCAAGTATGTTGTTAAGCTTTCTAGCCTATGAAAAGATGGATACTTTGAATTATGCTTTAGAGAATGAATCAAAAGGTTTTAGAACCTGAATCTTCATGAGATTCAGAACAGTTGGCGGATACATATTCTGTGAGTTTGTGAGATCCTGAATGTCTACAAGGGTAATCTCCTAGGCATGATTTCACAGTCATGGTTATGCTAAAGTCAGATTGTTAGAGTTATGAACTCATAACAACTGTCAGCTACATATTCTATGACTTTTGAAATCAGAATGCCCTTGGATTGGTAATCCTTTAGACATCATTTCATAGCTATAGTTATGCTAAGGTCGGACTGTTAGAATCAAATAGATTCAGAGTTCACAGAGTTAAAAGATTTTAAGGATTCTTATATTTATTTTTTTATTTAGTTAGACGGTAGCTATAGAGAAATAGACAGCGAGTTAACGGTTGCATGTTCGTTAACCTTGGTACCAAGTTGCCTAAGGCCAATCTCACAGAGCAGACCAGAGAATGGAACCTAGTTAGGTGTCCACATTAAGTCCCCAGTGAGGCCTGTGTCTGGCACTGGTGGGACATAGTAGACCGTTCAGTGTGGTGAGGCCCGTGTCTGGCACCCACTAGAACAAATCAGACCTTTTTGTTTCTCTAAGAGTTACTATACTATGAATTTATATGATTTTAGGTATAAAAGTAAATTGAGAATCTGATTATAGAATTTGTGACATGATGAATTGAGTATATATATATATATGCATATCTAAATAGCAGACGTAACTGGAGACTCCTGTTTTGTACTAGAGTATTGTTGACCTTATTTATGAAAATGACGATTTGATTATGTATATGTATATATGAAATGTTTTAAGACTGTTATAGTGTTATTATGATATTATGCATTGTTTCCTTGGTGTCCCATGAAAGGGGGTTTCAGGTGAGGATTCACTCACTGAGTTTTGGTTACAAAACTCACCCCTCTCTTCCTCTTCCTATTTTTACAGATAGAGCAGCTGTTGTGAACCTTCGGCAGTCATAGATTCCAGTCGGTGAGTCTGTAGGTGAAGCATATAATATTTTGGTTAGAGTGCTCCAGTACATTGCAGGCAGGATCCCGGCCCTAGAATATGTTTTATTTTTGCATTTGACATAATATAATTATATTTTGAATTGTATGTAATTAGATCTGGACAAAGTGTATTTCGATTCATATGTATAAATAATTCATGATTTTGGGATCTGAAAGGCTATTACAAGGTTTTTAATGTGATGATTTTGATTATAGAGAATAGTTGATTTGTATGTAGAAAAGGAGAAAATTTCTATCTTTCATAGATGTTAAAGCAAAACATGCATGCAAAATTAGGAAACAGGTTATGAGGCTTGCGTGAGAATGAGATTTCTCACGTGTTGGTCACGTGCCTAAGTCGGGTCGTGACAGAAATTTTGAGAGACTCCATTGCCACACAAATGTGGAATGATTATTTAACCAGACAACATTGAATTTTTTGTGTATTATTGTTGCTCCCAAAAATGAACTTGAGTTGATGTATGGTTTGAATTATTACTTGTCATTGGATGTGACATTACAATGGATGATTAACTTTCATGTTTTATAATTTATTATTGCATTACTTTAATTTGAGTACATTATGGTTATTTTACTTCTAGTACTACATTTGTATAATATAATATAAAAATTCAATATTTGATGTCATATAACAATAGGTGATGATATGGATGATGAGAATGTTGTTGAGGTGGAAGGAGGAAATGATTGTAATGCATACTTCAAGTGGACCACAGAAATGGATGGTGTGATGCTTGAAGTTCTTAGGAAGCAAAAGAGGAAGGGTCAAAAAGAAGATAGAGCTTTTTCTACTGAAGCATATAAGAAGCTGGTAGAGGAAGTTAATGATAAATTTTCTTTAAACATCAACAAAAACAAAGTGATGAATCGTCTCAAAACTCTTAAGGAACAAATGATGTTAGCAAAAGAAATTGAATTGAAAAGCGGAATAGGATGGAATGATTCTTCTAAAATATTTGAGGCTCTTCTAGAGGTGTGGAAATCTTTGATAAAGGTATGAGTATTCTATTTCATTTCCTATAATAAAGTTGGTATCAGCTTTCTTGCACATGCTTGTTTATGAACTTTCTTTTTGTTACTAGGCCAATCCAAAGTTCAAAAATATCAAAGGAAAATCCCTTCATCACCTGGAAATTCTCAGAAAGATATATGAGAAAGATGTAGCGACCGGATCTCAAGCCGAGAGTGCTAGAGAAAAGGTACAAAGATGGGAAAGGGAGAATGCTTATACTACTATTGATGAAATTGATGAGATGCAAGCAAACAATGAGGTTCATTTGGAGAATTTTTCTCCCTTTGATTTTGAAAGTATGCCATCAACACCGAGATCACAATTTGGAGCATCAAATCCATCTGTTCCTAATACTTCAGTTGTGAAAGATAAAAAAAAGAAAAGCACCAATGGCAAGTGAGTACTCATCTAATTTAAAAGAGGTGTCTTCAGCAATGAAAGATATTGCACAAGCTATTTTAAATACAAGCACTCAAGTTTGGAAGCATGTAGAAATATATGAAGTAGTAGCTAAATTGGGTTTGGAGGGTGACAACCTTGTTGATGCTATTGAATGGCTTAATGAACATCCTAATCTTATTGGAGTTTTTTTTGGTTTCCTAGAAGAGCTACGCTTTCAATGGTTGGCTAAGAAGTTAGGTTGGTGATTTTATGGGAGATTATAATTTATTATAAGTGTATTTTTTTGGGGGGAGATCTTTGATTGTAATGCTTAAGTAGTATCTTAGTTTAAGATATATATGTATGCTTTTGGAAACAGATTTGATGAAATTTGGAACGTTTGATGTGAGTAGATTTCCCCAAGGGAGATGTTGCTGTGTTCAGATAGGTTTATGAAAATTCTTATGTTTCTCCCATCTTTATTCTAGTATTTTGTGAAGTTTATGTGTAATATGTAAGTTGATATAATCTAATGTTTCAACCTTTCTCCATACAATTGGGAGAAATTGTTTTGACTTTGGTTGTGGTTTGGATTCGCATGTGCAGGACATATTTTAATTTTGTTATGTCATATATTATAATGAATAATTGGAGTTGTTAGTAAAATATTAAGTTTTATTGATGAAGGGCAAAATGGTAAAAATATACAAATCAATTCATTTTTAGATAGATTCCAAATCAAAGAATTCAATTCAATTATGTTATTTACTAACTCATTCCAAACATAAGAATTGAATTCAATTCCTGACGGAATTCAATTCAATTCCATTACTTAAAAACTTTCCAAACGGGGTGCAAGAAAATCAAAATCCAAAACAGCCAACACCCTCAATGCACATTATTTCTTCATCACCTCCAACCTCGTTTTCATGACCCCACTTTTTTCCATCATTGTAGTTGGGCTTAGGGACTAATTCACGGTATAATTAAATAATGTCAATATATGACAATGAGCAGCAAAATAAATCTATAGAATTAAATATACTAATTGGTGCAGCACAATGATAATAAATTTGTGCACAGCTGAAAGCAAGTGGACACCAAATTTTTACATGGAAATTCTAAATACTAGAGAAAAACCATGGGACAGACTCCAAAAATATTACATTATAGATAATTACAGAGTATCTTTTCCACACTCTCCAACCTAAGAGGTACATATAGTATTTCCTGGTGAGAACCCTCTTATTCAAATATTATAATTTTATAGTACCAAGGAGTAATAAAGATGATACCCAAAAATATTCGAAGTATATTTACCCACACCCTGCATTCTCTAAGATTTATTCATACTTTATTTTTTTCTCTCATTCTCAAAAAATAACACAATGTCTGTGTATTTTCTTCACTATGCACCTTGTAATTTCCTTGCTTCCTTACCTCTTCAACTGAATGAAGTGCCTCTATTTATAGAGGCTTCCTACAGTGTAAATGCGATATGCGTATTCAGGCTGCAGGAAAAAATTTTCTTCACACATTTTACAGCACTAAAATCACTGCATGCATAGTAATTTTTACTGTTCATTTGTTGAAAAATTCTCTCTTCTCCCTTTCTTTCTCTCATTTCAAATGGGTAGAGCCTATCGGCTGTACCCCATAATTCTCATCCTCTTGTCGATGGGAAAATAATCTGGGAGCTCTCGTTTGGGATCCATGCCGATTAACTCCAAAACTTATCTCATGCTATAACTTTTGTCATCATATCAGCAAGGTTTTCATCAGTGTGAATCTTTTCCAACTTGAATTATTGTTCTTCTACTGCTTGACGTAACCTGTGATACCTGGCATCAATGTGCTTCATCCGTGAGTGATACATCATATTCTTACTCAAATTCAAAGCACTTTGACTGTTGCAATGGATAACAGACCTATTCTGTTTCATTTCCAATTGTTTAAGGAATCTTTTCAATCAAAGCATTTCTTTCCCAGCTTCAGTCATGGCAACATATTTTGTCTTAGTAATTGACAAATCAACACACTTTTGCAGTTTTGACTACAACGATAGGACTCCACCTGCAAAAATAAACATGAATCCGAAAATAGATTTTCTACTATCCAGATCACTTGCCATATCAGCATCTGAATAGCCTTCCAAAACTAGCTCTGGTCCTCCAAAGCACAAGCACATTCTCAAACTACTTTTCAAATATCTCACTACGAGAAAGGTGCAGGAAACCATCACATTTATCAACGGGTACGATATTTACTGACGGTATTACCGATGGATACGGAGGTACCGGAAACGAGGCCATCGATGAATATTACCGACGGTATAAGACACCCATCGGTTATTTTCAATGCCTTTACCGACGATTAAGGAGATAATTAGCCATCAATACAATTAAATAAAAAAATTAAGCTTTTTCGTCAAAGACATATTTATACCAACGAATGGCTTTATTTTTACCGACAGGTGTTTAAATAAATAAATTCTAATTTTTAAATAAATCTTGTATATTACCGACGGTATTGCACGCCGTAATAAATAAATTTTTTAAAATTTTCTTTTACATTATGATGCGATTGGTAATATGTTATTTATTTATTCATATAATAACCTAATTATCAATTAAATTGATATTAAATAAGAAAATATTAAAATGAATAAATTACACTAATTAAATAAAATATCAAATTATGACAATAAAATTTACACAAACTATAATAAATGTACAAAATATCCAAAATGGAAAAAAATGAAGCTAGATAAAAATTAGCTGAACTCCTGGGCCTCGGCATCATCGGCGGCATTGACGGCATCACCATTATCATCATCTGGACCATCATCATCATCCGCCCCGTCCAACAGTGAGTGGCCCTTAGCGATGGAAGGGAGTGGGATACGGGGGAATGGGGTCTGGGTGAGCGTCTTCGGAGAAGCCTGCATGTCCCGAAAGAAGCTCATCACATCAATAGTGATTTACTGCTGCATCTTCCAGAGCTAAGCCTTCTCCTTCTTTGCTTTCTTGTGCTATTGGTGCTCCAAGGAGAGCTTAAGCTCTTGGATCTCTCTCAACTCCTTCTCCACAGCTGCTCAGCCAGCCTGTTGCTCATGCTCCTGCTGGATCAATTGTGATTGCTGTTGTAGCTCTTGGTTGAGGGCATGCACATGTTTCCTCAGGGCATCATCCCCAGTAGTACCCCATCTCATATATACAGCCCTTGTAAGGGTCACCAACCACTTGGGCCCAGACATCTTCCTTGTTTAGAGGAGGAGGAATGTCAGCATCGGGCCCAACCTCAGCCACCTGGGCCTGGTATTAGGTCTGTGCTTGCTCCCAAAGGTTAATAAATTCACGCTACTAGGGAAAAATGATAAAACAGATTGTAAGTAATAATTATGACATAAATGAAAATAATAATAATAATTAAGTAAAGTTATGTATAAATTCAAACTTACATAGTTCGTCTCAAAGCAATGGTTTACCTAAACCTCTCTAGACTCACCCATCTGCTCACCCTTGCGGGTGTGGGTCTCCCGAAATAGCTCGCCCTATGTCAAAGGGCGGCTCAACTCCCTCACCTGCACTATCCTTAAATAGTATTTGTCACAATTCAAATATAGTAAATGTTATTATAAAATGTGGAAAGGTTAAAAAACTACCAAATGCTTAAGGGTCCCCTCTTGGGTGCTCGACCCATCCATGTGTAATGACAAGCCTTTCTGTGAGGCTCAGTTTGTCTTCCCCTTATCTGACCTATCCTTAAAAGTTAGGTCGCTGGCCCAGTGGCGCTGCAACTCACTGAGCGTGGCATTATTCAGCCACGAGCCACTAATGTGTCCCTTATGGACATCATGAAACATATCCCGTAATCGTTTAGAGAACCTAATCCTCTAAGCCCTCTTCACTGCGGGCTCATACTCGGGCTGAATGTAGAAGGATCTCTGCATATACAAATTCACAACACATAAGTAATTATATATAAGCATATATTTTAATAAAAGCAAATAAATCATACAATTAGCTTCCAGTCTATCCACCCGACTCCTTGACATAAATAGGGATGTCAGTCCATGTGGGCCATGGATGGTTATACCGACTATGTATAACCTCTGTGATCCTGTGGCAAGTTGGCGCAAATGGCTAAAAACTATTACATAGGTAAAATAATAAACAAAATCAAAATATGTTAAATATCATAAGAAATGTAAAACTAGAATGTAATAAAAAAACATATCTCAACTTACCTATCCCTACTATCCATCCTAATCTGGTGGAGTGGTCTGCCATTAAACCCAAGTGGCCTGCCATCTGGGCCGAGAGGCCTCCCATGTGCGTCATGTGCCTATGACTCAATGGAGGAAAGATGAGTCTAATCAGATACAGGGCTAGGAGTCAAGGCAGTGGTAGGGCTAGGGGTAGTGGCAAGGGTAAGGGAGGGGTCACTAATGCGAGTGGGTTGTGAGTGTGAATATAGGGGAGGTGGAGGCTCGGCATACCTAGGAGTGGGTATCATCCTAAAGCCTAGGATGCTAATGGTAGGGACGAAGGTGGCAGTGGTTGAGGTGGTGGAAGGGGTTGTGGCTAAGGTGGGAATGGGTAAACCGACCCTCCGAAGTCGACCTCTGCCTCTACAGGTCATACTGAAACAATTAAAAAGTAATCCATAAAAAAATTAACAAATCAAGAAATTATATATTTATTAATGATTTAAAAGCTGTACTTTAACCTTACAAATGTAACATATATAATAATTTTTAAATATAAGAAGTATAATTATGTTTAAAAGTTATTAATATAAATTGTATGTTACCAAATTATTTAATATCAATTTTATTTATAATTTATAATTCTTACCATATATTAAAATCTAAATATTACTAGTACGATTCCATTATTTAGATAATGCTCAAGTGTTTTATTCAAATCAACTCACTATACAAGTAAATAGTAAAAGTCTAACTTAAAGCCTTAATTAGTAAAGAAAAATAAACGTTCAATTACTTAAACTACCCTAGTTTTATCTTTGAGAAATTTAATTCTCTCATAATAAAAAGAGTTTAGATAGGTGACAAATTTAATGAAGGGTATTTTTGGTTAACTTTTATCAATACACACCTCGGTGCAATTGGTTAAGTGAAAAGACCAATTTAATTTCCCTTGCCAACGGGGGTATCACGGGTAACTGACCGGTACGATGATGCTAATGTGGTGTGGTTCACTGACCTCTGCCTGGATTCTCTCCCTAGTAGTGGGCAATCCCTCCTGATATGGCCATTCTGGCCACAGCTATAGCCAAAAGATCCTCTCATGTATTGCCTCGAATGCTTCTTTTCACAAGTCTGGCACTCTAGGATGGAATGTCCAGCACTCTGCTAACTAGGCTAACTGCCTCCCTTACTCTGACTGTGAGATGTAGTAGGCCAAGTCGGTGTGGGCCTTGAAAAAGCTGCTATTCCTAACTGTGCTTTGTGCTAACCCTGCTGATTCTACCCCTACTAGAGCATGCCCTCCCAGAAAATGAACCATGAGTCTTGGTCCTTTTAGCCTCTACTAATGCTCTCCTCTCGGCCAAACCACCATCTAGCCCTATGGCCGTGTCTACTACCTGAGCATAGTCTATGGTCCCTACATGAGACTGTAGACTACGAAACATAGCCTTAAGTAACCCATGCACTAATCGCCTCACCCGCTCGGTCTCTGACCGAAGTAGTGCTAATGCCGCTTGAGATTATAGGTAGGTAAACCGCTCGTCATACTCCGCTATTGACATGTCAGAGGTCACCCGAAGCCTCAAGAACTCTTCTAACATCTGAGCGCGTCGGCTCTCAAAAAGAAACCTTCTTAGAAAGGCTGCTAGGAACTCCTCCTAAGTGCGTGGCTCTGAGTCATCACGTCTCTAGAGGAACTCCTGATACCAAATACTTGCTTAGCCTCCCAGCTAGAAGCCGGCCAACTCCATGGCTCTCTCAGAAAAACAATGGATCACCCAAGCAATCTTCTCTACCTCGCGGAGTAACTCTTATGGATCATCCGTCGTCAGACGCCCATGAAAGATGGCCGAGTCCGTCCCTTTGAATATCTCTAATGCTAAATCATCAAGGTTTCTGATAGGTAGCCGAACCATAGGCTAAGCTGGCTGCGTCTCGCCCTCCGTTTACTTGGCTAGCATATCATAAATAGTAGCTAAAAGCCTAGTCTAGAACTCTGAAAGGGGCACCTGAACTGGAAGAGCCGCTATTATGGCAGTGACGTGAAAAGGGGGTATTGTAAAGGAGGCATATTAGATCCAATTGAAAGACATGAGAACAAAAGGTAAATAATTCTATCCATAAGGAATGACAAAACTCTATCTCTAAACCTAGACATGACTAATCATCCCTAAAGGCCTCAAGTATCTCTTTGTTAATGCAAATGGGCACACTTCCATTTACACAAACGACACATACCTATGGACACCTATTCTAGTGACATGCAGGAATAACTTATGGCTCTGATACGACTTTGTCATAACCCGCCTTGGATCATGACAGGCACGTGAGGGATCTCATCCCCACGTAAGCCTCGTGATCTGTGTACTTTTCAATATGCATAATTTATGCAGAAAATTCATTTAAAACATAATTCTATTTTCCATACATGAATCACATGTTTTCTGAAATCAAATAATCATAACTGAACTTCCATAATCAACATCTAAAATATGAAATTATGAAAATTTCCATAAATGCATACAAATCAACAACTTTCATTCAAATGATCCATAATGTCCAAATCTTTAAATACAAATCACAATAAAATCAAATTATGCAAAATGAAAAACAACTCGTAAATGCTTCAAGACTCCTGCCTACAAATGACATTGAAGCACTCTAACTTGAATCAAGAATACTTCACTCAATTGCAGCTCACCAGTTGAAATCTCTATTGCTGCTTGGAAGAATGTGGCTGGAAAGGACCCACAACAGCTGCTATATCTGTAAATGGGAGAAAAAGAGATGAGTGAGTTTTATTCAAAACTCAGTGAGTGAATCATCACATAAAACCCCCTTCATAGGACATAAAAAGAATATGTAAGGCAACATTTATAAAACGTTTCTATTTACTTCACACAATAGCTTAAAGTCATAATTTTGCTAGAAACATAAAAGTCATGATATTTGTCAAGCCACTACAAATGAGAACAGACTATCCATAAACTGTAAGGGTTACTTAGTCCCTGGAAAACATGAGCCCATAACTGAGATCTTAATGATTTATAGGGAACTGTGTCCCTGGGGGACTGATCTAGATAAGGACAAACTTCCCTTAGCAGGCCTTGGTATGCCAAGGTTAACGGAATAGCTACCATTAACTCATAGCTCTATTCCTCTCAGTAGTTCCTTATTCTAAAATCAATCTTTTCACAACATTCCATAAAGTCTTCTATCCTAGGGTTCAAAAGCTTCTCATATGACAATATTCAATACCAATAATTGTGTAATCATCATAATATATTTGAAAGTTCAAAATCACAATTCAGGCCTCTATAATCTCATTTCAACAATAGTGGCCCCATGTTTTGTCAAAAACATATTTATGCTCTTAAATGAACAGTTCAAAACATAATAACCAGTAATGATCTCAAATCTTTAAACAGAAATCTCTAATATCAGGATATATACTATATTTTCATGAAAATAGCTCTAATGCACAATATAGAAGTCACGGATTTGAATCCACTCACCTGCAGTGGTGGAATATACTAGAATGACACTAACAGGACACTAGCAAGCAGGGATGTCACTGATATATGCCATAACAGTCATAAAACGCTAGATTAACTTTTAATAAACTCTAAATAACTCATATTTGTCACTAACCTAAAGGAAGGGCATCATAGCTTGATGAAGGTGGAAGAACCTGCTTGCCTACCCAAAAATAAGGACAAATTTAAGGACATAGGAAGCAAAACTAGTAGAATCTCTTACCTTTAAATCTTGAAAGTGAAAGATTTGAGTTAGATTAAGTGAAATGGAGTGAGAATGGGGTAGAGGAATGAGTTCTTTGTGTTTGGGGGTGCAGGGGTCATGTTTGGTGGTATGGTTTTCGAAAATGAAGGTTTTTATGAAACTACTCAAAAAGAGCACCGCCTTACCGCTGGACCACTGCAGCATTCACTAAAGAGCTCTATTTTCTTGTCTTGCCTTCTATGATCGCTGCGACACTCTCTAGAGTGATATTTCCCCATATTTTGAGCTATAATTCAAATGGGACCTATCTACAATATGAATATGTCCCAAGGAACCCTATGGTGATCCCAAATTTGCCTAAGGACGTATGTACTGCACAAAACCCTATGAAGGAACAGTTAGGGGTATGCATAACCCATCTTGTTGTGCCAACTTGGCCCAGCCTAAAACTCATTGGGATAGGTTTGGGTTTTGAAATTTGACTCAGTACACTTTTCTGGCTGGGTTCAGATTTTGAAATTTGACCTAGTACACTTTTTCGAGTCGGGTTCGGTTCATACGTTGGGTTGGCTCGATATTAAATAATTCTTTAAGATATTTATGTATAATAATAATAATAATTTATGAAAAATTATAAGATTTTAATGTTCAATTAATATATTTTACATAACTTGATTTTATTTCTACATTGATATAATTTATTTTGAAACTTATATCGTAAAATATCTCTAAAATGTTATATCTCACCTGTAAAATTTTATAACTTTACTATGTACAATAGCTAAATTCTTGTATATTATTCGAATGTCGGGTTGACTCGATACGACCCGAGACAAAGTCGGGTTATTATCAGGTCGGGTTCAAGTTTCAAAAATTAATTCGGTCTAAAAATTGGGTTGGATTCGGGTTTTGTATAACTGGGCCCAACCCTCCCTTGTACACCCTTAGGAATAGTACACCTAGGAAATTACACCTGGTATATCCATGACCCACCATGAATGAGTCAAACTCCTTGTACCATTATCTAGGAGCCTGCTTTAATCCGTACAAGCTCTTTTTCAATCTACAAACCATGTGCTCCTTTCTAACCTTCTCAAATCCTTCTAGTTGATGTATGTTGTAATACCTGGTATACACGTGTTAGTAGACAAGTTTTGTACGACCTCAAAGTCCTCTGGGACCTACCCATACTGTCGGGTCCAGGATTTTGCTAAGTCTGGAGCTTTACACCTCCTTGGAAGGCTATATGATAGAGTCACATTCTTGAGACCAAAAGTCCCAGTAATTGCACTCCAAAGGAAAATGAATTGAAGAGTGATTTTTAATGACTTTTAGGAAACCTCTAATTTTTTCGTTTTTAGCCCCCAAGTTTAAAAAATTGTAGAAATTCTGGAATTTGAACTAGAACTCAAAAACTAGATTTTGATTGGTTGGAGTTTTAATTTTTTAGATACGTTATCTAAATCCAAGTAGGGGGTATTTCCTTATTTACATTTATGTTTTAAAGTTAATGGAGAGTAAAATAAATGAGGACATTAACTTGCAAATAAGTGAGTATTGAGATAAGTCATATGCCTATGACAGCAAAATGCTGAAACTGGACATTACTACCACCGCTATAGCGGTCACAAGTTTGCAATTAGCCATTCTGAGGACTGCTAAGCGGTTAGAAGTGACCTATTCGTGATCGTTCCCTCGTGTGTACACGCCCTGACTGCTATAGCAGTCCCCCAAGAGCATGAACAATACCAAAAATAACACCATTTCATTTTTGGCCTTTAAAAGACCCATCGGCCTCCCCTTTCCCCATCAAAGGTAGAAACCCTTCTTCCCCAAATTTCATCCTTTTTCTCTCAATTTCATTTGTATCTTGCTCCTCTAAATCATCAAGATATGTTTATGTTGATAGATTTTGTTTCCGTTCTTCTCATTCTTTCACATTCTTGGTATGAGTCTTATTATTTTTCTCCATTATTGTCAAATGAGGGTGCTCCCCAATGTTGTTAGAGTTAGTTTTCGATAATCTAGAGCTACACGTAGATCTTTGATGAGTTTTATGTTTGTTATAGTCGACGTTGGTGTCCTCTCGGCTCCCCAGAGCTTAGTTGGTGTTAACGTCATTTCTTCCTCCCCCTCAAGGTGAGTGGATTTGATATCATAGTCTTAGTTCCACATTATAATTATAATTCTTGCATTATGATTGTGAAATATGGAATTTGAGATAAGAAAAAGTATATGGAACGATTTTATATGAAGTTAGAGATAAGATTTTGTTATGGATTATGATTCTTTGAGTTATGGTAAAGCTAGTAAATATTATAATTTTGACTGTGAAATAAAAATCAAATTTAGAAAACCATGGGACCATTATTGATATGTTGAGTGCTATTAAAATGTCTTATATGTTCATGAAAAGATTTCTTGCAAAATGTATGATTTAGCAAAATGTATGATATTAATATATATATATACTCCATATTTAGATTTCAAGCTATGATTTTGAATATTCAGTTAATATATTTATATGCGTTAGAGACATGTGAAACAAGAATATAATCCAGTTTACGAATAAATACGTTAGATGATTTTCAAGTTTTATGGTTATGAACTGTTTTTGTTTTGAAGTATAATATTAAAGTTATCAAGTATACGAGAATATTTTAATGTAATAAATGAGTTTAGAACTTCAGTTTTATGGTACCAAGAGGTACGAAATTTAGTATGATTCTTAGCAATTGCCAGATACATATTTTGTGGGCTTAAAATAGGAATGCCTACAGTGGTGAACCCTTGGGTTTGATTTTCACAGCCACAGTTATACTAAAACCAGATTGTTAGAGTTATATGAGTTCAGAACTCTCAGAGTACTAAGATTTAAGGGCTCGTGTTCACGAGGGACAGAGTACCCACCCTTCAGATTTAAAATGATTTTATTAAAAGAGGTAGAGTATGATTATAACTTGATCTAGAGATTTTATGAATTTCCCCAGTGATTCTAAGGGTAAAGTAATTATGTGTTATAGAGTTTTAAACCCAGAGAAGAGCCAGCACAGAGTTTTAGAAAAATTATTAGTTTTTATGATTTATATATTAGAAAGTAGCTATAGAGAAACAAACGGTGAATTAATGGCTGGAAAAAATTATCGTTAACCTTGATACCAAGTCGTGCTGAGAGGACAATCTCACAGAGCAGATAATGGAACCTAGTTAGGTGTCCGATTTGGATCCTTGAGGGATCCTAGAGATTAAGAAATTTGCTATGACATGGTTGACATGCATAGCTAGAAAATATGTTGTTATGCAATGCATAACTAGAGATCCATATTTCTCTATTAGAATACCACTATTTACATTTTCAAAGATTATTGATGCTTTTCAAAGAATTTTTTATTTAAGAGCTATTATGTGTGTGTGTATATATATATGTGTGTGTGTGTGTGTGTGTGTGTGTGTGTGGGTGTGTGTGTGTATGGAAAATGGTTTCCCCAAATGTTTTCTATGAATTTAGAAATGCTAAGATATCTTTTCTATATATAGTTATGGATATAAATATCAAATGATTTATTATTGTTGCATATATAATATATTATATTTGTTGGTTGTCCCATGTCGGTGATAGGTGAGAGTTCACTCACTGAGTTTGTTGACTCACCATTCTCCCTTCCTCCCATAGTTGCAGGTTTAGAGGTGATTCAGATTCCGATTCCACAGACGCCGTTATTCCAGTGGTGAGTCTTACTTTGCAGTCCTAAAGTAGGGCTATGTTAGAGTAGAGTGCTCCTGTAGATGTGCAGGCAAGATCCTATCCATGCATGTAGTTTGATATGTTATAGTATTTCCAAATATTAAGTATGTAATTGAAATGTAAATTGTGGTTAGAGATTCATGTGATGAACTAAAGACATATTTGTAATTTAATTTTCAACTATCAAGGATTTTTAGGTTTAAGACTAATTCTTTGTGATAGGACAGTTATGAATCATAGAACAACATATTTGAATAAGAGTTTTCAGAGATTAAATTATTAAATATTTTCAGTTTATGAAATTGAGCATTATGTTTTAATAACTATATTTATTGATAAATTATGCATTTAGAAAGATACATCACCTAGAAGGCTTATGTGGGAATGGTGACACATGTAGATCTCTTCCTCCAAATCACCATGGAGAAACATAGTCTTCACGTTTAACTGCTCAAGCTCCAAATCCAAGCTAGTAATCAATCTGAGTATATCTCTAAGGTAGTGTTTGGTAAAGGGGACAGAGACACAAATACAGGGACAGTCTGTCCTATATGCTGTTTGGTAAGGGGACAGGGTACGAGGACGGAAACATTTTTCATCTTACAGACAAAAATTTCATGTATTTCTGTCCCTCAAAAAAGTGGGAACAATGGGGATAGGACACCAGGACACAAATTTTTAATGGTGGTTAGGCTACTGGTCAACCACTGGCCACTACTGGTCAACCACCGGCCACTACTGGTCAACGCTAGCCGCCGTCAGTTAATGATGGTAGACTCTGGTCAATGGCGAATAAACACCGGTCAACGGCCGGTAAATGCCGGTCAACGGTTGGCCAACGGTGGTCAACGGTCTCCGGGTGTGGTCAACGCCGGTCAAAGGAAAGTCAACATCTGTTCCCATTTTTACAACCAAACATGATACAGAGACAATAATTTTTATGTCTCTGTCTCTATTGTCCTCTTATTTCTGTCTTTATCCTCCCATCCCCCTTACCAAACGCTACCTAATAGAATTGATTTTGAAAACTGGAGAAAAAAATCTCATCAAAATGTATCCATTGTTTTTTACCAAAGCATTTCACAACTAAGCAACCTTTATGCTTCACTAGCTTATTGCCATATTTCTTTAGCTTGATTACCCATTTGTTTTTCAAGACTTTCTTACCTTCAGAGAGTTTTACCAGCTCATAAGTATTGTTTTTCTACAAGGAATCCATATCTTTTTGTGTGGATTTGATCCACTAAAATTTATCCTTATGAGTTTAAACTTCTTTAAAACTCTTTGGCTCCTCCTCATCAATGAGAAGGACATACTCTAAACCAAGGTACTTACTGAATGGATGTCATTCTCTATTAGACCTTCTAAGTTGTAGTGTACAAGATTTCTCCCCCTGCTCAACACCTCATCCATCTCCAGCATCATCAATAGTTGGCTCATCGTCAACCCCATGGTCTTGAACCTCTCCTCCTTCACTGGCATTTTCTTTAGTAAGAGAGACTAGTGTAAAATCAACTTTACCACTAGATTCATCGGTTTTCTCTAGAATAGCAGAATCCTACATAGTTTCTTGCTCATGAAACACTATGTCTTTGCTTCTTATAATCCTTTTCTTTACTGGATCCCATAGCCTATATCATAATTTATCATCTCCATAGCCCATAAATATGCAAGGAATGACTCTATCATCAAGTTTCTATCTCTGCTCCTTACTTAAGTGAGCAAAAGCTTTCTATTCAAACACCTTCAAATAAGAGTAACTAACATCATGTCCAGACCATACTTTCTCTATAAAGTCAAAGGCCCAAGTAACAGACAAATTCATGTTAATTAGTTGGTACACCATTTGAACAGCTTCACCCTAGAATGGCTTAGGTTGCTCAGCCATTCTCAATATATAGCTGAATTTCTCCATAATGGTTCTGTTGATTCTTTCGGCCACACTATTCTATTGTAGGGTGCTAAGAATTGTCTTTTCATGCCTACTGCTATGTTCAAATCAATAGTTATTAAATTCATGGGAAATGTACTCTCCTCCATTGTCACTATGAAGACACTTCAAAAGTTTCCTAGTTTCTCTCTCTACTATGGCATGAAACCACTTGAATTATTGAAATACCCCGTCTTTCCTCTTTAGGAAATAAACCCAAACTTTCTGTAAAGCATCATCAATGAACATCACAAAATATTTGCTGCCACCCAAAGTCTTCACCTCCATAGAACCGCATACATCATAGTAAACTATATCCAAAATATTCTTTTTTAGGTTCAACTTTTTGCTAAAAGACACTCTTATGATGATTGCAAAACAAATAATGATAACAAGGATTTAACTTTGTACCTTTAACATAAGGAATAAGGGATTTCCTAGCCAAAATCTGAAATCCCTTTTCACTCGTATGAGCCAGTCATTTATGCCATAAGTTTGGCAAAGCATCACCCTCAATTGTACTTTACCTTTTGATCTGCTTAACTTGAGTATTGTACAAAGTCTTGTACAATATTCCTTTGGCAACTAACATTGAACCTTTGGAAAGCTTTCATTTGCTATCACCAAAGTTACTATGGTATCCGGCTAAATCTAGAGCGTGCATGGAGATCAAATTCAGGCATAAATCCAGCAAATGTCATACGTTCTTCAATGTCAATGCGGATCCTATATTTGTTTGAATGCATACATCACCAACTCCCACAATGTCAGAATTACTACTATTTCTTATCCTTACTTTTCCAAAGTCTCCTACTTTGTATATAGTAAAAAATTCCTTATTGGGTGTGGCATGATACGAATTTGCTAAGTCAATGACCCATTCAACACATGACACTCTTCATCTACAAAAGAGAGCAACACTACTTCCCTATTTGTCATAGGGGTTGTAGTTTTTTCATTATTAGCCACGTCCTGACCCTCTGATCATTCTTATCTTTATTCTTCCAAGCCTTGCAATTTGTTTTTATGTGCCCTTCTTTGCCACAATGGTAACATTTGAACCTTCTTTTTGGCTGGGACTGTGATCGATCCTTATACTTTATGGATCAGCCTCTGCTTTTGCTTCTCCCTCTATTCTATATGACAAGGGCTTGGGAATTATCTATTCCCACCAAGTCTTTTCTTTTGGTTTATTCATTGAACATATTGTCTTTGACTTGGACTAATGACAGTTTTCCACTTGAAGTAGAGTTGCTTAGTGACCCCACTAAGGTCTCCCAATTATCTGCCAAAGAACTCAAAAGTAATAGCGCTTGTAACTCATCATCCAACACTATCTGCATGGTACTTAATTGATTTACTATATCTTGCAAGTCACTCAATGTAATATCCCAAATATAAAATTCAGTGGTATATAATTTATTATTACTATTGGTATTATTATTATTATTACTTCAAAGATATTGATATAGGTTATATTAGTTTATATATATATATATATATATATATGTTACAAAGAAAAGGAACGAGGGCACAGGCTCTTTTACAGTTTCGTTTTTCAATTTTTCACATATGTATACATATATAAATAAAAGGTAACGAGGCGCAGCATCCGCTCACTTTCGTGAATTACAAATCTTCCTTGCTTTTT